>CM053588.1:178816481-178835959 GCA_028646515.1 Pseudochirops corinnae
ATTTGCAGATCCTATACATGATTGCATGCCACCATGGTGGGGGCGAAGGGAGGGGAGAAAATCTGAAACTCAAGTGATTGTGGAACTGAATCTTGTAAATTAAAAGTAAATGAGTAAATAAAAAAAATTAAAAAAAAAAAAGAAAATATATTTTAGATGAAAAAGGCAGATACAATGAGGGGATAACTTTCTATTTGTCTTTGGTTTTAAGAAAGGTGTAAGTACTGGCCCAGCAGGTGAAACTCCCTCTTTCCCCTCCCTTATTCTTAGTTTATCCTTCACTGGCCTATAGGGGGTGCAGATTCACTTTATCCATGAATGGGCCTTTCGCTCTTGCTTTGGTGAACTTGAGAGGAGAAGAGAGGGGATGGGTCAGATGGAAGTTGGCAAGGAACAGAAGCTGGGTCTGATCTGGTGTAAGGGTGCCAGGGCTTTTAGCAAGGATTGAGCAACATGCTGGCATTGAACTGGAGTGTGGGGTGTGGGTCAGGGTTGGGGAATGAGGTTCTGGGAAAGGTGAAACCCTCAGTTGCTTTGATTCTCTTATGGCTGTGGGGCAGTAACAGCTGCTGGTTGGTCTGTAACAGGAAGTGGTCTTCTGTTTCTGAGCCATACACTCAGATGGTCTTCTTTAGAGTAGAGGGGACAACTGGACAAAGCTCACCGGCTATCTGCCTTGGACTAGCCTGGATATCAATGGGAAGACTCTCCAGCCACTTCACAGTATTGTAGGAAGGCTGATCTCACTGTTTTACTGTCCTTCAATGGGGCAGTCTCATTTTGGGATCCCCACCTTTGCTCCTTGTTTTTTCTGTCTCCCCTGCTCTCCCTCAAATCCTTCTACCCTTCGAGGAGCAGGTTAAGTCTTACTTCATTCAGGTCTGTGATTGATGGCATGTCTTTTTTTTTTTTTTTTTTTTTAAGAAAGAAGGCTTCTTGATATCTTTGGTTTTTGTTTTTGTTTTTGTTTTTTTTACATCATAGTTATTTCTGGATATAGTCTTCTTAATTGGTCTTCCTGGCTCTAGCTTGTCCTCTCTTTGGTCATACCTTCTGCCAGAATCTTCCTTCAATGCAGTCCCCCTTCCCTGCTCATAAACCTTCCCAGGATATCAGTAAATCAACAAGCATTTGTTAATTTTCCAAAAATAAATAAAATAAAAAATTCGTGGGGTAGTAATACCCTTGAGTTGTATTTTTAAAAATTATTGATAACTTTTGCTTTTATATCACTTTAACCTCTCAGTATCATCCCTTCCCCCTTTCCTATCCAGAGAGCTATCCTTCATACCAAAAAAAGAAAAAAACAGCTCAGCAAAACCCCATCTCCTCAAACAAGTATAACAGCTTATGAAGTATTCCATATCTATAGTCTTCCACCTCTGCAGAGAAAGAAGGGAGGGCATTTTCTCTTAAAAATTTAAAATTTTTCAGATTTTTAAAATTTAAAAATTTTTCAGATTTTGTTTCCTTCCCACCTCTCATCCATTGAAAGAAAACAAGAAAAAGGAAAAACCCTTGTAAACAAAACAAATTCTCATGTTGTGTCCATATCTGAAAATGTGCAGCTTGTTCTGCACCCCGAATCCATCCCCTCTCTGTCAGGAGGTAGGGTAACATGCATGCTTCGTCACCAGCCTTCTGATATCTTGGTGGGTCATTGAATTGGTCAGTCCTTAAGTTTTTCAATAATTTGTTGTTATCATATAAATTGTTCTCCTGTTTTTACTCCCTACCCTATATCAATTCATACAAGTCTTATTTGCTTTGTTTGAAATCATATCTTTTGTCATTTCTTATAGCATAATCATACTCCATTATAGTCCCATACCATCATTTGTATGGAGGTACCTTAGCATATCTTATTTTCAAGGTCAAGCTTGATTGTTATAACTGCACAGTGTTCAGCATTTTTTAAAATTATTCTTTCCATTCATATTGCTGTGATAATTTTGTATATTCAGCATCAGTTTGTAAAAGTCTTCCCCTGGTTCCCTGTAGTCTTCATAGTCATCATTTCTCATGGTAATGAGATGTTCTATCACATTCTTGTTTCACTATATTTTCCGTGGATATTTCCTGTCTCTGAATTCATACAGTCTTTAATTTCTATACCGTGGTTTTATATCGATCTGTTTCTTATATCTTTGACTTTTTTTCTTGATTAGATTACAAACTATTTTCCATTGTGGTTACGTAATAGGTGTACAATAAAGAGAGCAGCCATGCCACTCAGATGTACCACCTAGTGTTGGGGGAGGGATGCCCCAGGGTGGTTTATTATAAACTTAAGAATATTTGTCTGAGAGGGGTGACATGATAGTCTTCATAGAGGATCCAGTCTGTACTAACTACAATTTAGCTATACAATCACAGAATCCTCAGGTGTATGCTGATAGAATGTAAGCTCCTTGAGGGTAGGGACTATTTTATTTTTATCTTTGCATCTCTATTACTCAGCACAGTGCTTGGAATATAGTGGGCACTTAATAAATGCCTTTAAATTTTGATTGCCAGAGCCCTTGTGAGGGCATATTTATCTTTCAGGACAGACAAACCCTAGCTCAGTCCCATAGACAAAGTAGTGGGGAGCCTGATTTTAAAAGATGCTAGCTTGGAAATAAAGAGGCACATTCTTTTCCAAAGTCTGATAGAAATTCACTTGGGTAACTTTGAGCAAGTCTCTTCATCTCTCTAGGCCTTCTTTTGTCATTTGTCAATTGATGGGGTTGACTTAGTCTGTTAACCCACATGACACTGCAGAGAGCTAAAATTTCTACTGGGGACCACTGCCTTCTGGAATTTATGTGGCTCTTCAGGGCTTAGGGGCTAAAACAAGACATTGGGAAAAGATATTCAGGAATGGAAGATTCAGGCCTCAGTCATAAGAGACAGGAAGGACAGTGATTAAGGGTAGGGTAGACTGTAAAAGAGGCAGAATTTAGACATGAGATAGTTTAAAAAAATAATGAAATAAACAGTACATGGTAAAGAAGTCTTTTCTATTTCTTACTTGATTCCTTCTACTAGTCTCCTTTGAGCCTTTCCAGAAAGACTTTCTTTTGTATAGGATTCTCTTGGCTATATTCCAGGTTTGTCAAAGAACTTTTAGTGATTTGTTGTGAGGAGTACAAGGGCCTGGATAATTGAAAGTTACTGATACTTCAGTAGACTTTCTTCCTCTGATCCGCAACCATTTACTGTAACTGCCGAGGAATCGTACGTGTTCTTGTCGTCTCTCTTCTTTTCTTCTGAGCTAATAAATAGGATGAAAAAACCCAGAAGTATGGGTATGGGGAGGGATGAAGTTGTGGGGCCTAGTTCCCCAGGCCTCAGGTATTCAGTATCTGATTTTCTAAGGACAAACAAGGGCTACCTCAGTATCCTCATCTGTAAAATTATGGGAATTAGACTCAATGACTTCTAAAGCGTCTTCCAACACTGAAAATTTAGTGGTGTTTATAAAACTACATGGCTGTTTGCAAGCCTTAGAAACCAGAGACTTTGCAGAGAATCAGGGATTTTATAACTGTATAAGTTGGAAAGGACTTTAGGAGTCATTGAATCCAACTCTCGTAATTCTATAGATGAAGAAACTGAATTCCATTTGCCTGGTATTTTAAAGTGTTTCCACATACATTATTTCACTGGATCCTCATGACAGTCCTAGGAGGTGGACAGGCAGGGTTATTACTGTACTATTACTATACTTGTTTTCTAGCTAAGGAAAGAGAGATTCAGAAAGTTTCTTGCACAAGGCTCTCTGGTATTCCAATGGCAGATGGAAGACTAGAACCTAGGTTTACCAATGCATTCCTGTAGTGCCAACACGATATTCACAGCACCAATAGTGACTATGAATATTCCAACATAGTTCTGAATTGCAAAATATAACAGACTCTCCATACAGAAGACAGAAGCAAAACATTATTCAAACACCAGAAAGCCAAATCCCAACACCAGAAAACTGAATCCCAACAACAGAAAGCTAAATCCATCATAGCAGCAAAGAAGTTAGTACAACTTATCACCATAGGGAGCAATACCATACTTAGCTGTCTCCTTGTCTGCATCCTCTCCTCCCTCCTTTCTAACTGCTCTAACTCACAGGTTCCTGCTCCACCCATTCAGCAAACTCCTCCCCCAACAGGCTCCATATGATTACATTCTGCCTATTAAGGAGAGAGAAGATCTTCAAATTCCCTTAGGCCTATTAAGGGGCAGGGAAGATCTTCAAATTCCCATTACCATTACACAAGCCTTGACTTTTATATACTTTTCTGTATGATACAAGCCCTGCCTTCCATCAAAACTCAAACCTCTGATATGAGTTCAGAGATGTAATGCATGTAGAGGGCACACACACATCTCAGACAGAGTAGAAAATGCAAGTCAAGAAACCTGAGTTCATTAGTGTGATTGTACATGTATAGTCTATGTCAGATTGCATGCTGTCTTGAGGAGGGGGGGAGGAGAGGGAGAAGGAAAAATTTGGAACTCAAAATCTTATAAAAGTGAATGTTAAAAACTAAAACAAACAAACAAGAAACCCAAGTTCAAATCGCAGTTCTATTATATTTGAGATGTGGGATGTTGGGTGTCACTTCATCTGTTGGGCATTCATTTCTTCCTCTTAAAAAGAGCAGGGGTACTTAACCTTTTTTGTATCATGGACCCTTTGGCAACCAGGTAAAGCCTATGGATGTCTTCTCAGCATAGTGGTCTGCTGCCTACCTTCACAATTGAAGTGATTTAGAGATGAATGAAAATAAACATTTAATTCTTTTTTTCATCCAAGTTCATGGACCCCTGAAGACCATCCCAGGCTAAAAAACCCTGATTTATATGATCTCTAAGTTACCTTGCAACTCCATGTTCCAGTGATTCTCTAAGGTTGAAGTGGCTTGCCCAAGGTTAGATGTGGTATCATGAATGAAGAAGAGCATGTTGGATTTGGAGCCAGAAGGTTTTGGCAAGAATCCTCATCCTGCCACTTAACTTAATTGGTGCGGAGTGACCTTGGGCAAGTTATTTCAACTCTTTAGACTTTAGTCTCCTCAGCTATAAAAATGGAAGGGATTCGGGCTGGATGATCTCTTAAGATCCTTCCATCCAAGTCTGTCTCCCATTTAATTAATGACAGAGATAAGACTAGAACCCAGGTTACCTGACTCTAGGACTCAGACTTTTAAAATTACAGTGACTAGGACATAGTAGGCATATAGTGCATAGTAGTATGTCTTTTGAATGAATATCTCCCATATGTCCCCATGTATGTTTTGTGTGGGTGGAGGGTGGGCGAGTTGGTTGGTCTTTCTGTCAGTCTCTGAGTATGCGCCACTTTGTTTCTGTGGTCCCCTCAGACCACAGACCTGGCGGAGCTGACATCCTTCCCCTGGGGACAGGGAAGTGATAATTATTTAACTGTAGATGATAGTGTGAGCTCAGAATTCTGAGTTCTGCTGTCTGCCTTGGCCATGGTCTCCAGACAAAAGTCATTTGAAGAAGGGATGAGAAAGATGCTAAAGGTTGGTGGCTCTCTCTGGGGACCTCAGGAATTGTCTGGTTTTCTGAGTGTCTAGGTTTATAAAGTGAGATAGACAGGGAAAAAATTTTTATGAACTTTCTTTTTGAAACCGAATGGGGTTTTTGGCATTTGTATGTAGTAGATAACGAAGTATGGAGAGTTGAGATCCATTCATTTCTTTGTTGGATGGCCATTGCTGAGAACTGGGCCCTTGAGGCATTTTTTTTTCTCATCAGCAGCTGATGGGAAAGATGATGTCTTGGGGGGATGGGGCGTTGGCAAATTGGAGGAACTATTTAGCAGTTAGTTAGTTATGTATTTATGTACTCCATTTGAAGGTATATTCCTTCAAGACAGGGACTGTTTAATTTTTGTGTATGTATTCCTAACTCTTGCAGAACCATTTGTTCTGTGAAGTTTGGATTCAGTCAGAGGGCCACATATGGCCTCGAAGCCGAAGGTTCCCCACCCTGTGTAATTTTAAAGCAATGTTTTGCACATTGTAGGCATTTCATAAATGTTTATGCCATTGAATTGAATTCAATGAATGGTACTGTGGAAGGAACACTTGTGTTTTAGAGTCAGATGATTTGAGTTCAAATCCCATCTTGATTCCTATGTGACATTGGGCAAGTAACTTAATTGAAATAGGCAGGGCATTGCCTGGACTTGGAATCAAGAAGATAAGATGTTGACAAGGCATTTATTAAGAGGTTAGTGCGCCCCGTACGGTGCTAAACCCTGGGGATATAAATACTTTGGAAATACTCTGTAAATAAGCGAGACAATTCCTGACCTCATGGAGCTTCTATTGAAATGAGGGACGACAAAACATCCCCTGGTTGGTGGGAGGGGGGAAAGAAATAGGTTGTTTATAGGATGATAATGAAAAGACTTCTGGCTAGTGGAGTTGGAGGCCTAGGTCCCAGCACAATAAGACAAAAACCTGCATATCAGAGCTCTGAGAGGGGCTTCCCCAGATGAAGATGGTAAGAGTAGGGTTGTGGTGGAGAGCCGTTCAGGAAGTGGTTTGGATTGGGAGTGGACGGGGAATTAAGATACGGTTGTTGAGTCATGTCTGATTCTTTGTGATCCCATTTGGGTCGTAGCTTCAATATCTTTAATATCTTCTTGGCAAAGATACTGGAGTGGTTTGCCATTTCTTTCTGCAGATCATTTTACAGATGAGGAAGCTGAGGTAAACAGGGCTAAGTGACTTGCCCAGTGTCACACATCTAGTAAGTGTCTGAGGCCAGATTTGAACTCAGAAAGATGTCTTCTTGACTCCAGGTTCAGCACTCTATCCCACTGCCCTAGAAATTTTTTTGTTTTTGTTTTTTTGCTTTTTGGAGGGGATGGGGAAGTTTGGGTAATTGGGGTTAAGTGACTTGTTTTGAGGTCACACAGCTAGTTTTGTGCTAAATGTCTGAGGCTACGTTTGAACTCAGGTCCTCCTGACTCCAGGGCCAGTGCTCTATTCACTGTGCCACCTCGCTACCCCAACTGCCCTAGAATTAAGATGATTTAAGTTCAAATTCTGCATTAGACACTTAATAGCTGTGTGACCTTGGCCAGTCATTTGACCTCTCTGGGCCTCAGTTTCCTCATCTGTAAATGAGAGGGTTGGCCTCATAGATTTCTATGGTCCCTTCAGGCTCTAAACCTATGGTTTTCTGACCTACCTGTAAAGTGAAGGGTTTGGCCTAGCTAGCTTCTGAAGTCTCTTCCAGCTCTGGATCTATAATCCTGTGAATTGAATTAACCAGCATTTTTGAGTTCCTTCAGAATTCAGAGCACTGTGTTATGTACCACAGAGGGGAGACAGGAGGAACAGAAAGTCCCAGAATCCTCTTGTGACGGAGAGAAGGAGATAAAGTCATTTTTCAAAATGAAGTGTGTGGGTGGGGAGGAGTCTCAGCGTTCCAATCTCTGTCAAAATGCATTGCAGTGTGTTCCTCCTGTGACCAGTAAATCAGCAGGTTTTTACTAAGTGTCTCCTAGCTAAGGAGTGTGTGGAATAGAAGAGAAATCATGGTGCCTACCCTTGTGGAGTTTACCATGTGGTTGGGAAGACACACAAAGCTTCTAACTCATGTGTGTGGGGAGCCTCAAGAGATCAGTTAGTCTTTTACAGATGAAGAAACTGAAGGCCAAAAAGAGCAAGTCATTTGAGCAGAGGTATTTAGCTACTTGTGGGTAGAGCTTGGGACTAGAGCACAGGCCCCCTGACTCATAGGCAAGGGCATTTCCAATGCACTTGCGAAGTTAACTAGCAACATAACATGTGTTTGGGGTTTTCCTCTTTTCTCAGTTTGGTCTGTGTGTACATATGTAGTGCATGATTACATGTTTGTACATATGTGTTTGCTTGGGTCTGTGTGTATGTGCTTGCTGGGCTGTGTTCCTTCAGCTGCTGTAGCGTCTGCCATCCAAGCGAACCCTGATCTCTCCTGACAGGCCCATTTAGGGGGATGGTGGAGAAGAGCTACAGGCTGGTGAGGAGGAAATGTGGCTTGGGCAGCAACCTAGATAGTGTAACCTTCCGCAGCTGACTCACTGAGGGAGTGGGTGGGCTTAGAGAATATGGCTTAGAACATTGCTTTTCATTTAGCAGCCTGAGAAGAGAAGGGTTAGAGACCATAGGAGGCCTAATGGAGGTCATGGATGGTTTTCTCTGTTTGGGACATTGTGCTAGGGGCCTGTGGGACATATAGTATATGTCCCTCAAGGGACTAACAGTCACGTTGGGGAGCTTGGACCTGAAAGGATAATTAAGAATACAAAGTAATATATATCAAGTATGGACAGTGAGTATAGACTAGTATTGTCTGGCTGAGGAAGGAGCGCCTCCTTACCTTAGGTAACGATACTCTAGTAAGGTAGCCTCCCACAGACTTCCCACAGATCTGAGGTCTGACTTAGGGATTCTGCAGCAGAAATACCGAGTAGTCCTCTCTGTCAGCCAGTGAACATTTATTAAGCACCTAGTATGTGCCAAACATTATACTTGTGTTCTACCTCTAGGAAGAGGCCATTTACAGAGAGAGACAGAGACAGAGAGACACAGAGACAATAAACCTGGAGTTTAGTAGACCTGAGTTCTGGTCTCAAGGTGGCCTCTGCAATTCAATTCAGCAAGAATTTATTTAGTGTTTGCTGAATTCAGAAGCCTGGGTTTAGATCTGTGGCAGATACAAAGTTTAAATAAGACAGGGGCCCCCCCAGCTTCTTGGGTTCCAATTTCCATATCTGTAACACACAGGTGATAAATATCCATCTATATCCTTTTCCCTCAAGTGACAGAGGACATCACGCCTTCTCTTCTTCCTTCAGAAAACAATCTGTGCTGATGAAATGAGATGGTAGTTTGATCTGGCTTGTGTAAGTGTATGGTATTATTTGGGAAATTGAAAATCACCTGAAATCATCAGGCTTCTCAAAACATAATACATGAATAGGAAACTTGGGTTTAATGTGTTGAAAAAAAATAGTGAACTAGGAATGCTAGCCTTTATTCTAAAACGGCCTTAGAGACCCAAGGCAAGCTACTTAATTGACCTTTTTAGGCCTCAGTTTCCATATCTCATCAAAAACTTCTGTTAAGTCCCAATAAGGGCTGAGTGCTGGAAATACTAAAAGATAAGGCATATCATAAAAAATTCAGATACATACACATATCTATATCTCTTATCAATCTTTTAATAAAAATCTATACGTATGTAGCTATATCTAGTTCTATCAGTTTGTCTATATCTCTAAATCATATCTATGTATCTATCTGAGCATCTGTCTATGTATCTATCATATCCTGCCCTGGAAGAGCAGAGGCTCCAGTTGGGTAGAGACAGAATGCACTTAGATAGATGAGTGTTTTGGCTATGTGCGTAAATGGTGCAGACAGTGCCACAGCAGTTCAGAAGACAGAAACATCATTGTGGGTTAGAATAGTCGAGGGCAGCTTCATGGAGAAGGAAAACTTGAATTGGGATCTTAAGGGTAGGCACACCATAGAGAGAAGCAGGAATGACATGGCAGGGGAGGGGGGGGGGCGGAGGAATGACAAAAACAAAGGCACAGAGGTCAGATTGCCTATGACATCCAGATTCTGTTTATTTCCCTCTTAGGTCAGTTGATAGAGGTTTTCCAGTGCTTTTCTGAATCGTTTCTGTTTGTCATTTCTTACAACACAGTACTAACTATCCCATTATATTCATCAAATTAAATTATGTTCAAATCTTAATTTTTTGGGGGGCGTGGGGCATATTGTGGAGGGCTGGTAGTGAGAGTAGAGGGGCACACTGCTTTAGTGAAATCAGGGACAAAGAGGGGCTAATGAAAGGAAATTCACCTCTTTGAGGGGAGTTCAAGTGGGTGATTGGGGTGGCTGAATCCTATGTATGAGATTCAGAGCGAGGCTGTGGCCTGAAGCCCAGCAGGCCCTTTCAGACAGATGTCCTGGCGGGAAAGTTATCATGGGTCTTTTCGTTATCTGGAGTTCCCTCTCAACACATACTCAGTCCTGCTGCTAAAGCTAAGTGTGACTAAAGGGCCTCTGAATGGGACATGTCTATGGAGGGAGGCAGGAGGGGTCTGGAGAGGAAGAAAAAAGGCTTCCAAGCCAAAAATCCCTGCAAGTTTGGCAAGAGACACTCCCCCACTCCAGAAAAAAATCTTGGCACTTCTGGAAGTATCATTTGGAGAGGCTGGATTCATGTGGAGCAAGGGAACATCCTAACCTTCCTAAATGGGTTTATTAATAATTGTTAATAATCTTTTGCATTTGTAGAGCTATTTTACATGCTTCAGGGTGCTTTCCTGTCTGGCATCTCATTTGAGCCTCATAATCTGGAGGTTATTATTAGGCTCCTTTGTCACCGACTTCCTTACCTCTCCAACCGAGCACTCACTCATTATTCCTGTGCCCAGACAGACCCTGCTGTAGTCTAGTCGTTGTTCTTCACTTGCCCGGAGGTGATGGGGCTGAGGTGCTAGGACAGCTGGGAGGGTCTCACTAGATTTCTCTGATTTGTGGAGGATGATGGGGGAAGGGTTCTATGGTATTTAAGTGGATTTGTGGTTTCGTCTGATGTGGATAGATCGATACCTGCCATTCTGTGAATCTTTTGTCTGTGTTAGTCCCGAATTTGCCACACATGAAGAAAGTCTTCGTGGTCATTCTCTGGAAGTGTTTTGTAAATTTACATTTTTGATGTCATTTTTCTTATATCATTTTCACTTCCCAGTATATACCTCTTCCCTCTTCCTTTCCAGAGAACCATCTCTTGGGTGGGGAACCTGCAGCCTGGAAGCCACATGTGGCCTTCTAGGTCCTCAAGTGTGGCCCTTTGACTGAAGCCAAACTTCACAGAACATGCAGCCCAAGGCCACATGAGGCCTCTGGGCCCTCAAGTGTGATCCTTTGACTGAATCCAGAGTGAAGCTAAAGTTTGGATTCAGTCAAAGGGGCTGCACTTGAGGATCTAGAATGTCACATGTGGCCTTGGGGCCTGCAGGTTCCCCACCCCTGTTTAACAAAAAAAGACAAAAAGACAGGAAAAAAAAAATCCAGTTCAACAAAACTAGCCAACACCTTAACCATACCTGACGTTACATGCTGTCTTCTACACCCATAGCCCTCTACCTCCCAGAGCTGTTTTTAACCACTTCCTTTGTTGTGCGCTGCTTTGAAAATGTTTTTATCGCTCTTTCATTTTCCCCCAAGAGAAATTTGCTGCATTGCAGAGGTCAATCATCCATGCCTCTCTGCCTCCCCGTCTCCCACAGTGCTCTGTTCTTCTGTTACTCTTTGTTTTATTTTTCTCCTATCTCTTATTTCTCTCCCTTTTTTCTTTCTTTGGTCAAGAAACAGCTGAGAGCCAGATAGCTGAGAGGAGAGAGAGAGAGAGAGAGAGAAAGAGATACAGAGAGAGAGACAGAGAAAGAAAGAGAGAGAGAGAGAGGTGTGTGTGTGTGTGTGTGTGTGTGTGTGTGTGTGTGTGTGTGTTTGCATGTGCATGTTGAGGAATGGGAGAGAAGGACAATGAAGAGGTTGCTAGTTAACCTAAAAAAAAAAAATTGAATACCAGAGTCTGGGAACTGTCCTCATAGTCTTAAAGGTAAAGGAATAGAGCATGTGAGCAAGTTCTAGCCCATCCTTCTTTTCTACACCCTCATTATCACCCCAAATGTACAGGTTTCTCTTCTCCCTGGATGTTTCTTCTTAGGTCTCACTTAAGGAAGCGGATAGTTTGTGAAGAGAGCTGGGGCTTCCCTCCCAGTCCCTCTCAATACTTTCTTGCCCAGCACTTAAGACAGGCAGAATCGAGCTCTGAGGAGGTGATAGTATGGCCCTCCCTGAAGAAGTCCTGCTCCAGCCCCATGGATTGTGATGCATTTAGGCCTTCTCTCTTCTCTGCCAAGGGAGCTAGTTGGTCAAGGGGTGAGCCAGCAGTCTTCCATGGAGGGGGACTCCCTAGGGCCAGTATCGGCATCACAAGGCACATGGGAAACTGCTGTACTTTGGAAAAGTTTCTTGTGTTGGGAATTAGGGAGAGGGTTGAGGAGAAAATAAATGCAGTGGTTTCTCTCTAACTTTATAGGGCAGGATCTGGACCTCAGGGTTTTTGTTTGGTCTTTATTTTTGTTGTAACATTCTCTTTCCCTCTTTCCCTTTCCAGGTCCTACAGAAGTTAGGGAAGGCAGACGAGACTAAGGATGAGCAGTTCGAGCAGTGCGTCCAGAACTTCAACAAACAGCTGGTAAGCTCTTTTAACCAAGCAACAGGACATCACCTACTCTGGGCCTAGACCTGTGCTAGGTACTGTGAGGGATACAAGAGATGGAGGTACTGTGGTTAGTACCTTCAAAGAATTTATGGTAGTAAAAGAGGCAAGCTACACGCATATGAAAACATAACTAACAGTATCAGGCAATGTTGGAAGACAGGGTAGCTTCATGGATAGAGAGCCAACCCCCGAGATAAGATGATCTGGGTTCAAATGCAGCCTAAGATCCATACCTATTGATTGTGTGACCCTGCCATGTCATTTAGTACCATTAGTGATTCTCTAAGTCTTGCACAGTTACAGAGAAGATGTGGAGTTATATCAGTAGGAGGAGTTTCCTCACTGAGGAGCTCCCAATAGCAATAGAATCCACAGGTCCAGACTCCCCTGCCCATTGCCCCTCAGTGAGATGAGGCATTAGGCATTATAATATGAGTATTGAATAAATGTTATAGAAACTAGGTACTGTGATAGTTTAGTAGAAGGAGAGCTGTCCTTGGGCTGGGGACTTAAATTGAGTCTTGAAGAATGGTAGGATTTAAATATTATCTCCAACTCAGCACCTTCAAAACTGAATTCATAGTAGGAATTAGGATAGGGGCTGTGCCTGTGATTTCATTGGTATTGGGAACTTCCAGGTGAGGAAATTCCCCATACCAATGCAAGTCCACACCTTTTTTTTGTTGTTATTGCAATTTATAGTCTTAAAGAGCTTTGAGGGAAGACCTGGAGGAGGAGTGGGGAACCTACAACCTTGAGGCCAAGTGTGGCCTCAGGCTGCAGGTTCTGTGAAGTTTGGATTCAGTCAGAGGGCCGCACAGGTTCCCCACTTCTGGCCTAGACTTTCACTCTCCAGACTTTGCCACCATGCTTCAGCTCTTCTTCCCTCTACCCCATGGCCTCTTTCTCCCTCTGGTGATTTCTTCTTGCAACCTCTCTTTTGAGGAAGGGCCCAGGCCATCACCATGCCCCTTCTGGCTTCTCCCCCTGGTGATTTTGTCTTGGAACCTCCATTTTGAGGAAGGGCCCAGAATAGCCCTTCTTCATTTTCTGGATTTCATCTTGGAGGTTACTCTCCTTCCTTCCCTCCCCTTTTTCACCTCCTGAATGTAAGCTCTTTGAGGGCTGGGACTGTCCCTTTGCTTGAGCTTAACAATAAATTCTTGTTAACTCTATTTGACTTGCTTTGCCTAGAGCAGTAAGAGATGAAGGGACTTGCCCATGGTCCCACATTTCAGAAGGAAGACTTGAACCCAGGTCTTCCTGGTTCTGAGGCCAGCTTTCTAAGCTGCCTCTTGAACTTATCACCTTTCCCTTAAAAATTGACCTTCCTTGCAGCTTCCATTCTTCTGTTGGTGTTATCATCCTATTCCCAGCTTTCTGAGTTTGAAACCTCAGCATCACCTTTGAAACCTCCATCACCCCCCTATCCAACCAGTTGCCAAGTTTCATGGATTCTATCTCTGCAGCATCTCTCTCATCTGGCCCTTTTCTATAATTACATGGCCTCCACTCTAGTTCAGGTTCCTAAACATTCTTACAAAGGCCATTACAATAAATTCCTACCTGCTTTTTTGGTCTTTCCCCCTTTTAATCTATCCTTCAGACAGCTACCAAGGAAGAGGACAGTGGCCGAGGTATGGTTTTGGAGTCTGGAAGTCAGGAGCACAGTTAGAAAAGGATCACTTAATAAATAATAAATAAACACTTAATAAATGCATTTGTTGAGTTGCAATAGAAGACTGGGAAGAGCCAGTCATCAGGTGGGCTTTGCTAAAGTCAGGGAAGGGAGGAACAGAGATGGAGAGGTGAGAAGGCATGGCCAGAAGATGGTAAATGGACCAGTTTGGTTGGAGGGGAAGGGGAGAAGTGAGAAGCAAAGCCGGAAATATTAGTTATGTCAGGATTGTGGAGGGTCTTCAAATGCCAGCTTGAGGAGCTTGGATTTTATATTGAGGGGAAAGAATACTGATTCTAGAGTCAGAGGAGCTGAGTTCAAATTCTACCTCTGACACTTACTGCCTGGTTGACCTTGGGTAAAATCTATGCCTCAGTTTTCTCATGTGGAAAATGAGGGTGTTGGGCATCATGGTCTCTGAAGACCCTTCCAAGTATGGATCTCCATAGATACAGATGTCTAGATCTTTTCAGATAGAGACCACCTAGTCTAACAACCTCAGATATCTATAGAAATATATTTATATGCCTGTATGCAGATATACATATGTATATGTTATTCAGTTGTGTCTGACTCTTCATCACCCAATTTGGGTTGTTTTTTTTTTTTTTGCTTTTTGGAGGGCAATTGGGGTTAAGTGACTTGCCCAAAGTCACACAGCTAGTAAATGTGTCAAGTTTCTGAGGTCACATTTGAACTCAGGTCCTCCTGACTCCATGGTCGGTGCTCTACTCACTGTGCCACCTTGCTGCCCCCAATTTGGGGTTTTCTGGACAAAGATACTGGAGTGGTTTGTCATTTCCATCTCCAGCTCATTTTACAGATGAGGAAACTGAGGCAAACAGGTTAAATGACTTGCCCTCCTACGGTTAGTAAGTATCTGAGGCTGGATTTGAACTCAGGTCTTCCTGACTCCAGGCCAGGCACTTTATCCACTGTGCCACCTGGCTACCCCTAGATAGAGATCTGTACATACAGATTTATAATCCTTCCCAATGGTTTTTGTTTCTCAAAGTGCTTTCAACAACAATAACAAATGTGGACCCCCAGGATCTTTTAATATGTTACTCATAATAATCTTATTTACTGCTTAGGGTGTTGTTAGGGAATTTTTAGCATGGACCTCTAAATGGATGACTGTTACAGACAAAGTTTTGGAGCAAGAGCTTGACATGATGAAAATGGTTTATTTTAGCATGTGATTAGGACAGATTAGACAGAGGAAGGGACTAGAGATGGGAGGGAAGCCAGCTGGGAAGCCAGAATGGGAGTGATGCAGGCCAGAAATCCAGTGGTGGTACTTGGATTGGGAAGCAAGAGAATTTAAAAGTGTCATTTGGTGACCAATTAGATTTGGGAGGTTAGGGGCAGAGTGGTGGGAAAGATGAGGTTTTGATGGGGAAGTGATGATACTATTAAGGGAAACAGAGAAGTTGAGAAGGGATGTTTGGAGGAGATCCTGGAGAGGGAAGAGAGCTGAGGACCAAATATTGAAGAGCGTGCTCAGCTGGGTACCATTAGACATGAGGATGATGACTCAGAGAAAGAAACAGAGAAGGGACAACCAGAGGTAGAAGGAGAATTTGGAGAGCATAGCATCATGGAAGCCAAAGAAACAATTTCAATGAGGGGTTAGTTAAAGCTGTCAAATGTGAAGTCATGGACTAGATAGAGTCTCCTAACTCTTAGCCTGAGGCCCTTCCCATGATACCTTATAACTATGGAATTTTGGTGAGGTAACCCTGCTTCACGGCAGGGACTATTCTTAGAAAAATGGCAAGAATCCATGTTCAATGTAAACTATACTGAAAATAAACCAAGCTGTATATTATAGGGATTACATTGTCATAAACAATCTTTATTTTTTGTTCTTTGTATAAGGAAATATCTGTTTGTTGTTATTTGTCAGCTTCAGAGTAATAAAAATAGAAAATTTAATTTAAAAGATAGAGGAAAAAGAACAACTATATAACCAAGAATCCTGTTTTTAAATTGCTCTCCTGCAGTGGTTCTCAAAGTTTTTGGTCTTAGGACCCCTTAGGTTATTACTCTTAAAAATTATCAAAGACCCTTCTCCATGAAAAGCTTTTATGTGGGTTATGTCTATAGATATTTACTATATTAGAAATTAAAATGTCAGTATTATTATGAAAATAGTTTTGACCCTATAGGCCCCCAGAAAGGTCTTGGGGACCTCTAGGGGCTCCCTGATCACACTTTGAAAACTGCTATTTTAGTAGAATGGATAGTCTTCTCTCATGTCATTTCCTTGGGAGAACCAAGATGGAGACATCTCTTCCCCTGCCTTTCTACCCCCAGAACTCAACATCCTCTCATGGAAACACACAGGGCTCATCAGTAGGAGCCTAAATAGAGCTGTCTCCTCTTCTTCTTTATTCTCAGTATCTCTACTCCCAGAATTCTAAGTATCTCCTCCCAGAATTCTCAGTATCTTCCCATAAAACTTTGTTGGAGGTTCCCTTCTTCTACTAATAGCACCTAGACCAGTCTCCCTCCCAGGGGTGGGGTCTGATCAACTGAGTGTGAGATTTGATCAGAGCTCAGACATCTAACCAAACTGGAGGTGAATGGAAGGAGTGAGTACATGAGGGGAGTGGTGTTGCCAGGGCCAGAGTGCATCTATTATTTTACCTTCTGGTTTCTCCTACAACAGCCCATATTTACTGCTATGTACCTTAAGGTCATCTAACTGTCCAGATGTGGTCATTTTCTGGTAGATAATGGGGAGGGACTGTTAAATTACTGAAAAGTTCTTATTTGAAGACTTGGAATTTAGGATTGTTTAGATTGGAGGAGGAAAATTTTGGGGACCACTTGATATGTTTTGGGGCATAGGCATAGGCAATCAGCTGTTTGTAGTTAGTCAACATTTTTCTAAGTGCCAGGGTTACAAAGAAAGTAAAATAGTGATCCTGCCTTCAAGGAGGCAACATATAAACATGTTAATGGGGAGACATGTTAAAAAAAATTAAGTAGTACAAGATATGTACAGAATAGATGGATGGTTGTCTGAGACAGAAGGAAAGGCCTCCTGTAGAGGAGCAAGAGAGAAGAAATGGGATGAGATTAGGTACAAAGAACTTTTAGACCCCAAGGGGTGTTAACATCCACTCTTACTGAGCCCCCTTCTCCAGAGATCTTGTAGCAAAGAATAGATGCTTTCCGGTCTCTTTTGAAGAGCAGGACATGGCCTTAGGCCTTATACCTCCCCTTAACTCCCTCTGAAAGGGAGAAATTGAAAAAATAAAATTCTGCAAAGATAAAGTCATTAGTCATGGGGATCATTTGCAGCTCCTTTCTGCCTGCCAAGAGAGAGGCCAGGCCCAGGGATGGAGGGATGGGCATCTGGGACCCTGAGTAAATAGCTTAACATCTCTGAAGCTTCAATGATCTCTGTTGCCCCTAGCTCCTAGGAGTATTTTGGGGCTCAAATTAGAACAAGGATGTGAAAGTACTTAAGAAACTTGCACTTGTAAGGTGGCGATATTATACCTTTAAAAGGCAACGATATTCAAAATTTAGCTAGGAGATAAATGGAAGGGGGTAGGGAATGGGATGGGGAAGAGAAGCACCCGCTGGGATGGAGATCATTTTCCTTTCTGGTGTTTGGAGGGTTTTCTTGTCTCCTCCCAAGGAGTGCCAAGCAGCTCCTCAGACTCCTGTCACTGTATCTGCTACTCCTCAGCCTCTCAGTCCCCCCATTCAGCAGTTCCTTGGTCTCTTGTCCCTTGTCACATGCAAGTCAAATCACTGACTTTAAGTGGGCCTCATCTCTAAGTGTAGAGAAGGGGCTTTTAACATGGAATCTTGAATATATTTCTGGGGAGGAGTTTGTGAATTTTGGGAGAAAATTATACCTTTATTTTCACTAACCTTTTGTTTTCTTTGCAATCTTATAATTTTATTTTGTGCATTGAAGAACCTTTTTTTTTTTTTTTTTTCTGAGAAGGGATCCATAGGTTTCTCCAGACTGCCAAAAGTTCTGTGACACAAAAATTATTACGAACCTTTGGTTGAGATATTTTAGCTGCACTGGTTATTGTACACACAGGCAGTATCTCATGTGGTTTTTGATTCCATTCAACAAATCTTTCTTTAGTACTTACTACATGCAAGACACTAGGAATGTTACTTGGATGAGGAAGACTCTTAAAGGTATTCAATTCCTCTGGGTGGCTCATTCGAGGCCCTGATGTCCTTTCAGGGACTGCTTAGGCAGTAGCTACTCCTCTACTTTTGGCCCTCCACCATCTACAGATGGGTGGTCCTGTGTGGTTAAGAGCTGCTTAGGAAAGGGTTCTCTTGAGATGAAGTCTTTTTGATTTCTTTGCTAGTTAAGTGATTTAAGCACAGGAGAGGAGGGAGTTTGTGAAGTCTTCCTGGAGCTCTTATTTGAGAGTCAAACACAACCAGCCTTACAAATAGGTGGAACAGATGGTTGTCTGGATGGTAGGATTTGAAGGTGCCCCCACCACCTGTCACAGTGCCTGAAATGCCACTATTAGCAATTCATTCCTTCCAATGAAACATTGTTTTGTCCAGGCTCCTCTTTAAAATGCCAGCACTCCTGGGGAGTGAGTAATAAGTTACAGCCCTGACATCTCAGGTTGGATAAGTTTCTAAGATTCCTTTCCTTCCAAAAGGAGGGGCCCTGGCAAAGCATGAGAACACTGGGCTTTTGTAGGGGATGCACGGTTGAAAGCAAGGATAAATAAAAGGTGCCACAGGGGAGGCAAGGCACAACAAAGACACTTTTTTGAGGATAGTGACTGTGCTCCCGGGTGTCAGTATTACTACTCCTACTCCTACTCCTTCCCCTACCCCTACTACTAGCTGACATTTATGTTGATCATATTGACAGCTAGGTGGCACAGTGCATAGAGCACTGGGCCTGGAGTCAGAAATATCTGAGTTAAAATCCAAACTCAAACATTTACTAGCTGTGTGACCCTGGGCAAATCACTAAACCTGTTTGCCTCAGTTTCCTCATCTGTAAAATGTCGATAATCATAGCATCTACCTCCAGAATTATCGTAAAGGTAAGATGAGATAGAAATTGCAAATTGCTTAGCTCAGTGCCTGACACTGAAGTGCTATATAAATGTTAGCTTCTAGCTGTTACTATTTACTATTTTGTTTCATCCTCACGACATCCCTGGGAGGTAGGTGCTCTTATCCCCATTTTACAGATGAGGATTTTGAGGCAATCGAGTCATACAGCTAGTATGTTCCTGTGAGAGGATTCAAGTGTAGGTTTTCCCAACTAATTCTAGCACTGCTATTGTGCCCTCTCTAAGACAATGGACAAACAAAATAATATCTCTTCTCCTTGACTGCTGAGCCTTCCTCGGTTCTAGAGTCACTTCAGAGGTTTTATTTTTTTTTTATTTTTATTTTTTTTTTAAATTTTATTATAGTTTGCATCACTCATTTCCACAAGATTTTGAGTTACATATTTTCTCCCCCC
>CM053588.1:178836459-178984241 GCA_028646515.1 Pseudochirops corinnae
AAAAAGGAATCTAGAGTTTGGGAGCTGTTCTTACTTGGCTTCTTATGTTTATTCTTACTCATGGTTGTTCAGACCGTGATTTTATTTTATTTTTTTTAATCTCTGTGGGGCTCTGCTTCCAGAAGGGAAAGCTCTGTCCCAAATCGCTGGGGTCCTCCCGGCTGCCGTAGACTTCCGGCTGGCTGGATAATGAAGACTCCAAGACTGAGGCCCAAGATGACGATCCGGATCCAGGCCGCTCAACGCGAGAGCCCTGGCCTGAAAACAATCGCTCAGTCCTCCTGCTGTCTGCAGGCCGCGGGAGGGAAGCTACAACGCGGAGGCCGGTGCAAAACTTCTGCCTTTTGCTTTTCCGCTGGGGAGACCTTTCGGCTGGACTGCTAATCTCCCCCTTTCACACTCCCCACCCGCAGCTGTAGCTAATCCACCCTACCTGAAAGGGTTCTCTGTACCTCCTGCCCAGCTGCCCCAGGGCACAGCCATGGCTTCAGGCCAGGCTGGTTTCGGTTCGCAGTGCTGATATGGTTCCTCGTAGCCGAGCTGACTTTAGTGGGAAGTATCCTTGTGTGCGTTTTGGAATTGTAGGATTGGTTTAGAGTCCTATTTTATGGGTATTTTGGGGTGGCTATGTGAGAGCTGCGATATGTTGCTCCTGCTACGCCGCCATCTTGGCTCCACCCCCCCACTTCAGAGGTTTTAGATGAGGTCTCCCCTAAGGCCTGGTTGGTCTTTGGAAATTGCTTTCAACTCTCCCTCCCCAACCCTAGCCCCCTTCCCTTATAACTTCGTGGCCCCTTGTGATTTTGTAAATGTAGACTATTGTAGATGCCCAGGGAGTCCTAGTGGCAGGACTTTCAACAAAGCTAGAGCATGTTCCCCTTTCCATTGGGCTACCTCAGTTGTTTAACAGGTCTTGAATGTGGGCTATGAACCACATCCCCCATGCCCCTGAAAGGAGACAGAAATGCTTGAGCCTCTGTCGCAGGGGTAGGGGTGAGATTCATGCAGAAAAGTCCTGGGCTTGGGAGGGACAGTGAGACAAGGGCTAAAGTTAGCTGAATGACCTTGAGCTAAATGCTCCTTGTGTGTGCCAGTGCATAGCTCTCCATCCACCACCTGGGGTGTGTGTGTGTCTGCATGTGTGTAGGAGTGGGAGTGTCATGGAGCCTTGATTATCTGAGCTGTTCAGCCATCATGGGCATAGATTCAAGGGGCACAGACCATTTGGGAATGTCAGACTAGATGGAGACAGCATTATGTCAAGCAGGGCCTGCGGGCAAATAATCCGGAGAAAAATATGGTGACTGGGTGCAAGACTCTCTGTCACCCTTCCTTTGGCATGAGGGCATGCATTATTCACAGGCTTCCCCCTCATCCTGGCAGTCACCTTGTGGGCTGGCTCTGAGGGACTAGGTGGAGAGAGGTAGAGTGAATTCCTCTGCAAGGGAAGAAGTAGTGGGGAAAAGGGGTGGGGCATTCTGTTTGTTTACTGACAGACTTGATGGGAAGTGAGGGGAGATTCCTTTTAGGTAGCATATCCAGCAATGGGAACGGTACCCCATGAGTTCCCATAGAGCTTGGTAGGCCCTTGAAAGGTGAGAAACTTCCCTCCCTTCCCCCAAACTGAATTTGAACCCAGGCCCCATAACTCCAAATCCGGCATGCTTTCCCTGACACTGCATCACTTTGCCTTATTTCACTCTGCATCAGTTCCGAGAAACCAAGTTTAGCTAAGACAGATTGTCCGTCAACATGGACCTTCCAACATAGTAGGAAGATAAGGCACAACTCCAGAAACAAGATGTAAGTCACCAAGTTTGAGAGTATGAGAGAACTTCAGAGGCCATCTTAGTCCACACCATAACGAGAAAGGGATCTCCACAAAAATGTGCCAGGCAGGTGATGATGGTCTTGCTTCTGCATGACGATCAGTTCGCTTTTGAACAGCTCAGTTGCTGGGAAGTTTTTCTTGACATCTCGCCTAAGTTTTCATTTCTACAGGGCCTCCCTCTGGGTCCAAGCCGAGGAAGAGCAATAATGTTCAGTCATGTCCTACTCTTTATGACCCCATTCGGGGATTTTCTTGGCAAAAATCCTGGAGTAGTTTGCCATTTCCTTCAGCTTACTTTATAGATGAGGAAACTGAGGCAAACAGGGTTGAATGACTTGCCCAGGGTCCTGCAGCTAGTAAGTGCCTGAGACCAGATTTTAACTCGGGAACACGAGTCTTCCTGACTCCAGACCTGGAGCTTTGTCCCCTGGGCTGCCTCCCTACCCTAATACTCATAAAAGCTAACACTTGTGTAATGCTTACTGTGTGCCTGGCACTGTGCTAAGCACTTTACAGTTAGTGTATCATTTGAGCCTCACAAGAAGTGGGTGCTGTTTTTATTCCTATTTTACAGATGAGGAAACTGAGGTAAACAGAGGTTAAGTGACTTACTCAGGGTCACATAGCTAGTAAGTATCTGAGACCGGATTTGAACTCAGGTCCTCCCGACTCCGTGGCTGGTGTTTTAGGTACTTCACCCCTTAGCTGCCCCCCAGTGTTCTTTATACCCTGCCACACACACCATTGCTTCTCCAGCATGTCGGATACAGTCTGGGGTCCCTAGTTTTAGGGATATAGTATTGAGGAGAGGGAGAAGGATTTGGAAAGGGGGCAAGGGGCATCTGAGAGGTTACTAAACTTAGAGCATCTAAGAGACTCATTTGGAGGAGAGACTGGAGAGCCCCCTTCCTTTATTTACTAAAACAAAGGTTACTTCCTATTATTCTCAGACCTCCAGGCATTTCTTCTTAATGTCGCTAAACCATTTAAGCCAGGAATTCTTAATATGGGGCCAGAGTTGTGTCCACAAACCCATTTGCTGTTTAGCTGTCAGAAATAAATTTTACCACTGCAAGAAGACAAACACACAAAAAATATATGGGGCCCATAAACTTTTTTCAATTTTTTTTATAACTACATTTCATTATAATAGGTTTCCTTTATAATCCTCTGTGATCTTGCCCAGGTCACTTAATTCCTGCTTGCCTCAGTTTCCTCATTTGTACGATGGGATTACTACTAGCCCGTACCTCCCAGGATTGTTGGGGGATCAGATGGAATAGCAGTTGTAAAGTTCTCAGCACAGTGCCTAGCACATGGTAAGAGCTATCTACATGTTAGCTATTATTCTAATTCTATTTTATGCATTTTGAACATTATTCTGAGAAGGGGCCCATAGATTTTTTCCCAGATTACCGGAGGGGTCCAAGACACAGATTAAAGATGAAAAACTCGCTGTAAACCCAAGGGGCCTCTCATTAGCCGGAGACCAATGATGTAGCTTCTTAAGGGTTCATGCCCCATAGGGCTCTGGTCTGCTTAGGAAAAGTGCCCATGTCATGGGTGTTAGGAGGGGATGAATCAGACTAACTACCTCTTTTCTTTGGCTGCTACTATAAATCTTTCTCTGTGTGTGAAGGAACCCCTATCCTACAGTACCTTAGATGGAGATGGGTTCATTCAGCAAGAAGCAAAGGGCTAGGTGGGCTTTTTGGACTTTTGTTGGGAATTGGGGAGGGTCAAGGCCCCCTTTAAACATCCTTTGAAGAGTCAACCTGAGATTGCTATTTAAGCCTGGAAACTCATCAGCAGTTGTTTGGTCTTGACCCTAGAGATGACTGGGAGCCAGTTCTGGGTGAATAGAGAAGGGAAGAGAGAAAGGATCCTGGGGCTTTGGAGTTGCCTCCTCCCCTCTGTGCCTCATCCAGATTGTTTCAGAGTGCTAGGCTGATCGCAGAGTGTTGGCCTCCTTGGTCCCGAGCTACTCTTGGGCAGCTAGCTCTCTAAATATTGGTCCATCTTCATGGGCACTTTAAGGACTAGAGGGGTGTTTTGTGGAGGATAGCATGCTCTATTTAGATGTTCAGGTTTTGCTGAGAGGACAGCTGGTTGAATTGTTTACTGCCCCGCTTGGAGTTGGGGGGTTGGATGTGATCACCTCATGGCCAGGGAGAGATGGATGGATTGACTTGAAGGGGGCTCATTGGGGGAGTGTATTCCAGGGAGATGGTTGCAGCTGGCCCTGCTTTGGACTTGCAGGGGAATCTCCAGGCTGGGTTTCCTTGCACATCTGTTTCTGGCTGACAGAAGATCTTTGTTTGCAGGCACAAGAGGAACGTGATGGGCCCTGGTACAGGCCAGCTAGCTCCCCCCTCCTCGTGAGCTCAGTGTGAGGCATCAGTGTGCCCCTTCAGTGTATCCAGGAGTGAGGCCCCCACGGGGTTGGGAGGCCATTGTGCTGGGGGCATTACTTGGGGTGGTTTTCTGTGTGTGTAATCATAGCAGTTGGAATCTATAGTGCTTTCAAGGTTTGCAAAACACTTTATGTACATTATATCATCTGACTCACAGCAACCCTGTCAGGTACAACAGATACTATTGTTTCTATTTTATTGATAAGGAAGAAAGTGACCACTTGGGCCCCATTGAAGGGCAGGAGTTGGAGGATAGTGAGGGGAACCTAGCTCACTGTTTTTGCAGGTTGAGCCGTCTTTATCTGACACATAGAAAGACAAGACCTGAGGATACAGAAGGTCATAAGAGAAGGAAAGAGGGACAGGGGCTGGGCATGGGATAATGGGAGAGAGGAGGTAGGGAAACTAGAGAGAGGGAAAATGGTTTGGAAGAATTTCTGTGCATTGGCATCAGATTTGTCACATGTAAGTGCTGGACAAAATATAGGCAAATCAATGTCTCCTGTTTTTGGATCAGTCATATAGACACTGTACCCCAGGCTTAGCAGTGGTAGTCAATCAATCTCTAAGCTCTGGTGAGGCCAGCCAAATGCCCTGAAAGGTCCGAGCTAGCATTGTGCATCCTATAACTAGGCTACTGTAGAAGGCTTTCATTCTTCAAGTAGGTTCGACTAGAATCTCAGTGGTTCTCAAGCTTCCTGATGCTGTGACCCTTTAATACTCGTATGTGGGCGTATCTGCATGTGGGTGGACCCACCTGGAGATGGATAGAGGAGCTGTATCTCGTTTCCTAAGACCATCAGAAATATGTGTTTTCCGATGGTCTTAGGCGACCCCTGTGACCTCTGTGAAAGGGTCGTTTGACCCCCAAAGGAGTTGCAACCCACAGGTTGAGAACTGCTAGATAATGATAGCTTACAATTGTATAACACTTTGCAAAATACTTGACTAAAAACAGCCCTATCAGGTAGGCAGTAGAAATAGTAGCATCCCCATTTTATAGTTGAGAAAACTGAGGCCTTAGTTGCTGAAGTGAATTTGCCCTTGGTCATACAACTGGCAAACACTGGAATAGGACCCAGCCCGGGTCTCCTGGCTATAAGTCTAGGGTTGTTATTTTTTCTTCTTAAATATTTCTGTTTTTTGTTTTTGCTGCCTTTTATTTTGGGGTCATATTCCATTCCTTTGCCCTTCTCTACCAGTGAACCATCCCTTCTAACAAAGATTAGAAAAGAAGGAGGAAAATTCAGCAAAACTTAACAAACACATCGACCATGATGCAATATCGCACATGCAGGATTCTACACCCACAGTCCCCTCACTCAGCGATGGAAGGAGGGAGGTGGATTTTCTCAGTGTTTATCTGGGGTCAGGCTTGGTCGTTATAAGCACATGATGTTCCGTTCCTCCCCTACCTTCCCACTTAACCTGTTTCCTCCTGTTTCCTCATATGTAAAATGGGAATCATAATAGCACCTACCTCCAACATTTGTGAGGATCAAATGAGATGATATTTGTAAAAAGTACTTAGCACGGTGCTTGGCATGTAGTAGGCACCATGTAAATGCTCAATGCCTTCCTCTTCTTCCTGTAGCACTTGGTTGTTCACTCCTTTGGGAGTCTCTTTTCTCATGTGTGCCTTGAGGATGAGATCCATGACGTAGACTTCATTTGTGTACACCATAGTGCCTACCCCAGTGCTGGGCACATAGTAGGTTTTTAATAAAGACTGATTGACTGAATAAATAGGAGTTTGGGGAGGGCCGTGAATTGGCTCCTCTACATGCAGAGATTTTGACCGAGGGTTTGTGTTTGTCATTGCAGACGGAAGGGACCAGGCTACAGAAGGATCTCCGCACCTACTTGGCATCTGTCAAAGGTAAGATAGGACTTCCCTGGGTGCATTTTCCTTGAGCAGAGCAAAGGGCAAGGTTTTCCATGGCCATCTCTATAACCTGTGTCATGGCGATGATTGGTGGGGCCCAGGTGTCTTCTCTAATTTTTTTTGATGGATGGATTGAAGGGACTTGAGCACCTTGCTTAGGTCAGGGTTATTTTTAATCCTGATGCTAATCTGGTAGAACAGCCTGAAAGCAATGGCATGCTAGGAATTGCCTCCAGTTTTGTCTTTATATTGGATCCTGATCCCCTAAGAAGTATCAGCCAGAGTGGACAAATGAACATGCATCTGACAGTCCAGGGCCTAAAGGGTCCTGCTTCGGCAGCCCTTTCTGACCCTTATTCTATTTTGGTGGGAACCATGACAAGAGTTAGTTGCAGCCAGAAGCCAGGGCCTCTGATGGGTAGAATCAGGAGGAATCTGAGGAAGTGGAAAAGGTTTGGGGTTGGTGGGCAGGAAGGGAAGGAGGAGCCCCTTGATTCTTCCTGCTTCTGTCTTTGGATTCTGCACTGAGCTCTTCTGTCTCCCTTTCAGCGATGCATGAAGCCTCTAAGAAGCTAACGGAGTGTCTGCAAGAGGTGTATGAACCAGACTGGCCTGGGAGAGAGGAGACAAACAAAATAGCGGAAGTAAGACTGTGGTCTGGGCCTGGAGAAGGGGAGTGGAGGCCAGGGGAGAAAGGAAATGATTTTTAAAAACGATGATTGAGGGTCAGGAAGAACCCAGCCTGGGATGAAGGTGGAGTCATGGGGCTTAGTCATGTTGGTCAGGGAGAGAGAAGTATCTGGCCATGTCGTTATTCCCTTATCAGTGGAAGCATATTTATTCCTGCACTTTCTTCCACCTGACTCTGAAGTGTCTATCTTCTTTCCTCTGAAAGGATGGGGAAGGAAGAGAAAATTTAAAATAAAAAATAAAACTTGGTCAAGAATGAGGTATGGAAAGAACATTGACCTGGAAGTCCTGAGATGTTAGTTGTAGGTCTGTCCCACTCCAGTGACTTGTGTGACTATGGGCAAGTCACTGTATCTTTATGCCTCAGTTTCCTCATTTGTCAAGTGAGAGGTTTAGACTAGATGGTCTCTGAGGTCCCTTTTATTTCTGTAGCTCTTTGGTTGTGGTGGAATTTGCTGTAATTTAAGATACGTGGATTTGGAACCTCAGGTTTACCAGCTTCCTCTCTGTAAAGTGAGAGTGGTCCATGATATCTAGGGTCCCTTTGGACACTGATCCTATATAGATGAGCATGTAATTTTAAGTGGCCCAAGAATATAAAATAAGGGGATTAGACTCAATGGTCTCCAGAGTCTAGTTCTAAATAAGATTCAGACTTAATTGAATGCAAATGTTAACTAAAACCAGTGAGGCCTTCCTACTTCATAAGCTTGGAAATGACCCCCATGTTAATTCTCTTTAGCCATTCATAGACCCAGAGCATGTCTTCCTAGGTGGAAGAATGGACATTGTTTTCAGAGGAATTAGTGATGCCTTTGTTTTATCCCAACTGCCAATTTGACATTACAGTTTTAAACTGTTGTCGGGCCTGATTCTTGATGTTCCTTGGATGTTAATTCTCTGATGGCTGGTCTTGGATCCCAGGGCCCTTCAGAGAAGTTACAATGTTAATTCATTAGGGATCTTTACACTTGTTACCAGGTCTAATTTGCTTTTATTGTTGTTAGTTTTAACTAAAACTTTTATTGAAATCGCTAATATCTACTAATAAGCATAATGTTTTTGGCTCTCTTCAATGGTGTTTGAATTGAACAGATCTGACATTTCTGCAACATGATCCAGATTTAAGCTCTTAAAAATCAAGACCAGGGTTTTACGCAAATTTAAGGTATAATAGAAGTAAAAATGAGACCCCATGTTATGAATTTGCTAATTGCCCTTTCTTGTTGCATTTTTAGCTAAATATAAAATTATTGTAGAAGTAGTGTGGTGTCATGGGAAGAGTACTGGACATTGGATCTAGTAGATCTGGATAAGACTCTCAGATCTTGAATATCACACTCACTAGCTATGTGACTCTTGGCAATTCACTTGATCTCTCTGACCCTCAGTTTCCTCATCTGTAAAACAGGGAGAATCCATGTTAGCGGATTACAGGGTAATTAAACATGTACTACCTACTTCATAGGGTGGTTGTGAAGAAAGTGCTTTGTAGACCTTAAAGCATCATATAAATGAGTTTTTTGTTGCAGACACCTAGAGCAAACATGTCTGTGTGTGCATTTGTTTTTCTAGAAACAACCATGCTGAATTCTGACCACCATCTCCTACCTTCTTTCCAGTCTCCTTTTTTTTTTTACTTAACCCCTTCCTCAAATTCCTGGAGGCTCTCAGTTAAGAGGCCCAGGGTAAAATCTGTGGTCCTTGTTAACTCTGGAACCTCATTCACCACCAGGATGGGTAGGCTGTCTGATGGAAAGGGAACAGGAGAGAGAATAGTCATAGAGAAGATCATGTCATTCATTGAATGCCTGCTCTGTCCCCTACGGGCAGGTGACACAGGGCATAAAGTGCTGAGCTTAGAACTAAAAAGACTCATCTTCCTGAGTTCAAATCCAGCCTCAGACACTTACTAGCTGTGTGACCTTGGCCAAGTCACGGTTTGCCTCAGTTTCCTCCTCTGTGAAGTGATCTGAAGAAGGAAATTGCAAACCACTCCAGTATCTTTGCCAAGAAAACCCCAAATGTGGGGTTATGAAGAGTCAGACATGACCAAAAGATGACTTAACGCGTGCCAAGTAATTAGGAATTTCTAGGTCCTAGAAATGTAAAACAAAACCAAACAAAACAAAAGAAGAAAAAAAAGAGAGATAGAACCTCTGCCCTCAAAGAGCTTATATTCTATTGAAATATGTTAGCAGTCAAAGGTAGGACCTGAATCCGAGGTAGTCTGACTCCAAGTCCTAGGCTCTTCATATACTCCACCCACAGTGCCTCAGGTATCACCATAGGGGAAAATGGGTAGTTCGGCCTCCCTCTGGTTGCTTGTCATGATGACCACTGGTATACCCTCAGCATCAATTAAACTATCTGAATGAATGAATAAATTCACCTCCATGTTTGCTTCTAGGCTGCTCTTTTTTTCCCATCCTCTGGACTTGTATTTTTTGTAGGCTTTGACTTTTCAGCCGTTTAGCCAACTTCATAGACTCTTTATTTAATATCATATTTAACCTCTCTCTTCCACCCCCTCCAAGATACAGGTAAAACCTGTTGAGGATGCCGACTGGATCTCCTACCATATTAGAGCTGGAAGGAACCTTATAAAATCATCTAGTATGACTTGTTTAGTTGTGGGAAATTCTTTCCACCGTGCCATGATGCATGTTGAAGTTAATTAAATCTATTCTCAGTGGGCATGGTGGAGTATACCTGTAATCCCTGCTGTGGGGGAGGGTGAGGTTGGCTTATTGTTTTAGCTTAGGAGTTCTAAGCTGTTTGGGTGCCCACTCCAAGTTCAGTCTCAATATGGTGTACCCCTTCCCCCTTATTACAGGAGTGGGTGACAGACCAGGTAGTCTAAGGAGGGGCCAGGGTCGGAAACAGAGCAAGTCAAATCTTCCATGCTGGTCAGTAGTGGGATTGTGCTCCTAAGATACACTTTTCTTCTAGCCTAAACGACAAAGTCTCTCTTCCCTTTCCCCAGTGAAATCTCTCCCTTACATTTAATTGAATCTTAGAAATATTTCTCTTCTTCATTGTAAGAAGTTCCTTGAGGGAAGGCTTCAGCCTTATGCATCTTTGTTTATCCCTCAGATCCTAGCACCATGCTTGACTTTACTTCAGTGCTTGAAAAGGCCTGTGGTTTCACCAGCATGTGTACTTCCTCCGTTATAGATTTCAGGCCCTGTATATATGTCAGTCCACGTGTGGTTAGAAAACAGCATCATTTGATGACCAGTTCTCCACACTCGCATTGGCCCTTGGATGGCAGATGACCAGCTCCTCACTGGGCTCATATTTGAATCCTTTGCAACTTGGTTGGATCTGAACAATCTTGTTTATAATCTTCAAGGGTCCAGAGCCATCTCCATCATATGATGAGCCACTGAGGGGCTTTAGTGATGCATTTATGCATAGCAAATACTTAATAAACTTCTGTTGAATTGATGGGACCTCAGTAAGGGCGACTAAGTCCGTGAAAAAAGAGGCAGTAGGGAGTGGTGAAAATAAACTCCAAGGAGAAAAATTAGGAGAAGAAATACTTCAGGACCAAAGGTACAGAACTGGAAGGGGGACCTTAGATTTCTTCTTATCCACAACCTCTCAATTTGAAGATGAGGAAATTGAGACCAAGGGATGTGAAATGTCTTGCCCAAAGTCACCTAAGTAGTAAGCGTTAGAGGTGGGATTTGAGCCCAGGGCCGCTGACTTGGCTGATGTATTTCTTTCCTTTGTTTACCATGCCTCCTAAAATCAGGACTATTTAACATCTGACCTTAAAAGTGCAAACAGTAATAGCAGGCATAATTGATTTAAGGTTTGCCATACTGGGAGATAGGTATCATTAGTCCCATATTATAGATGAGAAAACTGAGTCTCAGATACGTTAAATGACTTGCCTCAGGGTCACATGTGAGAAGTAAGATTTGAACCCAGGTTTTCCCTGCCTCAAAATCCAGCATTCTTTCCATTGTACTATGTTGCCTTTCTAACTGGCCCATCTTGCTAGGTTATTCCTTAGTTATAACCCTGAGGAAAATCCATATGACCTCTTAGACATGTTTTTTATCTAGGGGAAAAAAGACAGAAAAGTCAGAGGAATTTGGGCAGTCGAAAGTTTTTTCTTTAAGGTAGACTAAATATGAAATTGGAGAAGGCAAGAGGGTAGACTGGATGACCTGTTAGCATGAGAGGTCTCAAGGGTTGATTTCTCACTCACTGAAGGATATTTAGAGGCAGAGAGAGGGAGACCACAGAGAAGGAAACACAAGGCAAGGAGGTCAGAGCTAGGGAGATGGGGTGTGGGTGTGGGTGCTGGGCTGAGTAAAGGAGTAAAAGGGGAGTAGAGCACATGGTGTATCTGACCAGCCTCTTACTAAAGAAAGGGAGCTCCTGTCACAAAACAGCTCTTCTTTGATCTGCCTGCCCGGACAGAAGAGTGAAACCTGGATGGAGGTTCGTGAAGAAGGGTGGTTAGGGCACACAAACAACTCTCATGCCTGAAATCCTACTATAGGAAATTAATTCCTAATTTAGGTTTTGAAGGGTTTTCTAACTTCAGGAATCCCTGACTAACCTGCAGATACCCTTGGCAGAGACAGAAGAATGGCAGCTGAAAACAAGGCTGTGAGGGAATAGAACATAGAAGATGGGATCCTGGGACTGGAGCATCATTAAAAACAGGAAATGAGTACTGCTAGGGGGAGCTAGAGAGTGATAAAGAATCTTTATAATTTCCTTGTCTTTCTCCCCTCCCTTTTCCCCACCTCTCAGCTCCATTTTCTAACCACCAAAGGTAAATGCTGTCCTTAAACCAATGAGAGAATATGGACTGAAAGAGGGGTACATTATACCCTGCAACCAGTGGAAAAGTCAAACATGGAAGCTGCATACCTACACGAAACAGAGCTCCTTTCTTGGTTAGGCAGGGATGGATTTCCAGAAAAGCTGGAATTTCTGGAGCTATCTGTTGAGGGATTAAGATTGAAGAGGCTGCTGCCTCCAAAGATTTTGTCCTGCCAAAGCTCTTGCCATTTAGCAATTTCTGGGTTGGCAATCATCGTGAAGCATTACCTTTTAGAGAAATATTTGTAATGCCTACTGTGGCTAGTTCTGGGCTTGAGGAGATCCAGAGACTTGGGTTCTAGTCGTAGTGCAGCCACTGACTTGTTGTGTGACCTTGGTCAAGTCACCTAATTTGTCTAACCTTCAGTCTTCTCACTTTCTAAAAAGGAGAGAAGCTTGGGAAAGCAATTGGGAAAAGATATAAGATAAAAAATATAAAAATATATAAAATATATATAAAATAAAATAAAAAATATATAAAAAATATAAAAGCAAAAATCATCATGAAAATGACCATTATGGGGGCGGCTAGTGAATAGAGCACTGGACCTGGAGTCAGGAGGACCTGAGTTGAAATGTGGCCTCAGACACTTAACACACACAAAAAACTAGCTGTGTGACCTTGGGCAAGTCACTTAACCCCAATTGCCCTCCAAAAAGCAAAAAAAGAAAGGAAAAAAAAAGAAAATTACCATGATGATTATAATATTCCCCTCTCAAAGATCTTGTTTCTTTTCTCCAGCCTAGAACTTGGCTTCTCCATCTTCCCAAATAGTATTCATCCTTCAAGTGCCTTAGTTATGTCTTCTCTGAGTACTCTAGTCCACACTCCTCTTTCCATTCTTTGAACTCAGATTGTTCTACTTCTAGCCTATCAACCCTTGATTATAAGAAAAGTCAACAAGCATTTATTAAGCACCTGCTGTGTTCCTGGCACTGTGTCCTTTGAAGAAGGCATTGACCTGAGAGAAGCGAGCTTTGGGGTCTATTTTCTTTTAAAAATAAACTTTTTGTTGACATCTTTGTTTTTATGTTACCAAATTTCTTCCCTTTGATTCCTTCTCCCTCCTCAGAGGAGCCATCCCATATAACAAAGACTTTTTTAAAAGAAAAAGAGGAAGGGGAAAAAAAATTAGTAAAAGTAATCAGTACATGGGGAAAAAAAAAATCTAATAGTATATGCAATACTCTATATCTATTTTCCTTCTTTTTAAAGTTTTATTTTGAATAAGTTTTATTGATGCCTTTTTTTATATCACCAGAATTTTCCCCAGTATTATTCTCTGCTGATCCCAGAGAGCCTTCCCATATGATATTTTTTTAAAGAAAAGAAAAGAAAAAAAGAAAATCCCCAACAAACACCAGCATACCAAAAAAAGTCTGAAAATATGTGTAGTGTATCACACACATGGACAAAGAGATGGGAGAGGGATTTCTTCTCAAAGCTCTTCTTTCCAACTGTTGTTGTTCTTTGTAATTTTGTTAATGTTTCCTTTTTTTGGCAGTTCTTTCCATTTACATTGTTGTAGTCATTTCCTTTTCAGTCTTTCCCCAGCTCAAGGAAGTCTACCTCTTTTGGACCTTAGTTTCTTTGTCTGTAAAATAAATGATCTCCCCCTACCTACCCCACTCTAGGCCCACTGGGCTTAATAAGAATACTAATTGCTTATTTATGTATATTTTTCAAATCACTTTCAACTAATTATAATAAAAATAATTTTAGAAATCCATTTACATACTATGAGTGATCCTAATGACTAGGGGGGTGGTGAGGAGTTGGCAGTGTGCATGTTCTGACCACTTGGGTGTTTACGTGACTGTTACAGAACAATGACCTGCTGTGGATGGATTACCATCAGAAACTGGTGGACCAGGCACTTCTGACCATGGACACTTACCTAGGCCAGTTTCCTGACATCAAAGTAAGAAGCCCTCCTTGATCTGAAATTGCTGTTGTTTCTGGAGACCGGGGTGGGGAGATTGGGAAGAGGGAAAACAAAACAGCTTTATAGGTGATCTCATTGGCCCACCAGATGTTGCCTTTCCTCCGCCTTGCGAATATGAAACCTGAAAGGATCCTGTTTTTGCCTCTTCCAGCCACTGGATGAGGGTCGCCGGTTGCTTTCTGGGACTCTTTGTTCCTGATATACTTGGATTCCTGATAAACTTAGCTGAAACAGGATGGAAGGAACATGTGATATATAGTATTTTTTTGAAGGGGGGAGAGGGTTGGGATATGGACAGTCCAGATAAGAAAATTGGTTCTCCTTGTTTAATTAGTACCATGGCCTTGGAGGGGAGATGGAGGGGAATTCGTATTATAAGGAAACCGTGGTAGAACATCTTCGAGAACTAGAAGAGCTGGGCCTGAAAGGGAGAGGAGATGGAGCCTGTGCTACTACATTTAGCCCGGGATTGAAAATTAGCTCCAGCCAAAGATCTCAAGGAAATAAGGAGGCGGACCAGGAAGAATTCTAATCAAATTGTAAATATGTACTTTAGCCTAGGTTGTCTGTCCTTTGTACCCTTTTCATTCTTGTCTTTCTTCATGTTTCTGTCTCTCTTTGTCATTCTACCCACTCTTCCTTGAACTCTCACGTTATCTCTCTCAGTGGGTAGACCTAGTGTGGGTTCCTTGGACCTTTCAGTGACTGTGTCTGAGCCTAGCCTTTCACTGTAGCCTCAGACTCTAGAAATGATACAAGTAAGTAGGGTTGTATCAGCCTGTCTTGGCTAACTGTTTGCTGCCTCGGGATTACGGTAAGCACTGAATTCTCCGAATATAAAGGCTGAGCCATCCTCAGAATTCCTAAGCATCTCTGGAATCACTGCTTTGTTTGTGTTAATTAGTGGAGTGATTATAATGTGAACTTCATATGGTCACATTCATGAAACAGATTCCCTTTCAGTCTGTCCCCCTTCCCCACCCCAGTCCTGGCTCAGAGTGCCTACTTCATGATGATTTGTGAGTGAAGTGGGTTAATATGCCTCATGTTTGGGATGACCCAGCTAGACCTCGTACTAAATGGCTCCATTGGTCCAGCCTTTCTCTTGAGCTCCTGATCCCTCAGTCTAAGAGAGCTGTAATTCTTAGAGGCCTTTAGCACTAGTGAGCACTGGAGCTCAGGTGGTATCCCTTTTGGAAGAAAATGGGGGAGGATTCTCACTCTGCAGTTTATCATAGAACTCGCTTACCTTATACTTTTACACTGCTTTCTGGTGCACTCAGTTGCTGGGACAAATCCAGTGGGGTGATCCCAGAATGACACTTTGCTAGGACTCACCCAGAGCCCAGAAAGGCCCCTATTGAAGTGGAATAACTATTTTTCTAAGAAGCCAGTAACACAGATCTCAGGCAAGGGGTGGGTGGAATGACCTTTTGGCAAACTTGTGATTTAAATGACCAGCTTGCAAAGCCTCCCCAGAATTCAACCATTCAATGATTGCAAGTTTTTATGAGAACCTACTGTATGTTGTACTGAACACTAGGAGTGATACAAGAGGAGAAGGCATGCCTGAAGCTTACCTTCTAGGAGCTTATGAAGAAGATTGGGGAGACAAATCATAGATAAATGAAACAAGAATGATATCATGTGTGTGTGCATGTGTGTGTATCTCTCTACACACACGTGTATGCCTCTCTCTACACACGTGCATGTAGATATGTGTGTGTTTATGTGTGTATGTCTTTCTCTTCACACACATATCTGTGTGTGTATATATTTATAGGTGTTAAGTTGGGTGTTAGAAGCATTCAGTGAAATAGGAATTAATTCAAAGAAGTGAGATCTGTGAGTTAGTCATCAGAGGAATCTTCATGAAGAGGTGGGTGGGAGTTGTTTGAGTCACTCAGCAAGCATTTATTAAATGCCTATTATGTTCCAGGCACTGTGCTAAGTGCTGATGGTACAAAGGAAGGCAAAAATAATCCATGTCCTCAAGGAGCTCACATTCTAATTGGGGAGACGACACATAAACAACCATGTACATTGAAGCTATATGTAGTGTTAAGTGTAAGATGATCTCAGAGAGAAGGAACTGGAGAGAAGAGGGAGAGAACCGGGAGACTGGAAAGACCTTCTATGGAATGTAGGATCTGACCTGGATCTTGAAAGAAACCAGTCAGAAATCAGAGGGGACTGGGGAGAGTGTTCCAGACAAACTGGGATTTGGATGGTAGAGTCCTGAAGGATGAACAGATTTTAGATAGTGTAGAGGAAGTGTATTCCACGAGCCTGGGAAACACAAGTGAAGGCACTGAGGTGAGAATTTATTCCCATTTATGGGGGAACATGGTGGGAAGAAGTCTGATTGCTTTTTCCCTGCCCCATCCTAGTAGTGATAACACATTGGACAGCCTTGTAGAGCATGAACCTTAAGGAAGAAGGTCGATGGACTTTTGGTATTGATCTGTAGACTTCCTTGCCCACAGTATAACCTCTTTTAGAACTAGCTGGCGTCATGCAGGCTATAAGACTCTTTTGTGATTCCCTGCTAAAATTTTCTTTCCTTTCACTTTGTGCTCTCTCCGCAGTCTCGAATTGCTAAGCGTGGGAGGAAGTTGGTTGACTATGACAGTGCCCGCCACCATTATGAGTCTCTTCAGACTGCCAAAAAGAAGGATGAAACCAAAATTGCCAAGGTATATGCCAGGGGGCTTGGGGGTGTGGGTGCAGGTAGAGGTGAGACAAGGTGGGGGACCGATGGTTATCGAATTGATGAGTAGGGGCACAGGACTGCCTTCCCCTCCTGTAACTAATGAAGTATCCTAGAAAGAGAGGTATATTCTTTTCTGTAACAAGTGGAAGAGGATTGGTGGACTTGCCTCAAAGTTTTCTGGGTCCTGTGATGAGAGGGGAAGCACTAATTCAGCCTCCTCAAAAGAAGTCTTTCCTACTGTATTAAATCCTAATCCATTTGTAACAGCTCTCTGAACTTTTCCATAATGTTTTCACATCCATTCTCTCATTTGATTCTCAGAACAAGCCTGTTCAGTAGTTGGAGCAGGTATTTTTATCCCTGTTTTAAAGGTGAGGAAAATGAGGTCCTGAGAGGATATGATATGCCCATGGTCTTCCAGCTTCTGAGTGGCAGAGCTGGGTTTAGAATCTGGGTCTCCTAACCCCCTTGTCCCTGAAGAATTTGGACATTTTAATCTTGTGCTGGGTGGAGAGTACATTGTGCCATAACTCCCCAGCCCCGATGGTTGGGGGCTGTGTCCCTACTCTCCTCCCCCATGCTGCTTATCCTTCTTCTGGCAGCATCTTCTCCCATTCCATTTTTGGGAGAATGCCCAGCTTGACTCCTGATTCACCATCCCCTTGATCCCCTCCTCTGAAGTGACTTTCCTGAATAAGAACGGTGACCCAGGGCTCCAGTTTCACTGAACCAGATGCCACCCCACTCCCCTTGGGAATCAGCCCATAGTGCCCTGCCCTCTATCCAGAGAGAAATTCAGTCTTGGTGATTTGATACTGCCCTTTATGGAACTCTGAACTGACCCCTCCTCTGGACTGGGCAAACCTGGGGAAGCTCTCTCACATAAGGTGGGGCTGGAGGCAGAGATTCATTCAGTAGCGAGTCCCCTCCCTCAGTCTAGGGTGGCCCCTGGTTCTCCACTATTAACAGCTCTTGTGTTTGGCTTTCTCCAGCTGGAATTCTTTGTAGCTCCCTCCCCACGCCAAGGTCTTATCTATCCACCATGCTGGGTCTGCTGGAGGCCTCTGCTCGCTGAGCGGCCTCCTTCTCTGTTTGGCTGGGAGTTTGGGGGGGCCCGGTGGAGATAACTGTCTATAACTGCATTGTGTTTGGATCTGTGTGTCTAAAATCCATGTTTCTGTCTCTTTTCTCTCTCCCTCACCCTTTTGTTTTTTCTCCTTCTCCTTTTTTTTTTTGCCTTGACCTTGCTTCCCACCATGTTCCACTTCCCCCATGCCCCCCACTCCCCTTACTCTACCCTGACCCCTTAGCCTGTCTCGCTGCTTGAGAAAGCTGCCCCCCAGTGGTGCCAAGGGAAACTGCAGGCTCACCTCGTAGCTCAAACTAACCTGCTCCGAAATCAGGTGATGGCTTCCTAACCTTGCTTGAATTGCCTTCTGGCTGCCCTCCCCCTGTCCTTTTCTCTGAGGCCCCATATCTCTGGCTCTTGCATTCTCTGCCCCTCCTTCCTCAAACAGACACCTGAGGGCCCTGGAGGCTGTGATTTCATCCCTCTCTCTTTCTCTGAGACACTCCCAGAGTTAGGTTAGGAGACTTGCCCAATGTCACACAGTTAATTTGAGGCCAGACTTGTTGACTCCCAGTCTAGGCTCTTCCCTGATAACATTGACCTTTAAAAAAAACATTCTCAATACTAAACTGGGATAGTTGGCCTACCATCAGAGCCCACTTGTCTCTTTCCACTCAGCCTGGCAATCCTGATTCTATGGGTCATTTCCAGCTCTGCCCTCTCCTTCCCTAAAATCTCACTCCTCCCTGCCCCAGAGGTTCCTTCCAACTTTAAGAATCTGTGATTCAAGGACCCTGAGTCAATCTGGGGAATCTACCGAGATTTGGACAGGTGAACTTTCAAATAAGCATTTTTTGAACACCACCTGTGTGCTCAGTCCTCTACTAAGTCCTTGAGGGGTTGGGGGAGAAGGGATTAGATGGAGAAAAAGAAGATAAAGTTCTTGCCCCGGGGAGCTTTTTTTTGCAGATACAAGGCTAATCAAGATCAAATAAGTAGTATGAGGTTGTGTGTGGGGTTTGGAATGGAAGTGCTAGAATTCAGAGTTAAGATCTGTTTGCTCCGAAGTAGTGTTGGAAGGCTGTCCAGAGAAGGAGGAACCGGGCAAGGCCATGAAAAATGGATAGACTTTGAATAAGCTATGGGACCAAAAGCTTTCAAAAGTGAGCAGAGCACAAAAATCCTTTGAATCTCAGAGTATTAGCAGAGGTTTTCCTGGCCAAGTCCTTGTCCCCTTACCATAAGAGACATCATTAACAGATTGCCTCAATCATTGGTATAACTATTTCCCCCCAGATTGCTCACTCAATAATTTAGGGTTTAGGGCTGCTGGGAACCCTGAAATGTCAGAGTACAAGGCAATGTCCACCTGGAATGAATTCTATGCACTCAAACTGTCTTCCAGTCAAGTGGCAAAATTTTTTGTTATACCAGTGAGACAGGTAGAGTTCTTAAGGAACCTGCAAACTAGTGAGGATGAGGCTAATGCTTATATACAAATGCTATAGTGAAAGGATCTGGGTGAGATTAAGGAGTGGTAGGTAGACTGGGATGGGTGAAAGGAATGCCAGGTAGGCTAATTAGGTGATCTGGGTTATTTCCAGATACTTGGTATTTTTCCTTTAGGGGTTCAGGTACCATCACCCCATCACTGCTACCTTCCTGGTCTTATAGTAGATCTGCTGTTATTGCTACTCTTTGTTAAGAAATTCAGGGAAAACTCAGCCTGGGAGTAGGATTGGGTGGGAGTAGGATAGAAAAATAAAGGAAGAGAGAAAAAAAGAAAGTAAGGAAGAAGAACAGATTTTTCATTTGATCCACTGTCTGGTTTTTCTGTTCAGTCTGCTGCCTGATTTCTTAATCCTCCTCAAAAAATTATTGAATACTTCATCAGGTCTCATTGCTTGGCTTCTTTTATAGTTGGGGCTCAAGAGTCAGGGCTGATTTTCATAAATCTACTGAGAGACAACTCTGAGGGATCTGGGTAATTAAGCCTTGGGAATGGAGGTTTAAAAATGCTATAGCCAGACCATCATCATCTCTTTTCTCTGCCGATTTCATTATAGCTTGGTCCTGAAGGCAGGGGAATGGACAAAGTGACAGTAATGGGCAGTGACTTGCTTAGGTGGTCCATTCTTCCTCATTCTTTGTCCATGATTCCATCAGTACGTGTCATTTGGGAATAGGAGGGAGGGGAAGTGGTAAGAGGACAGCCTCCTTGCCTAAATCAACTCAAGGAACTCCCAGAGAATTCCTTGGGGCTAGAGAAGCAATCAGTATTGACAGAGGGCCAGTTTTTTTTTTTTAAATTTTCCTGAAACGCATCTGGCCAGTGGCCAGGCCTTCCCAGCGTAACCTGTGGCAAGGGATTCTTGAGTAGAATTAACCAAGAGGCTGGTTTTAGCTATCCCTGTGGGTTGAGTTTAGGGAGGAGTGTCTCTTTTCCTTCCTGCTGTTGCTGCTATCAGAGATGAAGGGTTTGGTCAGACTGGGGTCCTCTAGCTGGTTTTACCCTATTACTCACCCTGGGCATAAAGTCTTGGCCAGAGCAGAGGGAGCAAGTGACCTCAATAAAAACTCCAAAAAAACTGCATGCATACACACACACATGCACCTACTTATGTCTTGTTACAGATGTTATGCTTCCTTGCCAAATTGGCTGTCCTATTTGGATCTGTTTTTTATTTAAACAGAACAGATTTCCCACCCCCAATCTGTGTCTAGAGTCTAGATAACCTTTGTAATTAACCCCTCTGTGTCTGGTTGCCTGAAACTAGAAACTTCAGAAACTTAGAGCCATAAGACAATTCCTGAATTTTATGAAACAACCTGATTCTTGGGTTGGTCCAGAGGAAATCTGATTTCCTATGAGGAAACTCTTGAGTTGGTTGAACTCAGATTCCCTCACCATCTAGTTGGCATTCACTGGGAATTGATATAGGGTACAGATGCAGAGACTCTGACCTCATGCTGACTTTGGTTGGCCCTTTCCCTCAAAGGTGACAGGCAGCTTCCTTTTTAGCAACCCTACTTTCCATGGCTCTGAACTCACAGAGGAATCACAAGGAATACCCTGTTATCCTGCAATGGCCCAACCCTAAGCCTCCTCTTCCCTTGGTTGGAAAGGACCTCTAGAGAGAGCTAGAACTTGGAAAGGCCTTTCAGCTTAGAGCAGCATTTCTCAGAAGGGATCACCAGGCAGTGCTGAGCAGCTGGTGGGAACCAAAGCCTTTTGGGTTCAGATGGCCATTTGGGGTTGATGGGTGTGCCTACCATTCATTCATTTGACAACTATTCACTGAGCGACTAAATGCAAGCCCCCTTGCTAGGTATTATGGGAGGGAAACCAACCTACCTGGAGTCAGGACATGGAGGGTCCTATGAGAGGAACAGTGTTGTCACTGGATCATGGAGTACATGGAGGAGTGTAAGTATAAGAAGACTGGAATGATAGGAAAGGAAAGGTTATGAAGGGTTTTAATAGTCAATGTTATGATCAGATGCCCAAATGATAGCATAGGCTCTAAGAATTCAGAAAAAAGTAGAAGATCAGTGTGAACTTACATGGTAAGGGGAAGGCTTCATGAAGGAGAGAAGATGATAATACTGTCTCTCATTTATAGGGCTAGGTACTAGAGTCTAGTCACTAGACCTGTGATTTCACTGATGTGTAGTTCAGTACTCCCTCTGTAACTTAGAGTCTCTATGAGAGATTAGCATAAAACACTCAGAGGTTGAATGACTTGTTTGGAGTCAAAAAGCCAGTCTGTTTGAGGGGCAGAACTGGAATCCAGATCTTTTGTGCTCAAAGACCAGATTCTCTAGCTCAGCTGTCTCTGCATTTACATACAAAGCACTTTCTTCACAAGAATCCTGACAGGTACATGCATAACTGCTGGACCATGAAGGATAGATGGGTTTTAGTTAGGCAGAAAGGAGTTGTGGGAGGGGACATATTCTAGGGGTGGGAAGAAGTGAAGGCTTGCTGAAATGCCAATGGGGAGACTGACATGGCATGACATCTTTGGTGGATACCATCAGTGGCACTGTAGAAAATGCATTGTAAACCTTTTGGGGATTTTTGAGGCTAGAGCCAGTACGGGCTGAGTTCCTGTGAATCACGAGTTTAGAGGCATATTTGCCTCCCAGCTAGCACTTGAATGTGTGCCAGAGGGAGGAAAGTAGGAAGGCTGGATTTTCTTCTTGGGTGGGGCACAGCAGATTACTGTGTGTTGACTCAGAGAAACCGAATCCCTGAGTCACCCTTACCCAGTGAGCTCATAGCCTTTTCCCTCCTGTCAGGAAGTAAGTGACTCATTCCCTCACCTGGTTTGTTTATAGGAGGAAGGTCTGAATTGCTCCACTTGGTGACTGGGGAAAAAGAGAGAAAAGTGGTGCTGGGAGGGCTTGCCAGGTTCCACGACTGTGTTTCCTATTGGAGTAATTGTGCTCCCAGAATGATATTGCTTCATCTGGATAGGCTGCTCAAGGTCACTGAAAAAAACACGCCTTACACTTCTCACATACCCTTTCTCAATGTCCTTTTCTGAACTTGAGGAATGGTGGCATTAAGCCCACAGCCTTTATATGAGTCAATATGAGAGGTACAGAATGATAGGGTGGCCTGGGGAGCAGCTTGGGCAGGTGGTGGCTCACCAAGGGCATCTTGGAATGTCTAGTTGAGGTACTCAGGAATAGGCTTCATGATCCCTTCTTTAGGGATGTTGAATAAGAGATTCCTATTTAAGAGAGTGGGACCATATGACCTTTGTTATGGTTACTTGCTACTCTGAGATTTAATGATTCTGAGATTTGGGTTGCTGATTAAACTCCCCTTGCCACCCTTGCTCATAATATCTCACTGTCTAGGATCTCTTAACTATCCCTACCTGTCAGCTCTGTCTTCATCACAGGTATAGAATAAATGTAGCTCTCCTCCATGCCTGAAACCTTTGCACCTGCTTGCATCAATTTTGAGTGCTTGACTGACATCAAGTTTGACTGACTCAGTCAATAAGTACTTATTTATTATAAATAGTATTTTATTTTTTCCAATTACATGTAAAGACAATTTTTAACATTCACTTGTTATAAAATTCTGAGTTCCAAATTTCCTCCCTTCCCTTTCTCTTCCCTAAGATGATAAGCAATATATTATATACATGTGCAATCTATAAAACCTATTTCCATATTAGCTGTGTTGTGAAAGAAGAAACAGTTTGCAAAAAAATTTGTTTGCAAAAGGAAAAAAAATTACAAAAAAATAAAGCAAGTGAAAATAGTATGCTTTGATCTGCATTCAGATTCCATAGTTCTTTCTCTGGATGTGTATAGCATTTTCCATCCTGAGTCTTTTGGAGTTGTCATGGGTCAGTCAGTATATGCGCAGTAAACACCTACTATGTACCAGGCAGTGTGCTAAGAGTCAGGGATACAAAGAAAGGCAAAAAATCCAACTCACTCAAAACCACAGTCCTTGAGAGCCAGTGAACCTACCTAGAGTCAGGAGATGGAGGGTCCTATGAGAGGAACAGTGAGGAGTTACTGTTATTGGATCATAGAGTACATGGAGGAGTATAAGGTGTAAGAAGACTGGAATGATAGGAAAGGAAAGGTTATAAAGGGTTTTAATAGTCAGACAGAGAAGTGAGGAACAGGGAATGGTGGGTTCCAAACAGGGGGTAAAAGGAAGGGAGCCTGGACCAAAGTCTGGGCTGGAAATCCCAAACATGAAGCCAAGGAGATGGAATATTGGTCCTCAGTAGAGAGAAAAAATCCTGTCAGTCCTTACATAGAGACTTGGCTCTGGAAAAATCACAGCTCCCCTGGCTCTGCCCAGGACACTTCCCTTTACTAAAGAAAAAAAGTATTTTTTTTGAAGTGGTAGGAGAATTTTTTAAGAAATAAAAACAGTTTACTTTTATGGCACTTAATTTTTTTAAAAAGCTTTCCTGACAACAAACGTTTGAGTTAGATAATTATAGAATGTTATATCCATTTTACAGATGAGGAGACTGAGGCTTAGAAGCCTTAAGTGACTTGTCTATGGTCACACAGTAAGTAATGGAAAACAGCACTCCAACCCAGGTCTCTTGACCGATAGCCCACTGTTTCTCAGCATGAAAATGGACTCTTGAATTTCAGGCTGCCTCTCATGAAAGCAGTTCCTTGAAAGTAGGCCACAGTTTGGTAGCCATGGTTATTCTTTCTCTGAGGTCTCTACACTTGGCTGTGGAGAACATGACAATAAATTTGGAGTCTAGACATCATATGAAAAAACAAGGTAGTGTGGCAAAAAGAATACTGAACCTTGAAGCAAGAGATGGAAATTCTGGTACCTCCTGCCTCCCCATCTCTGCCCCTTATCCGTTGTGTGACCTTGGGCAAGAATCTTAACCAGGTGTGGGGGACCTGTGACCTTGAGGCCACGTGTAGCCTAGGTCCTCAAGTGCAGCCCTTTGATTGAATCCAAACTTCACAGAACAAATCTGTTCCCCATCTCTGGTCTTAACCTTTCTGGGTCTCAGTTGCCTCTTGTGTAGATTGTGGTTAATATCTGAAGTTGGGGCTCAATCAGATGATCTCTGGATGGCCCTTCCTGGTCCTTCCATAGACCTTAACCATGATTCTATGTGATTCTTTTCCCAAGACAACCACTAACTTCCTTGTGCCTTTGTTTCATTTTCTCTGTTGTTTCTGAGGCCTCGGCCTTTTTGACTGACAGTATTCAAGGACTCAGCACCAGCTGGGGGTGAGAGCAGGGCTTTCCAGGTCCTGGTGTGACCAGTGCCAACATAAATTATACAATTTTCTCTCTCCCGTTTACTTGTATACCTGGAAAGAAAGAGCATGGCTGGCAGCACAGCCTTTCATTCCACACTCAGAAGAGGTTGAAAGTGTGGATACCCCTGGGAGAGCTAACAGTGATTGAAATGGACTTGGATTGAAATGATCTTGGATGACAAGATTGTGGGATTCAGACCTGGAGGGCGTCTTAGAGATCATTTAGTCTGACTTTCTCATTTTACAAATAAAGAAACTTAGTCTTAGAAAGTTCAAGTGACTTCCTCCAGGTCCCATCAGAGCTGGGATATGAATAAATAGCTAATAACTAGCATTTATATATTACTTCAAAGTTTGCAAAGAGTTTTTACAAATATTACAAATTAAAATATAAATATTTCCAATATTTACTTGGGCAGCCAGATGGCTCAGTGGTTAGAGTACCATTCCTGGAGTCAGGCAGGCTCATCTTCCAGAGTTCAAATCTGACCTCAGACACTAACTTAACTGTGTTTATCTCAGTTTCTTTATCTGTAAAATGAACTGGAGAAGGAAATGGCAAACCGCTTTTGTATCTTTTCCAAGAAAATTCCAAGTGGAGTCACAAAGAGGCAGGACTGAAAAATGACTGAACACCCCTCCCTGAACCCCTCCCCCCCCAAATACCTTGTTTTATCCTCACATCAATCTTATACCCATTTTACAGTTAAGGAAACTGAGGCAGACTGAAGACCCTGTCTTGCCCAAGGTCACATAGTTGCTAAGTGTCTGAGGTCAGATTTGAACTCAGGTGCACGGCGATATCCACTGTACCACCTAGTTACTTCCGTAAACTCAGGTACACAGCAGTCTAGTGGTAGATAAGTACAAATATTGAGGAGCACCCTGGACCTTGCTCTTAGATTTTATAATCTAATATACAACTTGAAATCAATATAAACATGTATATGTAACCACATCAGTACATTAAGCATCAATGATCTTGTCATCTTGGAAACACCCTTCCCCAATGCAGATCTCAAGTCTGTAACATAGGGAGTTGTACTAGGCTCAGGGAGGTTAATTGTCTTCAGCTAAATGTTAGAGGAGAGACCTATGCCAGAGCTTCCTGACTCTAGGTCCAATGTTTTTTGGACTTTTCCCCACTGCCTCTGATATGAATGAATACATTAGATGTACTTTGGAAGATTTATATTTGTGTTTGGAATGACAGTAAAAGGCCCTGTGAAGGCTCTCCCTACCTCTCATTAACACGACAGCTTTGCCAAGGTATCAGGGGGTGGTTTATAAGCTCCTTTCCTCTTGAGGATCTCTAGTCTTTAGCCTTAGGCTTCTGACCCTGTAGGGGTTCAGGATCATGGGAACTCATGTAGTGGAACTCAGTCCAAGAAGTAGTGAATACCTTGTTGGCTATCATAGTGCCTTCCTTCCAACAAAACTAGATCTTGGAAATAGTAATCACATTAGCTAGTGTTTGTATAGCACTTTAGGGTTTGCAGAGTATTTTAATATGTTACCTCACTTGATCCTCACAACAGCTCTGTTGTGGTTATCATTAGCATCCCAGTTCTGCAGATAAAGAAACTGAGACTGAGAGAATGTAAGTGACTTGACCAGGGTCTCACAGCTAGGATGCATCTGAGGTGGGATTCAAACTCTAGTTTTCCTGTTATCTATTATGCTAATAGTTTCCATAATCAATATTTATAATTTGTTTCTGTGAGAATTTGTTATTGGGTTTATTCCCCCAGGGGATTTTTTATTTCTGAATTGGGATGAAAGGTTTCATTCCCCAAGGAAGGAGCTTCAGGGAGGAGGGGAAGTTGGTATGGGAGTGGTTTGGTTGATCTCTGAGGTCTCTTCCAATTTTCTAGACTTTATGTTTCTAGAAAGCCTGGAATGAATGATGTTAACTCTGAGCCCCCACTTCCTTCTATTCCCAGAGGGTGGGTATGGGTTTGGGGAACAAAGAAAGCCTCACTCCTGCCAGCCAGGAGGGAAGCAGGAGATGAAGAAGCCAGTGAGGGCGAGTTAGGTGAAGTGTTAGACCAAGAACAGATTGGGTCTCCAGCTGATTGTTGAGTGAGGGTCATAGGATCAAAGATTTAGACCTGGAAGGGACCTCAGAGGTTGTCCACTCTAAAGTCTCCACTTCATAAATGATGAAACTGAGACCAAGAGAGGTCAAAGGACTTATCCAACTTACCCAGGGTCACACAGGTAGTAAAATGGCGCAAATGGGATTTGAAACCAGTCTCTGACTCTCAGTTTAGTGCCTAGTCCACCAAGGAAATATTTTAAATACAGCTTGCCCCTAATTACTGAGAAAGGTCCTTAAGGAAGCAGATTTGGAGAGAGAGAGAGCTCCACTTATCCCTGAAGGCTTAGGAAAGTGTCTGAGGAAAGGGGTTGAAGCCTTCAACAAGCAAAATTACAGGGATTTGGTAGTCAGTGTAATATGGCCATCTCCTTTGTGGTTTGGGCCCCTACTCTGATCTTGGGGATGTCTGACCCTGGGTAGGTGAATGGGACAGTTGAGCAATAGGCACCTCTTTTTGAGAAAGTTTTCTTTCCGAGTGACTGGAGCCTTCTTGGACCCAGATATTAATATTACCAATTTGGGTTTTGAATGGAAAGATTAGAGTGGTGGTGGGGAGAGCTAGGGCTGCAGGTTCTGAGGTAGAATGGTTGGGGGATTGTCAGTCAGATTAGGAAATTAGCATGTCCTCTCTCTGTCCAGGCTGAGGAGGAGCTCATCAAAGCTCAGAAGGTATTTGAGGAGATGAATGTTGACTTGCAGGAAGAGTTACCATCTCTATGGAATAGGTAAGTGGGCCTAAGGCAGAAATCTCTTGTTGTAGTGGAAGGGATATGGACCCTCGCTCTTGGGAAGCCTTCAGTCTGTTGGGGAAACCTGGTCCCCACTTTTATTCTGTGAGAAGGGACAAACTGGTGTTTGACTTTATGACAAGAAAATAATCTTATCCAGAAATCCCATAGCTCTAAACACAATTGGATTATTATTCTTCCTCAGGTCAATGTCTAGTCAACACCCCTCTACTTTCCTTCTCCCATCACACTCAGATACAAGAAGTTGTGATAGGCAGAAGGGGAAACTGAGGTCCAGATGAGTTGAATGGTCTACTTGAAGCCATACATTATACTAAAGGAAGTAGCCTGGTTCATAGTCAGTTGTCCTTTGGGTGGGCTGTTGGGCAGAGAATGTGTGTTTTGAGGGGTTTATGCACCTTTATGGACCTACCCTGAGCCCTTTCTAGGTGATTTTCTTGGACCTTTGCCTTCACCTGACCATCTGTCCTTTCCTTTCACTTCAGCCGTGTTGGTTTCTATGTCAACACATTCCAGAGCATTGCTGGCCTGGAAGAAAATTTTCACAAGGAGATGAGCAAGGTAAGCAAGCCCCTTCTCTTTGTGGCCTTGTCATCCTACCCTGCTCCAGGAACCTTTGAGATACTAGGCATTATTAGGCGTTATGGGACATTATCCAGCAGCTTAGTGATGTGGTAGAGTTCCAGGCCTCCAGGAAAACTTATCTTCCTTAGTTTAAATCTGGCTCCAGATATTTACTAGCAAGTCACTTCACCCTGTTTGCCTCAGTTTCCTCATTGGTCACATGAGCTGGAGAAGGGAATTCAAACCACTCCTGTGTCTTTGCCAAGAAACCCCAAAATGGGGTCACAAAGAGTTGGAAACGACTGGAGATGAACTGAGCAGCAACATGGAACAGGGGAAACTGAATTCTAAAGTGAGAGGTCCTATCTGTGTGACCTAAACCTGGCTACCTCTCTGGGCCTCTGCATCTTATGTATAAAATGAGGGGATTGGGCTAGAAAGCCCATGATCCTCCCCAGACTCCCACTTCAGATCCTTGTGAATACTGGGAGCAGTTCAGTCTTGTTTATTCCTTGTGCCACATTGGAGAGTCTCCTCTATCTCTACCTCTCTACCTACAACCTGGTAAAAAGAGTCTTTCCCTTCTCTCCTGTCTCCCCACCCCTGCCCCTTACCCTTCCCTCTCCTGATACCTTTTCCTAATCTCACCTGTCCTACAACCATTTTGTGTAGTGCTTTGCTACCTCTGCTTTGGAAAGGATTTGTCCTGCTGACTTGTGGGCTTGTTATGGGCTTAAGGTATACCCTCTCCAAGATATTTGTATTTTAAGGGCAGATTCATGGAAACTGAAATGTCTTTGGGGCCAAAGGAATGAATTTCTAAGGGTAGAATTTCAGATCCTGTCGAAGGGAGGTGGGAGAAGCTGTTTTTTTGATTAGGAGAATCTGTTTAACACTCTTCACGGCATGCCATATAGGCATTCACTTAAGCCTGTGCATAAAACCAGCCCTGAAGATGTGCGTCTCCAGTCTGTAGCCAGTGAAGGAATGCTTTTTCTGCACACCTTCTTTATTTTATTTTTATCAGCATTTGGATGTGGTCTTACTCCTCCTTCCCCTCAGCCAAGGAGGGAAGGTCATAGAGAGGAAACAGAAGAAAAATAAGCAGGGAAAAGGGATAAGAAGTATAATAAAGGCGAGGGGAAAAGGGAAGGGAATAAGCATTTATTAAAAGCTTCATTGTGGCAGGCATTGTGCTAAGCACTCTACAGTATCATCTCATTTTACCTTCATAACAGCTCTGGAAGGTAGACAAAGGTTCAATGAGTTGCTCAGGGTCACCCAGCTGGTAAGTGCCTGAGACTAGATTTGAACTCAGGTCTTCTCAGTTCCAGGCCCAGGGCTTTATCCACTTTTCCCCTGACTGTGACAAGGTCTCACAGAGGTCAGAGAGTGAAAGTGAGTAGGAGAAATCACCTTGTTGCCTATGTCCTTACGTTGGCCACGTATGGTATGTGCCTTGTTTGGAGTGGTAACAGAGCTAGAGCTGAGTTAATTCATACCAGATCTGTCTCTATAGGAGATACAAGTGTAACATTCCATTCCATTCTATCCCATTCAGCATTTACAAAGTATCAAACAGTTGATTTCTGGTAGTGGATAGAGTGCTATCTGTGTTCCTGGAAGTAATTTTCACAGTGGGAATTACCTAACCTGAATGAAATCATATCTCTTTCTCCTGTTTATCTATCTACAATATCCTTAGCATAGTTACATTCCATGTTATGCTGAGTTTATGCTGGTTGTTGGGGGAATTTAAAGACCGTTGTTCTGAGTGTTGGGAATATAAAGACAGAGATCTAGGGGGACCCATCCATGTGAATGGGAGGTCAGGGAGAGAGGAAGAGTGAGTTAGAGGATGGCACTGCAGGTGGCTGCCCCTGCCATTAACCATAGGTTCCTAAGAAGTTTCAGAACTGGGATTGTACCTGCAGTCCTGGACACTGCCTTACCCGTCCCATTCACCATCCTTCCCTCCTCTCTACAGCTGAACCAAAACCTGAATGATGTGCTGGTGAGCCTGGAGAAACAGCATGGCAGCAACACATTCACTGTCAAGGCCCAGCCAAGGTCAGTTCTATGCCCTCTCTATGGGGGGTAGGGGGGGAGGCTGCTACCACCTTCCCTTCCCTGTGACAATTCTCTCATCTTCCTTGGTGGGGACGTCCAACATGAGGGAAAAGCTTTGTCTTGGCCACCTGAGGATATGCACTGAAGGAAGGGCAGGCTTGCTGATGCTGCAGTAGGGTGGGGGAAGAGGAATGGGGAGGGAGATTAGCTTTAACTCTATCCTTGTATCATGTGCAGACCAATGGGAGATAGGGGCCTGGGAGTAAAGATTTTAGTACAGATTCCCCGTTTTCCAGAAAATGAGTAGAAAATACAGGTTTGGAGAAAGTGCAGCTAGGAAAAGAGAAAGAACAATGAGCTGGAAATCATGAGACCTGGGTCCTTACTAGTATTGGCCTTGACACGAAATAGTTATATTAATCTTGAGCAAACACTTCTCCTTAGTTTTCTCATCTACAAAATAAAGGAGGTTCTACTAGATAAGGGGCTTTTAACTTGGGGTACATGAACTTAAACACTTTTTTTTGATAACTGTAGTTCAATAGAATTGGTTTCCTTTATAATCTGGCATATTTTATTTTATGCATTTAAGGATATTTTTCTAAGAAGGGTTAGCCAGATTTCCAGACACAAAAAATACGTAGAATCCCTGACCCTTAAATCCTTATAAATCAGATTCTAGCCTAGCATATCCAAGGAATCAAGTCCAAAGCTAGATGACTCTTAACCCCTATACTTCTTCCCACTCCCTGCATTTTGGTATAGTAAACTATGAGTCAGTGGAAGGCCCATCTCATCTGTGAGCCCAGTAGGGAGAGTTTTGCCATCACAGTCAGGAGACCTGGCTTCATCACTTTCTAGCTGGACAGCTCAGCCAAGTGACCGTTCCTTTGGCCCTTGATTTTTCTCCTCTCTGAAATGAATCTAATAATACTTTTACTGCCTGCCTCACAGGTTGTTGTGGGGCCCAAATGAGATAATGGAAGTCCAAGTGCTTTGTGAAATAAAAGGCACCCTACAGATGTGAGGTTATTGCTATTATTGATCAAACTCCAAGCCAGCTGAGCAAGAATGTTTGCCAAGGCTGTTCCCCCAGTGGAGTGCCAGTGAATTCTAGCTGCATTAGTCTTGCTTTCAGCCCAGTCCTTGGGCTGATGCTCCACCCCCACGTCCCCCAATAAATCCCGTTCATATAAATCATGTTCTGCCCAATGGGAATTCCAAAATCTAAATTTTTATCCTAAATGTTTCTTGTGACAGGATTAGGGAACAAACAGGGAACTTGGTGAATTTTCCTTTGTTGAGGGATCTGTAGGAATAAGAGCTATACTTGAGATTTCTACTCCTTAAGGACTATGGAAGTATGCATGAATTCATGTATGTGTATTTTTGTATGTGAGTTTGTGTGTATGTGTGTGTGTGTGTGTGTGTGTGTGTGTGAGAGAGAGAGAGAGAGAGAGAGAGAGAGTGGGAGTTTATGTACAGATGATAGAACAAGGTCTATAGGGTGCCTTGATAGGAATTCAGTGTCGTTGGGGAAAGGAATAAAGAGGATTCCCTTACTCTCTGGTCTTGAGGAGCTGATATCTTGACAGGGGAGACAAGTATAATATCCATCTCTGCCATGCAATCCTATCCCATTCCATTGTAGTCATCTAAGTGGCATGGAAGGAACATGGCTGACCAGGTACTATGATGTGTAGGCTGGGGAATGGTTTGTGTTAAGCAGGGCTTATTTCTTAGAGGAGAGGTTCCTTTTTTTTTTTTTAAGAAGAGGGAAGGAATGGGGTTTAACAGCCTCCAGGGAAATCATTTCCTTAATCTAGGACTGCCTTCAGGAAAGGATTAGAAGTTGGAGAGGGTAAAGTTAGATTGGAGGCAAATTCAGGACAGAGGGAGGTAGCCTTGCTGTGCCCCAGACTGAGGCAGTCAGTACCATGTCCAGGTGAGGCTAAGAGTGAGCGCCGTCTGTTCCGAGAGGCAGCGATCCTCTGTGGTGGGGAGAGCAGTGATCCAAGTGTCAGAAGCTGGTACTTGCTGGTTTTGTGAACTTTGGCGGGTCATTTAGACTCTCTCTGCCTCTGTTTCTTCATCTGTAAAATGAGAACCAACTGTATTTGAATTACGGGGTAGTTAGTTCAGAATTATGTAAGTATGAGCTTTCAGCATTATTCTTACCCTGCTTGCTTGTCTTCCCTCTCCTCTCCCCCCACCCCACTTCAGTTCTGCAAATATTTATCAACTCTCTACTGTGTGTAAGATATTTCATACCTTTCATACCAGTGGGGGTAAGATATAGTGTATCTTTTTAGGGATGGGAGAGATGCACATGCAACCTAACTTTGATGGGAGTGGGTTGGAAACTGAAGTCAGTAAGGTCAAAAAGCATTCACTAGACAACTTTTCTGGTCTGGCAGATTTTCAGAACTGATTCACCCCTTAAACCACATTATACACATATACCCCAACCATCATTCCTCCTCTTCACCGCTCAAAGTCACCATCATCTTTAATTATCCTCCTACTGAACTCAAAATAGCAAAGGAGAGAGAGAAAAATGCAGGACATCTTGGTTATGTATTAAATTAAACTTTTTTTCTTGGTAGAAAATTGTGACTTGGTGGACAGAATCTCGCTTGGAAGTTGGGAGATCAGGTCTCAGCTGTGATATAGGTTTTGTGTGTGACTTTGGATAAGTCACTTTCCCATGCTGGGCCCCAACTTCTCAATTTTTTAGGTGGACAGAATCACCTGTATCTTTAAAGCCTGAGGAATGTAGACAAAAGTGCGGTGCTGAACCCAGGAGTGTCCTGCAGGGGCTGTAAAGAGAATTGAAGGGAAGAGCTTTGCCTGGTTTGGTTTTGTGGGTCCCTTTAGAAGTGTATGTATTTTGGCATTGCACCAGTGATGGGGAGAAAGGAAGACATGATTTTTATTTTTCCCTCCTATAATAAAAGCCATTTGCATCCGGTCCCCCACAGAAAGAAAACTAAACTGTTCTCCAGACTTCGGAGAAAGAAGAGCAGGTACCAGTATACCAAGAGCTGCATTGTGTGGGGGCCCTCAGGGCTCATAAAAACAAATGTGTGGCCTCCCATGATAACCTGGGTGTGCAGAGGGGAGTCGTGTGTTCCCTTGGGGTCTAGAGCAGGCTCTGTGCATGGCCTGATGTCCTCTGCCTGGGAAGGGGGGGAATGGATAGAACTAACCCAATAACCTGCCTTGGTGTGTGTAATGCTGTTTATCCTCTTTGCCCTCTTTGGGATAGGGAGAGGTTGGGGAAGGTATCCCAGGGAGTCAGAGAGAGGGCACAAAATTTTGTGAGTGTGGTGTTCAGTGGAATACTCAAGAGTAGGAAGCTAGTCATGAGACAGTCAAAGCAGGAGTAGGAACAAAGGGTAGAAACTGATGAATACATAGAAAGAACTTGGCAGTCATGTTGGGACTGGATGCTTTGAATCAGGAGAATACTCCAGAGTCAAGGATCATCCAGAGAGATCAGAACAAGACAGGGGGCCAGAACCAGGCAGACAGTCAGGAACTGGGAAGCCCTAGACCCTGGAGAGCAGGCCAAGGCAGTGAGGTTGATTAATCCCCAGGCAAGCAATCTGGGCAGTAGATATGGGGTGCCAGCAACATGGAGACCTTGATACTAAATATAACCATCAGACTTGCCCAGGAAGCTTCTTAAACACTTCCTTCTAGGGGCCAGAACCAGTCCCAGGTCATAGTTGCAGGCTGCATTCCCAAAGCTCACCAAGCCCAGCAAATTTTGTTCCAGGTCTGCTGTAGTCCCTCAGCTTGGCTCCATTGGAGAGACTCCAACAGTGGGATATTCAGTGAGGTCCATCTGGCTTAGAACTCTGTGGCCTGAAGCTGCTGTTGGACCACCTTGGCACACCCTTTTCCTCACTAGTTTCTCCTCCTGGGAGATTCTTAGTTCTTCTTAGTTACCATTTTACTATTCTTAGTAGTAGTAGTAACTACTACTCAGTTACTTCTCAGTTACTTTTTTGGAGGGAGAGGTGATTTGTTTTTCTTTTTTAAAAAAAATTCAAATTAGCAATACGGTATGTCTATTAGTCTTTAAAAAACAAACCTAGTTCCTACTTTTGTTTTTAATTTTATCTTCAGTGACTTTTCAGGGTCTCAGTTTTCTAACTTTTAATCTGAGGGAATTGGATTAGATAATCTCTAACTTCCTTTTAAAAGCTTTACCTTCCTAGGATCATCAGAACTGGGAGAGTCCAGATGGAACCATTGGGTCGTTGAACAGTGTTTGAGGAAACAGCACAAAGAAAGAGAGAAAACACAATTCTTTCTGTGGTGTTTCTTCACTAGGAATTTCTTTTGGACAATCTGCACTTGACACCAATTACTCAGGCTCTAAAGGAATGGACCTAGGAGGAGTTAGGGAAGCTTCTGTAGTGGTCACTGAACTTTTGATTCCTAGTCAACTGCCACACCCCTTTGAGTTCTATCAGCTGGGCTCATGCGTCTCGGAGCAGAATGTCATCCTCTCTTTTGTGTATAGTCTCAAACCAGAAGGGTGAGATGGCTAGGGTTGGAGGTCTAACCATGGGGATTAAGGGATAGTGACAGAAGGGATTGCAGAGTGTAGGTGGCCCTTCGTAGGAGTAGGCTAGTATCAGGGTTTGGAACTCACTTTTACTCAGTTTTCAGTTATTCAGGGGATGGCTAGATTATCCAGTCCCCTGGCACCCCACTCCCTTTCCCTTGCATTGTAGCCACCCCTTTCTGGTGGAAGGGTAGAAGAAAAGGAAATAAAAGTCAGCCAACAAACATTTATTGCTTACTATGTGCCAGGAACTGTGATAAGTATTGAAGATACAAAGAAAAGCAAGAAACTGTCCCTAGCCTCACTGAGATCACCTTCTAATGGGGGAGCAGAGCAACACAAAAATAATTAGCTATATACAAGATACATCTAATAAGGTCTTGAAGGAGGAAAGAAGCCCGTACTAAATTTTAGAGTATTTATTATAAGTAGCTTTCATGTATCTCTGCTTACCGTTGCCTCCTATCTGTATGTACACTTGAGAATAAGCTTTGACTACCATGCTGCTTATCAATAAGAGCATTAGAGGGGCACTGTCTTTTGTAGACGGAGTGTGTCTGAGGCTTTGGGTTAGCCTGCCTGGTCTTTGGGGCAGGTCCCAGGCTATCCAAGCCAGCTGGCGTGAGCAGAATCGTTTGGACCCCAAACCTATCACAAAAGCCCAATGAAGGGTTAGGAGTGAGTTATGGGGCAATTGGCAGTACTCTGGCTGTCTGCTTCCTACTGCTCATGTGTGGACTTAAGGGTAGGGACTATTCTGGCAACATTTAGAATCTTTCCTGTTTTTCATTTCTGTTATTGTCCCTAAAGCATTCAGATGTGGGCACAGACTCATCCATGCTCCCTTTCACATAGTCATACACAGAAGGCATATTCATACTTGAATGCACACCTATACCCTCATTTGTACAGATACACATTTTTCCATACTCACAGATGTTCTCACTCACTTTGTCATAAGCCTCAGAGTGGAGGTACAGGCAAAGTCCATTGTGGAGTTTTCTCCCAGGATTCCATCTCCTCTGGGGCTGGGGTCCCTGTACCTTGATATAGAGGACCTGGCTAATGGCTCCTCTAAAAAGTCGCCTCCTGCTCACTTCCTCCCATTGTCTCTGTCTCCATCTCTGCAGTGACAATGCCCCCACGAAAGGGAACAAGAGCCCCTCACCACCACCCGATGGTTCCCCAGCTGGTACCCCTGAGATCAAGGTCAACCACGAGCCTGAACCAGCCAGCCTGGACACTCCTGGGGCTGCCATCCCCAAGTCGCCATCTCAGGTACCCCCTCAACCACACAGTTCTTTCCTTACCTTTGGCTTCTGTCTCTACCTGCCTTTCCTTCTTCTCTCTTCCTTTGCTTTCCTTCCTTTCTTTCTCTTCATTTTTTCACTCTTTTTCCTCCTTCCCTAAGTGAAGGAATGCCCTCTGCGGGCTTCCCAATGCCTTCTTTTTTTCCACTGAGGCAGGAGGTTTAAGTTCTGGAGGTTACAGTGGAGGTCTATAAGGGAGGCTTAGAAGCATGTTTTATTCTGGGAGGGATGACTCTTATCAAAGACTCCATGAAATCCCAGTACCCATCTTCTTATACCAGCCTCCTTCCAAGCCCTCCCAGTCCCTGAGGGCCCTTCGTCAAAGTCTGAATCTGGCCACCTCTATAACATTCCTGAGCCTAAGTAGTTTGGCCAACTGCTCACCCACTAGTATTACTGCTTTTACTATCAGTACTCTGATTTCCCATGGTCCCCTCTGCAGTCTGCTTGGTTCTCTCCATTTCCTTTAGTGGAATGTTTTTTGGATCCCTGAAGGCCCCAGCAGTTCCTATGCTACGCACTTTCTTTGTGCTTGCCTCTTTGTATTCTGAGTTTTTCTTTAGCTCCTTCCTCTCCCCTATCCCTTCCTTTTATTGTGGCTCCCACCCTTTTCTAGAGTGCATGCTACCACCCTCAGCCTGGTCCAGGACATGGGGCTTTGTCTAGGTCTTGCAGTATCCAGGGCATCCTGAGAGCATGTGTTACTGCCTTTTCCTGCCAGGTCAAATGCTATCTCCTACCTCATGTGCCAAGAAATGAAAACTGTTCTCATTTTCTTTGAGTTTTCTCCTGAGATTTCCCTGGGAGCTGCCTTATTTTAGCATACTCAGTGTTGGGGGTCATTGGGGATGGAGAATTATAAGGAAGGGAGTGGAAGGAGATGGGGTACATTCATGACTTAAGGAGGAATCATTTAGCCAAGCCCAAGGATCAAGGAGAAAGATGGGAGAGAGAGGATGACAGAGAAAGAAACTAAACAAGAAGAAAAAGAGGAAAAGAGAGTGAAGAGGGAGGGATGGGCAGTGATGGGAGAAAGGGGGATGGAATCTCCTGGTTAGTAGGTGGGGGGGCAGGAAACACAGGCACCCCAGGTCCAGATTCCTCGTCATCCCCCCTTTTAAGGCAAGCAGTCCAGTATAAGGAACTGCTTTAATTCTGGGCTTTTAAAAAATAATTTTAAAGTTAATTTAATTGAGTTTGGATTCCAGGGGAAGAGATGGAGGCCAGCTATGGTGTGGGTGGCTGCCTTGGTCTTTGGCTTGTTTAAAAGGCCAGCAGTCAAATGGTGGAACCACAGCACCATCTGGTGGTTGCAGTGTTTCAGTGCATGCCCGTCTCCCCCCGCCTTGATGCAATGGAACAAGTCCTCTAAGGAGTGGAGATAAGGGAACAAGACAGAGATGGGAGCTGGGAAAGGGCATTTGTTACAGACAGAAAGCCTTCCCCTTTCAGAATAAAGGAACCCCCCCCCCCCCCCCCAAACACCAAGGTAGTGTTTCATTCACCTGTTCATTTCAGTTAAATCAGTATCATTCTACCGGACCTGTGTAATTAACTTGAATTCAGCAAGGCTTTCTTAAGCCTTGTGAATTTGGCAAGAGCTTGCTAAGGAGATAGTCTTGGTTCCCCTCCCTCCCTTTTCATGTTTTCCTACTTCTCTCCTTAAGCTTCACTATGTCTTTCTCCACTGTCAGTCTTTCTATTATCTCTTTTTCCCCCCATTTTATCTGCTTTGTCCCCAGCAAAAGGAGTTCCCTTTCCTGAAGGGGCTTCTGGTCCTGTTGGGCACGCCAGACCTAGACATATGAAATAGTAAAGAGACCATGTGGGAGAGTTTCTGACTAAGAGATAGGTTGCATGATAGATACTCATTCGTACTTGGTTGGTGCTGGGGGCGGGATGCCATTGTGTGCTGTGATTTAGGAAGTTTCCATGGGAAGGATGAGCTGGGTCTTACAGGACAGGGTAGGAGTTGGAGAGATGGAAGACATAGCTCTCACCTTCAGAGGGTAGACAGGGAGAAGCTGGATGGAAGGAGACAGAATCCTGAATTGATATGTCCTTAGGGTCTGAGTGTCTCAGCTACTGTTTTCCTCTCTTGAGCACATAGGTCCCTTCCTTGGGGAGGGAACAGGGTTGGTGTTAGGCGGATTTGCTTTTTCTTTCTCTCTCCAGGGCAATGTTTTAAGGCTTATCTTTTCTTCCTTTCCATCCCTGACATTGAACTGGCCTTTCTGGTGTCTGTGTTAAGACATAATGATCATTTTGCATCTTGCTTCCCCTTCTTCAGCATAGGAGCCACCAGAATGGGAGGCGGACCCACTTGCTCCCATTTTCCTGACCAAGGCCAGCATCTCCTGCCCTGTACTCCTTGTTCACGGTCTGTTATTTGACTAACCAGAGCTTTGTCTTTGTCTCTGTCCACATCTCTCTGCCCCAACATGTTTTGCCGCGTGATCCCATGCCCCCTGTCGTCGGTTGCACCCTACCCTTATCTGCCTGCAGCTTCGAAAAGGCCCACCAGTCCCACCGCCTCCCAAACACACACCGTCCAAGGAAATCAAGCAGGAGCACATTATCAGCTTGTTTGATGACAATTTTGTCCCCGAGATCAGCGTGACCACCCCCTCACAGGTCAGCCACGGCCATCCTCATCATTATCTCTGCCTTTCTTTCTTCATTTACCATATACCACCCTTTTCTCCTGCTCCTTTCCAGGAGAAATGAGGAAGAAACAGGAGGGGTTCAGAGCATGTGCTGGCAGCTTGGCATGAGAAAGGCATTGAAATGAATCTGAGTTGGGAATTATGCGTATTTACTGTCCATATCATGGAAAAAAAAAGCCCATTTTCACAAAATGAGGTCCTCAGGGGTTAAATGGTTATGCTCCCTTATGTTCCCACTTTTCAAGTTTTATATCCTCTGTCCCACTCCTTTATTCAGGTAGCACTTTGTATATATTGCTTATTGGGGGAAGGGGATAAATGTTTATATTAATGCCTCCTGTGTGCTAAGCACTTTATAGATATTATCTCATTCGATCATTGAACCACAGACTATGAGCTGGAAGAGACTTTACAGATTATCTAGTCCAGTCCCTTCCTTTTACAGGTGAGGAAACTGAGGCTTAAAGAGAATCATGGTACTCTACAATGGGACCAATGAGGTTTCTTGGCCAAGTTCATCCAACTAGTTAGTGGCAGAATTGAGACTAGAACTCACGTCTTCTCACTCTCAGCCAAGGATGCTATTCTGCCCTATTTTATCTGCCTATCTTGCTACTGGAGGCAGATGGATGTGATGGCGGTTGGAATTCTGTGGCTTGAGGCATAGAGTTAGGAAAGCCTTTCTCTTCACTGAGAGGAACTTGGTGAACAGTGCACTGAGTCTGGGGTCCAGAGAGACTTGGGCTTGAGTCCTGGTTGACATTTAATTGCTGTGTGACCCCGGATATGATTCATTCAGCCTTCTAAGCCTCAGTTTCCTTATCTGCAAATGCAGTCTGTGTTACCTTTCTCAGACTCTTTATAAACCTTAAAACACAATAGAGATGTGAGCTATAATTAAGCATTTACTGTGTGGAAGGCAGAGAGACATTGTAGTATAATGGCTAGAATGCTGGATTTGGAGTTAGAAATAGTTATAGTAGCTAATATCACATAGTGCCTGCTGCTGTGTGCCTAGCACTTTACAGATATCTCATTTTCTTCTCAAAACAACCCTGACGGGAAGTGCTGTTATTACCTCCATTTTACAGATGAGGAAACTGTGGCAGACAGGTTAAGTGACTTGTTCAAGGTCACACAGCTATTATGTGTCTGAGGCCAAATTTGAACTCAGGTCTTCCTGACTCCTGGCCCAGCTCTAATCTCCTGTACCACCTAGCTGCCCCTGGAAGATCTGGGTTGAAATCCTGACTAGCTGTGTTACCATGGGCAAGTCACCTGCTATGAACCTCAACAAACCCTCCAAGATTATGAATTAGAGATGGATTGCTTCTGCATTGGTGAAGAGAGGTTCCCACGGTGATGACATCACAGGTCCTTGGTATGTTGACGTATGGAGGGCTAGGTTTTGGAAATATAAGGATGAAAAATTGTACCACCCTCAACTTTATATTCTATTGGGAACAGGCTGCCTTAAGAGGCAATGCATCCCCTGTAATTAGAGTTGTTTAAGTGGAGGCTCAGTGACCATCTGTTGGAGATTTTATAGATGGGATTTGTGATTTGGCTATCGATCAGACTGTATGATTCCTAAAGTTCTTCCCAGTTCTAAGAATCTATTATTGTATGGACTCCCCCTCCTTTTTTTCCCCTTTTTTGATATTGAGTCTATCACATCCTGGCTGGAGGTCCTGATCCCCCTGCTAATCAACAGCATGGTAGCTTTGACCTGTTTCATTTCCAGCCTGAGTTAGTTTACCCTTCTTTAGGCAATCTGGTGGTCCTTCTTCCCTCCCATTGTGCTCAATCTTGGGAGATCACCATATTGGTGTCAGATTTTCTGTGGACAGCGGATCGACAGCATACAACAGTTCAGAGCTCCAGAACCCAGGCAATCCATCCGCCTGGGATTGTAGGTGTGCACTACTATGACTGGCATTCTGTGATCCTTTTATGGTTTATTCTTAGCACCTTAGAATGCATTGGGAAATCCTCCTTAGGAAGTCTAATATTTCACCTAGACGGGGTTTTTTTTGGGGGAGGGGGGTGTTAAATGACTTGCCCAAGGTCACACAGCTAGTTAAGTGTCTGAGGTCAGATTTGAACTCAGGTCCTCCTAACCCCAGGGCCTGTGCTCTATCCAGTGCTCCACCTAGCTGCCCGTTCAGCTTGACTTAGATTTATTGACATTTTAAGTGAGACTTAATGGGAGAGACTTTCCCCTTAGAGGACCTGCTGCACCTGTCTTCCTACTTCACTAGGAGAAAGGAAACTGCCAAAAGCCCCAGGCTCATAGAAGACTCTCATCTTCCTCCCCATTTATCTTCTGTACTCCATCCATGCCTGCTTCTTTCCATAATTCACTGCATGTTTTTTCTCTCTCTCATTCTTCCTGTTATCTACTGCATGTCTTATGTGTTTGTGCGTACAATTGGGGGAATACCCCTGTTCATGGAACCTGGCCTGATGCCCAAGCGTGGTTTCTATCCAGAGCATTCTCACCCTTGGTGCACAGAAGGGAGGGAGGGGCCACTGGGGGCGAGGGAAGGTCTAGCCTCACTGGCCTCCCACTGAGATGTCATCACTGTCATTGGCAACGCAAAGGAAATCCTTCCGGCAGAACAAGGGATTCTTATAGGGTAGAAATTTGCCTGCTTCAAGGTAAGAGGAGACATGGCTTCTCAGGGGTCCCCTTCTTGGTGTTTTTGTCAGGTTTTTTGTTTTTAAACAACTCTTTGTATTAGATTTATTGACATTCCGAATCAGTAGTTAGGCTATTTGATTTATTTTAGCCATCCTGACTCTTACTCACCCTTTTGCTAGGCTCACATGCCACCCAGGGCATTGAGGTGGTGCAGTGGATAGAGTGCAGAGCCTGGAGTCAGGAATACTCACTCATCTGAGTTCAAATCAGGCCTCAGATGCTTACTAGCTGTGTGACCCTGGGCAAGTCCCTTAATCTTGTTTGCCTCAGTTTCCCTATCTGTAAAAAGAGCTGGAGAAGGAGATGGCAAACCACTCTGGTATCTTTGCCAAGAAAATCCCAAATGAGTTCACAAAGAGTCAGATGTGACTGAAATGAGTGAATAATAACAGCAAAATGTTACCCTGAGCCCCTTGGTATAGCATTCTCCTGCCTCTTCCCATGCACGCCCAACCTCTTAAAGTGCTCTATGGTCCAAAATGTCATCCTTCCTTCTCTCACCTCATCTGTATTCCCTCAGTGCAAGTATCTCAGCGAGGTGTTGGGAGGAAAGGAATGGGGTGTGTGGACTTATTCACACTAGTGTGTAAAGTGACTCATACTAATTATAGATACTTGCAGTTTGAAAAACAAACAATGATACTAGCCTAAATAAATCTCGTAACTATGTGAAATTTTGTGCTTTATGACAAAATGAAATGACTTAAGTTTAGGCAGTGATACTTTCTGAGCATTCTGCCTAGCCTGTTCTCTGTTATGTCCTATCTCTTCATCCGTGGATGGCAAACTTATTTGGAGGGAATTTGACTCCAGTCTCTAGCTTTTGGAGTTTACCACATCCATTCCTGCAATGTTATTCAGTCATTTTTCAGTTGTATCTGACTATTCATGACCCCACATTTGGGGTTTTCTTGGCAAAGATACTGGGATGGTTTGCCATTTCCTTTTCCAGCTCATTTTACAGATGAGGAAACAGAGGCAAACAGGGTTAAGTGACTTGCCCAGGGTCACACAGCTAGTAAGCAACTGAGACCAGATTTGAGTCCATGAAGATGAGTCTTTGTGATTCCAAGTTCAGTGCTTTGTCCACTGCACCGTTAAGCTGCCTCTCCATTCCTACAAAAGCTCCCTTATTTCTTCCGTCAGAGACAGATTCCCCTATTGCAGTGGTTCTCAACCTGTGGGTTGTGACCCCTTTGGGGGTTGAATGACCCTTTCACAGGGGTCACAGGGGTCGCCTAAGCTGGGTGACCACATATTTCCGATGGTCTTAGGAACTGAGACACCACTCCTCTATCTGTCTCCAGACAGGTCTGCCCACATATAGATACACTCACATATGAGTATTAAAGGGTCACAGCATTAGGAAGGTTGAGAACCACTGCCCTATTGGATAATGTGGTGATACTGTGGGCAATGGCTATAAGGTGGAGAGATGGTATTTTGGAAGATGCGAAGCCCTTGTCAAAGAGTGGAAGGGTAGGCAACTTTGTGGTAAAGAGAGGGAGGATACAGAAAAGATGTAGTGATAGCTCCTTAAATTTGAGGATCCGTGGAGAATGATGACCCACCTTAAAGTGCTACATAACATTAGCCATTATAATCTTGGAAGCATTGGCTGATCATATCTTTTGAGTCCATGTCATAAGTATCAATGGAGGAGGGGATGTTAACAGTGTATGTTGTCTGCACAAGTGTGTGCCTCTGTGCATATGTACATGTAGATGGTCAGAAAAATATGCATGTGTCCCCCTGTACTCGCCTCTTCTCACATATGTCTAACATGCAAACTGCTTCCTCCTTTCCTGCTGCCAAGTTTGATGCCCCTGGGCCTTTCCAGGAAAATGCCAGCCTGTTGGATCTGGACTTTGATCCCATCCCACCAGTTGCAAGCCCTGTGAAGGCGCCTACGCCCTCTGGTCAGGTTGGTTTGTCTCTTGACCGCTGTGCCTCCCAGAGTCCTAGTCTAGGGATCATGGAAGACCTCCCAGCAGGACCCTCCAGGCTGCTCTTCTGCCTTTACTTGGTACCATGTTTCCCTTTGTTTGCCATCTGGTGGAGGGCTCTGGAGGAGTGAATACCCAGGGTGGCATGCAGATGAGCAAGTTTTTACTTTGAGATTTACTGTTAGCATGACTCCAGAGTACTCATGAGGAAACGTGCTACCTACTGCCTGACACAGGGGTGATAGCCTTGGGCACATATTGCTTTTAGACCCAGCCAGTTTGGTATTTTTTTTGACCGTGTCTATTTGTTACAAGAAGTTTTTCAGAGTGAGGATGAGGGATAGAAGGAGGATTTTTGTTCATTGAAAAAATTTTATTTTAAAAAAGAATTTTGCCAGAAATTGAAAAAAAAACTTAGTAATTTGTTTAGTTATCTATGATTAAGCATCCCAGTTCATGTGGCTGAATGCAAATTATTTACCAATAGATTTTATGCAACCATAGTTGACTAGGTGATAAGGCCTTTAGGGATGTCCTAGGGGAGACCTCTGAATTGGGTGACTTGATCATATAGGTGATCAGAGTCAGTGAGAGGCCATCTCCTTGAATGTGGAGCAAGGTCCCAGATCTTATTGAAGATCCATGGGTCCCAATGCCTCAAGTCCTTTGATGATTCTGCCTTTGAGCCCAGCCTAGCTCAGTTGTAGGCATAGTATTGTTGAAATTGGAATGGGGGGGAGAGGCTCATCTGGGTGTAACTAATTAACTGTGTTTGCTGGCCTGCTAAATCTAATTCTCTCTTTATCACACTTTAACATGCTTAGTCAATTCCATGGGATCTCTGGGAGGTAAGCTTTGTTTCTCCCCTTTTCCGGTGTCTCATTTTTCCCTTCTCTTTGGCATGAACTCAGTCCTCTCGTCATGCTTTCTCCATGTTGGAGGTATTTTCCTGCCCATTGGCTGTAGTAGGTTTTCATTGCAAAACCTTTCTTGTTCTTTCTGTCATTTCTGATGCCTGCCTGCCTGCCTGCCTAGTGTGATTATCCCCTGAATCCAGTTCTCCTGAGGGCTCACCCTTTCTGGTGTCACTGAAAGAGCACCTGGGGTACCCTCTGGGTATATGTTGCCATATACACTGGTTTCTATCCTGATTGGTAGAATGTGTATATCATTCTAAGTTCTTAACCTTAGGTTCCCTTTGGGGTCCATGGAGAGATTTCAGGGAATCTGGGAACTTGGATAGGAAAAATAAATTGTATCTTTATTTTTACTAACCTTTGTCATCCTGTGTGTCTCATTTCATGTTTAAAAACATTCTGAGAAGGATTCAATAAGACTTCCCCAGAGTGCTAAAGGGGTCTATAAAACACAAAATTGTTGAATCATAGAATGTTAGATATGTAAATGATCATTCAGTCCAGCTACTTCATTTTACAGATAGGGAAACTGAGATCCAGCAAGGGAAGTGATATGCTGAAGGAGCCAGCTAGTTAAAAGGCAGGGCTGGACCTCAGTCCTCTAACACCTGGCTTAATTTTCTCTTCATTATACTTTGTTGTTTCCAGTCTCTTTTCCCCCCCAACTGGGTGGTCCCATGAATTAGCTTCCCTTTATTGTTCCATATCTTCCCTCCTAGACACAGACAGACAGACAGACAGACATACCCTAGCTGTTTTCCTCTGTGTCCTTTTGTGAAGGCAGGGGACAGAGCCAAGACACAGCAAGCTGAAAAGTAACACTTCCTGCATTCATTTCTGGGCTTCTATCTTAAAAATGTCAATAGTGTCACAAGCAAAGCCAGGCCCTGTTTTAACAATTATTCAAATCCACCTCAGGAGTCAAAGGGGACAGCAAGGCTGTCAATAAGTTATTCACCAAGAAGTCTTTGTTGACCCTTATCTGTGAATGACCCAGATGGATAGTAGATGCCATGGGGAACACAGGAGAATACTTAATCCATGTAAGCTGGTTGGCATTGGTTCAACAAAACTTTTTTTTTTTTTTTGGCTTTTTGAAGGGAGGAAGACTGGGCAATTGGGGTTAAGTGACTTGCCCAAGGTCACACACAGGCTAGTAAGTGTTAAGTGTCTGAGGTTTGCCCTGGAGAATAATTGATGCTCCTTAGACCACAGGAGACAGGAGAGTGAACTTGAACTCAAGTCCTCCTGACTCCAGGGCTGGTGCTCTATTCACTGCACCACATAGCCATCCCCAAAACATTTATTAAGCCCTTACTTTGTGCAAGACTGGAGATACAAAAATGAAAAATAACACAGTCCCTATCCTTAAAGAGTTTTTAATCTTTGAAGGGAAATACAGCATGTAAACCAATCAGTATACTGTGAGGTAGGGAGTGATGGGAGCAAAGGAAATTCTAGGCAAAGTGCTCTAGGGAAATTTGAGAGGAAAACAGGGGAGATCATTTTATCCAGAGGGAAATCAGGCTAGGTTAAATGGACAAGGTAGTGCCTAAGTCTTGAAGAATTCTGAAAGGTTAGGTTGAGATAGGGGTACCTGTGAGAATGTAGGGAAGTATGCTCTTTGCAAACAGAGAAAAAGTCTAGGCTATGGTTTAAAGCATATGTGTAATTGGCATTCAGAGACCAGAAAGATCATGGAAGCTGGCATAGTTAAGGAAGCCCTCATAGAGAAAGGGGACTTGAGCTGGGCCTTGAATGATGGTTAGTCTTTCAGCAGAGGGAAGGGTATTCTGGAAAGGTCTGTGAGAAAGCATGGGGCCAGAAATGAGCTTGTCAGCATAGCTGGGGAGGAAGGGCAGTAACAGTGAGTTTTCTGGAATGGTCAGAGCAGGAGGTTTGCCCTGGAGAATAATTGATGCTCCTTAGACCACAGGAGACAGGAGAGTGGTACTGGATCCTAGTTGGAACTCAGCTATGAGTTGTTTCTCCTCTGTCAGGGTGATACCTTATCGTTAAATGCTCAAGGTCTTTGTAGTCATTGGTAATATTTTATTATTTTTTTTTAAAAGAGAAACCATGGAACAGAAAGTAGTACCTCTTGAGATAATGCTTTAGCTGGGTCCTTTTAAGAAGGACATTTCAGGATCTCTGCAGGACTCTGTGGAAGAAAAGGAAGTAGGATGGTTAGGGCATCACTTCAGTGGACCAAATGAGGAAATTGGATGGCCTGTTAAAGGGACAAAGAAGAGGGATGACTTGTCTACAAGATTTTGCTGAAGTAACCCATCACAAGGTAGTGGGAGGGTTCCACACATCCAGAAGTCAGCAGAGTGGTGTTCCACCTCTAATCTCTCCACTGGCTCCCTGGAATTAACTAATTGGATTTCTAATTTAGAGACAAATTTGCTGAGATTATAGATAGCTTTGGGCACAGACCATGGACAGCGAGTCTCAGTCAGTGAACTGTCTTTATTTAGCTCTGACTTTGGGGAGAGTACCTAGGATAGATAGTCAACAAATATTTATCGAGCTTTTGTTGTGTGCCAGGTCCTGGAAATAAAAAAATGGCCAAAACAGTCTTCAGCTCTACCCTTTCACCAGGCTTGGCTGTAGGTGCAGATGCTGACTCCTGGATTCCGTGTGCCTCTCTGTTCCCCCTCCCATCTTCTCTCTAGACCATTGCTCATATCTGTTTTCTCTTATCTTCTTATGCCCTGACCACTACTTCCTTCCCTCGCCTCTCCTATTCCCTTTTCTCTTCTTCCTCCCCTTCTGCCCACGCCTATCCCTAGGCTGCAGAGAGTCAAGCTGGCAGCCTGCAGTCTGTGGAGCAGGGCCCTGCTGATAGCGCCCTGGAAGAGGGCACATTTCCCGTGGTCTGGCCCAGCCAGACCTCAGAGCCGGGGCCAGCCCAAGTAAGTGCCCCACCCCACTTCCCAATTTGTCCCTGCCCTCCAGGGGAAAGGAGAGGCCGGAATATTTGAATTAAGGAGATCAAAGGACTTCCCCAAAAGGCACTCATTCACCATTATCATAGGGTTAGGTGGAGACCTGCCTGGAGGCAGGGGCCTGTGGGAGCTAGGTGGTTCTCAAGTTCTGAGGTAGGCCAAAGTCACTTGAACCCTCTCCCCCCAGCTTGTTTAATACCTTTAACTACACTACTCACCTTCTGTTCCTGGTAGGAATGAATTATTTCCTAACCATCCTTCTAGGGCCTTACCCAAAGGAGCAGGGGAAGGGGGCAGCAGGAGAGAGACCACTGGTCTGCAGGCAGAAGGCACAAGAGGAGCTCTTGAGTTCTGTTTAGGACCTGGGGTTCTATCATTCATTCTTCTGAGGACTCTATAGTGACATATTTTTTACCTGCATGTTGTCTGATTTTTTTCAAAGCACTTTGACATCCATAATTTCATTTGATTTCATAATGACTCTCTGGGGTAGGTTAACCATGGCTAAAATTACCCTTTGATGAATGAAGAAACTAAGATCCATTGAATTTATTAGATGACTTTGCCTGGGATCACGTAGACAGAGTGTTTGAGCCAGTCCTTGGCTATTGGTCTATGCTCTTTACACGTAGAGGAATCATCCCTTATATTAAGCCTATGGTTTTAAAGTGTGAATTCTGGAGGGATTAGGGGAATCAAGGAAGAGGGGAGAGTGAGAAGGTTCTAAGAGGCATGGTTTGTTCAGAGGCTGCACACTGTGGTAAAGAAGGGGGGAGATGACTGCCCTTTTTTGGGGGGTATTGCTGGTGAAAGGGAATTATCTGCTGATTCTGGCCTGATCTGTTATTCTTTGGGTGGGGAGAAGAGGATGCCTATTCCTACACTTTGGGGCCAAGCCAGGATCTGACCTGGCTCTGGGATTTATGTTGCAGCCAGGAGATGTGACAGAGGCTGGCGGGACGAAACCAGTGGCAGTAGCTGAAGAAGCCAATGAGACGGCGGCAAGTGACGGGGCCTCTGTAAGACCACAGGGAAGACAGACTTTTTTTCTGTCTATTTCTGTCTTTTTCTCTTTGCTTTTGTCTCTGTCTTTCTTTTCCCAACCCCACCCTGGTGTGTGAATATTTAAGGCTTAACCCCAGTCCAGCGCTTTGATCCCTTTGCCTCATAAGCTGGACCCACACACCAGTGCCAATGAGGATCCTGGATGGGCCGGCCTGTGACCCTCACTGACTGCCAAGGTGGATTCTGGGGCTGTGGGGCAACTGTCTTCTGTTACCCTTGCCCCAGCATCCCAGCTAGCCTTCCACAATAACTCCCTGACCCCGTTATCTCTTCCATTCTTAGAGCTCCCTGCCTGCTGTGGTGGTCGAGACCTTCCCAGCCACTGTGAATGGAACTATGGAGGGCAGTGCTCCCTCCAAGAGGGCTGACTTACCCCCAGGATTCCTGTTCAAGGTAAGAGAGGGAGGAAGGAAGAAGCCACTTTCTCTCCTAACTGCCTCTTGTAGGAAGGGAGCAGCTTTTCAGAGGAAAGCTTCTCCACGTGGGTGAAGAGGGTAGTTATAGAACATCTGGCATTATTGATGGCACTCCACATTCTCCACTAGTTCCCCAGGAAGGGATTACATTCCCAGTGAAAAAACTCTTGGAACCTGTTAGTAAACAGCTAATAGAGCCTTGTACTGGATTGAATCTCATTTAACAAAATAATCAATCAATCAGTAAACGTTTCTTAAGTGCCTCCTGTGTGCCTGACCAGGTTAAGTGCTGTGGATACAAAAAGAGACAAAAGGCAATACCTGTCCTCAAGAAGCTTCCAATCTGGTGGGGGAGACCATGTGCAAACATCCCAAACAAAGCAAACTATATACAAGGAATAACTGAAGGAAGGCCTTACAATTAAGAGGGGTTGGAGAGGGCTTCCTTCCCATAGAAGATGGGATTTTAGTTGGTACCTTTAAGTCAGGGGAGTCAGTAAGCGGAGACGTGATTATCACGCAGGTTCAGTGAACCATAAAGGGGTTAATTTTTGGGGTAAGCTCATGGCCTTTCAAGGAAATTTCTTTTTCAATACCAATATGCAAATCTGTTTTTAAAAAATGACTTCAATAAATTGAAATAATTTTCAGTAAATCTAAACATATGGACACAGGTATTCCTGCATAAAGATTGAATTAGATTATTAACCCAAGGATTAGACAGTCTGCAAGTTTCCTTCTAGCTTAGCTCTAAAGCCTGTCTCCTGGGGCCCCAGTGGGCTTACCACATAGTTGTGTGTGTGGCAAGGGAGATGGAGAGGTGCAGCTTCTGGTACACAGCCATTGAAATGTACATCTTTTTTAGAATACTGCCATCTCCTAAGAGAGACTCTTGAGTGTTGGACCAAAAATACACACACTCATCTCATATCCTCTATTTTCCAAGCTCTACATCTGTTTTAGGAGGTACTGTCTTTAAAATGCGATGGGTCATTTTTTTTCTTTTTCCATCTAATAATATTTTTATTTTTTCAATTACATGTAAAGGTAGTTTCCACTTTTATAAGATTTTGAGTTCCACATTTTTTCCTCCCTTTCTCCCCTCCCTGCTCCCCAATCTGCTATACACATACAATCATATTAAACATATATCCCCATTAGTCATGTTGTGAACGAAGAATCAGAACAAAAAGGAAAAACCACGAATGTGCCTCACTCTGCATTCAGACTTCATAGTTCTTTCTCTGGATGTGGAGAGCGTTTTGATGGGTTGGTTTTGAACTGAGAAAGCCCTACCCTGTTATCTAGAGAAAGTCACTTCTTCAAATCCAGGCACAAGACCCCTTACTGTTCCTGTTTTACAAAAGAAAAAAAGAAAGAACAAGAAATAATTATAACACAACACAAGCGAATGTATAGGCAAGTGTTTGGTTTTGAAATGATTAAAAAAATTAAAAAGTCCCCCAAACTCAAACTCTTATATTTGTGAGTACCACCCTATAGTCTGCAAAGTTCACCGATGGTCTTCCTCCCCGTGCAGGTCCAGGCACAGCATGACTACACAGCCACTGACAGTGACGAACTGCAACTGAAGGCTGGGGATGTGGTGCTGGTGATTCCGTTTGAGAACCCAGAGGAGCAGGTGAGATGCTTGGGGATCCAGATGCCCCAGCACAGCTGCCCTTAGAGGCTGCTGCTCTGGAGCGACACTGACCACAAGAGGGCAGCAGAGGCTGCAGAAAGAAAGCCGCCAAGGAGCATCCCTGCCTAGGGGAGAAGCGCCCTCGGGGCCATCACCTTGCTCTCCTGCCCTGCTCCTGGACGCACTGGTTGTCTCTGATTCTTCCTCCGTTTGTCCTCTGTTCTTTCTGTTATCTGTCCATTGTACTTCCTTGCTCTTCCTTCCCTCCTTCCTTCCTTTTCTGTCCCCACTTTCTTCTCTTGCCTTTCTTCATATCCCCAGTGTTTTGCACAGTCCCTGGTGCATCATAGGGAGCTTAAGAAGTACTTGCTGGTTGTCGTTCATTTCTCCCTCTACAGCTCTCCCACAGCTACTCCTTTCTTACTGCTGTTTTCACTTTTTCGCCTTTCTTTTCTGATTCTCCCTCCTCTCTCCCTCCTTCACATACTTTTCTTATTCTTATTCCTGTCTGTCTGTCTCCCTTCCTCTCCACCCCACGCCCTTCCACCCTGCCCCTCTCCCCCTCTATCCTTCTCCTCTGTCTCTGTCTCTTCTTTCATCTTCTCTGTCTTTATTTTTCTCTCTCTTTCCCTTCTTTCTTCTCCATCCTCCTTTCCTCCTCTGTCTCTGTCTCTCTCCCCCTCTCTCTTTTCTTTCTCTCTCTCTCTCCCTCTCTCTCTCTCCAATATCCTCTTCTTTCTCTTTTACCCCAAATTCTCATTCTAGGTAAATTAAATTTATTTGACAACCTTACGTAGGCATCAGACCACCCACCACTAAATTCGGTTGCCGCCAGGACCTGTGAAAGGAGAAAATAAAGAAGGGAGCAGGAATACCTAGAAGGCTTGCATTGCTAGAGAGATACTCAGTCAAAGGATCTGGGTTCAAATGCTGATTTTCCCATTTATTTGTTCTTGTATCCCTTCTTTTTCTCTATTGCCCCTCTCCTCCCTCTCTTAGGCAGTTAAATGAGGGGGTTGGACCAGTTGATATCCAAGGTCACTTTCTAGTTCTGAACTTCTGTGACTCTACAATTTCTCTCTTTACCTTCTCTTTCCTTTCCCTATTTTGTTTTTTTCTCTTTCTGCCCCATCCTTCCTCTCTGCCCTTGCCTCTCCTTTCCCTCCTGCTCCTCTCCACCTTTCGCTTTTGCCCCTTCTCTTTCCCCACCTTCCCCATCCCTCCCCCTTTTTTGCCCTCTCCATCTCCTCTGCTCTCCCCCTTTCCTTCTCTTTTCCCTTTATAGAATCACAGAGTCTTAGAGATGAGAAAGGCCACCTAAACTAAGCGCTATGTGATACCAGCACAGCAAAGGGGGACCTTGGAGACTTGACGAGGAACTTTGATGCCTGGTAGATAAATATGCCTGAATAGAGTTAGGGTGATGACCTGAAACGTTACAGCCAGTCCTGTGAGTTTAAGGTACAAGTTAGGTTAAGTCAGTGTGTACAAGTAATGCTGCTAAGGGTCATAATTGTATCCAGAAGCTTTAGGCCTTAGGGGTGTGTGTGTGTGTGTGTGTGTGTGTGTGTGTGTGTGTGTGTGTGTGTGAATGTGTGTGCATGTGTGAGTGTGTGTCTGCATGTGTGTGTGTGTCTTTGTGAGTGTGTGTCTGTGTCTGTGTTTGTGTGTGTGTGTGCATGTATAAGTTTGGGGGTTCAGAGTAGTGTCACTTGTCTCTGTTGAAAATGCAAAGGGTGCTTCCTCTATGTGTGCTCCCTTGGGGAGATAAGGTTCCAGGAAATCTGCTCATTATGTCTTTTTGCAGTTATGAGAGGAAGAATGTAAGGAGAACTGAGCAGTGTTAGCAATAGAACAACTAGTGAGGAAAAGAGTGACTTTCCCAGTATGGCTACTCCTTGCATGCTCTTCCAAATAGCCTCAATAGAGGAATGCAGGCCTGTGTTCCCAACTGACTTCCTAACCATCTGTGAAATCTCTTCTGCATTTTCTCTTCTTGATTATTCCCAATGACAAGGATCTTACTACCTCACAGTGCAGCCTATTCTATTTTTTTGGATAGCTCTTAATTGTTTGGCAGTTTCTTTCCCCTAATATATAGCTGAAACCTAGCTTCCTATACCTTCTGTCCACCGATCCTAATTCTGTATTTTGAAACTGTCAAAAATAAGCATCTTCTTCATGATGGTACCTTAAATATTTAAAGATAGTCCCCATCGGGGTCGCTTGGTATAGTAGATAAGAAGTTGGCCTTGAAATCCGGAGGGTAGGGGTTCAAGTCGAGCCTCTGACATGTAAATGTGTGAGCTTGGGCAAATAACTTAAGTTCTCAGTGCTCTAGGTAGATCTCCAAGTAGGAGAGAAGATGCCAGCCTGCATTGGTAGTGAGCTTCCTTATCCAGAAATTCTCTGTACCAGTAAAAGCATCTTCTTCCTCTCTATCCTATCACACCCACTCTCCCTCCTTAACTTCTTCTTTGAACAAAATCATCATTTGCTAATGAGGTGAAGCTGGGGACCCTTCTATCTTGGTTTCCCTTTAAAGTACCTCCTAGCATACCTATCTGTTAATGGACAAAACCATTTTTATCAGGGTTTGTCTTAAAATGTGGTGTCCATGTCTCCCATTCTGCATTGGAGACTTGGAGGACTGTGGGTGTGGAACCTTGTATGCAGTGTACTACTTGTTTTTTTTTTTTCCCCTTTTTTTTTAATTTTAATTTTAATTTTTATTTTTATTTATTTACTCATTTACTTTTAATTTACAAGATTCAGTTCCACAATCACTTGAGTTTCAGATTTTCTCCCCGCCCTTCCCCCCCCCGCCATGGTGGCGTGCAATCATGTATAGGATCTGCAAATATGCAGTGTACTACTTGTGTTCAATTCTGGCTGCATCATGGGAAGAATATGGGTTAGTGGGAGCATGTCCAGAGCTGGTCAAATGGAATGGTGAATAATCTTCAGTCTGTGCCACATGAGCATGGGTTAGGGAGCTAGGTGGGGAGGATAGCTTTCTTCAGGTACTTAAAGGGCTGCCATGTAGAATTTGGATTAGATTTTTTTTTTCCTGCTTGGTCTCAGAAAGCAGACCTGGGAGAATGGGTGAAAACTGCAAAGAAGTAATTTAGGCTTAACTATTAGAGCTAGCTGCCTAGAAGGGACCAAGTTTCACTTTATCAGAAATCTTGAGGCAAAGACTGTGTGTGTGGTCATTTAGCCATCTTGTAGCAGGGATTCTTTTTCAAGTATGGGTTAGATCAGATCACTGCTGAGGTACCTTCCAACTCCAAAATGCTTTGCTTCTGAGAAGCAAAGGAACTTGATTGTGGGCAAGTGGGCAGCTTGCTTCTTTTGTAGTGTAATTTGAGGCAACACCAACTTAAAAATCTCTCCCTCTGGTCAGATGAAGTGTTTTAAAGACCAGGATTTAGACTTTATTCTTTCCTTTCCACTGTTAAGAGTACATCTGCCTCTTGGAGGGAGGGGCAACACATAAAACAATGATCAGTTATTAACACTTCAGTGTGAAGTGATGGCAGTCTTTTCTAGTGTGATGGTTGGAGGTGGTTGGGGCAGGGTGGTGGTGTATGAGAAAGCTAATTAGAATATAGTGTTTTAGTGAGATATTTGGGTCAAGGTCTGAGATGAACATTGGGTGCTGAGGACACTAGGAGAAACTTGCTGGAAGCTGGTCCTGCTGGGATAAAATGAAGAAGTCATTGTTGAGCACGTATCATTTTGCAGGGTTCCTAGGGGATACAAAAAAGTACAGGACAGAGTCTCTTTTTAGTAATTTTATTTATTTTTTCTCAATTACATGTTTAAAACAATTTTTCACATTCATTTAAAAATTTTTTGAGTTCCAAAGCAATTTGCTTTGAATTATGCATGTGCAGTCACGCAAAATGTTTTTTTTTCATATTAAACATATTGCAAAAGAAAACAGACCAAAAAAATGAAGAAAAATAAAGTAAAAAAACTAAGCTTTGATCTGAAGTTAGACTTTACCAGTTCTTTCTCTGGAGGTGGATAGTATTTGGAATTGGCTTGGATCATTGTATTGCTGAGAATAGCTAAATCATTGATAGTTGATCATTGTACAATATTGCTGTTACTCTATACAATGTTCTTCTGGTTCTGCTCACTTCGTTTCAGTTCATGTGAGTCTTCCTAGGTTTTTCTGAATGCATCCTGCTTGTCATTTCTTATAGCACAATAGTATTCCACCATAGTCACATACCACAACTTGTTCAGCCATTTCCCAATTTGGCATACCTTCAATTTCAAATTCTTTGTCACCACGAAAAGAGCTGCTACAAATATTTTTGTATATATAAAGTCCTTTTCCTTTTTTTGTTGATCTCTTTGGGCTATAGACCTAATAGTGGTATTTCTGGGTCAAAGGGTATGCACAGTTTTATAACGCTTTGGGCATAATTCCAAATCGCTCTCCAGAAGGGTTAGATCAATTCACCACTTTACCAACTGTGCATTATTGTACAAATTTTTCCACATATCCTCTGTCGTTTGTCATTTTTTGTTATATTACTCAATCTGCTAGATGTGAATTGTACCTCTGAGTTGTTTTAATTTGCCTTTCTATAACCAAAAGTGATTTAGAGCATTTTTTTCCATACAACTATAGATGGCTTTGATGTCTTCATCTGAAAACTACCTGTTCATATCCTTTGGTCTTTTATCAATTAGGGAATGATTTGCATTCTTATAAATTTGACTCAGTTCTCTACACATTTGAGAAACAAGGCCTTTTTATCAGAGAAACTTGCTGTAAATTTTTTCTTCCAATTTCCTGCTTTCCTTATAATCTTGGCTACATTGGTTTTGTTTGTGCAAAATCTTTTTAAATTTAATGTGATCAAAATTAGCAGTGCTGTCTTCCTAGTTTGGTCATAAATTCTTCCCTTATCCGTAGATCTGACAGGTAAAATATTCCACAAAAATCCCCTAATTTGCTTATGATATCACCCTTTATGCCTAAATCATGTACCCATTTTGACTTTATCTCAGTATAAAGTATGAGATAATTGGGCTATACCTAATTTTTGCCAAACTTCTTTCTAGTTTTCCCAGCACTTTTTGGTCAGATAGTGAGTTTTTGTCCCAAAAGCTTGGATTTTGCATTTATCAAACACAAAATTCTATGGTCATTTACTACTGTGTATTGTGTACTTAATTTATTCTGCTGATTTACTACTGTTTCTTTTTTTTAAAATTTAATTTGTTGATTTACTTTTAGTTTACAAGATTCAGTTCCATAATCTCTGGAGTTTCAGATTTACTCCCCTCCCTCTCCCCCACCATGGTGGCGTGCAATCAAGTATTGGATCTGCAAATATTTTCAAATTGGACATTAGTCTGGTTATATAGAAGGGTTGTAACCAATGGAGTGAACAATGGGAAAAAGAAAGAGAACCAAACATGAAAAAGAACGAGAGCCTGTACTACTCTGTTTCTTAGCCAGTACTAGATTATTTTGATGATTACTCTGCTATGTTTGAGAGCTGGTACTGCTAAGCCACCTTCCTTCACATTTTTTTTCATTGATTTCCTTGATATTCTTGACCTTTTTTTCTTCCATGTGCATTTTGTTATCATTATTTCTTTTCTCACTCAGCAAAATAATTATTTTTGGTAGTTTGATTGGTATGACACTGAATGAGTAAATTAATTTAGTTAGAATTGTCATTTTTATTATATTGGTTGGGTCTGCCCATGAGGAGTTAATATTTCTCCAATTGTTTAGGTCTGACTTCTTTTGTGTGAAAAGTGTTTTGTAATCGTATTCATAACAGTAGTCTCTTTATAGACCTCAGGTTTGCTGGTCAAGAGAAGAGAAGGGTAAACATTAATAATAATATGAATATAAGAGAATATAGAATATTTTGTTCAATAGAACAAAAGAATTATATTATAAGAGCCACAGAACAGAGCTGTGAATAAGTACCCTATCATGTGCTACGTTTATACAAAGACAGAAACAAAAGTAGTTGGAAGAAAACACCATCTGGGGATGAAACAATCAGGGAAATCTCCCTGGAAATGATGGGATTTGAATTAGGCCTTGAAAAATAGGTAAGATTTGCCTAAGTAGTGGTGGTAGAAGGAGTGAAGTCTTCCCAAAAGCCAGAAAAGGAGTTAGAGCTGGGGAGAATCTCTGGGCCGCCCACCCTGGGACCCAAAGCACTTACCCTTGCTTCTCTTCCAGGATGAAGGCTGGCTGATGGGTGTGAAGGAGAGTGACTGGCATCAGCATAAGGAGCTGGAGAAATGCCGAGGTGTTTTTCCTGAGAACTTCACGGAGAAAGTCCAGTGAGAGCTGGACCCATCACTCTTCTTTCAAGGGGAGTGAAACCACCTTTCCCCCAACCCCTCGAAAAAAATATGTCTTTCTGGTTTTTTCTTTTTTTTTCTGTTGGGGAAAAAATAGAAAGAAAAACAAGGAGAAAGAAGAGGAAGAACAGAAGCCGCAAAACATAATGGATGACAGCCAAAATTTGAATTTGTCAGAATGATGTTTTAAAAGTGTTATTTTGCAGCTGATGTATCCCTGTAGTTGAGTTCCAGGGCTGAGATACCCCTGCTCAGTTCTCAGTAGCATGTGAGCCTTGATCAGGGAGCACCCACCTGGATGGGAGAGTGACCTTGTTGGAGACAAACAACAGGGTGCTACCCAAACCATTGTGCTTACCAGCCGCTGTGGCTCATCCCAGGGTGAACACCATGCACCCATTTCCCCAGCAGCTGCTGTTGGCATGGGTGTTTAAAGGCAGCCCCTCCTCTAATCTTGGCTCCAAAAATCTTTCTCCAACCCCACTGACCAGGACATCTGTTCTGCTGTTTGACAATAAACCTAGTGTACAGTGTTAAACGAAAACAAAACAAAACAAAAATGCCATCATAAAGCTATAAGAAAAAAATCAAACTAACTAAACCCAAAACAAATTGTGTGTTTCTTTTTTCTCCTCCCTCCTCCCCCCCCCCCCCCAATAAGTATAAGCCAACTGTGATTTGGGATTTTATACTGTGACGAAGGAAAAACTAAAGCAAGCTGAGTTAGAACCTGCATTTAATCAGAGGGAAACCTCATCCTCCCATCTGAAGCTTGACACCTCGAGATTTTCCCTCTGAGTGGGGTCAAATTAATGTGAAAGTGACCACTGGTCAGTGGTTCAAGAAAAGGAGGAGAAAATGTGCTGAGGAAAAGGAGGCAAAACTGGAGATGGAGGCATCCTGTTTTCTTAACATTATAACCTTTCAAAATTGTACCTTTTTATTAGTAGGAGAAGACAGTCCTTTGGGAACACAGATCTGCCCTTTGTTTGTTGTTCTTGAATGGGGTTGACTTTTTTCCCATGGAGAATTCTGCAGACTGGCCCAAATTAGAGCTACCTTCCTGGCCCTCTTGTTGGCTAGGGTCAGAGCTGTATGAACTCTTTTAAACCCTATTTAATGTTGGTGCATGACATTCTTATCCTGTGGTTAATTGGGGGGAGAGGTCTGAGAAGGGTAGGGTGACTCTGTGAAGAGGTGAAAGGTGTGAAAATTCAGGCATTCCCATTTCTCCATGGTTTTGCTTTGGCTTCTGCAGGAGGGAAGGAGGTTGTATTGGTCAAAACTAAGGCTACTTGAACACGGATGCAAGCTAACCAATACCACCTATCCCTCCTGTTCTCTCCTAGTTTCCCTCTCCCTCTCTCCCCCTCATTCTCTTTCCTTTTGATGTAAACTCTTCTCTTGGGAAAACTCCATTTAGAACAGGTGGGGCCTCCATGCTCAGGCTTTGGCCAGTCTGAACAAAGTTTGCCTACATGGGCAGAAACAGCTCCCAGGGGCTGCTGGTGTAGCTGTTATCATTGCTCATGTGGTGAATTGGGGTGTTGGGGTGGGAGGGGGAGATCCAGGAGCCAGCTTTGTGTTCTAGGGTAGGTTGATTTCACTTGAAAGGATCATCTTCTGCATTTTGCTCAGTGTTTTATTTTTAAAATGAAAAACAAAGCAAAACACAATGAAATAAAAAGCCTGTACTCCATTGTCGTGTATGTGCGTGTGCGTGTGTGTGCGTGTGCGTGCGTGTGCGTGTATGTGTCATCTTTCTTTTCTACCTGTTCATGGATGGCCATCATAGCTTGCTTCTAGCTGGAACAACTTGTCATGATTCTAGGATCCAGCAGTAAGACAGCCTTGCAAATAGCCACCCCTCCCTCCCCCCAACTTGCCCAGGGACAAAGGGCAGCAAACAGGCTTGTGGAAGCAACTTCTTTGGGTGATGTTCCCCAGGGTTCTCCTCAGGGAGGGTGGGCTGGGAAAACTCTGGGCGGCTGGTTTGGGTACTTTATCTGCAAGGCTGACTTCGTTATGTGATGGTCACTCCTTAAGAATGTTACAGTGTGTTTGACTGCCTTGTTAGTTGAAAAAAAAAAGTAGTGATGTTGGTTTCTCTTTTGGAAAATCTGAACAATGTAAAGATTGATCCATGTGAAACTCTATTTTTATGCGTTTGTAAACCTGGTTGAATCTTCTCAGAGCAATGTTTTAAAATATATATCTACATAAACATATTACAGAGTAAAAGCAATTGAATTGGGTTAATGCCAGAATCTTAGCTTAAATTTGTTTATTTTTATGCAAAACTTGTGGCCTTTTTTTTTAAGGCAGCAGGATTATAGTTTCATCCTCTGAGTTGTCTCCTGGGGTCATTTGTTTGGTTGGCACTTCAGCAAATCTTTGTGTAGTTCACATAGCTGTAGACAGTCAAACAGAGAGACCCTTGTTGGGGAGTGGGGTGGGGAAATGTTGGTTTTTTTAAATTTTAAGTTATCTCCAGAATGGAAACCAAATAATCAAATTTCTTTCATTCAATAAACGTTGAGTTCCTCTTCTGTGCCTGGCTCTGTGGTGGATATAAAACACAAGATTTGGCCTCTCTCAGAAAGAGCGTAAGGCCCAGGGGGGGGACTATGAGCCGCACACAGATAGCTATACCTGTAACAAAGCACCATCAGTGAGTTACTGAGGAATTGAGATAGGAGCTGAAAGGTGGGAGAAGTCGCTTCCCACTGGGCTTTCCCTTCAGTGCTATTGGTCCTTGGGTCTGTAAAAAAGGAAACTATTTTCCCCCTCTATACTGTTTTCTGCTGGATCATATCCTCACTCCTAAGAGCTGCCAGTGGTATGAAGCCCAACTGTGAGACCTTGGGCAAGTCATTTGCCCTCTTTGAACTTTGGTTTCTTCATCCGTAAAGATGAGGAGTTGCAGGATTTGGTTTCTGAGGTCCCTTCCACTCTAATTCTATTCTAATCCAATTTTATCCAGCAGCAGTTTAAAAGAAACCTAGATAGAAAGGAAATGCTGATCCTAGCAAACTGGGTCAAGCTTTCCTGGGCAAGATGGTGGTTTGGGGGTGGTGGTGGTGGTGGTGGTGGTGGTGGTGAACTTGACCCAATAAGGGGTGTTTGAAAGCCTGATGTTTAGGTTATCCTAATAATTCAATTCGATAGACATTAAGCACCTACTGTGTGCTTATCATAGGGGACAAAATGTGAGATGGCCTCTGCCCTCAAAGCCCAAGAAGAAGAAGCCCTGTTTAGCCAAGGATGGCTCTCCTTAGGTTAAGGGGGAAACTATAGCTGTTGTCTTCCTGTGGATACCCTGTTGCTTTCTTGTCTTTGACACTCTTCCCTGAGTTAGGGAATTCATTATAAAGTCAGGTCTGTTTTAGACCTGACCTAGGGGTTTAATAGTTCTCAGGGTAGCAAAAATCTCTTCTCAGAAGACAGTCTCATCCAGAGGCAAAAGCCCCAAGGCCAAGACTGAAGGGGCACAAAGGACATCTTAATATTGCTTAATATAAATGCACATATTTTTGGTGCCAGAAAATGCTGGTTTGTTGGCATGTGACTATTTTGTGTTAAGTTATATGTCTCGTAAGTGGGGAGAGTAACAAGCAACAGTTTAAAAAATTTTCCTAGAGTTCACATGTATTCTAGCTCTGGAGGGTGTTGTGAGGGAGGGGGTCAGGACAAAGGCTTGGAATAACCCACCGTGGATGACTGAGACTAGTCTACTCCCTGTCTCCAGAACATACCATAGGCTTTTCCTTCCTGCCTCCCTATACTTTTTCTACTGTTTCACCCTCCCTGGAAGACCTCCTGTTATGCTCAGTCAAATTCTCCTTGTCCTTCAAAGCTAAACTCAGGTCCCACATCCTCCATGAGCCTCTTGACCTCTGACACTTTAATTCGTTGTATGACCCTGGGGAAATCACTTTGCCTCTCTGACCTTCAGTTTCTTCATTTGTGAAATGGGAGCAGTTCTATTGATCACCTCCTTCACAGGGTTGTGCACAAGGAAACTACTTTGTCAGTGTCTGTTAGAGAAATGTGAATTGTTTCTCCAGACCAAAAAGATCTTTCCCTTCTCCCAAATTCCTCCCTGTGTGACTTATCTGGTGTTTGGCTCACACTACTATAGAATATCTGATTGCATTAAACTAAATGATAAGTCCTATCAGAGCAAGGCTCCTCATGTTTTTGGTATCCCTTACATAGCAAATGACACTTGATTTAAAAAAAAAAACTCTTGCCAAATATGGGGGTAATTAATATACATGTGGCACCTTCATTGAATGAAGGAAAGGAATAAGCCTTTATTAAGCAACTGTTGTATGCCTGGGACTGTGCTAAGCACTTCACAAATATCTCATTTAATCCTCACAACCATCCTGTCAGGTTGGAGTCATTATTCTCCTTTTACAGTTGAGAATAGAGATTAAGTGACTTGCCCAGGGTCACACAACTAGGAAGCGTATAAGGTTGGATTTGAACTCAGGTCTTCTTGACTCGGGCTTAGTGCTGTATCCACAGAGCTACCTTTCTGCCTAAATGAATGAATGAATACATGAATCAGAAATCATGTATTAAGGATTTACTGTGTGCTAGGCACTGTATTAAGCACTGGAGATACAAGTGCAAAAGCAGAGATTCTACCTGCCCTCAAGGAGCTTACTTTCTACTAGAGGGAATCAGCACAAAGTGTGGTGGTGGGCAGGAAAGGGACTTCCTGGAAGCCACAGTATGGCTTTGATTATCATACCCACAATAAGAGGAGGGAAGGAGGATGTAAGTAAGTGGAGGCAGGGCCAGTGGCACGATGGCCTAGACAGATATTTGTAGAGGTGGGAAGCATGGTCTAGTCTGGGCCTAGCCAGATTTAGCACGTTAGGTGATTTGCCCTTAATTATTGGACCCCCCCTTCCCCCATCACTACCATCCTCTCTGTATTTGTCTCTCCCCCCAACTCTGCCTCCCTTTTCCCAACCTCCACCCAAAGAGAGAGGCAGTGACTGGGGGCTCTATGTAGACAATGGGACTCAAGTCAAAGGACTAGATCCCAGTCCTTGCTGTGTCACAGAATTAGGTAAGCTTGAGCAAGCCATAAAACCTTTGTTTTCCTTAGAGGGCTGAATCATATGTGGTCAAATAGTACAGTATTCCTGCTGTGTGCTTATCCAGCCTTTCCATGAATACTTCCAGTGATGGGTCACTCAGGACTTCTCCAGCTCTAGTTAAAAACTCTTCCTTATATTAACCTGAAACTTATCTCCCTCTAAAACTCCATTCATGGTTCTAAATTCTTTCTGTTGCAACATAGAAGTCTAATCTCTTTTCCACATGAGAACCCTTCAAATACTGTTCCCTTCCAAGTTTGTTTTTTTTCTGGGCTAAATGTCCTTTATTCTTTAAATATTTCACAGCATCCTCATTGACCTCTGGACAAACGCATTCAAATTTGTCAGTGTCTTCCCTAATGTGTTTAGTATAGTTTTTTTTTTAACCTTAGTAGGCCTCTCACATTGTATAATTCTATGACACCTTCTCATTCACTTGGATTTTTCAGACTTTTCTGGCCCCATCTTCTCATTAGGGTTTTTAGAGAATGGTATGTCCCTTTCATCTCCTTTTCCTGTCCTTAGCTTAGACTCCTAAATTTACTCACATGACTTGAGAACATAGATCTAGACCAGTAAGAGACTTCAGTGGCCATCTCTTCCAAACCTCCCTCACTTTACAGAGGAAGAGATTGAGACCCAGGAAATTCACCAGCTGTCCAAAAGTCACACAAAGTAGTAAGGATCAGAAGCAGGATTTGAACCTATGTCCTGTGCCAGCAGAAGCAGGGCTCTTTCCATTGTACCATATTTGGCTTGAAGGCAGAGAACTATAACCTCCTGATAAGAGTTTATATCCCAAAACCTGTTAAACCCAATAGGGCACAGAGATAATTCTTCTCCAAGGACTGGGCTATAAACGCCATCGTTCACTGCTCCAAACCAGACCCTGACAGCACCACTGGAAGGAGTAGCCAATGGGTGAGGGCTGCATCCATGAATGACAATAGATTGACAGGTAGTTCAGCCACATTCCCACCTCTTTATTTTACCAATGAGGAAGCTGAGGCAAGCAGGGTTAAGTGACTTGCTCAGGGTCACATAAACTAATAAGTATCTGAGGCCAGATTTGAACTTAGGAAGATGAGTCTTCCTGACTTGAGGTCCAGCACTCTATCCACTGTGCCACCTAGTTGTCTCCAGATAAAGAGATCAGGCAATATGTTGTAATATTTCCCCTAAGAGAAAGGTCAAAGAACTTTAGTGAGAACTGGTCCTCCTTGATGTACCCCCAGTTATTTCTTTTGGTTCAGTTTTCTCCATTGCACCCACAACTGAGGGAAAGTTACTCTATCTGGCTGCTCGAAACCAACCAAACTATATATACATTGATGGAAGGGGCAACAGGCCCAGACTCGAGAGTGGGTCATATAGTAAAGCCTTGGAATAGTCAAACCATGCCAGATGTCAGCCTAAAAAGGTTTAGAAGCTACCATATTGTGGCCTCCCTGTGGCCCCGTAGGCACATCTTCACTTGCTGTATTCCTCAGATCCTTTCCTCCTCTATTTTCTGTTACTTTACTCAAGAATATATTTTCCAAAGGCTTAGTTCTCCTCTCACACCCCTTTTCATCAATGGGCAAGAAACACTCAGACAAACTACACATGTTCACACAAACCTTTACACACACGTGTGTGTACAAGTATATGTAGACAAACATGCATGTGTATACTAAGACATCCAGTTAAGTCTCCTTTCTTCCTCCTGGAATTCACCCTACTCTGTATTGGCAGAGAGGAAGGACAGATAACTCCCCACAGTGCCCTACAAGGGAACTGTTGACCTCCGAGCTAAGCCGTTCATGTTGGACATGAATCTTAGTTCTATGGGTCCAGACCTTGGACTCCATTGACTCTGGCTTCCAGTCCCTAAGGAGGTTGAATAATTGGTGGGGGGAGGGGAAGAGATTGGGGAGACTTTATGGGGCTGGACATGAAGCAAGGATTGGGGGCAGAAAAGGGTCAACGTATGTTTCTAGAATCTTAGCATGATTGTGACTATATTTGGCAGTGTGTAAGCAAGCATCTGTGTGTTTATATTTGGGTAAGTGTCCCAAAGTGGTTTGGAACTGACCCACCCATTACAACGTCATATTGATCTTCATTCTGGGTGTTCTTTTGGAGAAAATAATAAAAGCTGGTGTTTCTCTAGATTCATGTCTCATCTCATTTGCTTCTTATAACAGTTCTCTGAGATTTGTATTGCCATGATTCTTTTCCCCATTTTACAGATGAGGAAACCATCAGAGAGGTTAAGCAACTTGCTAGTTGTCATGTAATAGTAGGACAAAGTGGGATCTCTCCTGATCCAAAGTCTAAGGTCTCTAAGAACTTAGGTGGCCCTTGTTTTACACATTTTGTGACCCTTGATGAACACATTTTTAATGGACATAAAGAGGTCTCATCATGACATTACCCTTACTCTTTCTATGACATTCTTTTTTTTAAAAGTTATTTATTCATTTTTAGTTTACAACATTCAGTTCCACAAGCTTTTGAGTTTTAAATTTTCTCCCCCCACCATTTCTCCCCCCTCTCCAAGACAGTGTGCAATCTGATATAGGCTCTACATATACATTCATATTAAACATATTTTCACCTTAATCATGTTGTAAAGAAGAATTATAGCCAATGGAATGAACCACAAGAAAGAAGAAACAAAACAAAAAAGAGGGAGCAAAGAGTATGCTTCAATCTACATTCAGACTCTATAATTCTTTCTCTGGTTGCGGATAGCATTTTCCATTTTGAGCCTTTTGGAGTTGTCTTAGAACCTTGCATTGCTGAGAAGAGCCAAGTCTATCAAAGTTAGTCATTGCACAATGTGGCTGTAACTGTGTATAATGTTCTCCTGGTTCTGTTCCTCTCACTCAGCATCAGTTCATGTAAGTCTTTCCAGATTTTTCTGAAGTCCTCCTGCTCATCATTTCTTATAGCACAATAGTATTCTGTTACATTCATATAACACAACTTGTTCAGCTATTCCCCAATTGATGGGCATCCCCTCGATTTCTAATTCTTTGCTACCACAAAAAGCTGCTATAAATATTTTTGTACATGTGGATCCTTTTCCCATTTGTATGATCTCTTTGGGATACAGCCCTAGAAGTGGTATTGCTGGGTCAAAGGGTATGCACATTTTATAGACCTTTGGGCATAGTTCCAAATTGTTCTCCAGAATGGTTGTATCACTTCACAGCTGAACAACAACAATAAAGGAAGTCAAAGAGGTCATTAGTTGGAGTGGAGGAGTGGGAGAGTGTTCCAGACTTGAGGGACAGAGAGAGAAGATGCCCAGAGTCAAGAGATCAAATGTCTTGTTTGGGAAACAGCCAATGGGCCTGTGTCACTGAATCCAAGAGAATGTGTCAGAGAGTAAGGTGTAAGAGGACTGGAAAGGTAGCAGAAGGGATAGATTAAGAAGGGCTTTGAATTCCAAAAAGAGCATTTTGTTTTTTGATCTTGGAGCCAATCAGAAAACACTGGAATTTATTGAGAAGTGGGTATGACATGATCGTATCTTCTCTTTAGGAAATTCACTTTAGTGGCTGAATGGAGGATGGATTGGAGTAGGGTGACACGAGGCAGCAGACCCATCAGCAGGCTATTGCAACAGTCAAGGCAAGAAATGATGAGGGCCTGCACCTGAGGGATGTCAGTGTCAAAGGAGAGAAAGGGCCTTTTACAAGAGATGTTGCAAAGGTAAAATTGATGGGCTTTGGCTACAGATTGGCTATGGGGGATGAGAGATAGTGAGGAATCCAGTGTGACTCCTAGATTGTGAGCCTGAAGGACTGAGAGGATGGTGTTTCCCTCTACAGTAATAGGGAAGGTAGGATGTAGGAAGGGTTTAAGGGAAAAAATAATGAATTCTGTTTTGAATATATTGAATTTAAGACATCTGCTGGACATTCAGTTCTAGATGGCTAAAAGGCAGTTGGAGATGTGAGAATGAAGGTCAAGAGAGAGACTGGGATAGGAAAGGTAGATTTGAAAATCATCAGCATAATAACAGTAATTAAATCGATGGGAGCTGATGAGATCACCAAATGATGTAGCATAGAGGGAGAAGAGAAGAAGGGCCAGGGAAGATCCCTGAGCATCACCTATGGTTAGAGGGTGTGATCTGGAAGAGGATTCAGCAAAGGAGCTTAAGGAGGAGAGGGTGATCAACAGTGTCAACAGCTGCAGAGAGGTCGAGGAAAATGAGGATTGAAAAAAGGCCTTTGGGTTTGGTAACTAAGAGATTATTAGTAACTTTGCAGAGAGCAGTTTCAGTAGAATGATAAAGTTGGAAGTCAGATCATAAGGGGTTAAGAAGAGAGTGAGGGGAGAAAATGTAGAGGCACCTATTGTATATGGCCTTTTTTGAGAAGTTTAGCTATAAAGGGTAGGATGATAATAGGGATGGAAGGATCAAGTGAGAGTTTTTTGAGCATAGGAGTGGGGTGAGGGACATGGGCCTCTTTGCAGGCTGTAGAGAAGAAGAGATTGAAAATAAGTGAAAGACTGGGGATGACTGAGGGGGCAATCTCTTGGAGAAGATGGGATGAAATGGGATCATTTGAATTGGTAGGGGGAGCCTTGGTAAGGAATAAGGTCACTTCATCATGTGAGATGGATGAAGAAGGTGATAGTATTAGAAGGCATCTGAGTGATAGAAGAGGGGGGAAGAGGGAACTTATGGTAAATGGTCTCATTTTTTTTTCCTGTAAAATGTGAGGCAAAGATCTCAGCTGAGAGTGTGGGGTGAGGGGCAACCATGGGAGACTTGAGAAAGGATGGAAAAGTTTGGAAGAGTCACTGTGGAGAGTGGGATAGTGATAAGGGAGGTGTAGTAGGATTGCCTAAGCAGCAGTGAGGGGAGTTTGTGGGACATAAATTAGTAGTGGATTTAATGAAAATGACTGTGTTCAACAGTACACATGTGGAAAGAAGGTGATGAATGATGGAAGTGATCCAAGGTTGAGACTTCCCTGGGCATAATCTGTGATCTGATAAGGGGCCTAGGGACTCAAGAGAGAAGAAGACTGTAGAGTTGTATATGGCTTTTTTTGAAGTGGCTCACAAAGAAGTCAAGATGAAGAGAAGAGAAAAGAGTGGTTAGTCTAGGGGATGAGGCCCATGAGAGAATTGAGGGATCAAAGGATTGGAGATCATGGTGAGGATGGAGAGTAGGGTTTCTGTAAAGGCAGAGGGAGAGGTAAAACATAAAGGTGCCATATTTGTGAATGGTAGCAAGTTCAAGGATAGGAACATCTTTGTGTGTGGCTGAGGTGAGATGGTCCTTGAATAAACAGAGAAAGTGGCCACTCATGTGGCATGTTTCTGAGTTCCTCGGCTCAAAGGGATCTCTACCTACTTACAGTGCTACTAGGTTAAGACACTGCATTTCCAGTCCTTTGTTAAAAGACAAATATCCTTTGGAAGTATGCTTTTAACTCATTATTGACCATTAGGTAATAGAATTACTTGGACATCTAGCAACAATATCCTAAGGGAACAAGCCAACAGACAGGTATGTTTTGATATAGAAAAAAGGAAGGAAAGGCCTGGAGCTAATGGTTTTCAGGCAGGGCCAACCCAGGTAAGGTACAACAGGAATAAAAAAAACCCTTTTACTTATACTGGATTTATAGCAACATTGACAAATTTAGGTGTCGATTTAGCATGGAACATTGCTGAGAATCTGAAAGAAAGAAAATTCCTTTAATTAGGCAAAGTAAATACTAAAATCCCTTTAATTAAGCAAAGTCTGAGTGTACATTGTACTAAGCCACTTGTACAAAAGCAAAACAAAACAAAACAAAAAGCACCTGAGTATGAGTTATAATCAGTGTTGTTTTTCAGGGTATATCTACATATTTTTTTCCCTTTTGAAGAAATTTTTCTCTTTGTTCCACACTTTTCTCACTTTCATCCACTCTTCTCTGCATCTGGGTTTGTGGTCACCATGCTCAAATGGCCCAGCAGAGGGCGTCCTGTCTTCTCAAATAATTTCTGTTGGGAATTCTCACCTTCCCTTTCTGCTCCCTCCCTATTTCCTTCCTCGATGCAGAATAATCATTATAATAATTAATACTGAGATTGAATAAATTTAGAACCAGTAGAATGGACTTCCATGGTTGGATTAGATAAATCTTTCACTCCTAAAATTATATGATCCTGTAAAAAAGCTATGCAATTATTTCTATTTTTAAAACATCATATTTTGGTTTTTATGCATCAATGAACAAATACACAATCATAGGGCAGTTTAATAACTGGATTACAAATCTTTAAAAAAAAATAAAGTCCATCCTCAGTCTTTAGACTATTTGAATTTTTCCTGTGACTTCCATCAACTCAGTCAGTATGTAAGAGACTATAGAAATTTAAGATTTAAAGCTTCTATGTCCCACGGGCTGGAGACCCTCAGCACATAGTTCCATACTTTCCAAGGCACACTTTCGGTCCTTTCTCCTACAGGGAGTCAGGAACTGGGGGAGAGATGTTAGCACTTGGTACTGTGAAGAGAGAACAGGGCATATCCAGTCACACCGCAGGGCCAAACTAACCCATCTATGTAGAGGATAATATTGATAATAATAATGATTATTAATAATAATAGCTGGCATTTATAGAGGATCCACCTACTGTGTGCCGGTCACCGTTCTAAGCACCCTACAAATATTATCTTGCTTTATTCTAACAACCACCCCATTATTATCCCCATTTTACAGTGGAAGAAACTGAGACAGACAGAGCTGAAGTGAATTGTTCCAGGTCACACAGCCAGGAAGGGTCTGAAACAGGGTTTATACTCCGTTCTTCCCGACTCCAGGCCCAGTACTTCGTCCCCTGTGCTGCCTCCTCCATGGAGGAGTTGAATGTGCAGCCAACAGGTTACAGAGACCACGGTGGATATAAAGTTGTTCCTCGTTCGCTGGGTCTCTGGCTAAATTCAGCCTGAGGCTGTTATGGTAGTTCAGTCTCAGGCACAGAGAATGTCTGTTGGACATTAGAGTAGGAAGCAAGGAAGCAGGCTTTTATTAAACGCCAGGCATTGTACTAAGAACTCACCAAATGCGATCACACTTTATGCTCACAACCACCCTGGAAGGCAGGTGCTGTTATTATCACCACTTTACAGTGGAGGAAACGGAGATGTATAGATGGAGGTTAAGTGACTTGCTCAGGGTCACACAGCTAGTAAGTGTCTGAGGCCAGATTTGAGTTCAGACCTTTCTGACTCCAGGCCCAGGGCTCTATCTACTGTACCACCAAACTGGCTCAGGGAACTTTAGAGATCAATGGACTTGAAGTCAGGAAGGCCTGGATTCGGAACCCTGCTTCAGACACATACTACTGTGACCCTAGGCAAGTTATTTAATGTCTATCAGCCTCGATGTCCTCTTCTCTGAAATGAGGATAAAATTATTCCTACCTCCCAGTAAGGATCAAATGAGATAGCAACATAGAAAGCTTCATAAACATTAAGGGCTCCATGAAGGCTAGCTGTAATAACAACACTATAATGTGACTAGCTCATTTCACAGATGAGAAATCAGAAATCCAGCAAGACCAAATCATTTATCCAAGACCCCATAGCTAGCAAGTGGCAGAGCTGGGCAGAACACCTTCGGTCTTCTTCTGCCAAGGAGACATTAGTTCTCCTACTGGGGCCATCGCCAGTCGTCTTGACTCCTGTCTTACAGCTGAACTCTGATAACTCTGGAGAAAAGAGTGAGGCTGATGACTTGGCACAGCTCTGCCTCACCTCAATACAGTTCACTCAAAAGTCAAGGCAACAGACACCCTTATGACGTCATTGGTCCTCTTTGTGAATGAAGGACAAAGAATACCACCACCACCACCACCACCAACAACAACAACAACATTGGTTCTCCTATCACACCAAGCTATCTGACTTCAGGAAACATTCGGCATGGGCCCTCATGGTAAACATTCTTATCTGACTTCATAGACAATTTCTAAGAAGGTTAGAAGGGCAGGTCGGTGGTGCAGTGGATAGAGGGCTGGACCTACAATCAGGGAGACTCCTCTTCCTCAGTTCAAATCCAGCCTCAGACATTGACTAGCTGTGTGACCCTGGGTGTCACCTAACCCTCTTTGCCTCAGTTTCCATATCTGTAAAATGAGCTGGAGAAGGGAATAGCAAACCACTCTAATATCTTTACCAAGAAACCCCAGATGGTGCCATGAAGATTTGGACATGACTGGAATGAACAACCACAGGAACTCTCTGGCTCCTGGGCCAGATCCAGCCCTTACTTTCATCTCCTGCAGGTTGTGGGAAAGGTATCACCAAATGGTGATGTCGACATTTATGCCTGAATTTGGAAAATTATCACAGATGACTTTAAAAGTTTTTTGGTATCAACTTTCAAATGTCCACAAGATGTTTCTTTCATGAAGATGTATTTGAGTGTGTGTGTGTGTGTGTGTGTGTGTGTGTGTGTGTGTGTGAGAGAGAGAGAGAGAGAGAGAGAGAGAGAAGGAGAGGGAGAGGAGAGGGAGTTTCATTTAGATTGGGTCTTTGCATGTTTCTTTGGGTATGTCACTTGCTATGTCCTTTTCTGTGTGTTTGCTTTTCTCTGTGCATCTCTTTGTCTCTGTCTTCATGGAGAGTCCGAGAAGGGTAGAAATCCGTTTATTTCCTTGGTTTAGGGCCTTTGCTCACCCCTCCCCGCCCAGATACATCCTTTTTCCTTGTTTCTGAAAGAATCCATTAATTTCCTTAGTTCTAATCTTGTTTGCCTACTCCCAAATCATTAAAACTCCCTTTATTCCTTACTTCCATTTTTCTTAAGCCTCTCACACCTGGATACTCAATCAATTAGCAGCTCACTATTTAAAAATAAAGTTTTATTCGTGCCTCTTATTTTTTACACCACAGTCATTTTCTAATCATTCCTCTACCCAAATAAAACCCTTCCTTATTACAAAGAAAATGAGTCAAGGAAAACCATGTGAGTGCATTCACAACATTTTGTACCTATAGTCTCTTACATCTCCACTTAATAGAGAGATGTGTGTTTTGTCACTAATTCTCTGGAGTCATCATTGTCAACTGCATTTAATCTGAATTTTGACATCTTTTAAGGTGATTTTCAATTTCATTATTACAGTTGTAACACACATAAACCCTGGATTTACCTTCCTAACACCCACTCTCACTAGCAGGTTAGGTCTCTAGAACTCAGGGATTATTTGTTCCTTGGGGGTCCAGGGCTAGCCTTGAGGGACTGAGTAGTATCTTTCTAAAATGTTATAGCATTATAGCTCATGGACACCCTCTGTGCTTCACCCATGATTATCAGTCGATATCACTTAGTCAGTGTAACGTTAATGGAATTTAAGATCCTCCCTGCCCATTAATAGACCTCAGGTGGTGCCCATTAAGGGATGCTTGCTTGGTTAGGGGAGGCTTCCTTGTAGGAAGGCTTTCACAACTTTTGTTGATTTCTAATTAGGCACTGAATCATGAGGGTTGTCATGCCCTCTGACCCTGAAGAAGTGTATATATATTCTGAGGTTAGCATTTTGCTTTGGGACTTACTCATTGGAAGAGTATTCTTGTGATTTGACCAGATGAGACTCTGGGTAGCCATTAAGGAGACCCCCAGCTTTGAAAATCCAGATGTTTGTGTTTCTCTCTCTGGTAACTATGTATGTATTGCCTTGGTCAGGATCTATCTGTTAATATGTGCTAATTTCTCAGACAGTTAGAAGCCCTATTTGTTGGTCTTTATTTCTCTGCTTGTATTTTCTCTGTATTTTCTTTGTATTTTCTCTGAAGTTCAGGGTGCTGACTTTCCCACTGAACTAATGAATGTAATAATAATAATAATAAAAGACTATTGACCCGTTGAATAACTATCTTTCCTAGTAAAGCAAATCTAAGAACCTGTGTTAGCAGGCAGTGTGGTTGCCATTGCAGTCAGCTAGACTTAATCAGCTCTTAGAAATGCAAATTTGCTATTATAATATAGTTGGTATAAAACTTCACCCCAAATTGGGAGTATACTCTCCTATAAGCATGTGGGGTCCTAAGGAAAGAGGACTCAGGCTTAGGGAACCTATGTATGACAAAGGGCTAAATTACAGTTCTTGGATGTCCTTTTTCTCCCTCTTTCTCTTGGACTTCCTCTTTCTCCCTCCCTGTGAGAGGTTCTCAAGACCTCTCACACCTTAAGGAATGGTATAATTTCTTTGCTGGGCTCCTTGAGGAATCTTGAGTCTACCTTTCTTATCAAGTCCAGTTTGCTCTGGGCTCCTAAGGCTGAGGCTTTATCAGTTGTACTGGGGGTACTAGTAGGACTAGAATAGTGAAGAAAAAGCCAAAATTCTCCAGTCTTCTGTAGTTCATGAGGCCCTTCTCTTACTGAGGGGGGAGGAAACCAAAGCCAAGACTGAGGTGCTCTCCTTTTCCCCTTCCCCAAACAATTTCTTCTTAAGGTCTTGGCCAAAACTATTTTCCCCTGGCTGACCAATCTATCAAAAGCCTTGGGTTTGGAACTAGCTCTTGGTTTTATCCAAGCCTCCCAGGTCATGAACAAATAAGGCCTTCACCAATTTGGAACAGACTTCTTGTCATCATTTACTCTCATTTATTTGATGACTTTCAAGTAATTTCTGAACTTAGTCTAAAGTTTGATTGAGATATATTCTCTCCTGCTAGAGCAGTAGTTCTCAACCTTCCTAATGCCTCGACCTTTTAATACTTGTATGTGGGCATATCTGTATGTGGGCGGACCCATCTGGAGATGATAGAGGAGCAGTATCTCAGTTCCTAAGATCATCGGAAATATGTGTTTTCTGATGGTCTTAGGCAACCCCCGTGGCCCCTGTGAAAGGGTCATTTGATCTCGAAAGGGGTTGAGACCCACAGGTTGAGAACTGCTGTGCTAGAGGCATCAGGGTATATCATCTTATCACTTTAAGTGGGGTGGGAGAGCAGTCCCTAACATCACTAGCCCCTCTCCCCCCTCCACTCTTACATAGTCATCACAAACACTATGCTCCAGCTCTGCTTTTTTGTTTTTGCTTTGCATCAGTTCATACAGGTCTTCTCCCTTGTTTCTCTAAATTCTTTATATGTGTCTTTTTTCTTATTGCATAAGAGAGGCAGTTTGATATAACAGATAGAGATCTATCTAGGATGACCTGTGTTTAAGTCTTGTCTCTGACACATGCTAGCTGTGTGACCTTGGGCGTGTCATTTAACCTATTCGTGTTCTATGCAATTCTCTAAAACTCTAAGTGGCAGAGAAGGTGCCTGATATCCATTGGTGGTGGGTGTCCCCTTACCTGAGGGCTCATTATATTAATGAGATTATAGGTCCAGTCCTTATCCTTTGGTACAGTAGGATTCAGTTATATTCTTGTACCTCATTTTATTCAGCCATTTCCTTGTCAATGGGCACCCACTTGGTTTCCAGTTTTTGACTGTTACAAAAATGCTCCCAAGAATATTTTGGCATATATGGGATCTTTCTTTGTGTTGTTGACACCTAACATATACCCAGTAGTGGGATCAATGGCTCCCAGGGTTTTCTGCATAGTTCCCCAATTGTCTTCTGGAAAGACTGAACCAATTCACAGTTCTACCAACCATATATTGGGATACTTTTCTTCCCATAGCTCCTTTAACACTGGCTATTTCCATCTTTTATAGTCTTTGGCACTTTGAGGGTGAGGCAAAAACTTTATGGAGGTATTGATGTGCATTTCTTGAATTATTAGTGATTTGGAGCATTTACATTTTTTTCTTATAGTCCTTGATTGTTTCCTGCAGGTTTTAATTGAATGCCTGCTGTGTGAGCTTGGTTGTCAAAGCAAAGTTCAGGTGCTACTTTCTATGTGAGGCTTTCCTTATTCTCCACAGTTCTTAGCACTTGCTCTCAAAATTACTTTGTATTAATGGGTATGTATTTTGCATTTACTTACTTGCCTGTATTTTGTATCCTCCCAGTAGAAAATAAGCTCCGTGAGGGCAGGGACTATGTTATGTTTATCCCTATATCCCAGGGCCTAGTAAATGGACCAACTAGTGAAAGGCCAAAGAAAAAAAATGAGAAATTTGACCAATTTCCCCGTGATTATCTTCTCTCCTCTAACTAATGACTGCATCTGTGACATCTTTTTCTTTAGGTCTTCAGGAAATGTAGTCTAAGATCATAGAATCTTATCTCTAGAGCTGAAAGGGCCCTTGGAGGTCAGTAAGACAAACCTCCCTCATGTTACTGAGGAAGAAACTGAGGCCTATGAAAGTTTAGCAACTTGTCCAAGATCACAAGGGATGGTGGTAGCTTTTGATTCCAGGTCCTCAGTGTTAAGTGCTATTTCCTCTTTTCACTGTAACACACTGCTTCCTATTATTAAGGACCAGGACCCTATTTGTTGAGGTGACTGTCAAATCATGAGACTTTAAAAAATAAATACACCGGAACTTAAAGATCCAAATTAAAGTCTTATCTTCCCAAAGTAGTCACCTTAGGAGGCTGAACACTTGCTCTAACTGAACTTTTGCAATTATCTTCAGGGCCATTGGTGCAGGATTTTGGCTTAATACTGTCAGTGATAGAATATTTTCATTCTTTAGGGTGGATTTTATTTCTGGAAACAAGTGAAGTCATCTAATGAATTAGGTAGGTGATCAAGTTAGAAAATAGGTCCTGACTAAGATAATAACTAAAGTTATTTCCTCTGAGTAATAAACTGACTTGGATGAATAGAATCCTACCTACAGGGAAAAAGAATTGAACCAGACACTTGGGGCAGCAGTGGGGCTAATTATCCCAATGATCCAATTACAAGAAATGGTTGATTTAACCAAGTTCTTGAATTTGACTTGCTGAAATGAAATATAACTATCTTTCACTTTATTCAGTGTTCCTGAAAGGCTGTTTGCAAATCAGATTTTGACAGATCAAATTATATTTTGAATATACTTGGGGCCTGTTCAGTTCTAGTCATTTTAAGTGGAGAATGCTTTTATGAGAGTTGCTGTGGTTAGAGAGCTAGCCTCGGAGCCAGGAGGAGTTGGGTTCAAGTCTCTCTTTTGACACATCCTGGCTGTTTTGACCCTTGACAAATCACTTAAGCTCAGTGCTCCTGGCAAGTCTTCAAAACTAGAGTTTCCAAGCAGGTGCCAATTAATATTGGTAGAGGGAGCTCTTCACTGAGCATTTAGTAGGTCATTAAAGAAGAATTTTTTAAAAATTAAAAAATTAAATAATTTTTAATCTATCTTCCCCTCCCCCCCATAAATCTGGGCATCTACAAATCAATATTACTTAACATGAGGCACCTGCATGAAGCCAGTGGCATGCAAATACATTTTCCTGAGCTAATCAGTACAGAGCTCATATAACCAATTAGTCTTGAGAAAACGAATCTAAATGAAAGTTGCATAGTGTAGGCATTTGCAAATTACTCTTTTTTCCCAACAGACCATTTCTAAGGACTATGAGATAAGTTCCATTTGTAAATACCTGTGCTAGTCAGATTCATTATATCAAGGAACACATACAAAGCCTCACACTAAATCAATCTAACTCCAGGGTATATTGGACAAACCACACGGACTTCTCATTCATACAACAGGGGTATGAGAAGACACATACACATCTTTGGTTCATTTGGCTCCCACCCACTGAGCACCCATCTGTCCTAACACAGACTTAGGAAGGTTGAACACACCAAAGGCCCAGTACAAGGAAACATGGAGCTTGAAAGAAGAGAGTAAAAAAAGCCAGCTTTATTAGAGGAAGAAACAAATCAAAGGGTAGTCAGGGAGAATGATAGAAACAGATGTGCTGGGCCCCTGGAGGAACTGGGCACTCACTTGGTGCCCTCTTTCCCCTCATGCAAAGGAGAACCATCTCCTAAACCATTGAAGTCTAGTGAGTTTTTTATGGGGTTCTTATCTGAGTCTAGGAGGACCAGGCTTTGGAGGCAGGGAGGGAGGAAACTGGACCTGGGGACTGGTGCTAGTTTATGCTAGTGGAGGGAAGGCTCCTGAGGAATTGGTCATTTCTCTGTGCCAACCCAGGAATCAGGAAGACCTGAGTTCAAATCCAGCCTCAGCACTTACTAATAGCATTACCCTGGGCAAGTCATTTAACCCTGTTGACCTCAGTTTCTCATCTGTAAAATGAGCTGAAGAAAGAAATGGCAAACCACTCTAGTATCTTTGCCAAGAAAACCCCAAATGGGGAGTCAGTCATGACTGAACAACGACAGCAATATCCAAACTTTCAGCAGAGGAAAAGGGGACTTTGGACCTTTTACTTCTAGTCTTATTCTGATAGGGTGAGTCAGTTTCCCTTGTAGGAGTTTCTAGGCTTCCTGTAGACTTTTTGTTTAGAGGTTGATGAGGCTGCTGTATTCCTTAGCCCATCTTTGTTTGGCCTAGGGAAGCAATGCTATATATACAACTGTTCCTGGGAGGTTGGCAGTGATACCCATGCATTGATAGCTTTACCACCAGATGGCTTGTAGATTTCAGCTGGAGAGCAGGAAAGGAAGGATCAGATGGTGGTGGTTTCCCAGGATGAGTATTGGCAGGTAGTGAATTTCATAAGATTGGTAAGGGCCAATCATGGCTAGGAAAACAAGTGACATCAGAGTTTCAGGGACAAAATGGCAAAACTGGGTATCTGTTTGTAGATAAATAGTGTCAAACTGTGTAGTTTTATGCTTAGTGAGATACTAGAACAGATCTTCTTACAAGTGAGCCAATCATGAGTGGGTCAAATGAGGTTAAACAGAAAGGTGGGTAGAACTTTTTTGAAATTAGGAGTTACATTCTGAATAGTCACTGGTCACTCTAGTTGCTTCTATCTGCATACATCCCCACCCATCCTGGGTGCAGAACTAGTCTGGTCTAACCCTTCATTAGGAAAAAAAGATTAGGAATCTTCTTACCTAGAGATCCTGACTAATAACATCTGCCTAGCTTGTTGGAAATGCTCAGGACCTGTGGCCAGGGGAGTCTTTGGTTTGAATGGGAAACACCTGGAATTCCTCCACTGGTCCTTTGTGCGTAGTTTAGGAAGGAGAACAGAACAGGAGGGAGTTCAGAGTAGAGCTACAGAAGGGCTTAAGGAGCCAAGGGGACAGGTGGAGAGGAAATATTAATTTGGCTGAGCAAATACAGAGAAATGGAGTATTTGAAGAGTCTAACACTCAGGAAGGAAAGGGATTGTTTCAGTGGGTAAATATTTAGCTAATATGCTTAGAGCATTCTTTTTCCTCTGAGCTTTGGGAGTGCCTCAGGGCAACCAAATAATTTTCAATTAGGGCAAAGGAGAGCCTTTGATGGCGGTTATGTGGCTGTGTCCCTATTTAACAGATTCAATTCAACAAAAATGATTAGTAAGTGCCTGCTATGTGCAGAGCATTGTATCAAGTGGGAGGTGAAGTCCTAAATACACTTAAGACATAAAATATAGTGCCTGCCCTCATTGAGCTTCTAGTTTAGTAGGAAGATAGGACATATAGACAATCAGTTATTCCACAGGTCTTTATTAAGGCCCTACTATGTCCCAGATGTGGTGCTAAATGCTAGGAATACAAAGAAAGGCGAAAGACAGACTTTGTCCTCAAGGAGCTCATAATCTAATGGGGAAACAAATATGGCCAAAAAGATGTGTTCAGGAAAAATAGGAAATAATTAACAGAAACAAGGCACTAGACTTGGGAAAGGCCCTACGTACAAAGGGGGATTTTAGTTGGAATCTGAAGGAAACCAGAAAGTAACGATGAAAAGGGAGAGCATTCCAGGTAGAGGGGACAACCCGGGAAAACGCTCTGAGCAGAGAGAGAGTGTTTTGTTCACGAAATGGCAAAGAGACCAGTGCCAACAAGATGATAGTGGAGCACCTTGCCCACTGTAGATGCTCACTAGGTATTTGGCAGATGAATAAATTAATGTGTTTATTAGTTCTTACCCCTTTCTGTGATTTTACTCTCCCTTGTTTACAGGTATCAAAACTGTATTTGTGTCAGAGGATTCTACTGTCTCTATAGAAAGGTTTTTCTAGCCATAGTGTCCCAGTGAGACTAACGAGTCCCTGTCTGGGTCACTCTCTGAAGTCACTCTATGACTTCAATTTGGTGCAGTCATCACTAGATGGCAATGTTGTCACATGAGTTATCATAACCAGGTGGTCCTATCCTCTCTTCAGGTTTTAGGGGTGACGAGATTAGGGACATGTCCACTCAATGCAGCTACTTTTGCTCTGTCTAAGCAAAATGAATTCCTCTCCAAATAATCAGCATGCATACTAATCAAACTTTTAATTCTATAGGCAAATGAAAGAAAAAAGAATTTTCTGAGCATCTTAAGAAGCCACTCAACTTCTATAGTTTCTCCCTTTTTATCCTTTTAAATTTACCTTAATAGAGAGCTGCCAACTTGCTCTTAGCCACTGGAAGCTGCTTGAACTCAGGCATGGGGCCGGGTAGTTAAGCCTGCTGTGCCTGTAGCTCCTGTTGCTTTTATGGCTGAAAGCATCAGAGGTAAATGGAAAGCAATTCACTTATTGTCTTCTTCTGTCTTTTTCAGTAGGCCTCCTCTGGCCTTGTCTCCTACCTTGCTTCCCTTTAAATGGACTCTTCCCCATGGAAGGTGCTTTTTTTGTGTATAGTTGGGTGGTGAGGAGCTGGGGAATGAGTGAAGGGAGCTGGGAATGAGTGAAGGGCAGAAACACCCTCATCACAAGGATTTTAATGTTATCCCAGATTTTCAGTGATGTAAAGAAAAATTAAAAAGTTACAAAGTGCCTGATATACATTTTCTCATTTGGTCCAGTTCCACCCTTCTCTCCCCTTCACTAGCTCTTCTCATACTTGAATCTCCTGGTTACACTCTCTGTTTCCTTGGTGCCTAGCTAGTCTTAGCGAGGAGTAAGGTCGGTGCCTTTCCCTTTAAGAAGTTTTCAGTAATGGAACAGGGGAATAGAAGGGATTTCAAATGGTCTCAGTCTTTTCAGAAAAGTAGGAGATTGAGCCTTCTGCTCACGGACTATGGAGTGTTTAAGGGACTTGGAAAGAGAGGACAAGGCTTGGAATATTCCCTCTGGGAAATGAGGTAAAAAACACATATTTCCAATGAAATATTGGAATATTGGAATATTGGAATTATTGGAATTGGAAATATTGGAATTGGAATATGGTCTTAGGAACTGAGACATCACTCCTCTATCTGTCTTCAGGTGGGTCCGCCCACATGCAGATATGCCCACCTACCAGTATTAAAGGGTCAGGGCATTAGGAAGGTTGAGAACCACTGGTCTATAGATAGACCATTTATTAAGCACTAATTGTGTGCCATGTGTTGAAAGTTGTATTGATTGAGTTGCCCATTGTTCCCAGTCCTATTCATCAACCAGCCTTGGAGGAGGCCCTGGTGGGGAAGGAGACACCAAGTCCACAGCTTCTGGATTACCTGCTGTTTGTCACATACTTCCACCTGCAAATTGTCATGTTCTTGCTACCTTGAGGAACTGAGATGCCATGACCCAACCTTTTTTGCTGAAGTGAACCTATCTGGATCATCTTAAAGTTACCTATAAATATCAGTCCCTATCCTGAAGCCAAGGCTGATCTTCAGTGATCAGCCCATTGATGTACTTATGATAAAATCCTTTTCATTCTCTTTGTCCTGAATTTTACCTTGTTAATTAGGGTGAAAGCCCAAAGAAAAATTTTTCTTTCAATACCAGGCATGGTACTAAGTTCTGGGGATATGAATAGTCCCTATTCATGAAGCTTATATTCTAACAGGGGAAGACAACACATAAAGTGGAACTACAAATGAGGGAGGAGAGGAAGGAAACATACCCATGAAAGGACAGTGTATCAGGGAAGGAGAAGGAAGGAGATTCTGGAGAGAGTTCAGGCATGAGCCAGGTGGAGTATGGTTGGGATCCTTTCTAATATGGTGGTCCCAGGGAGAGAGTAGCTAATGAGGAGAGAAGGGCCCCAGGACAGAGGTTTCTCAAGGGATCAATATGACAGGTGAGAAGGAGGATTCTGGAGAGAATCTCCAGGTATGATTGTCATTTAATTCTGTTGACTACCAGAAGGAAGTCTAGATAAACTCTCTCCTTTAACTTCAGAGATCAGGGGTGCAGAACCTGTGGCAATGAATTCAGTCAAAGGCCTGCACTTGAGGATCTATCGTGGAGGCTAAAATTCCCCACCCCTAGATACTGTATTTGCTTAATTCTCCTCCTAGCATTCCAACTACTTCTTATCTGTTTCTTTTTCTGGTTTTTCACTTTCTTTCCAATTACTTGATATTGGCTTTTGCTCTCAAGGTTCTGCCTTTGGCCTTCTTCTCTTTTTATACTATACTCATTTCCTTGGCAATCTTTTCTACTTTTGCGATTTCAACTATCACCATTTTATTTCAGACTCTCAAATCTCTGTATCTAGATCTGAACTTTCTCCTAAACTTCAGCCTTGTTCCACTAATTACTCACAGGATCTCTCTATCTGGTTGTCCCACCACCACTTCACACTGGACATGTCTTTTCATCCCCTTGAATGCCCTGTTAACAGGCTTCCCTTTATTTTCGAGCTCTTTTCTCTCAAAACCTTCTATTGCCTGGCACTCATAGACACCTGGTTTTACCCTGAAGATACTACTCTCCCTTGGCATCTCCAAATGCCTATTAGACACGAGGGACTGGATATCCTGTAAACATCTTAAACTTAACATGTCCAAAACTGAACTCATGATTCTCCCCCATGTCTTCCCCCTCCAATTCTTCCTTCTTTCTGATTTCTCAATCCCAGGCTCAAAAAACCTCGGTGTCTTTCTCATCTGCTATATCCAATCTATTGCCAAGGCCTGTTGATTTTACGTTTGTAACATCTTTGGCTTACGAGCCTTTCTCTCCTTTGATACTACCACCACCCTAATGTAGCAGCCATTACTTCACCCCTGTACTGTTGCAATAGTTTGCTGGTTGGTTTCCCTGCCTCGAGTCTCTCCCCATTTCAGTCTATCCTCCATTCAGTAGTCAAAGTGATCTTCCTAAAAATGCAGATTTGACCATGTTCTCCTCTTTTCAATAAATAACAGCAGCTTCCTATCACCTTCAGGATCACATATAAAATCCTCTGTTTGGTGTTCAATGCTTTCATAAGCTCCCCCTACCCCAACCTTTCCAATCTTCTTAGACCTTATATCCCACAACACACTTTTGGATCCAGTGACATTGACTGACTTCCTTACTGTTTCTCCCACAAGATACTCTTTCTTGATCTGGGCATTTTCATTGGCTTCCTTTCCTGCCTGAAATTTCCTCTCTCATCATATCTGGCCACTGGCTCCCAGCTAAAATCCGACCTTCTACAGGAAGTCTTTTCTACAGGAAGTGCCTTCCTTCTGTTGATTATTTCCAATTTATCCTATATATAGTGCATTTGTACATAGTTATTTGTGTGTTGTCTCTGCCATTAGAGCATGGTCTTTTGCCTTTCTTTTTATCCCCAGTGCTTAGCACCATGCCTGGCACATAACAGGGCTTAATACATGTTTATTGACTGATGATTATTCCTTCTCTCATGTTTCCTAAATCACAGGGACTGCACACTCCTTCCGGATTTACTTTGCTATCATAACTCAGCCAACTCTCCTTTGAAATTGCAGACCTCAAAGTCTATCAATCTCTTCGGGTTCCTGTTGTCATGATCTAATGACCTCTAAATCACTCTCCTACCTTTCTGAGTGACTTTCGCACCATGTTCAAAATCTCCCCTTCTTTCCAACCTTGGATATAATTTTTGGTGACTTCAATGTGCACATTGATGATATTTCTTACCACTCTGGGCTTTTAGTTCATTGGTCTTCCTAACTCCCCATCACCACTAATTCCAACCTACCTTAGGAGTGCTCCCATTTTAGACTTCATTATCACCTCCAAATGCTCTCCCTGTTGATCCTACATGCTGGAATTCCACCAGAATCTCCTGCTCTTTTCCCTTTTCCACTGTTCCACTCTTCTGGAGCCTGCTCTTTGTCTTCATCATTTACTCATTTTCTGTCCTCCCCTTCTATATTCTCATTCCATAGCTCCTTTCCCAGCTTTATCTTACTTCTTTCCAAATATTAACCCATTGCTACCTGGATCTTCAGTGGTTCTCCACTCTTTCACCTTTTGCTAATCTCTATGTCTGGATCACTCCTACCATCTGACTTCTTCACTTCTACTCCTAAGTGATCAAATGCTTCTGGCAGAAGTCAGGAAGCTGTTGGATCTCCATAAATTGTAATCTGATACATGGAAATTCTTATCAAACTTAATTAGTTCTTTGCCACTCTATAGAAATCTTTTCTACATCTTTGAATTAATATCATATTCTCCATAACAGTTCTTCCAAACTTCCTCCTCTTACCTTAAACCCACACACAATTCTACCCCCCAATCAGATAACCCTGCCTCCTAATTTACTGAGAAAATTAAGACAATACATTATGAGATCTCTTACTTCCTGTCCTCCATACCACATAGGTTTATAGATTTAGAACTGGGATCTCAGAGTCCATTTAATTCAACCTCCTCATTTTATAGATGAGATAGATGAGGTTAAGTGACTTGTCCAAGGTCACACACAGCAGAGTTGTGTTTTGAACCCAGGTCCTTAGAGTCTGAATACAGCACCTGCTTCACTGCACTACCCTTCCCTTCTACATTCTTAGTCATCCTTCCTCCTTTGCACCAGTCTCTGAGGATGAGGCAGTCCTCCTCTGCTACAGCTAGCCCCTCCATATCTGTTCCTGATGTTTCCCTCTTGTCTTTTTCTAAATCTTCTAGACCTTCTAGACCAGTGGTTCTCAACCTTCCTAATGCTGCCACCCTTTAACACAGTTCCTCATGTTGTGGTGACTCCCAACCATAAAATTATTTTCATTGCTACTTCATAGCTGTAATTTTGCTACTGTTATGAATCGTAATGTAAATATCTGATATGCAGGATGTATTTAAATTGAACATAACCCACAGGTTGAGAACTGCTGTTCTAGACCTTATTTCACTCATTATCACCACTCTCCTTTCCTGTTGCTTACTACCATGATCAAGTGCCTCTTATTAAAGAACAAAAACCAAAACCCCAGATTAAGTACTTTCTTCAACCTTGATGTCCCCTTAAGCTTTTGTCCTACCCCTCTCTTCACTCAGTTGGTTGCTGTCCTTTGTTTTCTCCAAGAGGACTGAAATGACATTGCTATGTTAGCGTCAAGTTATGATGCATCTGCATCAGGCCAATAAGAGCTTGGAATGCTCCACCATAGGTCAGGAACAAATAGTCCACGTGAACGTTTTTTTGGGGAGGATTCTCTAAAGTCACACATCTTGCATTTCTTTTGAGCTACTTCAGTTCTGCCTTGCTCACAGAGCACAGCCCCTTCTCTGATAAGGGCACACCATGCTGGGTGGTCCTGTGCCAGTGTCTTCTGTGTCACACAATCAAATCCAAAGTTCTTCAGAGAGACCTTGAGAGTGTCTTTGTATTGCTTCTTCTGACGACCATGTGAGTGCTTGCCCAGTGTGAGTTCTCCATAAAATAGTCATTTAGGCAAGTATATGTTTGGCATTTGAACAAGGTGGCCAGCACATCGGAGCTGTGCTCTCTGTAGTAGAGTTTGAATGCTTGCCATGTATAGTTTATGCTGCTACTTTCTTTTTTAAAACCTTTAAAAAATGAAAGTTTTATTGATGGTTTTTGTTTTTACGTCACCTAAATTTCCCATTGTCCCTAGCTGGCTCCTAGAGAGTCATTCTTTATGATAAGGAGTTTTTTAAAAGGAAGAAAAAATTTCAGCAAAACAAACCAGTGTAGAAAAAAGTTTATCATTATATGCAGTTTTCTACACCTATGGTCCCCTCTCTGCAAAGAAGTAGTGGGATATATCTTCTTTGGGGCCAACCTTGGTTATTACCATTTTGTAGCATTCAGTTTTGATTGTTTTGCTGTTGTTCTTTCCATTTCATATGTTGTATTCATTGCGTATATTATTTTCCTAGTTCTGTTTAATTCTTTTTGAATCAGTTCATGTAAGTTAGTACTTCAACATTGTCATTATAGTCCTCATTTCTTACGGCACAGTAAAATTCCATTACATTCATGTACCACAACTTGTTTGGCTAGATGGGAAGTCAAATTAGAAGGAGCTGAGGAGTAAGTGGGTGATGAGAAAGTAGGTACACATTCCCTTTGACCCAGAGATTCCAGTGCAAGGCATACACCCCAAGCCAGATAATGACAAAAAGAAAGGATGTGTGATATGTGTATATATATGTATGTATATGCATGTGTGTGCATGCATGTGCGTGTGTGTGTATATAAACCAAAATATTTATAGCAGTACTTTTTGTGATAGCAAAGAACTGGAAACAATGTAAATACCTACCTTTTGACTGGGGACCAAGAATGAGGATCGAGAAAAAGACATGAGATTCGGCAATTGTTAATTTTCCACAACTACTTTTTAATTCATTCTCCAGACATTTCTTGACCTGAAGCCTTGCTTTCTGGACCACAGTCCATGTTCTGGAGAGTTTACCCTTTTATCTCTAGAAGTTCTGGCCTAGAACCTTGCTCTCCAGATTGGAAAAGTCATTGGTTACTTTGGTGAGAGCCATTTCAGTTGAGGGATTAGGTGGGAAGCCATATGGCAAAAGGTTGAAGAGCAGAAGCTTTGTAGGTAGAGTCCCCCAAGTCGTGACTATTACTAATCCCTTTGCTTTTTCTTGAGATTACTGACCTAGGTGAGGCTGGTAGTACACACATGTAATCCTTGCTATGGGGGCATATTTGGTTTGCAGATCTCTTCAGTCAGGGAGTTCTGAGTTACAGTAAGGCTTAAGGTATCTTCACAAAGTCTAGCACTAATATGGTGAACCTCCAGGGAGGGCCGTCAGGCTACTGAAGGAGAATAAATCAGCCCAAGTAGGAAAAATGGAACAGATTAAAGCTTCCATACTGATCAGCATTGAGATCCTGCCTGTGGGTGAGAGAAGACAAGTGTCAGATTTCAATAAAGGATTCAATTACAGAACCTCAGAGATGTAGGAAAACTGAGAAATTGATTCCCTCTACAACTCTTAACAAATGGTCAGTCTCAGTTCAGGGAGCTCTATTAGGGCTACAGTACTCAGAGGCTTCTATCTTCTTCTTCAACTGCTTTTAAACAAACATGCCTGAGGCCTAGTTTCACCACGGCAGAGCATATTTAAACTCTTACAACAAATAGGCAAAGTCTCTATGCGTGAATATGGCCCTGCAGGGTTAGAGATGGCACTTTTAGCTCCTGGGCATCAAAACTCAGCTCTCCTCCCAGTGCAGGGACCCAAGTGTGTTCTTTAACAGCTCCCTTGTTGTTGTTCTTGTTGCTCCCACTTGTCTCTGGTGCCACAACAAATCAAGAGTTACAGTCTTACTGAGAAATAAAGGAATGTTGCCCCAAAAAAGTTTTTGTTGTTTTATTGAGACTCAAGACTGGAAAAGTGCAATTTTATGATATAGTGGAAAGAGCTCTGGCTGGATTCAAGTCACCTGAGTTTGGCTCTCATTTTGTCACTGAACTTTTTGTCATATGAGAGGAATGATTATTAATAATTAATGATTTGGGGAGATTCAGAGTTACCCCTTTTCTCTATCCTAATTTCAAGACATCAGTTTCTGAAGGCTGAGCTAACCTTCTCCTCCATCTGACCCAACCTTACAAGGACTCTCTAGTCTATGGTGAATTCCATTGACTCAAGCTTGAATGGAGACAGACCCTTTTGTCTAAATTGCCCAAGGCTGGGGATAGTCTGCATATAGAGATTGTCCCTCTGTCCAAGGGTGACTGATGTGACTCTTTGTTCCTCTTTGGTGTAAGCCCATTTCTCTTTGTAAAGTCTACCTTTCATTAATTGTTATCCTATCAGAATTGATTGCCATCCTTTTGAACACTCCCCTTCCATAAGGACGTAAAAACTGTGAGCCCGCCTGCCATGGCTGTTTTTGGTCTAAGTGACTTACCCAGAGTCACACTGTTAGTAAATATCTGAGGCCAGATTTGAACTCAGGAAGATGAGTCTTCCTGACTTCAGGCCCTGTGTACTTTCTACTGTGGCATCTAGTTGTCCTATGATTAAAATGAGCATCATTGGATTTAATAATAATTGTATACTAGCTCAGTGCAGAGCTCAGTTTTAAGATTTGCCAAACACTTTAGATATGCCTCATTTGACCCTTACAACAATCCTGGGACGCAGGTGTTATTATTATCCCCATTTTGCAGATGACAAAACGGAGGCCTCACAAGGTTAATTGACTTGCCCTGGGGCATCCCCCAGCTGAGAAATGTTTGAGGCAGGTTCTGAACGTCCTGACTCCGAGTCCAGAGCTCCATGTGCTATATCCCTTGGCTGCTTACATTTAGAACTCTAAGGAATCTTAGAGATTATGGAATCACAGACTGAGAGTTAGAAGAAAAGGGAGGGAGAATAGAAAAGCATTTATTAAGCACTCATTAGTGCCAGGTACTTTGCAAACATCTTATCTGGTCCTCACCACTGCCCGGGGAGGTAGGTGCTGCTGTTAACCCCCTTTCACACTCAGGGAAACTGAGACAAAAGGTTAAATATCGCCCGGTGTCATAAATGTCTGAGGTAGATTTGAATTCAGGTCTTTCTGGCTCTAGGTTCATATGAGGTCAAGACCCGCCCCCCCCCACCCCCAACCCTCTGGGGAAGGAACTGATGTTCAGAGAGATGAAGGGACCTTTCCAAGGTCATACAACTAACTGAGTCAGGATTTGAACCCAGGCTTTAAATATAGTCATCTTTCTACTATACTTTGTGATCTCATTACAAAGCATCTCTGAAGTTTGTTCTAACTTCAAAATACTATAATTCTGTGAAGTATATTAAGCTGCAATGTCGAATTTTTTAGGGGGAGAGCATCTATTAAATATTATAAATTGGAAAACTAAAATGTGAGTGATGTTTAGAAAAGAGAAAAAGGAGAGATCTTTTGACCTTTCTTCTTTTTTGGGGGTGGTGGTGATAAGACTGATGCTGGGAAATGAAAAAGAAAATTTTGTGGGGGAAGCAATGGGAAGTACAGGAAGGGGACAGGATAGAGGTTTTAGACACCACACTGGATCAAAGCTTCACCTGCTTTCTGCTATCATCAAGGTGGGGTGCCCTTTAAGTTCTGGCACAGGACCAGACAAGGACAAGTTGGGGTTCAAGTTTTCGCAAGTCCTAGGAGGGAAGAGAGCTGGGCCAGTCATCAGAAAAGGTCCCTCCTGCCTAGGTGAAGATGGGGGTTTACCTTGGCTGCCCTGCAGCTCCCTGGTCACAATGCAGAGCTCAGCAGAGAGAGAACAGAAGGAATCACATCCTAGTAGCAGAAAGAGGTTTTATAAAGCATTGGCATTATAATAGTGGAGTAATAAGGGCATCACAAATAATTACCTGTATAGGCTATTTCCCTCCCCCTAGGGTTTCTTTTTTAAAACTCATTCTGTTTTTTAAAATTTTTCTTTTCCTTCTCTGGTGCTGCCTATATTAGGAGTCTTGAACTTCCAAGGTCAGGGTTATCCAGTAACAGCTCCAAGACCATAAAGTGGTGAAAGGTCCTCTGGAAGGCCTTAGGACCTTGTCACCAAGTGGTGTTATGTTGTAGGAACACCATCTCCCCCACATGGTTTTTCCATTCAAAGGTACTGCAAGTACCTCTAGGGTACTATAGTACCTCGGTTTTCTAATCTCTAAAATGGGGATAATAAATACTAAAGTACTTATAGACTTCATTGGTCCAGGAATCTAAGGCTTATTATAATCCTTAAAGTTGCTTCCTGGTGGCCTAAGGACAAAAGGAATTTTAGAAGGAGTCACAGGCCTCAAGCCTCTGACCACAGAGCAACCACAGCAAATACGGATGAAGAGAGGGTGCACCTAACTCAGTGGTTCTCAATCTTCCTAATGCCGTGGCCCTTTAATAGTCGTGTGTGGGCATGTCTGCATGTGGGTGGACCCGTCTGGAGATGGATAGAGGAGGTTCCTAAGACCATCGGAAATATGTGTTTTCCGATGGTCTTAGGCAACCCTTGTGACCCCTGTGAAAGGGTCATTCAACCCCAAAGGGGTCTCGATCCTCAGGTTGAGAACAGCTGACTTAACTGAATTAGCATTATTGCCTTGTTACTTGTCAGATGGTCTGAGTATCTCTTTTCATTCTAATTCCAAACCTGAACCTCTGGACAGGCCTGAATCAGACCAGGCCATAACAATCTCATAGGGTATTGTGAAGGAAGTATTTAATAAACCTTAAGGAGATATATAAACATAAAATACTGGCAAATCCCTCAGTCTTTACATTTCACAGCTACTGGGACAATAGAAAGAATTCTGGATTTGGCATTAGAAGACTGGAGTTTCAGTCTTAACTTTGCTACTACCTGAATGATCTTGGTTAAGTCATTTATCCTCTATGGGCCTTAGTTTCTTCATATATAAAAGGAGGGGATTAGATCAGATGTTTTCTAAGCTCCTTCCAGATTTAGATCTACAAGTATTATGATTGGATTAATTATTTTGTTTATTCATTTAGCTCTAGTTAGAAACAACTTGATTACCTGCATTCATCTCTTTTTGAAGTAAATTGACCTTACATTGTTCTTAGAGCCTGGGCACATCCTACTTCTCATATCTCTTTGCAAATGAGCCAGTTTTCTGCATAGTCACAGTGCCATACCTGTCCTCTGTCTAGTCTCCTTCAAGGGCTGTAGTCTTCTCTTTATGTTGCTCAAAACAGCTTCTTTCTTGTTGCTGATCACAAATCTTGCTCCAGCTTTATTTGAATTCTTCAGTGCTATGAATATTAGCTACTGTAACATCCACCTTTGATTGCACAAATAATTGCAGAGATAAAAGGTAACGCCCTTGGTTTGTGTGTAGAATCTGAAATGAACTTGTAAATGGGTATGTGGCTATTCATTTCTTTCCCCCACAGTGGGATTATTTCAGCTCCTTAGATAACAGCAGACAAAGAGAGGATGTGTTTTTGGAAGCTATTAAATTACATACTTTAATGTGATCACAGTGTCTACCGATTACAAATATTAGCTCTTTGAAGCTAAAACCTTCAAGACTGGTGATCAAGACTGGTGATCAAGACCCGAATCAGCAATTGGCCACTCATTTGCATTGGGTGTTATTTCCCCCACAATCATGTGTTCCTAAGGAAGCTATTTCTTCTCTCTCTCTCTCTCTCTCTCTCTCTTTTCCCCAAGGCTTCCTCAATTACTTTTCGTTCAGGTTGACTTACCATTTTATTACGCCTAATGAAACTCAGATGAGAAATGGGTCAGCTCGGGTCAAGCTCCTCAGTTTCAGAAGGCAAAACTCTGAATACCAATACTCCTGGGGTTTGTATGCTCAAGTCATGTCAACCCATATTTATTGGGTCTTTGTAGAGTTGCATTGCACTGAATTGTGGTCTGCCCTGTGCTATATGCTGGGGAGTGGGAAGGACAGGGGATGATATAAAAGAAATGAGAAGAATTCAGTTTAATAAATACTGTGTATTAACTAACATGAGGTGCCCACTATGTGCAGTATGCTATGCTAGGTGCTTGTGATCAGTATCTTCTCTTGAGGACCTAACAATCAAGTAAGGAAAACAGGGCACAGATACAAAGAAGTATAACTCCAAAGGGAATTTGATAGAGGCAAGTCAGGTAAGGTAAGCATTTATTAAACACTTAATATGTGCCAGACATTGTGCTAAACATTGGGGATAAAAAATAAGGCCAAAAAGGAAAAAGAAAGAAAAAGAAAGGCAAGAGAGAATAGGAGCAGTAGAGCAGCCTGGGCTGCCATTGGGAAATTGTGCCATGCTTTTTGAAAATTAAAAATTTTAAATTATATTTTACTCTGAATTTAAACATCTAAAACAGAGTATTTCTATACACATAGCAGAACATAAAAATAGGATTCTGTGTGAAACTGTGAATCTCCACACAGGGCTTTAATGATCCCAAGCTTCTCCCTAAAATAAAAGCCCTTTTTAAAAATTTTATTTTATTTTTTAGCAATGATATTCTTTCTGCGATGCTTTGTGGTGATGAGTCACAATTACTACACTCTCTGAAGAATTGAAGCTGAAGGTCACTCTCAGCCAACAGGCAATAGAATGACACAGGGTGGGTATAAATGGGATGCAATACATTACAAATGAAAAATAATGCACAAGTTGTCATTGGAGAGATGCATAAATGGAAAAATTAGGGACCAGTCATAGAGTGTGAAGGGTAATTGATGGACAGCCTCCATGTTTCCCTGGTGTCTATACAATGTGGAGATCTAGAGGATGGTTTCTGGCGGAGAATTTATGGGAGGACACAGACAAGATTTGTGCAGGACAGACAGGTCTGCATGGATTGGAATCTGCATCGTTGGAAGGAGGACCCATAACCCATAACCTGTCACAGGTCCATCATATTATTACAGTGTGTGTGAAAAAGAGGTTTGTGTCGCAACGGTAGACAGAAGCAGCCAAGTCCTTGAGAGTCAAGGTTTCCCAGGAAGAAGAAGGGGATTAATAGGTCACAGGCCCTCCACCTTCTAGAGCGAGTAAATAAGAGCAGAATAATAGTAACTAATAATTATGCGACATCTATTAGGTGCCAGAAACTGTGCAGAGCACTTTACAATAGTTATCTTAAGTGATTCTCACAACGACCCTGGAAAGTGGGTGCTATAATTATTCCCATTTTACAGATGAGGAAACCAAGGCAAGAGGATAAGTGACTTTCCTGGGGATGGGGGTGTCACACAGCTTATGGGTGTCTAAGGCCAGACTTGAACTTGGGTCTTTCTGACTCCACGACCTGTTCTCTATCCACTGCAACAGCCAGCTGCCCCAAGAAAGACAGGATTCAGAGCAAGACAAGTAGCAGAAAGAGGCTCGTTCTCTTGGGTGTCAGGTCCTTCTTGATTGTGGAAGAGACAATCTTGGGCTTGGAAACTGGGCTGCTAGACTGTGACCAAATTTCTACCCTCTGGGTTTTGTTTAAGAGAGAGAGAGAGAGAGAGAGAGAGAGAGAGAGAGAGAGAGAGAAAGAGACAGAAAGAGGGAGGGAGACTGCTTCATAAGTTTGAATTGTACACTTGGGGAGAGCTTAATTTCAGTTCTTAAGGTAACACCCAACTTCTCTTTTTACAGCTGGCAGCCCAACCTGAACCTGTGGTGGACATACAGGTAGAAAAACAGTCTTAGTATCCTGAAGTGGGAGGGTGGGAGAAAAGTGACACTCTAAACTGGGGGAATCCCAGGGTCATTAACCTCTAGTGTGATTCACTCCCAGGATAATAGGAGTCATTGTCATTCTCAGGATTCAGTTCCTGCCTCTTTCTCTGGCTCTCTCAGGATAGAGTCCTTCAGGTTACAGGTCGCTTTGGTAGCTGGTTTCTCACTGGAGTGGCCAGCAATCACCACTAGGGTTGTTCAAACTCTTTCTCCCTTCCCCAATGAGAATCTCTCCTCAATGAGGGGTCTTTGAGCTTGTTTTTAAGAAAATATTTTGGTAACTTTATTTCCAATACAATAGGTTTCCTTTGTAATTCTATGTTTTATGAATTTGAAAACATTATTCCGAGAAGGGGTCCATAGGCTTTGCCAGACTAGCAGAGGGGTCTGTGACACATAAAAAGTTAAGAATCCGTGGCCTAAATAAACACAGCAGCATTTTGAATGCTTAAAAGAAACCAAGATAGATGCAAGCAGCTAGGTGACTCAGTGGATAGAGTGCTGGGGCTGGAGTCAGGTAGACCTGAGTTCAAATCTGCCCTCAGATACTAACTGTGTGACCCTGGGAAAGTCACTTAACCTCTGTTTGCCTTAATCTACTGGAGGAAATGACAAACCATTCCAGTATCTTTGCCAAGAAAACCCCATGGATAGTATTGGGACGCTATGGTCCATGGGGTCACAAAAAGTTGGACAGGACTGAGCAACAACAATTGATAGGAGGGTGAGGGAGTAAAAAGAGTCCACTGAGGCTGGGAGATCTGGGTTTCAATCTTGTTATTATCTGAATTATTGAGAGCCAGGCACTTAACCTTTCTTCCCCCTGGATCTCTTTCCAGTTTATCTTGCCTATATCTTGTTTGCACATAGTTGTCTACATGTTGTCTCTTCGATTAGACTGTGAGTCATCTCACTGTTTTTGTTAATTTTTTGTATCTCTAGTCCTTGGCATAATGCCTGGCTAATAGGTGCTTAATAAATGTTATGTTGCCTGATGAATCCCTCTGACCCTCTTCTGTAAGACAGAGAAGGTGATATATGTGCAGTTGGCAAGCATTTCCTAATCCCCGCCCTCCCCGGCTCCTAGTGCTTAGGTCTTTTAAAAATCTATTTTGAATTTGCCTATATAGGGCTATGTTGTCTCCCTTGATCAAATATGAACTTCTGGACAGTAGGGCTTTTCACTTTTGTCTTTGCATCTTCAGGGCCTAGTACAGCCTAGAAGGCCGGAAGTGCTTAAAGACTTTTAATGACTTAAAAATGACTTTTCCACGGATCACTTCACAGGATTGTTGGGAGTTCAGTACTGTGTGAACAGGAGAGCACCATATGAATAAAGCTAAAACATAACAAAAATGGAGAACTTTGCAGGATTGTCTATAAGTGCAAATCTGGAAGGTCTACCTTTTGTAAAAGGCATCTTTGGATGGTCCTCTAAGTCCTGGGATTATCTTTTCCATTTTAAGTCCTAGATTTTCCAGGTATATCCCTGCAGTTCAAAGTCTCTATTCCTTAAATTAAGAGAAAGCCTGTTGCTCCTGGTCTCCCTCTCCTGGTTTCCCAGGCTTCCTGTAAGACTCAGCTCAGATGCCACCTTCTGCAAGATACCTTTCTTGGTCCCTCCCACCACTAATGCCTTCCCTTCCCAGATTACTTTCTATCTGCATGTACTTAGTTTCTATATTGTGATTGCCCTGAGGGCAGGCACCATGTTTTCATTGTATTCCCAGTACTTATTAAGCACAATGCTTGGCACATAGTAATGATTGTTGGCTGGCTGACTCAACTAGTGCCATGGTCCTGTGGATAGAGGACTGACCCTGGAGTCAGGAAGCCTGGGTTCGAATCCTGTCTCTGTTATATACTAACTGGGTGACCAAAAGTTAGTTGTTTAACTTTTCCTTTCATATATCCAGACTGCACTCTTAAAACCCAGTCACAGGTGAATTGCTGATCTCTGTTGGCAGAAAGGAGTTTCTCTACCCTTTGAGTTGTTTACATTGATTGAAATCACAAGTCTGTACACTTCACCCTCCTCAAAAAATTCCCCAAACCAAGATGCAAACAAACAGGCTTAGCTCAGGGCCAGACACAGTAAATACTAAATAAATGCTTGTTGACTGATGAAAACGAGCAAAGAAAAAAATATGATTTTAGTATTTAATGACCAAGTAGAGCACCAGCAAGATAAAGTGGGCAGAGAGCTGGGCTCAGAGCCAGAAAGGCCAGAGTTCAAGTGCAGAGGAACCCTGAAATTGGAAAACACAATAAGGACAGGCTCAAATGATAGCAGGGAGACTGGATACCTTGCCTCCCCCACCCCACCTTGCTCCAACCCTCTTAAGGGTTGTGGAGAACCCTAGGGGAGGCGTGAAATCCAACATACCTGGCTTCCAGACAGTGGGGACTGGGGTAAGCACTGTTACACAGAGCAAGTGGCTATCTATGTTGGGAGAGGGAGTGTCCTTGTCTAGGGGTTCCTTATACCAAGGAAATCAAGGGTCTAGTCTCTTTATGATCAAGTAACAGAGTGAAGCATTGCCCCCATAGGCATGGGTTTAGCAACGCTTAGATTACTTTACTGCATTCTCTAGGAATTAAGTTTCTGTTGAAGAAGGTAACAGGCCATATCTCTCCTTTCCTTTCTTGTAGCCATACAGCTCTGAGGCCTATGTCTGAAGTGTCAGACATTACACAGAATTATTTGCTATTATCTGGGGCCATAGGAATAGTTTTCTCGGAAGGACTGACTGTCAAATCATCGAAGGCTACCTGACATCCAGGAGTTCATAACACTTGGTTTACTTCACACTAGAATCCCACACAAGGGTTGGGCTAGAGTTCCAAATCAGGCTAATGTTGATCGGACCCCAAGAATGCCCCAGCTTGCTCTTTATTTCAGGCATTTGGTTGTAGGAGGGTGGAGTTGGGGAGGGTCATATTCAAATACTGTTTTATCTTTTTCTGTGGAGGGGCAAATTCCTATTCTCACTAGGGAAGTACCTAAGGTAAGGATATCTTAGCTGTCATTTCTTGTTTTACTAGTGACTTTGCTGTCTGAATCTGAGACAGCAGACTTTGAATGACCCCCCTCTCCCCGCGTGGGTCCAAATTTGGACTACACCACAGAGACCCAAGATTTCATTGATGTAGGAAACTGTGGAATGAGGACACCCCTCTCACCAAAAGAGGTCAGAACTTTCTTTGCAACTTATAGTTGCCTAAAGCCCCTGTGTCAAACTCATTAAACCATACATAAAGATCCCTGTAGAACATATTTTTTCCCCCAGAATCAAATTAATTAATTTATTTTTAGTTTTCAACATTCATTTCCACAAGATTTTGAGTTCCAAATTTTCTCCCCAGTTCTCCCTTCCCCGACCCCAAGATGGTATGCATTCGGATTACCCTTCCCCATTTGCATGTAAAAACAATTTTTAACATTCGTTTTTAAAACTCTGAGTTACAAATTCTCTACCTTCTTCTCCCCCCACCCACCTTTATTGAGAAGGCAGGCAATTCAATATAGGTCATACATGTATAGTTATGCAAAACACTTCCATTAATAGTCATGTTATACTAACTATATTTCCCTCCATCCTATCCTGCCCCCACTTATATGTTTTCTCCTTTGACCCTGTCACTTTTCAAGCATTTGCTTCTGACTACCCCCTCCCCCAATCTGCCCTCCCTTCTATCATCCCTCCCCCCCATCTTCTTCTCCCTTACTTTCCTATAGGGTAAGATACCCAGTTGAGTGTGTATGTTATTTCCTCCTTAAGCCAGATCTGATGAGAATAAGGTTCATTCATTCCCTCTCACCTCACCCCTCTTCTCCTCCATTGTCAAAGCTTTTCCTGTAGACCACATATTGACTTAGTTTTAAAATGTCATTATTTATGCTTTGTTCTATTTTTATTTATTTTGTTAAATCTTTCCCAATTACATTTTAACTGATTCAGGCCATGCCTGGCAATGTTGTGGGCCACATGTGGCCCTGTGTTTGATACCTCTGGCCTAAAGCATTGACATAAGTGACTTGCCCAGGGCCACACATCTATTAAGTGTCTGAGGCCAGATTTGAACTCAAGAAGATGAGTCTTCCTGGTTCCAGACCTGGCATTCTAACCACTGTGTTACCCGGTCGCCCCTGTAATTGAATATACTACTCAACATACCCAGTAATTATTTACTGCTTTAGGCACCACTGAAGAATTTTAAGCATAAACCCCTTGGTTCTGTTGAACCGCCAAGGGGTTTATGAACCATGAAATAGTAACCACTGCCTCACACTATACTATACCTCTACTTGATCAAAGAATGCTGAAATAGATTGTGTTCTTTTGGAGGTGAGGGTGAGATTTATTCAAACTTGTGATTTCATCCAGGGTAGGTAACTCCTGAGGGTAGAAAATCCCTTTGCTAACATGGATCAGCAGCCCACCTGTAACTTGCAGTTTTTAGAGTATTGTATCAGGACACTGAGAGGCTGAATAAGTATGTCATGTCACTCAGCTAACTATAGTAATATAACTGGGCTACCTATTATAATAGCATTGATTTATACTGCTAAAATTTCCCTTATGCTCATCAATAGATCATTTAGCCAAATACTAAAAAGAAGATAGAGCATTCTTGAAGATGCAGAACAAATATGTCATAGAAAGATTACCTAAGGGTGCCTACATTGTTATAAAACAAAACAAAACTCTTGCTTTTTAAATAATTTGTATGTTCAATTATATACAAAGATCTGGTTATTTATAGTTTAAAAATTTCAATAAGTAGGTGTGTAGTCTTATTTCTATGCAAATTATTTCCAGTTCTATATCCCCAGCTCTTGTCTCTCTCCTGAATTCCAATATAAACATAAACTGCTTATTAGACATTTTAAATTGGTTGCCCCCTAGAACCTCAAACTCAGCAAATTCAAAGCAGAACTCATCTTTTCCCCCAAAGTGACTCTTTTTCTGAACTTTCCCATTTCTTTCAAGGGCACTACTAGCCTTTTCGTTGTTCTGTTTCACAACCTTGGAGTCGTCCTCAATTTCTCTACCTCATTTCCTATATCCAATCTTTTGTCAAACCTTGCCAATTCTACTTTGTTCTTTTGTCTTGCTCTCTATGCTCACATTGCCACCATCTCATTTCAGGCCCTAATTACCTTTCTCTTGGTCCACAGTAATAGCCTTCTCACTGGTCTCTCCCCTCTCTAATCCATCTTCCATATCACTGCCAAAGTGTGATCACATCACTCTCCTTCTCAATAAACTCCAGAGGCTCTCTATTACTTCTAGGATCCTCTACTTGGCATTGAAAGCCTTTCACAACCTGACACCAAACTACCTTGCCAGCTTTATTATACGTAACTCTCCTTCACAATTCTTTGGTATACTGAATTTGTTTTTTTGCTGTTCCTTAGACGTGACATTCTGTTTCCCATCTTTGTGCACACACTGACCCCATGCTTGGAAGGCATTCTCTCCTCATTTCCATTTCTTAGAATCCCTAGTTTCCAGCAAAACTTAGCTCAACTGCCACTTTCTACATGATGACTTTCCTGATCCCTCCAGCTATCTGTAACTCCTCCTTAAAATTACCTTGCATATACTCATTTATGCATGTTTTCACTTCCAATGGGACCTAAACTTCTTGAGGTCAAGGACTGATTCATTTTTGTCTTTTTTTTCCAGTGCCTGGTACAGTATCTGGAGCATTGTTGTTGTTGTTGAGTTATTTTCAGGTGTGTCTGACTCTTTGTGACCCCTTTTCAGGACTTTCTTGGCAAAGATACTAGAGTGATTTGCCATTTCCTTCTCCAGCTCATTTTACAGATGAGGAAACTGAGGCAAATGGGTTAAGTGAGTTACACAGCTAGTAAATGTCTAAGGTCAGATTTGAACTCAGGTCTTCCTGACTTTGTGGCACCTAGATATCACACTGAAGCATAGTAGGTGCTATTTAATAAAGGCTCGTTTTATATTTGTCTAAGCATTTAGCTATAACAGAGTAGTCAGACAAAGGTAATGAGTGTCGGTAAATTGCCCAACAGAGTAGGAAAGGACGTTAAACTATAGGCACAAAGTTCTTATGAGGGTTTGACGAATGATGGCGGTAGCTTAGCCTCATAGGCACTGCGTTATTTGTGTCATAGAGCTGGAGCCAAAAAGGTACCTCAGATCATCTAGTGCACCTCCCTCATTTTAAAGTTATGGAAACTGAGAGCCAGGGAAAAAGACTTCTCCAAAGTCAGTTAGGGGAGTAATCATCAGAAGTGGGATTTGGAACCAGGTCCTGTGATTTTTAACCAGTGCTCTTAACCACTGTGCTATCCTGCTTCACATGGTATTATTGAGAATGTAATACAGGAGTTCAGAGCAACTAGGGTAGCACTTGTTTCACTCAACTGTCCCATAGGGAACAGGGATGAGAAGATTAAATGTGGGAATAAGTCCAGTTGTGGAGTGACTTATAAGTGTGGTTGAACAACCAACGCAAAAGTTGCGATGTTAGAGTTTAGTGCGCTTGACCTAGACTTTGAAGGATGAGTAGGATTTAGAAAGGTGCAGAAGGAAAAGAGGGGAACATTTCAGGTGGGAGGGAATGGTACACATTGGTGTGGTGGTGTAGACAGGAAGGAAATCAGCTTTACTGCAGGGAAAGGTGCACGTTGGAAAATACTAGAAGATGACATTGAGGCTGGACAGGTAGGGTGATGATTGAATATGGAAGGTACTTATAACTGGGCAGAAGAGTTTAGACATCATAGGGTTAGAAATAGGGAGTCATTTAAAGTTTTTGATCAAGGGCTGTACATGATGAAATCTATAAGTTAGGGAGATTAGTCCACTGATGGATGGTGGTATGCAGGATGGATTAGATATGGAGAATAGGCAGATTGTTATTGCCATGATCCAGATGTGAGATGATGATGGAGCTAGCCATGGGAACAGAGAAAAGATCCATGTGAGAGTCATTTCAGATGGAGGACTTTCAGGATTTGTCAACTGACTGGATCTAGGGAATGAAAAGAGTGATATGTTAAAGGTGATTGAGGAAGAAGAAACTAACCAAAACTTTTTTTGGCTTTGACCTGGGAATGCATGCATGTACTCACATATGACCTTACTCATTAAAGTGCTGGTCCTGTTTCAGAAGGGTGGCTGAGATTACTCTAATTGCTGATACTTCCTAACTTGCAGATGTTCAATTTGTTTTCAGTTTACTGCATTAATTAGTATGAATTTTAATGACTACAAGTTGTTTGGATGGGAACAAATTAGAATAAATTCTACACAAGATCTGGGTGTGTGTGGAGAAATACATCATAAAGTATTTAAAAATATACATCACGAAATCAATCAGTCGGAGGCAGGAGTGTGCAGGTACATGTTTAACAACCAGCTCTCCTTAGAGGAAGAATCCTTAATACACTTTTAAATTCAGTCTGGATTATTAACACTTTCTGTATCGCCATTTTCTTAGGTCTAGACAAACAACAAAACAATAAATCAATCTCTTATTTGTGGCATTTGCCAATTTACAAGATGTACAACAAGCTCACAGTGAAAATTTAGCAGTTGGCTCTTGCTATCCCCTATTCAGGTTCTTGCCAGTCCCTCCATCTTAACTGAAAAGGAACTCAGAAATCATTAGTCCAACCTGCCCTTGAAACAGAAATCCCTTCTATAACATGTCTAACTGATGGTCATCTAACTTGCTTTGTAGACTTCCAATGAGGAGAAACATTCCCTCCTTGTCTCCTTTAGGACACATCTGCTGATTAAGGAGCTTCCCCTTATATCCAGCCAGATCTACATGTCAGTAATCTCTCCCCATTGCTCCTAGTTCTCCTTACTGGGGCCAAATAAACAAATGCAGTCCTTCTACAGGAGGGCCCTTCCATACTGAAAGATGTCCTTTTGTTTCGCCTTGGGAGTTTTCTTTTTCACTCCAGGCTGGCTTGCTCAGTCATCAGCCCAAGTTCTTGTAACTCCCCTGAAGCGGCCTTTTTTCTGGCTCGGATGGTATTTCCATGACAAGGTGTAGTCTTTGGCCCCTCCCTCGCCTTCTTGAGGTAGCTTCTGTTCTGGCTTTGATAAGGCAGTAATTCTCTGCCTGGTCCTTTGCTCTTATTGTCCCATTATACCTCACTGACCATGGAGATTGATGCTAAGGAACCACAGCTAGTTCTTACACTTGAGCATTTCTTTAGCCTTGACCTTTGAAAGGCATCCACATATGGATTACTGGAAGCTGGAGACAAATAGGGATAGGGAGAGGAATGAAACAAAAGCCCTGAAGGGGTTCTCAGGAGGGACATCTGCACACACACATGGCCCTTCAGGGGTGAGCAGAGAGAGGGAATGGAGGAGTTCTTAGACCACACCTTCTGAATCCCACTGAAGAGTTCCTGGACCAAGAGTAGAAATTTCTGAAGCTCTTGGAGCTAGAACTGAGGAGCAATGACCCACAGAACCCCAAGGAAGCTATGGACCTGAATCTGTTCCTTCAGTGGTACTTGGTCCACAGACTGGGCAGGTCAGAAAGAGAGTGTTCAATTCTCTATTGATTTAAGTTCTTTCTTTTTAGATCCATATTGGTCCTTGGGTGGTAGAAGTCCACCTGAGAGATAAAGACAGTTGTCTCGACTGTTTCTGAATGTTCTGTGAGCTAAATAAAAAGCTTATCCTGTATTTCAATTACAGGGTAGCGAGGTGTCACAAATGGATAGCGTAGTAGGCCTGGAGTCAGGAAAACTCATCTTCCTGAGTTCAAATCAGACCATGGATACTTATTAGCTGTATGACCCTGGGCACTTACCCTGTTTGTCTCAGTTTTCTCATCTGTAAAATGAGCTGGAGGAGGAATTGACAAATCATCCCAGTATCTTTGCCAAGAAGAGCCCAGACAGGGTCACAAAGACTTGGACATGACTAATCTACCAAAAAAAGGAGAAATCAGTTGTCAGCCTGAATGACTTCATGGGATCAAAGGACTCTTTTTGTTGTTGTTGTTGAGATCATTATTAACACAGGACAATACAACCTAAGATCCTGATAATATCAGGGGACACACCTGATGGGGTACAAGCCAAAGAGCATGACTGTTGAAAAGTTTCCAAGACTGAATCTAATCTGTGTAAATCCAGACCTTCAGTTCCATATCAGGGATTACACTTCAAATGGTCCCTGTATGCCATGCTTTCCAGTTTGCTCAACAACCCAGCCACTCTACCCTTAATATACTCTAATTTAGTAAATGTCCTCCCTAAAATGGGGGATACAGAATGCTCCAAAAGTGATCTGAGCATAGAGGAGCATTATCATTTTGTCAAGAAGCCCAGTGTGGCACAGGAAGCGCTCAAGAGTTCTTTGGTCTTTATTAGAGAAAGTGAAATGAAGTGAGATGAATCTTTGGGGAACTGAGATGGCATATTCTGGGGTTTCCTGTATCCTTGCTTGTTTCAGTCTTTGCACAAACCATTCTCCAAACTGGGGGTGGGAAACCTGTAGCCTTGAGGCCACCTGTGGCTTTCTAGGACCTTGGGTGCAATCTTTTGATTGAGTCCAAGTTTTACAGAACAAATCCTTTTATTAAGGAGATTTGTTCTGTGAAGTTTGGATTCAGTCAAAGTGCCACACTTGAGGACCTAGAGGGCCACATTGACCTCCAGGCCTCAGGTTCCCTACCTCCACTCCAACCTGAAATACCCTTCCCCAGATGGCTACATCATATTTCTACTCATTTAATCTCTTACAGTTTATCAGCCCCCAATTAATATTAGCCCTGTAGTGTAGTGGAAAGAACACTGACTTTGAATGAGAGGATCTGAGTTTTATTCTTGAACTTCATGTTCATTAGACATGTGATTGTGTAAGAGACAATTTCCATGTGCAATATTTCCTCACTTGTAAAGTGGGGATAATGATACTAGCATTGCCTGTCTTATAGGATCACAGATTTAGAGCTGGAAAAGAACCTTCAAGTTTATCTGGTCCAAGGTCGCATGGGTAACCGGTGACAAAGGCAGGATTTGAATCCAGGTTGTCTTCCTCTAGAGCCAACCATAGTATTCCAAGATATTATGCGGCACAGTGGATAGAGTATTAGCCATGGAGTCAGGAGGACTGGAGCCCAAATCTGACCTCAGGCACTTATCTGTGTGACCCTGGGCAAGTCACTTAACCCGGATTGCTTAAAAAAAAAAGATACTACCAACAACCCTTAATCTCATACTATTGGGAGAAAAGCACTTTGTAAAGCCTTAAGGGGCTGTCAAAATGTGAATAATTATTAGTGATATGGACTAGTGAAAGAGACATGGCAAAGGAGGACAGCACAGTGAGGAGGCCATGGGCATTCTGTGGACAAGTGGAGTTTCGGGGGAGGCAAGGTGGGGAGGACCTTAGTCAAATGGAGGCAGGGGCCTAGGAAGGGAAATGGAAGGGCACTGAAGACAAATCTTGCCTAATTTGGAATTTTTCTAAGGGCTAGATCTCTTTGGTTGTATTTGTTGAATGGTCTCCGTTCAGGGTAAAGTTCAGCTTAGATTTATAATAATCAATAATCCTCCAATAGTCATTGAATGCCTGCTACACAGAAAGCACCTTCCATGTGCCCAAGGGCATGATGAGCAAGACAGCGTCCTTACCCTTACAGGATTCTTGAAGAGTAACTAAGGTTCCTCATACTAAGGCTCAGAGCTAGGAGAGAAGGCATACTTCTCGGGAAGCATTATTGATGAGCATTCCCTCAAACACAGCCCTAGGAAGACAGGGCAGAGTTCGCTCATTCAGCGTCATCACAGTCATTCTTCCCATGAGTGACTCTCCCTTATCTCTTCTTCCCGGTACAGGCAGAGGAAGGCACAAAGTCCAGCAATGCTAAGATTCCAGGATGAAAAGGAACTTTTCTTGTCTTTCTAGAGGACTGCCCTGGGGGGCAGGCTTTTGCAAACCACAAGGAAGATACTGGATAAATGATGAGGGTTATGACACTCAATTCATTAATTTTCTTTTCAGTTACTCACTCATTCATTGATTATCTGTCCTATCAGCATTTATTAAGCAACTGTGTGCAACCCTGTGTCGGGAGCTGTGGCAAATGCAAGATAATAACAATGATAATAACAAGAGTTAGCATTTCTGTAGTGTTTTACAATTTACAAAGTCCTTTTTGTTCAGTCTTCTCAGTTGCCTCTGACTCTGTGACCCCGTGTGGGATTTTCTTGGTAAAGATACTGGAATGGTTTGCCATTTCCTTCTCCAGATCATTTTACAGAAGAGGGACTGAGGCACTTAACTGAGGGTTAAGACTTGCCAAGGGTCACACAGTAAGTGTCTGAAGTCCATTTAGAACTCAGGTCTTCCTGACTCCAGACCTGGCACTCTATCTACTGTATCACCTATCAGCCCCCAAAGTACTTCACATATGTTATCTCATTTGAACTTCACAACAACCCTTTGAGGTAGGTGCTATTATTATACCCATAATCAGATTAGGAAACTGATGCTGAGAGAGGTTAGCCTGAGATTGACTTGCCTAGTACCACCCACCCAGTAGGTGTCTGAGACAGAATGTGAACTCAGATCTTCTTGGTGCCAAAGCCAACACTCCATTTCACCATCAATCGTCACTGCCTTAAGGAAATTTCGCAGTCTAGTGAAGGACCTAAAACTAGCAAATGGGACAGAATTCAAGAAAGGCAGTAAAAATATAGTCTTCCACAGTTGTACAAAGAACCGAAGGGATGCCAGTGCAAAATGGAATGAGAGGTGTAGGAATTTATCAGGGAAGGCTTCTCAGAAGAGGTGAAACGGGCGCTGGCACAAGTGGGGTGGTGGTGGAGTGGGGGTGGGGTGTGTGTGTGTGCGTGGTAGATTTAGGTGGTGGGGGTGTAGGAGGGGGAATGGAAGTGGGGAGTGTGGATGAGAGGATGAGAGGATGGAATGGGGGGTGGGGGGAGGCGGCTACCTCCCAGAAGCAGGACAGGGCTAATTGTTTGGAAGTTTTCTGTTAAATTGAGCCCCAATCTGCCTCTCACACAGCTTCCACCTGTTTTAGGTTGTACCCTCTAGGGCCCTGCAGAATGAATCTAATTGCTCATCCTCTTGACAGTCTTCAAATACTTGAAGAAAATAATTATTTTCTCCCCCAAACCTTCCTTTCTCCGGGCTAAACATCTTCAGTGCCCTCCCCCGATCCTTGAATGGCACGGCTTCTGGTTACTTCCCGGTCCTGCTCACTTTCCTTTCGTCTCTCTGCCCAGCTTCTTTATCTGTGCTCACTCACGTAGCTCTGGGAGAAAGGTTTGCTTCCCATTCCGGAGGTGATAAAATGTAGGACAAAAGGGCTTACTGTCTCTCTGATCCAATGGTCAGGGTTAAGGATTAGAAGCCGACCCTCTCAAGGCCTCTGGCTTCTTCTATGGCTCCGTTTTCATTTCATCTTCTTTATTTTCCTCTCAAGTTTTTTCAGGCTTCTCAGAAGGGCAGAAGTGCCCAGTGCTCGCCATGCTGAGAAGGGACAGACACATGGTGTCCTGGCCACTCCGCCTCCATCTGAAAGCTAATGCTCTTGAAATGATTTTAGCCGCCAATAATTTTATTTTTCACCTGATCAGGCTGAGTTGCAGTAAGCAGTACCTCATTCAAGTAGAATTGATTACAGGCTGGGAATTAGTGTATCACTTAATAGCACTAATGGAAATGCATATATAGTGTAAATATATATGATACACATGTACATGTATACACACATATGCACAAATCTTTTAGTTTCTCACTTTTTATTCTGCTACTTGTAATATCTTCAACTCCCATTCTGGTTGTCAGGGCTTTTGATTGAGAAAAGAGGAAAAAAAAATAGCCACTTTATTATCAGTTGCCTGTGGGCCTCACCTTATGTAAATATGCCAAATGAAAAATCTAACTTTACCCCACATATATTAATCAGACATTAAACATGGTATTTATTATGTGCCAGGCATTGTGCTAAGTGCTAGGAATATAAAGAAAGGCAAACAAACACAGAAAGAAACAAAAAACCAACCCCAAATAGCTTGCGCCAGAGAACATTCATATTAAACAAGGGTCTGACTTGGGTTTCTTTTTTTCCTTCCTTCCTTTCTAATTTTATTTATTTTATTTTGAACTTAAATAAAACAAGCATTTCCATAACTTAATAGAATTTAAAAAAAGATGATTGCACAAGAAACTGCAAATCTATTATGTTCAACTTGCTATTCCTTTTAAATATATAATGAAGTTATCATGTAAATTTTCCCCTTTTTTCTCCCCACAATGGCTACCATTATACACATACACACATGAGTGTATATGTAAAATCATTCTATACATAATTCGGTTTATCAATTCTTTTTTCTGGATTCAGATAGTGTCTTCCTTTGTATGTCCCTTGTAGTTAATTTGGTTTTTAAAGTAGTCAAAATGATTTATTCACTCGGAATTGTTTTTAAATCAATATTGCTGTTATTATATACAGTGTTCTCCTGGTTAAATTAGTGTGTTAAACATCTTTTGGTTAATTCCCAGGTTTTTAGGAACATATCAGTTACCTAGGTTATGTCAATAGCCATCTTCTTATATTAACCTTAAATCTGTATGGCAATTTATGTTGAGTAAAAAGGGTTCACTTTCATGATGTTATTTGATCCTTAAAACTGACTGTCCTATGAAGCAGACAACCAGGGCAGATGAGCCAGCTGAGGAACAAAGAATGCAGATGATTTTTGAAAAAATGCACAGCAATACCACCTTATACTTATCAGCTTGGCTAATATGACAGAAAAGGAAAATAAGTGTTGGAGAAGATGTGGGAAAATTGGAACACTAATGCACTATTGGTGGAGTTGCGAACTGATTCAAACACTCCGCTGAACTGGAACTATGTCTAACAGGCTATAAAACTGTGCATACCCTTTGATCCAGCAACATTACTGCTAGGTCTGTATCCTAAAGAGATCATAACAAAGGAAAAAGGACCCACACGTACAAAAATATTTATAACAGTTCTTTTTGTTGGTGGCAAAGAATTAGAAATTGAAGGGATGCCCAATTGAGGAATGGCTGAATAAGTTGTAGTATATGAATGTAATGGAATACTATTGTGCTATAAGAAATGATGAGCAGGCGTATTTCAGAAAAACCTGGAAAACTTATATGAACTGATGCTGAATGAAGTGAGCAGAACCAGGAGAACACTCTACACAATAACAGCAACATTGTACATGGGTCAACTATGATTGATTTAGCTCTTCTCAGAAATACAGTGATCCAAGACAATTTCAAAAGACATGATGAAAAATACTATCCACATCCAGAGAAAGAACTCTGGAGTCTGAATGCAGAACAAAGCATACTGTTTTCACTTTTTTTTTTCTTTCTCATGGTTTTTCCTTTTTGTTGTGATTCTTCTTTCACAACATGGAAATATATTTAATGTGATTGTACATGCATAACCTACATCAGATTACTTGCTGTCTTGGGAAGGCAAGGGAGAAAAATTTGGAACTCAAATTTTGCAAAAATTAACGTTGAAAACTATCTTTACATGTAATTGTAAAAAATGAAATACTACTAAGTGGGAAAAAATGTACAGCAAGTAAAGGAAGACCTAGAACTAGAGCCAGAGATGGGTTTAACAACTCAATCTCCAAAAAAAAAAAATGTATACCACACACAATAATGCAGTTTCACCTTCATCACTAATGTTTTCTGCATCACTTTCTTAATCTTGGACAATCAATAAAATGGTAAATCAAGTCCTGATCTGTAGTATTTGCTAATTTCAGAGTATAAATACTGTATCAGCAATGCCGTATTCACAGTGCCTACAGTAACTATAAATATGCGGATATAGTTATTAATCACAAAATGGAACAGGCTCTCTACATAAGAAATATAGATAGTGCATTCATTTAAATACCAGAAAACTGAGTCCCGAAACCAGAAAGTCAAAGCCAACCCAGTAGTGATGAAGTTGGCACATGTGGTCAAAGCAGTAAACACCCACATCCTCAAGCCTTCAAACAGGACAGGCTACCTCAGGCAAAGATCCTCCTCTCCTCACACACGCAACTGCTCAGCGTCCAGGCAGCTTGGTCCCAGCAGCTCCGGCCCCTGGCAGTTCCTGCCCCAGGCAGTCCTCAGCAGGAGTCCTTAGCAGAGATTCTGCCCTGCTCAAAGCAAAATGAGTTCGCAACAGCAGCCACTGCCTCTGACACTTGCAGTCCGCGCGGCACGGAGACTAGCTTGGTTCTGGCGTTCTCTTGCTCCACCTCTTCCTGCTACATCAGCAAGCTCAAGGGGCATGGAAGATCTTCAAATCCCAGTATCATTACAAATACCCACACTGAAAATTTAACACTTGGCTCCACTTGGTTCAGGCTTGCTCCAGATAATCCCTGACTAGAACCTAGGTCTCCTCACTCTACAGATCTTTCTACCACTCAATCCTATTTCCACTGGGCTATGATTCACAGATCCTTTGTCCACAAAGAATAGTCTCACTGAGTAAATGGATAATGTGGTTTAAATTACTCTATAAAGTTACATAGGGTAAACTTGAACCTATAGAGACGAAAGGGAGGATTTTAGTATCTTGTTACAATGCCATTAGAAGTGGCCAAATATTTAGGAATCTTTTTTTTTTTCCCATTAAAACAGATTGAGGCACTGATTTAGCCTAGTTTTGATTTATGAGTATGGCTGGTCCTTGACAAAAAAAATAGTACTGTATTTCTTTTAAAATATTACAAATTTAGGCTTGTCACTAATTTAGACTGACTTTTTAACAATTCAGGAGGGTTGATTATGTATATCTGTGTCCATCAGCACCTTCTGAATTCCTTAGGGTTTCTGTCACTTTCTGTTTGGGATTGCTTCTCTCATTCTGAAGAACTCCAAGCCCTTTTCCTTTCCCCACAAAATTAACCTCAAAATTAGCTCCTGTCACTTAATTAATTTAGTTAATTAATAAATTAGCACTCAAGCAGCTCCCCATGATAATTTCATCTCTATAGAATAGTTGAGGAGTGGACACCGAGGCAAGGAGAGAGATGAATTAATTGACCTCTTTTCAGAAGTAGAAACAGCTGATGACAGTGAATAGAGCACTCACTGGGCCTGCAGTCAGGAAGACCTGAGTTCAAGGCTAGCCTCAAACTAGATTAGTTGTGTGACCCTGGGCAAGTCACTTAATCTCTGTTTGCTTCACTTTCCTAAAATAAGGATGATAATAGCACCTACCTTCTGGTATTGCTGTAAGAAGAAAAGGAAGTATTTGTAAAGGTCTTCGCAAATCTTAAAGGTCTACATAAACAGTAGCTAATATTGTTAAGTAAAGTGGGAAATCAATTCAGTTTAATTCATCGAATAGAGAGAGAGCTGGAGTGTTGCAATGTGAAGTATTGCATTATATATAGACAATACTCTGCTCAGTTCTGGGTCTGATATTTTAAGAACTATACTCACAAGTCTAGGAGCATCCAGGGGAAGGAAGGTTAGCAGGAATATGACTATGCCATGTGAGCATCAGCTGAAGGAAATGGAGGTACTATAAAGACTTTGGAACCTGGAGAACTGAATACTTTGTGGTGGTGCTAGAACTGGGGAAAGTCATACGGATTGTTTTCAAATATTAGAAGGGCCCTCACATGGAAGAAAAATTAGACTAGTTCTTCTTGGACCCAGAGGGCAATGAAGGTAACCAACAGGCTTCATAGTGTTTAGTACTGGGCCAAGAACCAAGAACAATGAGTGACTGGAAGTTGAAGAGAAATCGCCTTAGGCCTGATGCAAAAAAAAAAAAAAAATGCTGGCATTCAGAGCTGTCCAAAAGTGCAGAGGGCTACCTTGGCAGGTCTCAGGTTAATTTTTGCTTCAGTCTTTAAGTCAAAGTGTGAAAGCTACCTCTTGGAAATGTTGTACTTAGTGTTCTCCAACAGTTACTGGCTGGACTAAATGGCCTTGAGTGCTCTTCTCTGGGATTCTGTGATTCAGAGCCCTGGATCTGGATTTGGAGCACCTCAGTTTGTATTCTTGTCTTGCTGCTTGTGATTGTTTGTCCTTTGTTTACAAAGAAGACCAATGACATCATGGGATGATGTCTTGACTTGTGGGTGAATTGGATTTAAGTGAGGCAGAGTTGTGCAAAGTCATCAACCTCACTCTCTCTTCCAGAGTCATCAAAGTCCAGTGGTGGGACAAAAGTCAGGATAACTGGCAATGGCCCAGGGTGCAGTGGATGACCTTGCTGTCTTCAATGCCTGACCAAGCTCTATGTGCTTTAGCTACCTTCATAGCCATTGGAACAAATTGCTCTCATCCTTCCATTCCACTGGGCGAAACTTTCAAATGCTTGGGGTAGTGCCCCGGCCTGCGGGGCACAACGCGGACCCTAGAAGAGAAAGAGGGACGGGGGACAAGAAACACGAAGAATGGAGACAAGACAGGCTTTCTGATCAAGTCTCCTTTATTGTATGCAAGGGCATGAGTATATAAGGAAGTAGAGGATTTCCACAGGTAGATAGGCCGCAGGATGTTCAAGTGAGATAAAACATTCCAGGAAACGGTATGCAAGGAAGTTGGCCAGCCACGAAATGTTCTGATAAGATATTGTAAAACATGACCAGGTGTTATTACAAAATATTAGAATTTTCCACTGGCCCCCAACAGGGTAGACATCCCTCTAATTCACTGATGGGTTTGAGACCTGTTGGTTACCTTCAGCCTGGTTTAGCCTGTCTGCTGAGATGGTTTTACTGGAATGTGGCTGCTGCACATGCTACAGTTTCTTGGAGTCACAGGTGAGAGTTGGGTGCCAGGTGGGCACCAAAGGTAGATGAGCAGCCCTGAAAAGGGTTCTGCAAGCCCTCACAGTACAGACACTCATTCTCCCTAAACACCCCATACACCCTGTATATATATATGTGATTTGGAATAAGCCATTTATTCTCTCTAGGCTTCATTTTTTTCATCTGTAAAGTGAGAAAGAGTATTGGATTGGACAGTCTCTTAGGTCCCCTCTAGCTCTAAATCTTATGATTACTGAGCATTAACTGTGTGCTACCTAGCCCAGTACTAAACACTATGGAGGTGATACAGAAAACATGGCCCCTGCGTTTGAGCGGTTTAGAATGAAGTTGAGGAAGTTGGGGCAATAATTCACACCTACCTCCCAAATATGAAGCAGAACAACACAAAGCAATGTGTGCAAGTGAGAAGACTAGAGGAAGTATGATAGGAATTCAGAAGAAGGAGAAGTTGCTGTGTACTGGGGGGGGGGGGGTGTCAGGGAAGGTTTCATGGAAGAGGTAGCAATTAAGTTTAGTCTTTTTTTTTTTTTTAGCTTTTTGGGGAGGGGAAGGTAGGGCAATAGGGGTTAAGGGACTTGCCCAAGGTCACACAGCTAGTTTTTTGTGTTAAGTGTCTGAGTTCAGATTTGAACTCAGGTCCTCCTGACTCCAGGAAACGTGCTCTATTCATTGTGCCACCTAGCTACCCCTAAGTTTAGTGGGGTGAGGAGGTGAGGTGTGGGGAGGGGGAAGGGAGAGGATATTCCATTTAATGAGCACAGGATAAATGGAGCAGAGGAGATAATAAGTATGATTATGGGCCAATCAGCCATTTACTACATATCAGGGAAAAAAAAGAGAGCTTCTTGTCTGAAGTGGAAGGTTAGAGTTGGGGAATGGTAAGCAAAAGAGAAGGTTGGGTAGGCAAAGATACTTTGGAAGGCCATGCTTCAGAGATCTTAACTGAGGCCTCTTTGGCTCTAAGTCATGGCTGGAGCCATTACTCTCTCCTACCCAATTATCTCTGGTTCTCCTAGCATTCCTTCATCAGTTTAGCTAACTTGCAAGGGAAGAAACACTTCCATCTTCTTTCTTGGACTTACTCTCAAGGGGCAAAATTAACTGGTCAGTTTACAAGTTTCCCCTGGGGTTCCCTTATTAAAGATTTCCTTTTGCCTTTCCTCTTCTTTTCCTTCCTTATTCTAGCTCTCTTATTCCTACTCCCCTCTTTTTTTCTCTCTCCCACAACATAATTTGCGCCTTGATGGAGATGAATAATTAGGACCCTCCAGTGTAAATCATTTTGGGCAAATTAATTTTCATGCCAATCAGAGAAAATTAATTGGCTTAATGGTGTTCCATATTCTCCAGGAGGGGCCTTCCAAGAGCCCTTTGCACCTCCTCCTTCCCACCAGGTTGGGCCTCCTGTTCTTTTCCTCTACTCCTTGGCTTGTTTTTTGCAATTAGAAGATTATTTGTTTATTTTACTAACTAGTTTCAGCAGCATATTCTTTGGCCCCTCTACCCAGCTAAATGACCTATTCAACAAGTGTGATAAAATCCTCATTATAGGATTTAGTGAAATCTTCCTGGTTCACTACAGTCTAAATGTAATCCATTTACCTCCACCACTTCCACATAGGACTTCCCTGAATAGCTGGAAAGGGTAAAATCTGAGGAAGGCTGGGAGGATGGTTATTATTGTAAATTTCCTGAACATCATGGGGCTGTGGATACAATTGGAAGATTGCCTCAGATTGGTTTCCTAATCCATTACCATGGTTTCGGTACTTTGGGAGGTTTCACAAAAGAATCAGACAAGTCAGGAATGCTTTGAGGGAGGCCTTTATTCTAGTGCCTTCCAACTTATACTAGGAAAAGCTTCAGACTAACATGAGGCATCCAGAATTAGGAAAGGGGCGTTTAAGAATACAAGCCAGGAGAGTAGCGGGAACTTTAGTCTTCGGCAGGAGGAGGAAGGGGGTCGATGATGATATTGTGGGCCATCTTCTGACTCGGCAATTCAGTTGTCAGGCTTTTGTCACACTTCCTAGTTGATCTGTGAGACACACAAGTGCTTTGTCACTTCCACAGGAGAGGAAGGTATTTGATGAGCCAGGTGAGGGCTGTGGCTTCCGGGAAGGGGGAATGGTTTTTTGCTCAGTCATGTCTGTTTGATTTTTCATCTCCGATGTCACGGGCAGATAAACATTAGGGACTGGGTGGTGAGGCCTCCACTCTATAGAAATGGAACATGAGGCATGGAGGGATGTCTTCACTCTTGTTCTCTTCACTCATTTTCTTTCCCTCTTGTCTATTCTCAACTTTCGTTCTGATGACCTCACTTAAACATCCCATTACTGGTGGCTTCAGAAAATCATTCCTCCCCAGGGGGGAGAGCCCAATGATGGGCTCTTGTCCAACTTCCTGGGCCAGTGTATGACTGATTATTCCCAGCTTTGCTCAGTTTAAGAGGAAAGAAAAGAGGGGCTATGCAGTGACAGGTGGGAGGGGGCTTCATCTGAGACCTAAGAAGTAGCCAAAGTAGCTTCTAAAGGGTGTAAAGGAAGGACTTCTGATTCATAGCTTCTGATTTTGTATCTTTGTCACCCATACCAGCTTCATCACCAATGGCATCACCTTATCGATATACTCAGTAATTATCATAGTCATGGCTACTATCAACATTCTTACTGTCAACATCATTGTCACTGTCACCATTCTCATGAAATCATTATTAAAGGGAGGAAGAGCAGATTAACGAATTGGGCATGTAACAAAAAAAAAACAAAACCCTAGAAAAATAGCAACTTAAGAAGCTCTCAGTTTAACACCAATATAGAAATACTGAAAATCAAAAGAGAGATTAATAAGATGGAAAACCAAACAAAAACCCATTAAGCTAATAAATAAAACTGGGTACTGGTTTTATTTAAAAAACAAAACAACCCAATAAAATAGATGAGCCATCCCCTAATTTGATTAAAAAAAGAAAGAAGGAAACTAAATGATCAGCACCATATAAGCATCGCCATCACATTCAGTATCACTCGGCCAGTTCAGAAAGTGTTTATTGAGCCTCTATTAATTAGTTAGCACTGTCAGTGCTTCTGCCATACTCTAATTTCTAGAAAATAAGAAATTGTGGAGTCTAAACTTTGCATCTCCCTAGTACCTTTAGTACCATGTGCTTTGCATATAGGAGATGCTTAATAAATGTTGGTTAAGCAAATGCATAAATGAATGAATGCAAAGTACGATAACGGATATAGATTAATGATGTTGGTATTTCTCAACTGAATTGTTGTAAAACATCTTTCTAACTGGTCATGCTGCCTCTACTGTCTCCCTGTTCTAACTTTTCCTTTACATTGCTCCCTACTTTTGTTGTTGTTCAGACTGTGTTCATGATCCAGTTTGGACTTTTCTTGGCCAAGATACTGGAGGGATTTGCTATTTCCTTCTCCAACTTATTTTACATATGAGAAAAAAAGTGAGGCAAGCAGAGTTAAGTGACTTGCCCAGGGTCAAATATCTAGTAAGTATCTGAGGACGGGTTTGAACTCAGGAAAAATGAGTCTTTCTGACTCCAGGTCTAGCACTCTGTCCTCTGTGACAACGAGCTGCCTGCCTGTGTAATCTTCATAATTACAGGTGTGACTGTATCACTTCCTTCTCCAAAACCTTCACTAAGTCTTCTTTCCATGGCGACTCTAGGGGGACATAACCACATGGGGCCATGGTGGCAAAGTCCAGAAGGATGACTAGTCGGGGCTCTTTCTCAAAATGGAGGTTCTTCAAAGAATTTACCTATTAGAAAAAGGGGCGACAGAGTGAGAGGGAGAAGGCAGTTGGAAGTATAGGGAGAAGTTTGGAGAGTGAACGTAAACCATATGAGAATTGGTTGAGGGAACTGGTGATACTTACCTTGGAGAATAAGAGATTTAACAAGACAGTGATACCTGTTTGTAGGACTCGAAGACCCCTTTATCAATAATTTTTGGAGACTCAGAGAGTTGTAGTAAAAGCAGGGAGATATTTCTTTCTTTCTCGAGAAAGGGTGCTCCCGATGCACTTAAGGTGGTGCTGACGGAGGAGAATAAGCTGCAGAAGCTGACAGATTTCTCTGATTATAATCCTAACTCCACTTCCAACCCCTGTCCCACCTTACCATAATATTATTAATGAGACTCTAATTCTGTTAGATAATATACATAATACATGAGGTTCATTAAGCAAGCTCAGTAACAAACCCAGAATATTGAACCCTAACCAGTCCAACCTAGATGTGTCCTTCTCTGGGCCTGAGTGTCCCAAGGCTGCTATATGATTCCTAATTGGTCAGATCCACCTGCTTCTGGCAGCCCCTTTTATTCTACATTATTTCATTTTTAGTATTATCTAGGAGCGCTCTGGGAACTGGGAACCCAACTTCCTCCCACGGCTACTGACTCAACTCTTCCCAAGGCTACTGTCTGGTACTTCTTATCAGTAGTCTTGTTTCAGCAATCCTTGCAGTTCTGTAGAAACTTAACCTTTTGCTGCCTCTCACACTAACATTCCTTTATACCCAATGACCCCATATGTATGGGAAAACATACTGAGCTTAGTTACAAAGTATAAAGAGTATAAAGAAGAAATGAGAATCTAATAGGATGTTCAGAATGGGGAAACTTCACCTGAGGTCATCCTTCACACCCTTGAAAGGTTGCTGTTTGGAAGAAGGATAGACTTATTTTGCTTGGCCTCAGGGGACAATGGGTACCTCATGTATTATATTCACGTACAAGATGCAGAGAGGCAGATTTAGGCTTGATGAGTGAAGACTCTTAACTGAGAACAGATAGGTGTGAAATGGGTGCTATAGAAATGCTAGATAGCCCAAGGTTACACAGGAAGTAAGTAGCAGAGTCCGAATTTGAACTCAGGTCAGTGCTCTTTCCTCTGTACCATACTATGTTAGGGAGGTGATTATGAGATTTGATAGTAGAAGACCTTAGTTCAACAAGTCTTCTCAGCTAGACATCAGATGAAGAGAGCCTAAGTCTTTTTAATAAGTGCTGCAATTTATAACCTGCCTGAACTGTGCTCAAAACCTGGTCTTATAACCTAACATATTCTCAAACTGTCGCACCCCAGTCCTGTGGAAGGACTCCCACTAAATACTAGTTGTCCTTTCAGCCTCTTATCCCTGAGTGGGGGAGATGCCTGCAGAGTACAGGCTCAGGACTAGGGAGGGGGCACACTTAGTATTCCAAAACTAGCCTGGTGTTCAGCTATTTTTAAAGCTCCTTTAATAGCATCGTGGCTGTGAGCTTTGATTGAGTTGGAAGTGTAATTTTCAATTAAGAGTCTTCACTCATTCTTGCTTACATTACACTCTAATTAAATTTCAGTCAAATGAGGCACTGTGGAGAGGAGGGGAGAGGAGGGAGTGCTCCCACCTCATTACTCCAAGGTCTAAGTCTCATTCAGGTCATACAAATCAGCTTCACTTATTCCTTTGCTCACTTTACCAGACTCTTTGTCCCTGTCCTCCTGCTTTTCAGTGGGCAGTGACTGGGAAAGAATGAGGGCAATGCAGCACAGAAAACTGGATACAGACTATCCTGGAATGATATTCGTTTTTTTTTTTTTTTTTTTTGCAGTTTGGAGGAAGGAAGGCAGGGCATTTGGGGCTAAGTGACTTGCCCAAGGTCACATGGCCAGTAAGTGTTAAGTATCTGAGGCCAGATTGGAACTCAGGTCCTTCTGATTCCAGGGCCTGGTGCTCTCTGTTCACTGTGCCACTTAACCACTCCCTGGAAAGATATTCTGTGAGAGTTGTTATTGAGGTGACCCCCAGCTCTCTTTAGCTTTGGTCCCTATTTCTCTCAGGGGGACCTTGGCTTTTGAAGAGCACCAGATTAATTCAATGGGAGAAATATTGAAAATTTTTCTGCTCTCATACAGATGTAACCTGTGGCTCAAAGTCTTCTCAAGGTCTTTAGGCTCACATGGACCTCATCTGACCTCTAGAGAACTGACCCTAAGAGGGCTGCTTTCTCTCTGGTTTATTCCATGCACTTCAGAGTTTTACTTTGGAGGAACTGCCAAAACAAAACTTATGTATAGCTTGTGTCTAGGTTCTCCATGGTAGATAGAGTGCTGGACTTGGAGTCAGGAAGACCTGAATTCAAATCCTGCCTCAGATATTTATTAGCTATGTGACCCAATGCCAAATCACTTAGTCTGTTTTCTTATGATAAAATGAGTAGGTTGGACTAAAGTGACCCCCCTCATGTTCCTTCACCCTCTAAATCTGTGATCTCAACATCCTATAAGGCACTTAATATTCAATATAGGTATCGAGTCTGGGATAACTTTTGTTTCTCTCTCTGAAAATTCATGAACTGCAAGGGACTCCCAGGATCTCATGAGCAGATACGAAAGCATAAAGCACACCAGCAGTCCAATAGACTCCCCCTCCAGGGTTTTGGAGGATGATGAATAAGCACTTCTCTTCACCTTGTATCTCTATTGTCTAAGGAACTCATAGTAACAGCAGGGAGGGTTGGGCTAGTTTCCCATTAAGGTAGCAGGGGAGCTATTATTGGGATTTGGTTGGTTTAGGGCTTGAAGTATTTATTGAGGTGGCTTCTTTGTCACCGGAGGCATAAAAAGTCCAACCTGTGGGGAGTTGGAGACCTGGTGATTTATCGGAATTCCCACTACCCTAGTGGATATCATTTTGACCCAACCTTGCCATGCCTGAACTCTTGAAATTAAAAATTCTCAAATATGGATTCCTACAAGGTAACTTTGAAAACTGGTGCTACTTAGGAAACCTTCTTTTCTGCCTGGAAGGCTAGATTCTGGGATCATTCTGTCTAGGTAATTCAAAATATTCCTACCCTGCTGCCTCCTCTACACAGTAGGCTGAGGTTCAAGAACAATGTCCTTTCAACTTCCCTCTCAGGCTGTACGAAAACACCCCATCACTTACTCTGTATTTCTTTTGCTAGTCACTATGATGGTTTTTGGCTTGAGTGAGGGGGGAAAGGGAGAAATCTACCCTCACTACCTAGACCCAAATTCTGCTAAACCATATTCCATTCTCAAAGTCCAAGGAAGTATGAGAGAGTCTGTTTTTATATAGAACATATGGGAAGGGTGACTGTTTCCACAAGAGTCCCATCTCTCCAGGCTCTTAGTCACAAATCATCCTGGAGGCAGCCACAGTCACTGGGAACCAACCAGAGAGATTCCTGGTGTCCTCTTGGCAAGGCACCAGGTTATATGCCTAGCTCCATGAGGGATGCCCTTCAGATGATCGGGGAACTCATCAAATTGATTAAAGGCTCCCCTGATGAAACCTCCTTACACTAATTATATTCATGTCGTGTTAGTGTGGTGTAGTAGGTTGGGTCTAGCATTTGGGAACTGGCTCTACCATTTATTGGTTATGTAAGCTTGGAAGGTAATTTTATCTCTTTGAGCCTCCACCTTCTCATTTGTAAAATGGAGATAATTATGTTTGTATTTGGTGATTCTGTAGCAGCCATTCATTTAATGGACTGAAAGTGCTTTGGGAACCTTAAGGCGCGATGTAAAAGTCAGTATCGTTCTTTTCTTTTTCTTCATCCTCATACTCATCCTTAACCTTGGTTAATGGGAATCCACCTAACTAGAATTCAGATCAAGTATTTCTTAAGTCCAGAACTTAGGTCAGTGAGAACTATGTCCTGTACAAATTCTAGTAGCTAATTGGATGGGAAAGGAATCATCTCCCTCAGTTGCTGGTGTAATCTTCCTCCTCAAATTAATTTGTACACATTTGCATTATGCAATAGAATTTAAGCTCAAGGTGGGTAAGTTATTCATTTTTGTCTACATTTTTGTGCACTAAGCACAGTACCTTGTAGAAATGCTTAATATGCTTTTAATAGAAATGCTTAAAAAATGTTTACCAAATTGTGTTTGTTTATAGAAACATCCTTTTCATGCTCTTAGGAACATACTTTAAGGCAGGTTCTCAACCTGTGGGTCACAACTCCTTTGGGGGTCGAACGACCCTTTCATAGGGGTCACAGGGTTCGCCTAAGACCATCGGAAAACACATTTCCAATGGTCTTAGGAATCGAGATACTGCTCCTCAATCTGTCTTCAGGCGGGTCCGCCCACATGCAGATACACCCACATACAAGTATTAAAGGGTCTTGGCATTAGGAAGGTTGAGAACCACTGCTTTAAGGGGAAAAAAGGAAATTGACGAAAAAAAGAGTACTAAAAAAAGCAGCTGCTATGCGATGTATTGAATTCGGGCTGCATTCTGCCTAGTCTATACCTTCTCCATCTTTACCCAGTGGCCTAGAAGAAAATGGCCACTGACATTCAGAATGATTACCCTGGAGGTTCTGCAAGATTTTCTATCAGCAAAGAGTAAGTAAGCTATAGCTGGGTTAGGCAGAAAAAAAGATACCATCCTGCAAGTGACTGTCATTTTGTCTTTCCAAGACATGTGATTTCTTGCCTCAAAAAATGCCTGGTTGCTTTCCACTACCTATAGAATAAAGTCCGTACTTCCTGGCTTAACATTCATTGCCCTGAAAAATAATGCTCCCGATGGACTTTTCTAGTGTTATCTCCTCCTTCTCCTGTGCTTGTGTCTCCTCATTACTGTCTTTCCACTTTAACAGGCTCTTCCCCTTTCCTTTTCCTCATTGCATTCTTGCTTTCCTACTTTTGCTCACATTGTTACTATTCTAATCACTGGAGATGTATTCATTTTATTTCTTGGCTTAAGAGCTTTTTCTATCAATGTAGTATAGTAGAGAGCAGGCTGATGTTGGAAGGAGAAGACCAGGGTTGGGTCTTTCCTCTGACACATACTCACTGTGTGCCCATGGATGAATCACTTAACCTTCTCAGTATTCCAGACTATGGTTTCCCTCTAAGACTACCAGTTATTGTACCAGAGTTGGTACTACCAGAGTTGCCAATCTGCATTGCTGGAGGGAATTTCCAAATAGGGAATTCCTAACACCATTGAAAGCATAGGTCTGGACCAAAATATAAAATCCTGTCCTTTAAGGCCAAGCTCATATTTCTCCATTGTGAAGAGCTTCTAGCCCTGGAGAATGTTTCTCAGAATGAGGCTAAGGGAGGCCTCAGACCATGAGTCACATACTCACCCAGTTGTTTTGGAGACTGGATCTCATCAAGGGTTTGCTTTCTTTGTGTTCTGACTAGTTCAGGCTGTTGCCCTGGTTCCTATACTTTATGTACAAATGAACACAGATCAGTGGACTTTACTCAGAGCTCTGCATTAGAAACAGAACAAACCTTCTGAGGCACCAATTTCACGGGTGAGAACCTCAGGAAGATCCATAAGCTCATCCATTGGGGAGCAAAGGGACAAAATCTCCCTACACTGTACTTTCCGGAGGCCCATATCTTGCCCATGTCTTCCACACATGCTTTACACTGCAATAGTATTATAGAAAAAAAATATATAATAACTCAGCCCTTGTTCGTGCTGACACAAGTGACCAGTTTCAACAGATCACAAGCTTCGGGAGAGCTTCTCTTTCTTGTTTTTACGTCTCCTTTAGATGCTTTCCTAGAGGCAGAGATCTCAGCTGTTCTGAGTGTTAGTGCTATTTGCATATGCATTCTTTGTCTTGACGTGACAGCTCCTTACCTTGTGGTGATTATACAAGATTGTGGTTTTGTTTACCTGAGGTGCTGACATCCTGGAAGCTTTCTCTTGCCTTCCCAGCTCACGACAGTTTCTCCCTCCTCTAAACTCCAGGAGTAGTTACTACGGGCATTATTCATTTTGCATTTTGCCAGATAGTGTTTTGTTTTGTATCGCTAGTTTTCTTCTTCTGTATTTTTTTTTTCTGATTCCTCAACTAAACCGAATGTTTTCAGTAACTAAGGGTTAGAAATTATGAGAGATTTTTAGCAACTGAGGATGAAGCAAAAAAAAAAGGGGGGGGAGGAGGCTCCAATTCACCATAACCTTAGATACCCTAAACATTGTGGTTAGTGAAAATTTTATTCTAACAAATAGACCAACAAAATCTGGGCCCATTAGGTAGGCCTCCTGTTGTTCAGTTGCTACAGTCGTGTGTCCAACTTTTTGTGAGCCCACATGGGATTTTCCTGGCAAAGAAGTGGTTTGCCATTTTCTTCTCCAGTTCATTTTACAGTTGAGGAAACTGGGGCAAACAGGGTCAAGGAACTTGCCCAGGGTCACACAACTAGTAGGTTTCTGAGACTAGATTTGAACTCAGGAAGATGAGTTTTCTATCTCTATCCACTGTGACACCTAGATACCCTCATTAAGCCTCCTACTCTCTGATGGAGAAGATAGATGAATGACTTGCTCTTTCTCAGGCAATATCCTGTGTGTGTAGGAAGAAGCTACCATAGGGAAACATGGTATCATATGGTGGCAAAAAAAACTGGTTCTTGAGTTAGAAGACCAGTATTTATTTATGTATTATTATAATATTTTTATTATATAAAATTACTTTTTATTATTATTTTTATAATAAAATATTATTAATATTTTTATTATATTATGTAACACTTGTGTATTATGTATTACTTTTGGTTCTTACTGTGCATTGTTTTGTTGCTTTTATTGATTCTGCTCAAAGAGTAAAACACTGAAAGCGTGTTCGATCATGACTGTTCATTCCTGGGTGAGTTAACTCCATTACGGCCATATCATATGACTAGAGCAAGTTCAAGGAAGAGGGGAAGTTTGCCAGAAGCAGGGGTTTGGGAGCTGCTTCAGATCAGATAAATCCATGCTAATCTACAGTCCCTAGTAAGAGAGCAAGTTAATATGGACAGCAAGAAAGGTGGATTTGTTTTCTGAGAATCATAGAGAGGTTGGTGCTTGCCCAGCATTTCTTGGTAAAATAGAGTGTTGGAAGTGCTGGGACAAAGGTGGGATTTAAGCAAGCCCTGATCCACCCTGGTGAGTCAGTTTATTGGCTACTAGTGCTATTTTGTGGTTAAACCTGGTACTTTGAGTTGACTTCTCTAGTTGAAGCCCCGTAATGGGTTCCTTCTCTCCATCTTGAGGAGACTTCGGTTTCCCTCACTTCCTAGAAAGTCTAAGTTCTTTCTGTCTCTGAGATGAAATTTGGGCCTTTAAGAAACCATACCCTCAGGGCAGCTAGGTGGTGCAGTGAATAGAGCACCAGCTCTGGAGTTAGGAGGACCTGACTTCAAATCTGGCCTCAGACTTAACACTTACTAGCTGTGTGACCTTGGACAAGTCACTTAACCCCAATTTCGCTGCCTTCCCCCTCCAAAAAGACAAAAAAAAAAAAAAAAAGAAGAAACCATACTCTTAGTGCTAATTATTCACCTTTATTGGTGAGGACATTGCATTTGGGTGGGGTTCTGAGTTTATTACCTGTTGTGATAGGACCAGCATTTTCCTGATATGGTTTCTTCCCCTCCCTGCCCCCTTAACATGGGGAGGCCCAGTCTCTTCCTTTTTTTCCCTGAAGTTGAGGGATTAATTTTCCCTATAAGGAGACAAAATTTTCCCTGGGGATCTAATTGTACCAGGGCCTCCCGATTCAGCTTCCTGGTCACCTAAAAGCATAAAAAGTCCAGTTATGGGACTGGTGGATGTCTGAAGGCCACACTTGTCACCATGTACCATGTATCAGGAGATACATTTCCATATGGAGACAAGAGAGGCCACATCAAGAGAAGCTAAGTGTCACAGTCTCTTTGCTGTGTTAGGTCAAAGGAAACTTCCTTTTGGTAACAGTTCATTGACTTTTGAGTGCCTTATTTTGTCCCAACATCAAGCCTGAACTAAGAGTGTGCCTTCATTAGAGCTGTCTGCAACACCTGTACCTTCTTGGTTTCTTCATCTCATTCACTGGTAGAAGGCTAGGTTCTTAACCCCAGTCACATGGGGGACTCTTTCTTACCTGGCTGTTGGTGTCACATATCAGAGGACACAATCATCCACCATTTTAGCTAGTTTTTTAAGTGCTCCTTTTTGGAGATGATTCGGATTCACATGCCTTTGATTGTTAATCTGTGCTTTATGATCTATTCCCATATACTTTACTCCTGAATTTCTATTTCATTTTGAGTTAATGTCATAGTGTTTTATCTATCCCTGCTTTATTGCTGGCACTGATGTTTTTTGGAAGGTGGACAAAGCTCTGGACCTTAACTAGAAGAGATATTGTCTTATGATCGTAGAATCTCAGGAGAAAGAGACCTCAGAAATCAATTAGTCCAGACCTTTTAATGAACAGGGATCATCTATAATGTCCTTGACCCCTGTTCAGCCTCTAGATAAAAAACTTTAGAGACATAGAACTGCCTCTTTTAAGGCAGCCCAGTCCTTTATTGGATAGGTCAGTTGTTAAGAAGTTTTTCTTTTACTGAGTAGGAATCTGACCCTTTGTAGCTTTCATTCAGTGATCATGGGACCAAAGAAGAACAAATTTAATTCCTATGCAATATGACAACCTTTCAAATATTTGAATATAGTTTTTTTGCACCTTTTAAACCTTTAATTGTGTTCAGACATTTAACAGTCTGCATAAATATAGTATTGTTCCACGCGTATCCACAACTTAGCTGAAATATATAGTTTGTTCTGTATATGTTTAGAGCAGCGGTTCTCAACCTTCCTAATGCCGCGACCCTTTAACACAGTTACTCATGTTGTGATGACCCTCAACTATAAAATTATTTTTGTTCCTACTTCATAACTGTAATTTTGCTACTGTTATGAATCTATCTGATATGCAGGATGTATTTTCATTGTTACAAACTGAACATAACCCCCAAGTTGAGAACTGCTGGTTTAGAGGGTCATAGCCTTAGAGCTGGAAGGAACTTTTAAGGTAATTTATTCATCATTTAACAGATGAAGAAATTAAGGATCAGAGAGGCCTTATTCGTACAAGTGGGAGAACCTAAGTCCAGGTTCCCTGATTTCAAATTCTTTCCACTGTATCACACTGTTTCCTATATAATTTCTCCCTAAGTTTTCTTTTCTCCTGGATAACGATACCTTAATCATCCTCTGGCATGGTTTGGCATCACCCTATTATCATATGTGATGCCCTCTAAACAGATTTAAAGATAGAGAGGCACCCTAAGGCATTGTATCTCACAAAATAAGTTGCTTTATCTTACAAAGAGGTTTTCTAGAACAGAAGAGAAAGGTAAGGGAGGGAGTAGGTATGCTTGCTTATTTGAAATGGACCTGCTCCTAGACTGATATGTAACACAAATGGATACAGGAATCATAAGATTTTATAGTCGGAATGAATCTTAGAGGTCATCAACCTAATTTTAATAGGTGAAGAGAAAGAGTCTCAAAGAGGCAAAGTAATTTGCCAAAGGTCACACAACTACTAAGTGGCAGAGCCAAAAATAAAAACCAAGTCTCTTGACTTCCAGTCCAGGGCTCTTTTGACACATCACGAATTTGAACTGTTTTCATGATTATGTTTCCTGAATGGATGTGGCTCCCTGAGATATTTAAGATGGAAATAGTAGGTGCTAGCACTTGTTGTGACATCCACACAGCTTTTAGACCTTTCTTTTTGTAATCCAGGCCTTAAAAATTCATTTGCATAAGACTCTTCTTATTGGTGGAGACTGATTACTCAATTCTCCATGCCTACAGGAGAGGCAGAGTCTCAAAGGCTTGGGAGAAAAGAAATTCTGGTCTTTTGGCTTCTAATTTTGGGGAAAAAGGCAGGTCCCTGAAGGGAGAAAAAGACTCTTGGAAGAAGCTGACATGTAGAGGAATTGGCAACTCAATCATGTCCTTCTACTTGGGTAAGATATGGGACTCTGTCTCTTGATTGAACTGAGATATCTCCCAATGGGAGAACTTATTCATTCTATATATTCTTTGGTGTATATTTTCATCTGTATGCCTTCTCTGATTTTTCAGTTTCTATCTGCTTAGATAAATGGATTTATTTGCTATTCAATACAAGTATTCTTTGTGAAACTGGCATTTGGTGGGAAGGGAATCAAGCCTTCAAGATTTTATATAGGTATAGCTTGGGGGTATTTCTTCTTAATTAAGGGATAGTGATCAGGAGCTAACCTAAAAAAATTATTTCCCCGTACACTAACAATATTTTAGCAAACAAATAGACCTAATTCTAGCCTTGTACAACTTCTCTCTGAGAACGGAGTGGCTGGTATCTAGCTCAACTTCCTACTCTCCTCCTGGCTGGAATCAAAGTCTCCTTTGGAGAAAGATGAGCTGAAAAGACTCTTGAGATATTCCTTATTCATACTTCCTGGGGAGCCACATCTAGGCAGACCCATATGGACACACAAAACCTAAATGGACAACAAAGGCACCACCTCTCACACTTTCAATTAATGGGACCTGATTACTCTTGGCCAGAATATTCCATGTGGATTAGTCATATTTCCCTGGCTAAATATAGATAAGTTTTTTGAGGGCAGGAATTATATTTTGTATTTCTCTTGAGTTTCCCACTGTGCCTAGTATTGGGTTGGGCAGATAACCAATAGAGACTTATTGAATGGAAAAATGAAACTCATAGTCAACATATTGTCTCTTACATCTCTCCTAATTTCATCTATCTCTCCCTCCCTTCCCCATACCAGTTAAAATATAACTCGTTTTCTTCTCCTTTGTCCTTTGTGGATAAAGAGAAGAGCTGGTCACAATCCTCTATTTAGTGGCCCATTTTCTTGACACTCAGCCTACAGACTCCATTTTTCAATTCCTTTCTTTCACTCATAATGGGGCCCTTTCAATCAGGGAAAGTAATTTCTTCTTTGTTGAAGTCCCATTTTGAATTACTGACCTGTCAGTTGTTCACGTGTCTCCTTAAATATCATTCAAGTCAGTTCTTCAGCCTCCAATCTCTTTAGTGTTCAAGATACACAGATCTTAAAGTGTGGGCACTCCTCTTTCAGAAGAGGCAAGCATGATATAAAGGAAATAACCTTGGATTTAGAGCCAGGAGAGCTGTGTTCTGGCCCTTGCTCTGTTACTAACTTCCTGTTTGGTCTCCAACAAGTCACTGCCATTCTCTTATTCTCAGGGTTTTTTTTTTTTTTTTTGGTTTGTTTTGTTTTACCTAAATGAGAGTAAAATGAGGGTATTGGGTTAGATGATCTCTGAGATCCCTCCTAACTCTCACATTGACCCCAAGTCTGGTAGCTGAGCTGTCCAGGTCATCTACAGACTCTGTTCTCCATTTCTCTAGAGACATTGGCCTCCCCAGGCAAGGACAGGAAGCTTTTAGTGATCACCACATTCTTTGATCTTGGAGATTCTGGTCCCCTTTAGTGTCAGGAATCTTATTGGTTGTTATTTACTGCTGGGATTTTTGAAGAGGCAGCCAGGTGGATACAGCAATGGGCCTAGAGTCAGGAGGACCTCCGTTCAAATCTGTCTTCACACAATTACTGTTTGACCCTGGACAAGTCATTTAACTTCTTTTTGTCCCACTTTCCTCTTGTGTCATTTAGGAATGATAATAGCACCTACCTCTGCTAGAACAGATAAGTGGTAGTGTAAATAGAGTTCTGGGCCTGGAGTGAGAAAGACACATTTTCCTGAGTTCAAATTTGACCTCAGATACTTACTACCTATGTGACCTTGAGGAAATCATTTGACTCTGTTTGCTTCTGTTTTCTCATTTGTAAAATGAGCTGGAGAAAGAAATGGCAAACCACTCCAGTTTTGTTTTTTTGTTGCTAAGAAAATCCCAAATTGGGTCACAAAGATTCAGACATGACTCAAAATGACTGAACAACTGCTGTTAGGATTGAATGAAATAATATTTGTGAAGCACTTAGCACAACGCTGGACACATAGTAGTGACTTACTTAATGAATGCTTCTCCTTCCCCGCCTTGGATATGACTTGGTTTCCCATATTTTTTCACCCTGTGCCCATGTTTGGCCAATTCTCCCTATTAAATCCCATTCCCTTAATATAAACTCCGATTTACAATATTCTTTGGTCTATTGTTCTTGTTTTGGGGAGGACCATGAGTTTGTTTGTAAGATAGTGGGGCAACTTGGCAGCAATTTCTGAATCACTCACTGATACAGGTAATTCCAAAAAGTCAATTTTCGGATGGTTTCCATAGCCTTTCTAGGTTCCCACCTTAAAATGCTTTCACATAGTGTGTCCATTTCAGCAAGATCCTCTAGACTTGCAGAGGGTTCCTACTAGTTTAAGCAGATTGTTGGCTTGTTAGAGAGTTACTTCCTCATAGAGCTCTAGTATGCCCGGGCAAAAGCCAAAGGCTTTGAAGAGAAAGCAAGATTGGGACTCAGGGAGATGAGCCCTCACCCTTGACAAAAATCCCTTTTTCTCTTTTCTTGACACTACCCAAGAAGCACCTGCAGGCATTCTGAGAGGCGAGGAAAGACAGCCATCATCTCTGTTGAGAATCAATTGTACAACTGACAAAGGGAAATGAGATCTTTTTCTGAGAAGGTTTTCTTAGGGGGTCAGGGCTTAAACTTACAACAATGATAGATGGCGATAGCCAGGCAGCTGGCCACACACTAGCTTCTAAAGCTGTGCCTCTATTCAGGGGCCACCATCGGGTCTATCCCAGTGACATATTGGATGGATGTTGGTGAGATTGCTTTCTGCTTGCCAAGCTTCCTCCTTTGTTGTTTTCAATTAAGGCAGACTTAAGGTTTGAGTTCCTTCCCCCCCCATCTTCTCAAAGTCATCTTTCACATTGATGTGTCCTTCTCCAGTCATTCCTGGGCTTGTTTCCTCTCCTGTAGTCCCTGATTTATTAGGAAAAGTTCCCCCAGCTATTCTCTGGAATCCCTTTGGCAACAATTAACTTGCTCCAGTCTTTGGCTGCCCTTACCTTTTCTCAGCACTAGCTGATGCAGCAATAAACACTTGCTGGCTCTTGCTTCCATGCCCAACATGAATTTCTTTTGCCTTTTTGCCATTCAGTATTTCAATGGCATCTACATCTTTCTGTCCTCTGTAGTAAGAAGGGATTAGGCTAGAAAGCAGGGGGGTTTAATCTTCTCTCTTCCCTGACTTCTCTTCTTTTCACTTAACTGAATCCTACCCATCTCAAGTTCTTCCTCTTACATGAAACCTCCCCAGATCACCTAGAGCCCAGAGTGCTTTTGCCTTCCTTCTGAACTCCAAGAGTGCTACCAGTCATGTGGTAAACAGTATGTGCTTTTCTGATAGTAATACTATATAGTTAATAGTTCGTTATTTTGTATGTACATCTTGTGTTCTTGTCCAGACTGTCAACTCCTCGAGGATGGGAACTGCAGGTTACATTTCTTTGTATCCTACCTTTGTGCCTAGTACAGAGCTGACCAGGTTGTTGTTGTTCAGTTGTTTCAGTTGTGTCTGACTCCCATGTTTTCTTGGCAAAGATACTGATGTGGTTTGCTATTTCCTTCTCCAGCTCATTTTGCAGATGAGGAAACTGAGGTAAACAGGATTAGGTGACTTGCCTAAGGTCATGTAGCTAGTAAGTATCTGAGGCCAGATTTGAGTTCAAGAAGATGTGTCTTTCTGACTCCAGTCCCAGCACTCCATCCCACTGTGCCCCTTAGCTGCCCAGCGGGGTAGGTAGGAAGATTTAGGCATTCACTCATTAATTCAGAAACTATTTACAGATCTCCTTATATGTTCAAGGTATAATGACGAATACTTTGGGGGGAATATAACATGACCCATGAGATTCTGAGACAGGATGACTAAGAGTGGCTTTTATAGGAAGAGACAACTTCTAATTTGCCCCATATGGTCCCAGGCACCACCTCTTGGTATGCTCTTGATAAAGGCTTTCTAATTTTAGTAGTAACGATTACTTATATATGTAGAGTGCTCTGTAGCTTAGAAAGTACTTCCAAATACATTCCCTCATTTAATTCTCTCAACATCCTTGTGAGGTAGGCAGGGGTTAGAATTATCACCCACATTTTACAAATCAACCAACTTAGGATCATTGAATAATAACTGATGCCTGAATAGAGGTTTTTAAGGTTTTCAAAGTATTTTACTTACATCATCTCTTGAATCATGCAACAAGTCTGTGAAATAGTTATCCCCATTTTATAGGGGAGGAAATTGAGGATAAGTTTCTTGTACATAGTAGGTGCTTTACATACATACATACACACATATTATATATATATATATATATATATATATATATATATATATATATATATATATATATATATATATATAATTGAATAGTCCAACATACTTATTTTGCCAATGAGGAAATTAGAGCCCAGAGACACCAGAGGATCATAAATCTAGAGCTGAAAGGGACTTTAAAGGTTATTAAGTTCAACTTCCTTATTCTACAAGTAAGGAAACTGAGGTCTACCCAGAGAATTGAGATGACTCCCTCCAGTTCAGAGGAATTTAGTGGCAGAGGCAGTATTAAAACCCAGGTCTCCTGGAAAAAGAATTTCACAGCTGAGATATGAACCTGTGTTCTCAGATTCAAAATCTGGTGCTTTTCCCACTGAGGACAGGTAGAACCAGAGAATTTGGGGAGGAGGAGGGGGTTGGGCTGGCAAGGTATATAGCAGTAAGAAGCCCAAAGTTAATTGGGGTGACCTAATATGTTCCCTCCTGGGGCTGAGAGGGAATGGAAGCTAACAAGTTTGCATTTATATGGTGCTATAAGGGTTGCAAAGCACTTTATTATATACTATCTCATTTGATGAGCTTTCAGCACCAAGGCCAGAGGGTATGAGGTAAGGGGAGGAGAGACCACAGAAGAAGGCCTTGTGGACTTTGCAGCTTTTCCCTCTTCAACCTCCTGCCCTAACCCCAACCTTACCTTTGGTCCCTTGATCCTTTGTTTTGTCCATTGTTCCATTTCTCAGAAGACTTTTCCTCAATTTTTGTTATTGAATCTAGGGGAGCAGGGATAGACTTTTACCTTTTTTCTGCTGTCCCAGCATGCTTTTGGATTCAGACTCTCTCTCTCTCCCCTCTCTTCCCCCCCCCCCCCCCATACCCTCCTCCCTCTCTCCTTTGTCTCTCTGTCTCTCTCTGACTTCTATCTTGTTCTCTGGCTTTTCCTCAAATAATTTTGATTTTTTTTACCATGATGATGATTATCTTCTGATGTCTGGTCAAAGCTGGTAAGGTTCGGTGATCAATAGATTCTCAGTTTCTTTTGCCTTCACTACTCCATTGACTACCAACTTCTGGAATAGCCTGTCTACAGATCCACAAAGTCAGGGAGCTCCTTCCCTTCATGCTGGCAGGTGTTGATAAATTTGACATAAACTCACTTCACTATGTAGTCACTGCTCCCCCAATCGAAATTCCCTTTCAATTAGAAGTTGAATTGGAATACACTGCCATGGAGTGTTGTTCTACATTCTGGTCACTTCCAGGAAGCAGCTCAGAATTGAAGGCCTCTATCAATTTGAAATGATGAAACAGTCTCTTTATTGGCTATTTAACAGCAGAAAGAGCCTGTGACACAGGATCTCAAACCTCTTCAATTCCAAAGACTGCCTCCAAGGCTGGAAATATACATTTCAGGATCACTATTCCATCCCCTATGTTCAGGAAAGAAACACAAAGCAGAAAAGGCATCTAGGATTTCAAAGCTGAGAGTCAGCAGCATCATGAAAGTTTCTTGAGGAAAGAGTGACATGGTCAGATATGTATTTTAGGATTATCATATTGGTAGCTGTATGGAAGATGAACTCGAAAGGGGAGAGACTTGTGACAGTGAGACCAATTAGGAAGCTATAGCAAGAGGTGAAGTGAGCCTGAGCTAGGGCACTGGTCAAGATAAGAAAATGCCCTGTTGCTGTCAGTCAGGATCTCAGAGCAGCAGGTTGCCAACCACTCCTTAACTCAGCCCCTCAGTAGGTGGGCAAGGTTCTTTCATCTCTTTCTGGCAGTTATATCTCTATGTGGATGCATCCAAAAATCAAATCATTTCACTCATCTGCTCCAACCCACTAGAAATGTCCTTTCAATTTCATTTTTACCTCACCTCTGCTTCATTGATTCACTTCTCCCAATGTGATTACTTTTTTAAAAAAATAAAGTTTTATGTTTATTTTTAGTTTACAACATTCATTTTCACAAGATTTTGAATTACACATTTTCTCCCCATCTGTCCCCTGCCCATCACCTCAAAACAGTGATCCCACTGAATAGCCCTTCCCCCAATCTGCTCTCTCCTATATCCTCCCCCATCCCCATCCAACTTTCCAGTAGGGCAAGATGGATCTCCATACCTCAGTGCCTATATGTCTTATTTCCCAGTTGCATGTAAATAATAATAATTTTTTTAAACATTAAACTTTGAATTCCAGATTCTTTCTCTTCTTCCCTTGTCACACACCCTTATTGAAGCAATTCAATATAGGTTGTACATGTGTAGTCATGCAAAACATTTCCATAGTGGATATATTGTGAAAGACTGACTATATTTCCCTCCATCCTATTCTGCCCCTCACTTGTTCTATTTTCTACTTTGACCCTGTCCCTTTTCAAAGTGTGTGCTTCTAACTACCCTCCCTCCAATCTGCCCTCCCTTCTATTATCCCCCCTATTATCCCCTTACCCCCTACTTTCCTATAGGGTAAGATACCCAACTGAGTGTGTATGTTATTCCCTCCTTAAGCCAAATTCAACGAGAGTAAGGTTGACCCATTCCCTTTTGCCTTCTTGCTCTTCCCCTCCATTGTAACAGTTTTCTCTTGCCTCCTTTGTATGAGATAATTTACCCTATTCTGTCTTTCCCTATCTCCTCCCATTGTATTCCTCTCTCACCTCTTAATTTTATTTTTAAAATATCATCCTTTCCTATTCAATTGATCTTGTGCCCTCTGTCTATGTAGACCTGTACACATATATACACACACTCACATATATATTTATATGCACATATATCCTCCTATATAGACATATATATGTATGTATATATATATATACATACATATATATGTATGCATACATATACACACACATTTATATTCCCTTCAACTATCCTCATACTGAGAAAAATTTCCTAAGTTACAATTATAGTTTTTCCATATAGGAATGTAAATAGTTCAACTTTGATAAGTTTCTTATGATTTCTTTTTCCTGTTTACCTTCTCTTGCTTCTTGTATTTGAATGTCAAATTTTCTATTCGACTCTGGTTTTTTCATCAAGAATGCTTGAAAGTCCTCTGTTTCCCAATGTTATTACTTTTAAAGAGCTTTTGGGGCAGATAGGTAGTAAAATGGTTAGAGCATTAGGCCTGGAGCTGGGAAAACCCGAGTTCAGATTTGGTCTAAGACACCTACTGACTGTTTGATTGTGGGTGAGTCACTTAACCTCTGTCTGCCTGGGTTTCCTTGTCTGTAAAACTGGGATAATAATGGGGCCTCCCTCCACCAGGGTTGTTGTGAAGATCAAATAAGATAATAATTTAAAACACTTAGCACAGTGCCTAGCATGTAGTAGACTCTATAGAAATAGTATTATTATTTAGTCAAAGCTATTATTATTATTTAATAAAAAAAACACAAAGGATGTTATTGTCAATGAATTAGCTATAGTAGGGTTGGGGAACCTACAGCCTCAAGGCCACATGTGGCCCTCTAGGTCCTCAAGTGTGGCCCTTTGTCTGAATCCAAACTTCACAGAACAGATCCCCTTAATAAAAGGATTTGTTCTGTAAAACCTGGACTCAGTCCAAAGGCTGCACCCGAGGTGCTAGAAGGCCTCATGTGGCCTTGAGGCTGCAGATCCCCACCCTTGAATATCTTTTCTTTACTTACTGGGCTGGCCCCTCCCAAAGGCAGAAACCCCTCTTGGGCTGACATCTATTTCTTCCAACCTCATCTTAGCAGAAACCTTTTCTTGCTGGCAGGATGATGGCTTTTCTGGCATTATTGTGTCATTCCTCATTCCTTCCACTTTTAAAGGCTTGTGCCATGTAGCGTCTGATTTCACTGTTTTCTCTCTATCATTGCTCCTGATGCTATGACTCTTGGGAGACAAGCCAGGTAAATGAGCCTACATCAGAACGTTAATGTATTGGCAAGCTTTCCTACATCTGGTATCCCAAAGATACTAAAAGAACAAGGCTGTTGGGATGGTTCTCTAGGGAAGATCTATGTGAAAACATAGACAAGAATCACCCATGGTGAGAAAGTACAGAAGGATTGCGATCTGCCTGGGTAGAAAGAGCAGCCATATGGATGAAATCATGGATAGACAGCATTAGCAGTGGTGGTGGGTGGATGGGCATGAAGGGGAGATGGAGGAGGAAGGCACCTAAGGTGATAGCTTAGTAGGAGTGTGATAAAGGATAAAGAAGGCCTGGGAGGTAGGCCAAAGACCAATTTAGGAACATCCTCTGGTTTTGTTGAGGCCCTTTTCTTTCTCCCATCTTCCCTCCATTCTTTTTCTTACAAATCCTGCAGAGATATAAGGCTGTGTTAGGGGAATCTTGCCAGTTCTCTTGTTCTGTTTATTTTGTGGCTGTTTCTGGTCTGACAAACTGCTGCTGAGGTGGGAATGAGAGGAGACTGCGCTCATTAATCCCCCAGGAGGCATGAGAAGAAAGAAGGGCTGAGTAGTTGGAGTAATTGAAATATATCACTGGGCCTTTAATGGGTTATAACAACAATATCTGTAATAATCTCTTTCTTTTGTATAGAACTTTGAAAAACATTTCCCTGTCCAGGGGAAGAACTAAGATCAGCCTTGGGTCTTCAGGCTCTAAATCTCTTTTTCTTTTTGCTGTACATTTCTACCTCACAGAAAGCATAATTTTCTGTCAGGTTGGGTTTCTGACTAATGATGAGTAAGTAAAAGTTGAGGTACCAGGGATGAGGGGTATGGGATGGGGAAGGTGTAGTTAGATGGCGCAGTGAATAGAGTCCAGAAGAGACGCATCTTTCCGAGTTCAAATCTGACCTCAGACACTTGGGCAGTCATTTAACCTTGTTTACTTCAGTTTCCTCATCTGTAAAATGAACTGGAGAAGGAAATGGCAAATCACTTTGCCAAGAAAATGCCAAATTTTCCCAAGAAAACCCCAAATGAGGTCATGAAAAGTCAGGCACAACTGAAAATGACTGAACAACAACAATGAAAAGCCACATGGGAATTTGTTTTGCTTGACTCTCCATACTTGTTATAAGGGTTTTTTTTTTTGTTTTGTCTTTTGTTTTTATTGTTTTTCAAAGTGATGGATTTGGAGTGGGGTAGGAGAGAGAGAAAATAGATTTTGCAGAATTACAAAAAAATAAAAAAAAGCTGATGTATTAAAAAGAGCTCTGGTCTAGACTTGGACTTGAATCTCAGCCGTGTGTCCCACTATTTGACTGAGAAAATTAATTTCTGATGAATTCAATCAGCACTTATTAAGAACCATCAATGTGACAGGAACTATGCTATTCAATAGAGATACAAAGAAAAACATGAAATAATCCTCAGGAAAAAAAGATGAGCATCCATATGGAAAACTAAATATAAAACATATACAAAGTATTTTCTTGGAGAAGAATCCAAGTTTTATATGTTTGTTGGCAACAGAATTGGGGTTTCAGAGGGTCCAATGAAAGAATAGGGTAGAATGAGGTAGGGATTGAGAAGGGGTGGGACTGACATAGCTGGGAGAAAGACCTTTGGCCTAGAAAGGCTCCATCTCAGAGTCACAGAGGCTCTCAGCAGAGGCAAACCTCAATTCTGGATTACTCCCACTGTCTGCTTCTTTAGCTCTGACTCAAGGTCTCCTGGACCAACCATGCCGACTGGGCACTTTATTTTTTTAAAGTATTATTTATTTTTAACATTCTTTAAAAATTTTGAGTTTCAAATTCTCTCTCTTCCTCCCACCCACCCACTAAGAAGGTTAACAATATGATAACAATTATACATGCAAAATGTATTTCCGTATTAGCCATATTGGAAAAAAAAAAAGTGATAAAATCATACTTCAAATTGCACTGAGTTCATCAGTTCTCTCCCTGGAGGTGGATAGCAGTTTTTCATCATGAACCCTTTGGAATTGTCTTGGATCATTGTATTAAACAGAATAGCCAAATTTTTCACAGTTGATCATCATTGCAACATTGCTGTTACTATGCACAATGATCTCCTGGTTCTTTCCACTTCATTTTGCATCAATTCATTTAGTTCTTCTCATATTTTTTCTGAAATCACCTTTCTGGTCATTTCTTTTGGTACAATAGTATTCTGTCCCCATCATATGCCACAACTTGTTTAGCCATTCCCTGACTGATGTGCATCCCCTCAATTTCTAATTCTTTACTACCACAAAAAAGAGTTGCTCTAAATATTTTTGTACATATAGTTCCTTCTTCTTTTTTCTTTAATGTTTTTGGGGCATAGACCTAGTAGTCATATTGACGGACCAAAAAATATGCAAACTGTTGTGGTCCTTTGGACATAGTTCCAAATTGTTCTCCAGAATGATTGCACTAGTTCCCAAGTCCACCAAAAGTTTATTAGTTTACCTATTTTCCCTCAACCACTCCAATATTTGTAATTTCTGATAGTTGTGAGGTGGTACCTCAGGGTTGTTTTAATTTGCATTTATCTAATCAATAATGATTTAGAGGGGCAGCTAGGTAGCACGGTGCATAGAGCACTGTCCTTAAGTCAGGAGAACCTGAGTTCAAATCCAGCCTCAGACACCTGACATACTTACTAGCTGTGTGACCTTGGGCAAGTTACTTAACCCCAATAGCCTTGTCTTCCCCCCTCCAAAAAAACAAATAATGATTTAGAGTATTTTTTTCATATAACTATAGACAGTTTTGATTTCTTCTTCTGAAAGTTGCCTCTTCATATCCTTTGACCATTTATCAATTGGGGAATGGCTCTTATTTTTTATAAATCTGACTCTTTTCTCTTTCTATGTTTAAGAAATGAGGCCTTTATCAGAGAAACTTGCTATAAAAAATTTGAGATTACTTCAAGGTCTATGGTACCTTTTAGCAAGATGTAGTTTCTCTGATTATCTTTTAAAATTTGGTCTATTTTTGTTTTCGATTTGTCTGAGATCATGATTACTATCATTATCTTTTTTTATTTCAGCAGAAGTATTAGATTATGCTCTAGTCCTTTATTTTAACTCTATATGTTTCTTTCTTTATCAAGTGTGTGTCTTATGTACAACATATCATTGGATTCTGGTTTCTAGTCCATTCTGCTGTCTGCTTTTGTTTCTTTGGGTGAGCTCATCTGATTCACGTTCATAGTTATGATTACTACTGTGTATTTCCCACCATAATATTTTCTTATGTTTATTCTTCTCTCTTTTTTTATTTTACCTTTTCTCAAAAGTCTGTTTTGCTTCTGACCTTTGAGTCCTTTCATCTGCCCTACCTTTTGTTACCGCCTTATATCTCTTATTCCCTTTTCCTCTCATTTCCCTATAGAGTTAGATAGATTTCTATACCCAGCTCAATGTGTATATACATTCTTCCTTATTTGAACCAATTCAGATGAGAGTAAAGTTCAGGCATTGCCTCTTACCCTCTCCTATTTTCCCTTCCACTATAAAAGCTCTTCCTTGCTTGCCTCTTTTATGTGAGGGAAATTTCGCCATTCTCTCTCTCTCTTCTCCTAGTGTATCCCTCTATCTCACTCATTTTTTTTGACCTCTTCCCAACAGAATTGACTCATATTCATGCCCTCTGTCTATGTAGACTCTTTCTAATTGCCTTAATAATGATAAATTCATCTTCCCATATAAGGATATAAACAGTCTAACTTTATTGAGTCCTTTATGATTATTCTTTCATGTTTATCTTTTTATGCTTCTTTTGAGTCTTCTGTTTGAAAGTCAAATTTTTTATTCATCTCTGGTCTTTTCATCAGGATTGCTTGAAATTGAGTGGAATGCTATTTCACTGAATATCCATTTTCCCCCCTGAAGATTTATACTCAGTTTTGTTGGATAAGTTATTTTTGGTTGTGATCCTTTGTCTTCTAGAGTTCATTTTCCAAACCCTCTTTTAATGTGGGAACCACTAAATCTTGTGTTAGCCTGACTGTGGCTCTATGATGTTTGACTTGTTTCTTTCTGGTTGCTTGTAATATTTTCTCCTTGACATGACAGCTCTGGAATTTGGCTGTAATATTCCTGGGAGTTTTGATTTTGGAATCTCTTTCAGACGGTAATTGGTGGGTTCATTCAATTTCTATTTTACCCTGTAGATAAAATATATTGGGGCAATTTTTCTTTATAATTTCATGAAAGATGTTGTTTAAGAACCTTTCTTTTTGGTGCATGGCTTTCAGATAGTTCAGTGATTCTTAAATTGTCTCTCCTCAATCCTTTTTTCCAGGTCAGTTGTTTTTATTTTAAGAGATTTCACATTTTCTTTTAGTTTTTCATTCTTTTTACTTTGTTTTATTGTTTATCTTTTTTTTTTCTTTTTGGAGGGCAAGGCAGTTGGAGTTATTGCCCAAGGTCACATGGCTAGTAAGTGTTAAGTGTCTGAGGCCGGATTTGAACTCAGGTTCTCCTGACTTCAGGGCCGGTGCTCTATTCACTGTGCCACTTAGCCACCCCTTATTGTTTATCTTGATGTCTCATGGAGTCATTAGCTTCTACTTGCCCAATTCAAATTTTTAAGGAATTATTTTCTTCAGTGAACTTTTATGCCTCCTTTTCCATTTGATCTATTCTGCTTTTTAAGGAGCTCTTTTCCTCAGTAATTTTTTTATGTCTCTTAGGCCAACTATGTTTTTTAAAGTGTTATATTTTTGTGCTTCTTTTACCAAGAAGTTAATTCTCTTCTCATATTTTTTGTTGCTCAGACTCATTCCTCCCCTGCCATTGCCCAATTTTTCCTTTAGTACTCTTATCACTTTCCTTAATGCTTTCAGTTTTTCTTTAAGGCTTTGGTTGTAGCTGTTTTCATATTGTGTCTCCTTTTGAATTTGTGTCTTCATTGTCCCTGCCACTGTAGTAGCTTTTTATGGTGGCATTCTTTTTTTTTTTTTTTTTGCTCCTTGATCATTTATTCTAACCTATTTCTTCATTTTGAACTTTATGTTAAAATTGGGCTCTGTTCACCTAGAGGTAGGAAGATACTATCCCTACTTTAAGCTTTTTTGTGTTGTTTTTTTCAGAGGTAGTTCTGAGGGTCTGCAAGTTTTCAGTGCTTCCAAGGTGGTATGATGGGAGGGAAGATGTCATCACTGCTGTCTTGGTTTTCATTTTGGTCTTTACTCAGGAAAGGTCTGTGTTCCCCTATAGCCATAAATTCTAGCATTCCTCTTGGCCCTGGAACTGTGACAGGACCCCTACTGTTCCATAGTTACAAGTGCTAGCACTCCTTTCTGCCTAGGAACTTCAACCAGGGCCCCCGTCATGACCAATCATAAATATTCCTTTCTTTCCTAGAAATGCAACCCAGAACTGTGTATATAGAATAGTTTCCAATCAGCACCAACTGCATCCAGTGCCAGCACAGGGTTGCTTATAATCTTTTTCTGACCAGTTACCCAACCCCATTACAGTGTCTGGTCTGAAAGCTCTTGAAGCTGTTGCTGCTGCTATTGTTGCTGTGTGTATGTGTGTGTGCATGCACGCAGGTGCACGTGCGCACTTCAGATTGGCCTTCACCCTGGTCTAGGCACTTCAGTTGAGCCCTCACTGCAGTGAGGCAAATCTTTTTATTTCTACTTAATCGATCCTCCATCTTGCTCCTCAGAGGAGCAATTCCAGACCTTCTCTTCTCTTTTTGTGCCTCTCACACCTTCCCCTTCCCTCTCCCATGAGGGTTTTGCATCTTTCTTAACTGAGCAAATCAAGATTATTTGAAGAGAGCTCTCTTGTTCCTTCTCTTCATTCAAAAACCCTTTGACATCATCTCCCACTGACAAAGAGGTGGTCCTCTTCCTTGCCAACATTAACCCCTTGACATGTATTTTTAATCCCATTCCCCTCCAGTCTTCATCAGCATCTCCATAATCTCTTAAATCATCAACCAGTTCTTATCTGCGAGCTCCTTCCCTACTGCCTTCAAACATGCCCAGGATTTCCCCATCTTTAAAAAATCTCCAGTAGAGCCTTCCATCTCCTGAAGCTATTGTCCTATCTTCCTGTTCATAGCCAGACTCCTTGAGAAAGCTGTCTATGCTCATTATTTCTTTCTCTCCTCTTGCTCTTTTCTAAACCATTTGCAATCTGGTTTCTGACCTCTTCACTCAACTGCAACTGCTCTAGTTAAAGTTGCCAGTGCTCTCTTACTTGCTAAATATGGTAATCTTTTCTCAGTCCTCATTTTGTCCCACTTACCTGCTGCATTTGACTCTGTTGCCCATGCTTTCCTACTCTCTCCTGGTTCTTCAACTTGTCTGACTGCTCCTTGTCATTTTCCTTTGCTGGCTCACCATCAATATTCCATAACCTAACAGTAGATGCTCCCCAGTGGTCCTAGGCCCTCTTATCTCCTTTTATGCTCTCGGCAACCTCATCAGTGCATATCAGTTTAACTATCATTTCTGTGAAGATTTTGAGCTCTTTGAGGGAAGGGAGTGCTCTTTGCCTCTTTTTGTGTCTCTGATACTTAACACAGTGCCTGGTACATAAATAATTAATAAATACTTATTGACTGACTCACAGATATTTATATATATCCAATTCCAGTCCCTCTCCTGAGCTTCAGTTCTATTTTTCCAATTGCTTATTGGGTATTTTAAATTCAATGTCCTAAAGACATCTTAAATTCAGCATGTCCCAAAATGAACTGATTATCTGTGCTCCCTCCCAACCTTCCCCTCTTACAAACTTCCCTATTGCTGGTTTAAGACAATGCCATCCTTCCAGTCTTTCAGGTTCATGACCTAAGCATTATCCTTGACTTCTCTCTCCTTCACTTTACCTATTCAATTGGTGGTTGCCAAACCACCATTTTTTACTTCCATAACATCTCTCAGATTTGACCCCTTTTCTCTACTCACACAGTCACCACCTTAGTTCTGAACCTCATCCCTCTTGACTAGAATATTACAACTGCTTCCCTCATGGTCTCCCTGATTTAAATCTCTCCCCACTCCATTCCATCCAGCTGCCAAAGTGATTTTTCCTAAAACATAGATCTGACTGTGTCACTCCCTTACCCATTAAACTCTAGTTGCTTCTTATAGCTTCTAAGATCATATCCAAATGCCTCTTTTTAGTTTTTAGTCTTTCACAACCTAGATCCAACCAACCCATCCAGCTTTATAGGACATTACTCACTCTCCCATATTCTACAATCCAGTTAGACCGTCCTTCTTTCTGTTCTCCATGTGTGAGATGAAAGAGTTCGGAGTCTGAATCTAAGGTCAGAAAAGGTCTTTATTCCTTCTCATGAGAAAGGACTCTGTCCCTGTTGCCCACATGGTAGCAGGGAGAGAGCAAAAGATAGAAGCCAGCCCATGGTTATATAATCTTCTAATGCAGAAACCCAACCGCCTCCAGCCCCTGCAACTGGCCTTCACTCTTATTGGTAGAGGGGCTGACTCACAACCTAAGTGCAGGAATCTCTCTGAGATAAAAGACCCAGAAACATGTAGGTGTCCAATGAAAGCAGTCTTAACCTTATTTGGCATATCTTGTACTGAGCTGGCCCTGGGGGAGGGTCTCCATTGCTCTAAGCCCCAGATTGCTTGAAGGTTAGGTGAACCTAGTGAATACTGAAGCCATTCTAGATTTGATTTTTCAGAATGGGGAAACTTCACTATAAATTATCCCTCACATCCACACACCATGCTCTACTTTCCATTTGTGTGCTTTTGCACTGGCTGTCCCCTGTGCCTGGAATATGTTCCCTTTTCTCCCTCTGCCCTGTAGAATCCCTCTATTCTTTCAAGATGTAGCTTAAGAACTACCTTTTATAATCTACATGAAGCTCTTCCTGATATCTCCAAGTGCATATATCTTTCCTTCTAAACTACCTTGAATTTCATGATTTTGTATTTATTTATAGTTATTCTGTTTATGTTTATTCTATGTATGTAATTGTTGTCTTCTCCATTAGCATGTAAGCTTTTTGTGAATAAGCATTGTTTTGTTCTTTGTACTTGTGTCTTCAGCTTCTAGCATGGAGCTTGGTGCTTAATAAATGCTGTTGATTGATTGAACCATACATAAAACAATAAATTGTTATAGCTTTCCCAGTAGTAATGGAAACATCGATCTGTTTATTAGTTCTTAAACAAGGGGTGGAAAAGTGTGTTGGGGTTGGGAGAAGGCTGAGAGAGAGGTAGAAGGATAGATGAGGAGTTTCTGGTCCTGCCTGATGATCAGGGTGGAGGAGAGTAGATATCATGGGCTTGACTGGTTATAGAGAGATGAGGCATTTTTGAGGTAGCCACCTTCTAATCCTCAATCAGCTCTGCCTCAGGGTTCCTTCAAAGTTGAACAACAGCATATCTTTGCCAAAGTTGGGAGAGAGTTCTGGAGGGTCTATAGTTTTAGTCTATTGGCTACTATAGATGAGGAAGGGTACCAGGGAAGATGGCAAATCACTAGTCTTATCTGATAGTCAAGATGGGGGTTGGTAGAGTCCTAGTGCCTTACTGGTTCAACCTTCTGGGCCTGTTTTCTCCCCTGTAAAGTGGGGGTATTAGAACAGACTATCTCCATAGTCCTTTCCAACACTAAAGAATTATGACCCTACAATTCCATTGGACTAAAGCTTATTTGACAGTGTCCTGGGTAGCATCTAATGTCCCTCCTAAGAACTACTTATGAAAGAATAGTTCTTCAAATATATGGAAATCAAGCAGAGCCATACCCTATAGTCCCTTCTTCCCTAAGATCCCTGTGCTCAGAAAGAACAATAAACAATCCCCTCCTCACTGCTTAATTCTGCTAAGCCTAGAGAATTAGAATTGTCCTATTCTGGTTAGCTTTGGCACCAATGCTTATTACAAGGGACAAGATTGGTATTCAGGGAAAGTAGAAATGCCAGTCTTTAGAGCAATTGGATAACAGGGATTTTACTGAATTATATTTAAAGATCAAGTCTATTTTGCTTCCCAGTGAAGGTTTTCTCACACTGAAAATGCCAACAAGAAAGTTTAAAAAAGGGAAAGTAATAGAAGAATACTTTGTGTACTATGTGAATGTCAGGTTGCTCCTATACTCAAAAGCTGTCAAATTGAATCAGAATTTAGAGACCCTCTACAATTTGACCCTAGCCTTACTTACTTTCCCAACCTAATGTCCTACTACTCTCCAATGCCAATTTTCCATTCTAGTCAGGGAAGTCTCCTTACTGCCCACTGTTATCAGAGGATACACATAGAAGAGAAACCTTATAAATGTAATCAGGGTAAAAAAGAATTCAAACATCCTTCAGGTCTTTTTAAACATAAGAGGATACAGAGAGAGGAGAAAACATACGAGAGTGATTAGTGTTGGGGTAAATGTAGGATACCCATATGGCAGAGGCAACTTACAATTCCTAGTACTGAAGGGCTGAGATGCCCTTTCTTTCTTCATAGCATCCTCCCACTGGTTTCCCAGGAAATCTCCTCTCAACGACCCACCTAACAACTGCCAAGACATACAGCATTTGAAGATGCTTCTTCCCTTGGATGACTATATCTCTGCATCTCTATCTTTGTGGAGTGTGTTATCTTTGCCTTGCTGAATGCAGTATCTCCTATTGGTCCAGTAGTTCTTATGGCAAAACCAATGGGGGGAAAGTAGGAGAGAAAATCCCTACTCTCTGGTAAGATTCAGTCAGAGGTCTCCTCCAGCTTGGCTGCTTCCTAGTCTTGTATTCTGAAACTCATTCAGGTTCCCAGCCATTTAAAGCCCTAAGAGGTATTACTAACCTGCTGTCAAAATGATCCCTTTTTAACTTCACTGAAGAAGTGTTCTCACCTCAAAGAAGAAACAGGGTGTAGACACATCTTGTCTACACATTGAAAATTTATCAAGACTGACTACATTCTATACACCAGGAAGTTGGAAAGAAAGAAGAAGAAGAAGAAGAAAAAAAAAACATCCTGTCCTCCCTAAAGGGAATAGTAGGCCAAGATAGGTCTTGTGTGTTTGTTGTGGTTGTTCAGTCTTTTCAGTTGTATCTGACTCTCCATGACCCCATTCTGGGGATTTTCTTAGCAAAGATTCTGGAGTGGTTTGCCATTTCCTTCTCCAGCTCCTTTTACAGATGAGGAATTTAGGCAACCAGTGTTAAGTGACTTGCTCAGGGTCACATAACTAGTAAGTGTCTGAAGCCAGATTTGAATTCAGAAAAAGGGGAGTTCCTGACTCCAGGCCTAGCACTTTATCCACTGTGCCACTTAGTTAGGGAAGGGCTTAAGTCTAATTAAACAGAAAAGCTCTCATTTTTTGAGAGTAAGTTTTGCATAGAGTTCTGTAACAAATGATAATTTATTCAATGTTCTCCACTTTTTTCTTCTTTCAATAAAATCTTCTCTAGTTAATATTGTAAACTGAAGGCTTGTGAGTAGGAAGTAGGTCTCAGTTCATTAAGGGCATCATTAGTACTTTTTTTTTGGTATCTAGGGTAGGAGCTACAATGAATGATTGCATGAATGAATGAAAAATTGTTTATTAAAAGTTTACTATGTACAAAATTACTGTGCTAAGTGCTGGGGATAAAAACAGAAAATGAGTTAGTCCTTACTCTTAGGAAACTCATATTCTAATAGGGGATGACAACACATATAGAAGGCTTTAGCTGCAGATCAAATGAAAAGGCTCAGTAGTCCTTAGAGTTCTGTGGCAAACAGATTGTAATATATCTTCTTTAATGTTTTAATTGTAATACAACCAACAACTGGGACCAGACCACACCCTACTTGGTCATTGTTTGGGCTCTGACTGACTCAAAATGTAAATTGGAATTGTTTCTGTTTTGGCCAGAAACCCTGAGGGTCTTCCTCTCCCTGTTTGATTTTTTTTTTTTCTGGACTAGGTTAAAGAGGCCATTCTTTGTCTTATTGTTTTTACCTAGCCTAAATCACTGAATGGGTGTTGCCTCAGTCAAACTGAGACCTGCTAAAGTTTAAAAGGCCAAGGTCTTCCACTATATCTGTGGCCATCTCCAGTCCTTCAGATATGTATCTATCTGACCACTGGACCCAGATGGCTCAGGAGGAGAAAGTAAGGCTGGTGGCTTTGCATAGCCCTCCCTCACTTCAATCCAATTTACTTGCATGTCACAACATCACCTCCATGATATCATGATCCTCTTCCAGAATGAAGGACAAACAACAACAATGCATTAACTGTATCTCTTTCTGATGTTGAAATATCTGACAGAACCAAAGATTTTGGTGTTTGAAAACTTTCCATTACTGGGTCTTCAGTAGCTATGGCTTGGATAAGATGGGTTGAGAAAGGCTTTTAAAACCAGAGAGAGGAGTTTATATTTTATTCTAAGGGACCACTAGAATGTTTTTTTAATAGGGGAGTAGCATAGTCATATACTTAAAAAAATTTTTTTTTCAGTTAAAAAAATCTATTTTTTCTCCCTCTTTTTTTCCCTTTCCATTAAAAAGAAAAGAAAATCAAAACTCTTGTAACGAATATACATAGTTAAGCAAACAAATTTCTGTATTGGTCATATCCAAATAAAGAATGTCTTATTCTATCTGAGTTTACCATTTTTCTGCCAGGAGGTGAGTAGGAAGTTTCATTATTAATTGTGATAATCATATTGATCAGAATTCCTAAATCTTTGAAAATTGTTTGCCTTTTTTTTTTTTTTTTTGCCTTTTGGAGGGGGAAAGGTAGGGCAATTGGGGTTAAGTGACTTGCCAAAGGTCACATGGCTAGTTTTTGTGTTAAGTGTCTGAAGTCACATTTGAACTCAAGTCCCCTTGACTCCAGGGCTGGTGCTCTATTCACTGTGCCACCTAGCTGCCCCCCAAAATTGTTTGTCTTTATAATGAAGTCTTTGTTTAAGGAAAATTCCTTAGGCAGTAGTATGTAGAATGGACTGGAATAGAGAGAGATTTGAGGCAGGGAGATCTATTGAGAGGCTATTGTAATGGTCTAAATGAGAGGTGATAAAGGTCTGAACTAGAGTGGTGTCTGTGAGAGAGATGGTGGGATATGAGAGATGTTGTAGTGTCTTTAACTGGAAAGACTTTGCATTTGACTGGAAATGTGGGGTGAGGGTGAGTGAAGAGTGATCTAAGGAGGAGATGCTAGGAAATGGCTCCTTGAGTGTTTGTGATGGAGCATGTTGAGAATTATTTTGTAGCTTAGTGCTGTGTTTGTAGGGTTAGGAGCAACTATCCTGAGTACATGCAGAAGACAGGAATAAAAAAAGTCATTGTGAAGATTGGGGGAGGAGAAAATGACCATGTGGAAGCTGGGAGTCAGTAGGGGTGATGTGTGGGTGAATCTGGGAGTGGATCCTTGGAAGGTTGAGCCTGTTTCTAGGGTGAACCTTGATATGTGGGGCATGGGAAGAGTGAGGATTGGGCCACATCTTGGAGACAGGTACCTCCTCTGCCCCATTCTGTGTAGCTAGTTGGACTTAATGCATGCTAGTTCCTAGGGCCCTCCCCATGAAGTGATTCTGGCACTCTGGGGACATAATGAAAGAAACTTCTTTGAATAAATGGTGAAGATAGAAAATTAAATATTAATAGAGGTAGCATGGGGTAGTGGCTAAGGAGCTAGAATTGGAGTGAGGAAGACCAGGGTTTAAATTCTACTTAAGACTTTTATTAGTTGTGTGACCCCGGGCAAGTCACTTAACTTATCTATAACTTGGTTTCATCCTCTGTAATACAAAGGTGTTGGATTTGGTGAGTAGCTAGGTGATGTAGTAGAATGAGTGCTAGACTTGGAATTAGAAACACCTGAGTTCAGATACTTAACTAGCTGTGTGAACCTGAGCAAATCACCTAGATGATTTCTGCCTCAGTTTCCTTATCTGTAAAATGGGGATAATAATAGCATCTAAATCACAAAGTTGTTGTGAGGATGAAATGAGTTAATACATTTGGATGTGATTACATATTTGGCAAATCTTCATGGGGCATTACAGATACTTGATCTCAGAGTCAAAATTTGGAAGGTAATAATTCAGTTTAGAGTTGCTGGGAGCCCTGAAATGTCAAGATACAGGGCAGCTTCTGCCTGGAAAGAATTCAAACTCTCAAACTGTTGCGGGATAGGTTTTGGGGGGGATTTCTAATGAGAAATCCTTTCTAGGGTCGCATCTGAAAAGAATTACCAGCTCAGCTGTATTTTGGTAGATTTACAAAAGTTTATTGATTCACAGGACCAAAAGGGGTAGGGTGAGGAAACCTGGCTAGGAAAAGCTCGTATGGGGCAAGGGGGAAGTCAGAGAAAGTTTGGAAGTGTGACACTCTGCAGTGGGCAGATGGCCTACTAGAATGCCTACTTGACTTGCCAGAAAAGGCAAGAGCTACCAAGGGCCCCAGCGGCATTCTTAAAGACACCAAGCTGTCAATCATAAGTTCATTAAGCTAATGAGGTGTACAAAGGTGGAGTTAGGGAGGAACCTGGGAGGAGCCAGGGCGTGACTAATACTTAAAGGGACATGCACCCTTGACATCAACTGCGCATGTGTTTTACCCATAATACACTGGGACAAACAGCAGGAGGGAAGGGACAGGGGGTGTGGTTTGAGCCCTGTAAGGTCATAAGGTCGACCAGCGGTCACAGTTTTGAGGTCAGGTCAGTGAGATGTTCCCATCTTGATTTGCAAGTGGACGGGTTTAGTTTGCTAGGAGGACAAAAGGAGGTAGGTAGTACCTTGAATGAAGAGTTAATGATTTGAGAGGAAATAGCTCTAGGCTGGGGCAGGGAAAGACAAATACAGCTGGGGGAAGGGGAGAAACAGTTAAGAAATGTGGCTTTTACAACTCAACACAAAGCTGAATTAAAGTTACCCCAAAATATACTACATAGGCCACCCAGCACCTCTTCAAAACCATCTTCCAGTCAAAAAGTGGCAGGGTTCATTGTAATGCCAATAGAGTGGTGAGATTCCTAGTGAATCTACAACTTAATGGAGGTAAGACTGATATTTATATTAAAAAAATACAGTGAAAAGATCTGGATGAGATTAAGTAAGTAGAGGTAACTAGCTTGGGGTGGACCAAGTGCAATAGTGAAAGGAGTAAAGTAGTCTGGAGTGGGTCAAGAGTGACTATGAAAGGACTGTCAAGAATCTAGGTGGGCTGGGATGGATCAGATGCCAGTGATCTGGACTGCTGAAATGTGTGGGAGAATTCAGGGATTGGGTTGCTTTCAAAGACATGGTCTTTTCCTTTTAGGGGTCCAGGTCCCATCACCCAATCATTAACTTAGAACTCAAATACTTCAACCCTCTCATTTTGCATATGAGGTAGTAAGTGACTTGCTCAAAGTCACACAGTTAATAAAGAGCCAATCTGGAATTTAGATTCAGGTTCTCTGCCTTCAGATCCTGAGCTTTTCCCAATGTACTCTCCTTTCTTTTATTCACCGGCACCTTCCACTTCCCCTTTCAGAGCTTCTTCTATAAGTCAGTGTCTCAAGATATCCTGGGATATCTTTCTATGGGAGAGAAATGAAGTTGAGAAACTTACTCACACTGAGGTCTTAGGGACTTAATGTTCCTTCTCCCAGGAAATGTTCATTTTTAAAAGAGAAGCCTAAATAGAATAATACTTAACCCAATGGAATGAATCTCTATTAATATTACCCTGCCCTCCCCCCATCACTTTCAATTTACCCTGTGTATATTTTGCATTTTTATAGTTGTTAATACGTTGTCTCTCCCATTAGACTCCTTGGGGGCTGTTTTTTTACTTTCTTCAGTGCTTAGTACTGGCACATAGGAAGTACCTGGCACATAGGAAGCATTTAAATGCTTTCTGACTTGAATGGTGGAATTATAGGCACAGTAACAGGCAAATTAGGGGAGATAAATGAATATATTCATATATATATATATATATATATATATATACACACACACACACATATATGTACAGACAAACATACATACATACACATATACTTTTGATTGGAGGGAGCCTCCTCAGTATCCTTCAGGCCAGTCCTCCTAGGTGGTTTAAGATTTAGCTCAGTGTAAAACTAATCCTGACTATCTCCTGCACCTTTTTTCCTACTGTAGCAATGCTCCTTTACGTCCTTCATCAGGGAGAGAAGACAACTTTCCAGCTTCAAGAACATTCCCTTCTTCCTTGACCTGGAGTGAAGAAGGGTCTAAAAATGCCCAACAGAACAGGGCCCTTTTCAGAGTCTAGATACGACAGCTATCGAGTTGACTTGATGCATCCTGGGGTCAAACACTGGTCTTGGTGTCATTCTCTCACTACTACCCCAGAATTTTGGAGGAGCTCTCTGGAAACTGGCCTCCAAAGCAGCCCTTTGAATAAGACGGGATCACAATTTGAGGGAGCAGAATTAGTAACAGTATCCAAAAGGCCTGACCTATTTATAGCACCTGTTTGGCAGCCAGAAAGCAATTAGAAAGAATTTTTAGCAGGTACAACTTCAGCACTGAAAAACTTAAATTTAGCTGGCTGATTATTATTATTTTTGTTAAAGTTTGTTTGCCATGCTACAAACTGCCTTCTCTTTATTCTGTCCCCTCTTTCAAGAAGTGGGCAAAAACAAAAAAGCAAAAAAACAAACCCCAAACCTTTCAAGATTCACTTCCAGCAAGGTAATCAGTGACTGACTGATGGATCAATTCACTTTCATTCAACAAACTTCACTGGGTACTTACTGTGTTTATTGTTGAGTAGTTTCAGTGTGTCTGACTCTTCTTAATCCTATTTGGGGTTTTCTTGGCAAAGATAAGTGGAGTAATTTGCCATTTCCTTGGCCAGCTCATTTTACAGATGAGGAAACTGAGGCAAACAGGGTTAAGTGACTTGCCCAGGGCCACGCAGCTAGTAAGTGTCTGAGGCTGGATTTGAACTCATGAGGATGTCTTCCTAATCCCAAACTCAGTGCTCTATACACTGTGCCACTTAACTTCTCCAATTTAATGAGTACCCAGCCTTTTGATAAGGATATAGGAGATGGAGAGAAGGCAAGGCACACATCTTTGCCCTCAGGAAGCTCACATGAGGCAGTGAGAGGATATTGAGAAATTTCCATGGGAGAGGAAATGAAGTTGAGAAACTTACTCACATTGAGGTCTTAGGGACTTAATGTTCCTTCTCCCAGGAAATGTCATTTTTAAAAGAGAATCCTAAATAGAATAATACTGTCTTTCATACTGTGCTTATGTTTTCACTGACATGCACCCTCAAAGGATTGTGTATTTTGTGGGAGACCTTTGGGCTAGAGTTTTTCATTTTGTATTTTGGAGGGGGGAAGGCAGGGCAACTGGGGTTAAGTGACTTGCCCAAGGTCACACAGCTAGTAAGTGTGTCAAGTGTCTGAGGCCGGATTTGAAGTCAGGTCCTCCTGACGCCAGGGCCAGTGCTTTATTCACTGTGCCACCTAGCCTCCCCTGGGCTAGAGTTTTTCAATTTGAATTTATAGTAGGCATAGAACCCTGGAATTGTTGTTTTTCATCATTTCTGCTGTGCTGGCAGCAAAGCCCTGAGGTTTGGTTCGATGGCTCTCCCTCTCTGCTTCTCATGGTGACCACCTGTCTTTGTCCTCTGTTATTGCTTTCTCAGCTTTGCGACAGGCATCACTACTTTCTCCCTTGCCCTGCTGAAAACACTTCACAGCTCTTCATAAGTAGTGGAAAACTGAGGCTGGCAAGGCCAAATCTTGGGGTCAGTCAGCAAAACTTGTAAGGGGAGGTGGACAGTCCACCAAAACCCAGAAGAAGAGGAAAAGAGAGGGAAACTCTTCTTACCTCCTTCTCCACTCCAAGATTTCCCAGACTTAGGGGAGGGAGATAGATATAAACCAGGGCTCTAGTGGTCAGTTAGGGACTGATCCTTATTGGAGTCACTTAGCTTTGATTGCTTCTCCTATGACCCCAAAGAGACTGTGAGCAGATCCCTCAGTGTAGGCTCAGTTTCACCTGGAGAGACATTAATTCAAACACAAGACTTGACTTAAGGCATAAGCCAGTAATACCATGATTGTGTAACCTGTGATCCAAGGCCTCTTCAAAGTCATCATTTACATAGAGAAGGTTTGATTTGGGGGGTGTATTAGCAATGCAGTATTCACAATGCCTACAGTAACTATAAATATGCTGATATAGTTATTAATCACAAAATGGAACAGGCTCTCTACATAAGAAATATAGATAGTGCATTCATTTAAATACCAGAAGACTGAGTCCCA
>CM053588.1:178984741-179028484 GCA_028646515.1 Pseudochirops corinnae
GTAATCCTTTCTCTAAGGAATCCTTTTAAGAATTCTTAGGTGTGGCCTGTTATAGTTAACGATCTTCAGGGAAGATACTTACAGGCTGGGGCGGGGGAAGGGACAGAGTTAATGACTTACAGCTGGGGGAGAAAGGTGACCTTTCCACAGGCTATCACATACCCAGGTGCCCAAACAGATGAGATTCAAAAGTCACCCCAAAACATTACAAGACCTCAGCAGCCCCCTTCAATACCTACATCCCCTCTGTATCAAATCAACCAGAGAGAAGCATCTGCCTACAAAAGATATCCAGTGTGGGGTTTCAAGGCATGGACACTTCAGGATGGAAGGGCTCTGCAGAAGTCCTCTGAGACATCTCGTGGTCCCTAGGCAGGGCTGTCTCTAACCAGCTGAATTCTCCGAGGCTCCTTTGCTACCACTGACCAGTGCACTTTGCCAAATTCTCATTGTTAGGGCAGTTCTCTGAGACTCAGCAACAAGATGAATTAGAAGATTTGTGACTAAAGCCAAGGACTTGCTCTGGGTAAAGGACTTCTCAGTTTGTCCAAGTGCTTCTGAGCTACCACACATGCCCTGGGGCACCAGGGTATGAAAAGAATGAGGTTGAACCTGTCAGACTTGAAATGAACAACATGCAAATTCTATGCAAAGCATCTTGCAAGTTGGCACCAGGACTTTTTTATTCAACAGCTGGGGCAATGAGCATATGGCAGTGTCTACAATGACTTCTTTCTCCCTGGCGTACACCCCCCGCCCTTCTTCCCTATATTTCTCCCTCCCTTTTTCATCCATTAAAATTATCTCCCCATGAGTTAAAGGTTGAAAACACTATGTGTGCTATATTATCTATCTTGGTATCCCTTTGTAATCAACACAGGGCGTTGTAAATAGTAAGCATTGTATAAATGTTCTCCTAGGGGGTGAATCGCTGAATTTCTATGTTTTCTTTTTTACTCTTGTTGTTCCTGATGCTTAAAGCATTCTTCTGTCTCCCCTTCACCTATCCAATGTACCCTTCAAGTCTCCCATCTGAAATCTCCCTGAGTAACCCTACAATGATCTCTTTCTTCTCTGAATTCCTGCCACGTGCGTCGCCTGTCCCACACAATTCAACACTTCACAGAAGTATGCATTTTGAGCTGAAAGAAATCTTAAAGATCATCTAGTCGAATTCTGTTCTTATAGATGAGGATGAGAGCCAGATAGGCTAAGTAACTTGCCATGAGGCAGCCTCCGTAGCTAAGAAATAGAGCTGGACCTGGAGTCACCCTGATCAAGTCACTTAACCTCTATTTGCCTGCATTTTCCCATCTATAAAAATAAGCGTCTACTTCTGGGAATCTTTGTCTCCTTACCTTTTTCTGACTAGCTGCAATACCCCACCCCTTCCGAAGTCAACCCCTGGCAATCTCTGTTCTGTTGAGTAGTTTCTAGTTGTCCCCCTTTCCCCATACCTCAGCAGTTTCTAACTGCCCCTGTTCCCAGACAGATAATTCCAAGGACGGTCTGTGACCTTGTTTTTGTAATCCTTCAACTTCTTCTCTTCTCCCTTCCTGCAGTTTGGCTGTTCTGTTGACCTTACAGGTGACCTCAGCTTGGGGTCTGGCCAGCACTTGTCTCTGCTGGCTAGAGGCAGTTTAAACCTATCCATGAAGGTGCTATCATCCTGCACCTGGCACACTATTCCCTTCTGATGGCTACATGCCCCAAAGCCTTGCATCTGTTTCAATGTCAAAATGGCCAAAGCAATATAGAACTTGTGAAGAAGGATTGTTCCATCTATCTGCCTAGCCAGCCCTGCTGAGCCTATATATCCCTTGTTGTAACTCGCCGGTCTGGGCATCCCGGGCTGAAAAGACAGTGCATTGTCCCAGATTGAAATTCCTCGACCTGGAATAAAATGCTTCACTTTATTTAGATCATGGGGTTGGTCTGAGTTTTTTCTCCAGGTTGACATAGGAATAATAATATCTCCTGCTTCCTACAGTTGTTGTTTGTAGCAAATGAGACAATACTGATAAAGCATTTTGCAAACCTTAACATGCTATACAAATGCTGGCTATTATTGTTGTTATTATTATTATGACACAAGTTGTTTGTTGTGGAAGAGTTAGGATTGGCCCTCAGGTCTTTCAACTTCAAAGCTGATGCTCTTTCTGCTACACTGTAATGCCTCCCTGATATGTACATTTTTATACATTGTTCTCCAGTTGTTTCATCTTGTCTCTATACCTACTTTTTAAGCTCCAGGAGGTCATGATTCAGTTTGGGGTGCCGGGAACCCTGAAATGTAAGGGTACAAGGTGAGTCTGCCTGGAAAGAATTCAAGTACTCAAGTCTTCTTTCAGTCAAAGTAGAGAGGTTTATTGTAATGCCAATGTCTGGGCTAGATTGAGGGAATCTGCATCTTGATGGGAGTAGGATTAATACTTTATTTATTTATTTATTTTGCTTTTTTCTTTGGATGGGGAAAGACAGGGAAATTGGGGTTAAGTGACTTGCCCAAGGTCACACAGCTAGTAAGTTTTATGTGTTTGAGATTGAATTTGAACTCAGGTCCTCCTGAATCCAGGGCCAATGTTCTATTCACTGGACCACCTAGCTGCCTACTGATAATTTTTTTTTGGAGGGGGGAAGGCAAGGCAATTAGGGTTAAGTGACTTGCCTAAGGTCACACAGCTAGTAAGTGTCAAATGTCTGAGATCAAATTTGAACTCAGGTCCTCCTGACTCCAGGGCTGGTGCTCTATTCACTGCACCACCTAGCAGCCCCTAGGATTGATACTTTAATACAAAACAGATAGTGAGAAGATTTGGACAGGATTAAGGAGTGGTAAATAGCCTGGGGTGGACCAGGTGTGACAGTGAAAAGAGTTAAATGGTTTGAGCTTATGAGAGCCACTGAGAAAGGAGTATTGATCTTGAGATGGGCTAGGATGGACCAGATGCCTTGGAGTGGAGCCACCGGGATCCCATTGTGTGAGAAAATTCAGGGACTGGTTTGCTGAGATGTGTGGGAAAATTCAGGGTCCAGATTCCATCACCCCATCAATCAGGAACCAAAGTCTTGCTTGACATTTCACATGAAGCACAGAGCTAGGTACAGAGCAGGTGCTCAGCATAGCCTTGCTAATTACTTTGATAAATTATTGAAGAATATTTGCTAATTGGTCAACTTGGAATAGCAGGGGCCATCTCTAGTCATTTTGATTTATATCTTGCCATTGGACCCAGATGACTCTGGAGGAAAAAGTGAGGCTGGTGATTGCACAGCCCTCCCTCACTTAAATCCAAATGCACTTGTAAGTCATGACGTAAAATGTTGAGGGTTAAAGAGGGATAGATTTCTAGGAAATCCATTGAGGATTCTTATTAGTTTGAAAGAATTACCAGGCTTAAGCAATCTTGGCAGTTTTACAAAAGTTTATTGTTACACTGAGGCAAGGGATGGGGTAATGAAAGCTGCAAGCTGATAGATATTAAAGGCTGAGTTACCAAGGTAGTGTGAGGCTCTTCAGTGGTAGGGGTCTAGAGAGATGACCTGCAAAGTTCTAAGGGCCAGAGAGGCAGTTTTAAAGATACAAGACTGTCAGTTATAAGTTCATTAAGCTAATGAGGTATACAAAGGTGGAGTTAGGGAGGAGCCTGGGAGGAGCCAGGGAGTGGCTAATACTTAAAGGAACACACACACCCTTTGCATGTGCCCTGCCCATAATTCATTGGGAGAAATCCAAGGGGAAAGGGAGCAAAAGGTGTGGTTTTAGCCCTGAAAACATCATAAAGTCAACCAGCGTCAGATTTGAGGTCAAATTCAGAGAAGTACCTTATCCAGTTTGGGAATGGATGAGTCTCGTTTTGGCCGGTTACTAGTCAACTAGAACAAAAGGAAGTAGTGCCTTTAAAAGAATTTGTTGTAAATGGTTTCAGAGGAAACACCTCTGGGCTGGGGGCAGGGAAGGCACAGAGTTAATGCTTTGTGGCTGGGGGCAGGGGAGAAACAGAGTTAATGCTTTACAGCTGTGGGGAGGCAAGGGAGAGAGTTAAACTGATTTCACAACTGATGGTACATACACAAGACTGAAGTTACAACCATGCCACAAAAATCACCCCAAAATATTACAGAGGCATCTCGTCACACTTCCTGATGTCATGGTCCTCTTTGAGAATGAAGGACAAATAACAACAGCTTGGACCAGCTCTTTAGTGACTTATAACAGCTCTGTCCTTTGATCTGCCTGATCAATATTTTTATCAGTGACATAAATGAAGACAAAAAAGGCCTGCTGTCCAGATGTGCAGTTGGCATATTTGGAAGGCTACTTGGCACAGTAGTCAGAGTGTTGGACCTGGAATTAAGGAAGATTTGAGTTCAAATATGGCTTCAAATAATTACTAACTGTATGACCTTGGCCAAGTCATTAAAAAATTTTCAGTATCATCATCTTTAAAATGGGAATAATAATAGCACTTATCATACAGGGTTGTAGTGAGATCAAAAGTGAAAGTATTTGTAAAGTGCTTTGCAAACCTAAAAGTACTACATAAATGTTAATTGTTGTTAGCTGAAAGAGTACTGGATTTTGATCTAAAAGGACTGAATTCAATTCCTGGACCTATTATTTACTAGATGAGCAATCCTGGGGAAGTACTTTACCCCTGAGGAAACTGAACGTCAATTTTCCTCATCTGTAAAATGGGGATAATAATACTTGTGCTACTTGGGACACACAAAGCTGTTATGAGGAAATTGTTTTGTAAACCTTTGAATGTTATAGAATTGAAAACTGTAAATTCTATGATTTTTAGTACTTAACCATCTCTGGGAAGGCCCAGCTAGGTGCTGAAAAAAATTCCTTAGACAGAAATTAAAAAATGCTCCCCTGAAGCTTGAGAACCTTTAGAAAATACTTTAAGATTAAAAAAAAGCACTTTCCAAAGGTTCTTTTTTACATCTTTTTGAAATGCTAATGACAGCTATATGTCTTTCTAGCTATATGTCTTTTATAGCTATAAGTCTTTTAACTATGGAATTTACAGCTATTCAGTTCCTCCAACAGGTGATAAAAACATCTTGCCTGGAGCAAAGATCTTGAGAAAAGAAATGAGGCAATGTGTGAAAACATTTTCTTAGGGCTGTTTGACAGTTTTTTGAAATACTAATGACAGCTACTCATAGCTTGCATCTTGGAATTCACACCTATTCAATTCTACTTCCAGGTAAATAAAGCATCCTCCCAGTGAGTACTGAAGTGTGAAACCAAATTTAGGCAAACTGTGAAAACTCTCAGCCTCAATTTCATCTTGAGGTAATAAAAAAATTGTGGACCCCTCCCTCCCAAGTTTCATTTATTTTTATATAAATAGATCATTTATCATGTGAAATCACAACCTCTTTCTGCCTGAATCCTTTCCTCCTTTAATTCAATTCAACAAAATTCAGCAAATATTATGCTGGGCCCTGGGGATAAAAGAGAAGTCTAAAAGTGTCCCTTCCCATAAGGAGCTTATATTCTATTAGAATATACATCATTTGGGAGCAGAACAGTATACATTCCTACTGTCTTCCCTCCCAATTTCCCATTCTCACCAGTCATCAGAAAGCTACAGCTGGAAGAACCTTAGAGATCACTTGGTCTACACCCCCTATTTTATGTGAGAGGAAACTAAGGCCCTGAGTGGCAAGCAACTTGCCCAAGGGGTCAACCAGTTAATTAATCAGTTGAAACAGAGTTTGAACTCTGGTCAGTTCAACTTAACAGGCAGCTAGGTGGTACAGTAGAAGACCTGAGCTCAATTCTGGCCTCAGACACTTAGTAGCTAGGTAATCCTGGGCAAGTCAGTTTTCTCATCTGTAGAATGGGGATGATAACAATGGTACCTACATCCCAGGGTTGTTGTGAGGATCAAATGAGATAATAATTGTAAAGTGCATAGTACAATGCCTGGCACAGAGTAAACACTATATAAATGCCCACTATTATCACTATTACCTACTTATTTACTGTAGCCTAGAGTTGGTGCTAGAGATAGGACAAAAGTGAAACATTCGCTGCCCTCCAGCTTACATGCTATTGCTTGGGGGAAACAGCATGTATTTAGGAGCTTTTTAAAAGTTTATCCTATAGAGGCAACCAGTTGTCATGTAGATAGACCACTGGACCTGGAATTAGGAAGATCTGAGTTCAAATTGAGCCTTAGGTAGGTACTTGCTAGCTGTGTGACCCTGGGCAAGTCACATAACCTATGTTTGCCTCAGCTAATAATAATAGAACCTAGGAGCAGCTAGGTGATGCGGTGGATAGAGCACTGGCCCTGGAGTCAGGAGGACCTGAGTTCAAATCTAGCCTTTGACACATGATATTTACTAGCTGTGTGACCCTGGGAAAGTCACTTAACCCCAATTCCTTGCCAAAAAAAATTAGTAGTAATAGGACCTAGGATTGTTGTATAAAATATTTATAAAGTGAGTTGCTAATCTTAAGGCATATATAGGTGCTATTATTATTACTGTATAGGACCTTGTTTGCAATAGACTATTAAAAATGTTTGTTGAATGAGCATTACTAAGTGACAGCAGCCTAAGCAGGGGACAAACCATAAAAAGAATATGAGGACAGCAGACATACCTCCTTAATTGAGCCAATACTGCTTTATTAAAACTAGCATAGAATTCAGAGTTGCTTTTCCTCCTCAGGCATCTCCTTTCTCTTAAATGAAAACATCAGAAAATCTCAACTTGGTTCATTCAAAGCCTGTTCTTTCTGCTCTCTCCAGTCTGTCCTTCATCAAAGTAATGAGACTTTACTGTATATTGTGGCTCTTTTCTCAGGGGACAGTCCTTCAGACACAGGGGCTATCTTCAAGATACATCCAACTTCTAATTAGTCATCTATAGCTTATTAATACATTAAATCAAGAGGAAGCCCCAGCCATTTAATTGACATTTAGAAAATTTGCAAGGGTGGTGGTAATTAGATACCAATTGGCATACTTATTAATGTCACTGTTTAGGGCTATTAATTGATAGCCAATTAACTTACAACAGGGCTGTTGTGTTAATTGCTGAACAATCCTATCCAGGTTTATTGGGAATGCCATTACATTTGTCTCCTTTAACATAGTTGTCCTCTTTGGTCTCATACCTAACCTCATTTTGAAGCTGGAATCTGGAGGATCTTTCTTTACTTAATCTCCTGGAGAATCTTAATGGGTCAGAGTTAGAGATTTAGAGTAGGAAGGCACCTTAGAGATGGCCTAGTCTGAGGACTTCATGAGATGAAGGGCAAGTCCAGAGAAATTAAATGACAGACCCATGTTCACCCAGGTAGTCCATGGCAAAGTTAGGATCTGAACCCAGTTCAATTCAATTGAATAGATATTTATTAAGTGTCTACTCTATGTTAGGCATTACGAAGAGTCCAGGGAATACAAAGACAAAAATGAAACCGTCTCAAGCCTTCAAAGAGCTTACATTTTATTGGGTGAGAAAAGACATACGTACAGAAAATTAAATAAAAAATATATTCAAAGTAATATCAGTGATGGAGATGGGGGTGGTGGTGGAGTCTAAAGGTTGGATATTAGGAGCAATTTCTTTCTTCAGGTCCTAGAAATCCTGACTTTGATGAGAAGCTTTTCCAGACCTCTTTAATGACAAAACTTCCCTCTCTGTTGATTATCTCTAGTTTATCGTGGATATGGCATGTTTGTATATACTTGTTTGCATGTTGTCCTTTCATTAGACTCTGACAGACAACAGCAATCTCCTTGAGGAGGAGGAGAGCAGAATTCTAGCTTCAAGCCCAGACTGCGATGTCCGGAAGAAAACCGAAGCAGGAATCCCAGATTGAAGGGGAGCCTGTCACCCTGAACCAGTAAAGCTTTCCAGATGGTTGTTAGTGGTTGAATCTACCAGTGGTCCATTGTTGCTCAGACCCAAACCCAGGTTAGGAACTTTCAGAGTTTAGTGAAGGATGGGTAATAATCAAAATTTTCTCTGAATCAGACTACTTTGGGAGCACTGACAACTTTAAGGTCTTGAGCTTGAGTTGTCCCTGAGATCTGGAAACAATACAACTTTTAATATCCCAAGAAAAGAGCAACAGGGCCAGCCCAGACCTTTGCAGAAGTGTAGAGTCTGGACCTAACAATAAGTCCAAAGTCAGGAAGTAGAATGGAAGAATGAGCAAACAAACAAATAAAAACAATCCCACCATAAAATGATGACAAGAATTCTCAAGATATAAATACAGAAGAAAAGAATGACTTCAAAACAACCAAAAAAAAAAAAAGCCTCAAAGAAAAACACAGCTTGGGCACAGACTCAGCTGGAATTTCTGAAAGAGCTAAAGCAAGAGTTAAAAAAAGAATTAAAATTTTTTCTAATTAATGCAATGAGTGCTAGAGGAAAAAATTGAAAAAGAAATGATAGCTATGGAAGAAAGAGTTGGAAAAGGAATTAATAGTTTAGTACAAAGGGTGCAAAACACCCTGAAAATTAGAATGAACCAAATAGATGAGACAACAAGAAATATTAAAACATAGTTGAAAAATTGAAAAAAGAAATAGAAGAAAATTTAAAGCATTACAGGGCAAAAACAACTGACCTGAAAAATACTGAGGAGAAAAATTTAAGAAGAGCCTTTGAAAAAGAGCCTGGACATTGTTTCAAGAAATCTAAAAAAACCCAACCTGTTCAGATCTTTTAGAATCAAAGGGCAGAGTGGAAATAGGAAAAATCAACCATTCATCTTCTGAAAGAAATCCCAAAACAAAAACTCCCAGGAATATCATAGCCCAAATTCAGAGCTTCTAGGTCAAATAAAAATTATTGCAAGCAGTCAAAAAGAAAGAATTCAAGTACGAGGTGTTGTGGCCAGGATCTCCTACAATTTAGTGGTTACTGCTATAAAGGATTGGAGAATGAGATACGATACTTCAAGGCAAATAATATGGGTTCCAGTGAAGAACAGCCCACCCAGGAAAACTATGTATAATGCTTCAGGAGAAAAAATTGAACCTTTGGTGAAATAGAGGATTTCTAAGCATTCCTGATGAAAAGCCCAGAACTACATAGAAGCTTTGAAGTTCAAACATAATGTTGAAGAGAAACATAAAAAGGTAAACATGAATGCACAGCATGATAAAAGACTAAACAAGGATAAACTGCTTACATTAAAACACGGGGAGATGATATTTGTGTCCCCTGTGAACCCTATCATCTTCAGGAATCATAGAGGGAATCCAATTAGACAAGGCCTGAGAGTGATTCTGTTACGTCTTACTGATGTGTTTTAAAAATTTTAAATTTATTTTAGTTTTTTAAAATAATATTTTATTCTTCTCTTATTACATGTAAAAATGTTTAACACTTTTAAAAAAAATTTCTGAGTTCCAAATTCTTTTCTTCCTTCTCTCCCTCTTCTCCCCCTGCTCCCTGAGATGGTAAGCAATCTGATATAGGTTATACACATGCATTCATGTAAAGCATATTTCCATATTAGTCATTTTGTGTAAGGAAACTTGAACCAAAAAATAAATAAAAGAAAGAAAGAAAGTGAAAAATAGTATGTTTTGGTCTGTATTCAGTACGCCTTAATGATCTTAAGAAAAGAATGAAAAGAGAGGGAAGAGCAATACACTGGGGAAAGAAAAGGAAAGTCTGGGGAAATTATCTCATACAGTTAGGGTTCATAAGTAGGTACCTATACAAGCAAGGAAGAGATGTTTGGGGGGGATGCTGACACTTTAACCTCATTCTCACCTGAAATGGTCAAAGGAGGGAAGAATATGCATAATACATACATACATATTGGGCACAGAAATACATTTTACTCAATGGGGAAATTGGAGTTAAATGGAAGGTGCGATGATTAAGGGAATGATTAGTCCCAAGTGAAACAAACTCTAAGGTTGTACAAAAATATTTGTAGCTATTTTTGAAGAAGAAAAGAGTAGGAATCTGAGAGAGGGCCAATTGACTGGGGAGTAGACAAACAAGTTATGGTTTGTGAGTGTGATGGAATACTATTGTGCTGTAAGAAAGAATGAAGGGGATGGTTTCAGAGAAACTTGGGAAGATTTGTATGAATTGATACAAGTGGAGTGACTAGAACCAGGAGAACAATTTATACAATGTTAATCTGGTAATGACAAATAACTTTGAAAGAAGAAACTCTGATCACTGTAATGATGGATTGTTATTTTAAAGAAGTAGTAATCAAACATGCTGCCCACATCTTTGATCAAGAAGTGAAGGACCCAGAGTGAAGAATGAGACTTTTTTTTTTGTACATGGCCAACTTGGAAATTTGTTTTGTTTGACCACATATGTTTGTAACAGGGGCTTTATTCTTCTTTCATTCTCAATGGAGGATGGGAGGGAGAAAATGTATATTTTTTGCTGATTGAAAAATAAAATATAATAATAAAAAACCCCATCTATGCTTATAATATAACAGCATGGTAAAGAGATGACCTGTCCTGGGTGACCCTGAGGAATTCTATCTGACTCTTGGAATAAATAGAAAGGACTTTATGAGCTATCTAATCCAACTCCCTCATTTTATAGTGTGGGAAAACTAAGACCCAGAGAAATGGTGATTGTCTAAGGTTTGAAGGTAGAAAGGGGCAAAGGTGGGGTTTAAACTCCCACTCCCTCTGGTGTCTTGGCACTGCCCACCTCAACTGTTCACCTTTCCATTCCTCACATCTTCTCTACCATTTACTTCTTCAGCTGTTTCTCCTTCCCTCTACTAAGCTGAGAAAGCCAGGAAAATGCAAAAGTGTGTGTGTGTGTGTGTGTGTGTGTGTGTGTGTGTGGTGTGAAGATAGCCAAGCCTATCTTCAGGGAGGCTCCCCCCCATATTGTTGTGCAAGTGAAATGGCAAAAATAAACATCAAGCGATCCCTTTGTCTGTGGTTCCCCTCCTAGGATATTTATACTCCCAAGAGGTATAAGAAAATCATCAAGAGAACAGGCAATATTTGGCAAAAAACAATATTATCCTATTAAAATATTCCAGAAGCAAGAGTAGCAAAAGGAAAAAAAGTGTGGATTAGAGAGAGAACAACCTTATGATACTAAAATATTATGAACAGAGTAGTTTTCATTATGAAAACTAATTATTTCTTTTATTTAATTTCTTATATGCATGTGCATGGTAAACTCTAGAATTTATTACGGTTTATATTACATACAGGGAAGATGGGGAAGTGTACTGAAAGTCCATAGGTATGGGGTTTCCCCCTAAGTTGAGAACCCCCGTTTAAAGTGAAAAGTAATTTTTAAAAAATGGCAGTCTGGAGCATGGGGTAGGACAAGAAGGGGTGCTAGTGGCAGTCTTGTCTCTCTGCCTCAGTGGCAGTGGGAGATTAATGGGATGATTGTATGTTTATCAGCCTGCAGTCTTTTCCTGGACCAGCTGTCAGAGCCACTTCCTTCTCCCCACCCACTGGTCTTCTTAAATCACAGACCAGCTGCCATTGGAATGCCTTACTGGGTCCCTTCTCTCCCAAGCACCAGACCCAGGGCAATTGTCCCAATTACAGGGCCCTAAGGATGACTCTGGGCACAGCACACTGAGATCGCTTGCTGGGTCAGCTGCACAATTCTTATTCAGCCACATTCAATTTCTTATGGAAATGGTTTCCATGTGTGTTGCACTGGAATTCAATAAGCAGGATTTACCATTTTTTCTCAAGAAATCATCTTTTTTCCCCCCGTCCTTTCCTCTCTTGACAAGCCAGGTCTTCTCACATAGACAGATGTGCATGCAATGGCATATGGATATGAAATTAGGCCATGTCTGAAAGGGAGAGCTAGAAGAGACCTCATAGGCTAGCTGCCAATCCTATGGTTTTATAGATGGGGCAGCTTACTCCAGGGAGATGAAGAGACTTTTCCAAGGTCACTCAGGTTGTGTCAGAGATGAGATTTGTACCCAAGTCTTCTGAAATTTAGGAAGATACACAAAATACTTTTTCACAATAATCCCATGAAGCTATGATGAAAGCATTATTGTCCCCATACTGGCCCCCGTAGATGAGGAAGCTGAAGTGGAATGACTGCAGTTATATGGTGCTATGCAGTTTGTGAAACGAATTCTTTACAATAGTCCTATAAGATAGTAACAGCTGGCCTGTATATATAAAATATGTATATGTATGTATGGATACTTATGCAATGTATACACAGACATTTACATGTACATATATACACATGCATTTCTAAGTTTCTAAACTTTTTTTGTGTCATCCACTGGTCTTTTCATGTCATTTGCAGCTTCCACAAAACTCCCCCAAAATTTCCATTTAATTTCTTATGCTGACCCATGATATATATGGAAACTGTGATGGGGAAAGTCAAGAAGTGGAATGGATAAATATATATCACATTTGATCCTTACATCAACCTGTAGGATATTTGTGATTTTTATCCACATTTTGCAGATGAAGAATCTGAGACCCAGAGAGGTTTATATCTGTCTCTTCCTCTCTCTGTCTCTGTCTGTCTCTCTCTGACTCTCTGTCTCTGTCTCTGTCTCTCTCTGTCTCTCTCTCCTTCCCTCCCTCCCTTTCTCCCTCTCTCTTTCTCTCTTCCTCTCTCTCTCCCTCCCTCCCTCCCTCCCTTTCTCTCGCTCTCTTTCTCTCCCTCCCTCCTTTTCTCTCTCTCTCTGTATATATATATATATATATATCTATCTATATATCTATATATCTATATATATATATATAGATATATATATATAATACATATATATATAAAATATGTGTGGGTATATGTGTGTATGTGTATACACACATATGTATAAAAAAGGGAGGGGAAGGCAATAAGCATATAGTGTCTACTATGTGCCAGGCTCTATGCTAAGTACTTTACAAATATCTCATTTCATCCTCACAACAGCCCTAGGAGGTGGGTGCTGTTACCCCCTTTTTATAGTTGAGGAATCCAGGCAAACAGAGGTCTTGTAGAATGTTACACACCAGAAAGTGTCTGAGGCTGCGTTTGACCTGGAGTCTTCCTGACTCTAGGGCCAGTGCTCTACCTACTCTGCCACCTAGCTGCTGATACACATACATACACATATATGTACATGTAGGTACATGTGTATGCACACACATGAATGTGTGCACACACATTTAATATAAACACAGAAATACTGTGTTATGTACATATACAGATATACACATATATACGTACATGTATATGTACGTATATATGTGGTGTTTTAATGTTTACAAAATGTTTTACATCCGTTATTTCATTTGAACCTCACAATAATCCTTTGAATACATTACTATAAGCATTTTGTCCCCTTTTTTGTTAATGGGAAGAAACTGAAATTGACTAATGACTAATTGACTAATTGACTAATGACTAATAAATGTTGAAGGTAGGTTCTCAATTCTGGGAATTAGTGTGGGAAAATAAGGGGAATGTTTTGGGTCTAAAAATATGAAATTTGGCAGGGTGGGAGTCGTACTGACAAACAAGTGGGTAGGTATGATGGGGGAGAACAGGCAAAGAAAGCACAAATCCCAGACCTCAGAGCTGCTTCACTAAGACTGCTCAGGGACAGATAGCTGATGTCACTCCGCCTAGCCGGCCAGCCGTGCCTTTGCTCTCAGGTTGAGGGGCTGGGAGCTGGGGATTGGGGACTGGGGCATTAAATGATTGTGGTGATCAGTAAAGACTTGTCACATGAAGAGCTCTTTGAGCCCTTCAGTAAGAAGGAGATTACTTATCACAGTTACACCACCTCATCTTCCCAGACATGTCTGCTGTATAGGGCCTTCCTCTAAGGACATCTTCCCATCCCTCAGTGTCATACCAATGGTGAGAGGGATGCTAGAGAATGTCCAGGTCTTCTAGGAAAGTTCATGATGATAATAATAATGATGACAGCAATTTATATAACACTTTAAGCTTTGCAAATAAGTCTACATATATGATCTCATTTGGTTCTTACAAATTCCCTGTTAGGCTTTGGATTCTGCAAGACCTAAGCTTGAATTCTGCCCAAATGCTTACTAGCTCTCTGGTCTTAGGCAGGGCATTTGACCTCTCTGGATCTCAGATTTCTCATCTGCAAAATGGGGATAAAAATAACAAATATCTTACAGGTTGACGTAAGGATCAAATGTGATATATAGTTATCCCTTCTACTTCTTGACTTTCCCCACTGCAGCTTCGATATATATTGTAGGTCAGCATAAGAAATTAAATGGGAACTTTTGGGGAATTTTGTGGAAGCTGTAGATGATATGTGAAGACCAGCAGACAACTCAGAAAGAGTTTAGAAACTTAGAAATGCATAAAATATATGCATAGTATTATATAATATCAAACCACATTTTACAATAAGGTAAACAGCCCATAAAAGAAAAAGAAAAAAATTCAGCCTTCTCTGGTATGAAGGGAAGGCCAAAAAATTTTACATGGATTTTCCAGATGGTTGGGGCATATGATGTGGAGGGAATGATTGTACATGTAAAGTGCTATGCAAACCTTAAAGAGCTGCATAAATGACATTATCTCATCACACTATCATCGTTAGTCATGTTACTCTCCCCATTTTACAGATGAACAAAGTGAGGCTGAGAAAAGTTAAGGGACCTGCCTGGCATCACACAGCTAGTTAGTGTCATAGGTAAGATTCAAGCTTAAGTCTTCTTCATTCAAAGTCCGTCATTCTATCCACAGCCCTACTTAGTTGCCTTCTACAGGACTGTCCTGTCAAAGATGGTTCTAATGTTTTCTATATACCTCCAGAGGGCAGAGTGAGAGACGTTAGGTGGAAATTACAGCGGTAGATTTCAGTTCAACATAAAGAGAAGCTCATTAATAATTAGAGCAGCTGAACAATAGAATGGGTTGTCTTATGAAGTTGTGAGCTCCTTGAAGTATCTATTCACTGAATTATTAAAATTACTTATTACTAATTTCTTTTTTATCTTTTTAAAATTTTATTTTTAATCTATGGAATAAAACAAGCATTTCTATAACATAGTACAATAAAAAGATGATTACATAGGAAACTGTAAACCTACTATGTACGACTTGCTATTCCTTTCAAATATACAATAAAATTATCATATAAATTTCTTTTTTTCTCTTCCCTCCCCCTCTCCAGAGCTGGCTACTATGAGATCTAAATAGGTACATGTATGTAAAATTATTCTAGATATACTTCTATTTAGCAGTTCTTTCTCTGGATGCAGATAGCATCTTTTTTCATATGGCCTTTATAGTTAATTTGGGTATCTATAAATGATCAAAATAACTTATTTGCTCAAAGTCATTTTAAAAACATTATTGCTGTCACTGTATACAATGTTCTCTTTGCTCTGCTCATTTCACTCTTCATTATTTCGTGCGAGTCTTTCCTCGTTTTTCTAAGCTCATTGAGCTCATCATTTCTTATAGCATAGTAGTATTCCATTACAATCATATACCAAAACTTGTTCAGCCATTCCCCAATGGCTGAATATTTCTGCAGTTTCCATTTCTTTCCCACCACAAAGAGAGCTGCTATAAACAGTTTAGAACGTATAGGTTCTTTTCCTTTTTCCTTAATTATTTTTGGGAATAGACAAAGTAGTGGTTTTGCTGGGTCAAAGGGTATAGGTAGTTTCCTAACTCTTTGGGCATTATTACTAATTTTTACAAAGATTCCTCTGCCCTAATCCCATTTCCTCTCCAAGGTTGCCACTATCTTAACCAAAAGTTGGTGGGTGAAGTTATCTTTTTCCTCATGGGAACCCTTTTCCAGTTTCATAATGTGAACAAAGACCTTGCTATGTAAGAGTTTTCTTTAGGGCCAGCTTTGTGGGAGTGTGATTGGCAGGGCAAGGAATAATCTGTCCTATCAAATAGCCTTTGGAAAACCATGATTAATTGATTTCTAGCTTCTTTCTCTGAGGATTGCAACTCAATTCACTTCGCATTCCATCATGTACCTTTGAGATGGAACAGGGGCAGATTGGAAGTGATTCTAAAAAGGAAAAAATAGGGGGACTCTGGTAAGGGTGTGTAATGGAGCTGAGGAGAAAAAGCAAGGTAATGAAAGGACTTGGGACGTGAGCTCAGGTCCTCAGACTCCTTGGCTCACACAGGAGACATCCTGCCCTCGGGAAAGAGCCTTGGATTTGGAGTTGGATCTGGATTAGTTTGTTGGCCCTGCCATTTACTGTGTGACCTTAGGCAACTCTCTGGGTCTGGGTTTCTTCATCTATAAAATTAAAGTCTTGAACTACATGACCTCCCAAGTCCCTTCTGGTTCTAAATCTATGATTTTTTTTGTCACCAGATTTCTGATCCTGTTCTTCAGTTCTTTTCTGCTCTTCCTTTAAGAGGAAAGGAGGACTTTCATACACACACACATATGCACATGCACACATATGAATATAAATTTGTAACACAATATATATACATATAACTACATAGGAAAAGGCCTATTATATATACATGTATACTATATTTTTACATATATATTTATGCACATGCATATGTTTATGTGTGTATATATGCTTTCTCCCATATGTGGCAGGAAGATGCCATTGTGTGACTAAAAGGATATAGAATAAACATCTCAAGTTCTTTTCTCCCTACCCTTCTCCATTTAATTGCAGTTGGGCATGGGTGGGAAGAATGAAATTGAGTCTGGAGGCCACAGTTCTCAGAGAGAGGGGGTATGAGGTTAGAATTATATCACTTTGCTCCCTTAAATAGTATAAGTCTAGGGGATGTGATCAAGTTCAACTAACTTCTTCTTGCTGTTCCATTATTGGGGGGAAGAAGGATCCTAAGTTTTATATTCCAGGCTTGATCCCTTTCCCACCAAATATCAGTTCTGCAATGAACATACATATAGCAATTAGCCAATAAACCCATTAATCCAAATTGGTAGCAATACAGAAGTCAGAGAAAATATGCATGAGAATATATGCATACACATATGTATACACACATATAAATGTATACATACACATATATTTATATATGTTTATACCAGGCAATACAAAGTGAAAGAGTTCTTTCAATGAGACTGCAGTAACTCAGTTCAACTAAGAGTCCATGATCTCACCCAAGGAGAGGGTCTCCCAAAGTCTACTGTAGCAAGCTGGGGATGGGGACTTGAGGGAGACTGCCAGCTCCTCTCATGTCAGTTTCTTCCCAAAGTCTTCTCCTTCAGCACCCTCAAGTGAGGTTGGCTTAGTCTATCTTCTCTCTCAAAGCTGAATGCCAGAAGCACCTGGAGCAGCTATGGGGCCCAAAAGCTTGAGGAGAACTTGAAGAAGATTAAAGGGATCTCCTCCTCCAGCTTTTGTCAAATCTGCCTTGTCATTCATGAATGGCAGTGCATTGATCTCTACCAGTAAGGAGAGAATCCTATAGCAGTGAATCTTAGGACTGGGTTTATATTCACATGCACACACATACACACGCACACATATATGCTTACATACATGTGTGTTTATCTATGTATATATATACATACACATACTCATGCTCATTATCAGCAAACATTTATTGTGTAGCACTAGGGTTACAAAGACAAGGACTCTGTTCTTTAGGGATACATTTGGAGAGCAAGAACACATGAAAATATAAATAGTGATGAGTGAAAGCTATGGAGGGTGGTGAGTGAGTGCTAGAGATAGGAAGTTCTGAGAAGGAGAGAGAGGGCTTGGGGATAGTCAGGAAGACTCCATGGAGGAGGTAGAATCTGGAAGGTTGGATCTGGAAGAGAGGAAGAGGAAATCTCTTCTGATACCAGGAATGGTCATATGATCTAAAGCAGGTAGGCATTTTAGAGGTCATTCTAGTTCAGAAAAACTCATTTAAAAGGCAAGGAAATTGGAATCCAAAGAGGTATAGTCATGCTTGTAACAAATAGCAAAGGTGGGACTTAAATCCCAAGTTCATTCCTCTTTCTACTGAATCCCTTTGCCTCCCTGATATGTGCCGGGGGCCCCTGACAGCTGGAGAAAGAAGTTGCCAAATTGATTTGTAACCCAGAAGACAGGAAGGTAAAGCACTTTCATCTCCCTAGATGTGGTCAGAATTTTCCAAAGCCTAGCAAGAGACCAAGAGAGATCTTTTTATATGTCTGAGATGCATGCATTATTGAGCACAGAGGTCTTTGAAGATAAGTGGGGGAGATAAACAGTCAAACCTTGATGATTATGATTTTCTGGGGAAGACTCTTCCTGGTCCAATAATCAGGCTTCAGAAGAGAAACTTCTGTAGCAGAGGAATGGGGTGTCAGGGCTACAAAGTCCATGAAAATGAAACACAAGAGAGGAGAGTACAGTAGGAGGACAAGTTACTTCAAAAGGTCCTTGTTATAGTGGGTCCTTAAGGAATAGTTCAATCAGATGCAAAGGACTTGCCTTTGAATTCTGGGCTTTTTGAGGCAGAGTTCTGATGGTGCCAGTTTAGGAGGCAAATTTTTTTTTTTAAACCTAACCAAATTTTTATTTTTTTTTAAATTTCTTTCCAGAATTCCTTTTTCTCTTTGTTTCTGGAGCAGTACATGGACTGCAAGGCATAGATCACTCTAAGGCCAAAACGACCAGATTGGTTTGCCTTCTGGTATGAAGTGTGCAGTACAGGAAGACCATGTCTTAAGTACTCCTCTGAATTGCCTAGTAATGACACTGAAATTCCATCATTTGATCTTTGCCCCTCTGGAGCAGGGGTCACAAAACTGTGACCAAAGGAGGCTTGGGACAAAGCTCGCTATTGAAGGCCTGCTCTGGTGGTCAGTGTGGGTGGATAGAGACATGGATCTATGTGGTGTGGTAGGAAGAGCACTGGACTTGGAGCTAGAAGACTTAGGTTGGAGTTTCAACTCATATGTATGACACAGGGAAGGTCACTTAACTTATCTGAACCTCAGTTTCCTCATCTTTAAAATGGGTAGTTTGGATCTGATGTTTTAGACATGTTAAGTTTCAGTTCCAGATGGGACATTCTCATATTAATTGGTTACTATATTATAAGGATTACTTTTTTGCCTTTTTTTCTTTGCTTTCACTACTAAAACCAACCTCTTTTTTTCTCCAATTATAACTTCATAGACAAGTATTCACTTGGGCCTGAATGGTCCCATAACGAGAGCCATAGATAATACTCTCTACATTCCCCTCTTAGGTAACCTTGAGAAAATTGGGAAACATTGCAATCTCCTACTTTCGTTCCCCGTAATTCCCTTAAAGATGCCAAAGCATATATCTAAAAACAGTGAATGAAGATAGCACCTGGCCCTCCATCATCCTGGAACTCCTATAAGAAGGGAATTTTGCTAACACACCTCAAAGATGGACCTTTTCTTCTATATGAAGGGAAAGCTCGGAAGTCTTTGGAGCTGTCAAATCACCAGCCTGGTCTGGTGATCTGCTTTACAAGCACGGACATCTGGGTGCAGAGGTGAAAGGCCACAGCATTATACTACTATCTCAGGTCAGCTATAAAGAGTATCCTTTAATAAGCCCCTTCTGGACTGGAAATCTTGTCCTTGGGTGTCCTTTTTCTTTTCCCTAATGCGAATACCAGGTTTCTACATAATTACTCATTTGGAAAGGCATTTGCCATTAAATGAAGGAACTAAAATAGAAAGGAGAAAATGATCAGATTTCCTCCTTTTTAAACACATTGAACATAGAGATTTCCCATTCCACTTGTTAGAGTGACGGTGCTGGTTTAATGATGCATTTTTTTTTTTTGCCGGTGTCAGGGAGCAGGTATGTATATTCATAAAGTATAGAGAAGAGAAGGTGAAAGGGTTGGAAAAACGTCTCTTAATTCTCTAGGTTATCAGAGAGGATGAAGTGTTCCTTGAAAGAATGGAAGAAGTCTTTCAAAGGGAAAATGAAGAAAACTATGGAGGGGCTATTGAAAAAGAATATGGCTATACAGTAACAACAATAACACACAGACAAGCAACTTGGAAAAGTGTCAGAATTCTGCTAGTGATCAATCATAATCCCTGAGGACCAGTGATGAAGCATGCTACCCACTTCCTGATAGAGGGAAGGTAGATTCAGGGTGCATTTTCAGACATGGCCAAAGCAGGAGTTTGTTTTGCTTGACTATATGCATATTTATCACAAAAGCTGTGGGAGGAAGGAGGTGGAAGAGAGATAAGACAAATGCTTGCTAATTGAAAAAAATACAAAGATAAGACAAAATAAAGAATGTAGGAAGGGAGAATTTAGTATAAAAGAGAGAAGAATATTGCATGAACATTATGCATGGAAGAACACTCATGTTATTCCGAGAAGAGCTAAAGTTGATTGGTGGCTGTTTGTCCAATGGGAGGCAGATAATGACTGGCGCAGTCTGAAAGATGGGGGTGTGTTTGGATCCAGTTGGTTTAGATGTGGTGGTAAGAGAGGGCAGTGAGTGCAATGAAGACAAGTGTTTGTGCACAGGTGCAGAGCAGTTACAACGTTTGATCCTGGGTCTTCTTCCTTTGTTTTATTATTGGGGTGTATGGGAGGGTTGCTTGGTGGGTCATGGCTTATCCTATTCCCCAGCTCACCCACCAGAGCATGCACCAGAGTTGGAGTAAGTAGTGATGGAAGCTGGGATCAGATTCAGTCTGTGGATGCCTATCTTCATGGCACCAGCTAAATGTGCTCAGCATAGTATAGTGGAAATAATAATGATAGTATTTATACAGTGCTTTGTTATTGAGTCATTTTTTAGTCATGTCTGACCCTTTGTGACCCCATTTGGGGTTTTCTTGGCAAAGATACTGGAGTGGTTTGCCATTTCCTTCTCCAGTTCATTTTACAGATGAGGAAACTGAGGCAAAAGGGTTAAGTGACTTGCCCAGGGTCACACAACCCATAAGTATCTGATGTCAGACTTGAACTCAGAAAGATGAATCTTCCTGACTCCAGACCTGACACTGTAATAATTGTACCATTTAGCTGCCCACGTAGTGATTTTTTTCCATGTAATGATTTAAGGTTTGTAAAATGCTTTACAAATATTCTTTCTCATTTTATTTTCACAACAGTTTTTTTTTCATTTGACAGATGAGGCAGGCTTAAGTGACTTGCTCGACGTCACACAGTTAATAAAATGTCTGAGGCAGGATTTGAACTCAGGTCTTCTCGAGTCCAGGTCCAGTGCTCTATCCAGTGTACCATCTAGTTGCCTCTGGACTTGGAGTCTGTACCCTACTCATTTACACTGGTTTGGAAATGCTATGTTCTTCCAATACTACCATATTCTGGGTGTCCTGAAAAGCATATTCCTCAATGCACCTTGTTCCTAGAATTCTAACTTGTTCAGGGCATGACTAAGCTGGAATGATAGCAACATGCTATTAGTCAACAAGCATTTATCAAGAGCTTACTATGTGCCAGGCACCATGCTAAAGTCTGCAGATACAAAGACACATGGTTCCTGTTCTCAAGGATCTCACATTCTAATGGGAGGCGCAACATGCAAATAACCAAGTTCACATGATCTACCTGTCTATCTATCTATCTATCTATCTATCTATCTATCTATCTATCTATCTATCTGTCATCTATCTATCTGATCTGTCTATCTATCTATCTATCCATCTATCTATCTATCTATCTATCTATCTATCTATCTATCTATCTATCTATGTATCTATCTATCTATCTGTCATCTATCTATCTGATCTGTCTATCTATCTATCTATCTATCTATCTATCCATCTATCTATCTATCTATCTATCTATCTATCTATCTATCTATCTATCTATCCATCCATTTTTCCATCCATCCATCCATCCATTCATCCATCCATCTGTCTATCAATCTAATAAATGGAAGGTAATTTTAGAGGGAAAGAACTGGCAACTGGGGAGGGGGGCAGGGAAGCAAGATCAATCCTCCCGTAGAAGGTGTTTCAGGGCTGGATCCCAGTTGTTCCTAGACCATTGGTCACATTCCCTCTGTAGTTAGGTTATCACACCTGAATTTTCCCCTATCCTACATTACCTTTCAGCCAAATTGTCCTGCTTGCTGTTTCCTGTCCATAGCCCACTATCTCTCATCTTCCTGCCTTTAAACAGACTGTCTCCCATACCTGGAATTCTACCTCTGCTCACCTCTACCTCTTGGAACCCCTCACTGCCCATAAGATTCCACTCAGATGTCCCCTCCTCCAAGAGGCTCTTCCTGATCCCCTCAGGTATTAGTGATCCACCCTTCCTGAAATTACCTTGTGTATGGATGGGGACTGGACCTGGGATTTCATTGTTATTTAGAAATATTTTGGAATAAACTCCCTCCATTTATCTACCTACCAATGGATGTCAGCACCTGTCTTTCAACTAATAGTCTTGAGAGTTGGTTAGAAGTTGAGACACTTGCTCAGGGTCACACAACCATCATGTGTGAGAAGTAAGGGTGTATAAGGAGTTCAGGGAGAATGAACACATCTGGTATGAGGGCTTGCTGTGCCCTTTTCTGGGCTGCTCATCTACTTTTGGTGTCCACCTGTCACCCAGTTCTCACCTGTATCTCCAAGAAACTGCAGCATGTGCAGCAGCCACACTTTGGTAAAACCATCTCAGCAGATCGGCTAAATCAGTTTGAGAGTAACCTATCAATGAGTTAGGGGGAATGTCCACCCCAACGATGTGAAGACTTCTTCCAGTTGAATGGGTGGATGAGAACAATTTGTTCCAATGAACTGAAGAGCATTGAGGCAGGCCATGTTGAGTGCTTGGAGCTTGGTCTGACATTGAAGATGTCAAGGTCATCTACTGCATCTTGGGCCATCACCAATCAGTTGTTCGGACTTTTGTCTTGCTGCTGGACTTTGATGACCCTAGAAGAGAGAATAAGACTGATGACTTTGTGTACCTCTTCCTCCCTTGGAGCCAATTTACTTGTAAGTGATTACCTCATGATGTCATTGGTCCTCTGAGAAAACAAAGGATGGAAAACAATGAGAGGGAAGACTTGAACCCAGGTCTTGCTGGTTCTATGTTCCTCCCTCTAATCACTCTGCCATGGTGCCCTTCTATTTGTTTTACATATTTTGTGTTTGCTTATCCATGCACATAATGTTTTCCCCCTGCTGGTTGTAAGGTTTTAGTAGGTAGGCAGTTTCTTTTTCTTTCTTTCTTTTTTTAAAAAATATCTCCACATTTAGCAAAGTGCTGAGCTCCTAATATATTCTTGTTGAATGAAAGGATGGATGGATAGATGATGGATTGATGAAGACAGATATGGGCACAGAATCCATTTCTAGGAAATTTAACTGAATTGAGAGTGAGGATCAGAAGGAAGAGATCCAGGGGTTTACAGCTGCCAGACCTGATGCTCTGGCTGGCTCTTTCCCTCGACAGCAGGGTCAGTATGCATCAGCAGGGCACAGGCATACTATCATTTCTTCTCTGCCTAATGTTCTGTCTCTGGCTCATGCCTGCTTTGACAGAAGGCCTCATAAGAAGGCAGCTACCAACATAGGGTGATTTATGGGGGGAAATTTTACTGTGCCTGAAATTTCTCCATCAGACACTCATTCCTTTGCATCCTGAAGGTTTCTTCAGGATTCTGTTGATTTGCAATTGTTAGAACAAAAACAACAAAACCAACCTGTTTTCAGGTAACACTTTAACAAGAGTGACCTGATGACCCCTTGATCAGAAAGCCCTGTGGAAGTGTTACACATGACAGGCAGCTGGGGTGGGTGGAATCTCAATCAGGAATCAGGGACATAGGAAAGGACAGTGAGCAGGAGGCTGGCTTTTCAATTTCACTGATTGAGCACCAACTTTGGGGAAAGAGAAGAGCAAAACAAAGGGGATAAAGAGGGGAAATGGGAGAGGGTATGAAGAAGTAAAGAAGAAAGAAGAGAAAAAAACATGTTCTTAGGCCATCACTTTTCTTCTTTTGCTGTGAGAGGGGAGCCAGGGGGAGGAGACAAAGGATGATTCAGGATTCTATCAGCTTGAAGAAGATGGGGTACTGGTGGTCTCTGGCTCCCTTTCCCCCTCCACAGCAACTGGAGCCATGGGAGAAGTGGGAGGGAGTTTGGGGGAAATATGAGGACACTGGTCAGTGCCTCCATCAGGCATGAGAGAAACTGTAGGGTTCCTTTTCTGTATGGTTTTGGTCCATTCTAAACCATCTTTGACTGGGGACAAAGCAAAACCACTTGGCTCCCCGATGTAGGCTGATGCCAGCATAGCCACAGAGCAGAAATTAATTGAAAGGAGAATGAAGGGAAAGGTAATTAACACAGAACCATAAAATGCCCTTGGCGGGCCCAGGAGCTGTCCCGGGCTCTATTATGTGAGGAAATTGCGTCTGTGCCTAGCTCCAGTTCACTGAAACCTGGACACACTGACAAGCTGTAAAATGAGTGTTAGCTCTGGATGCAGTGCTGGCACGGCCTTAATTTGCTCTTCCTTGTCTGTCTTCTCCCATCTGCATGCCTCCTCCCTCCAGAGCCTACAGCTTCCCATCTTCTAAGATCTGGCTAAAGCAGCAGTGAGAAGATGGGCCTATGCGCAGATCTGTGCCAAGGATTGCCATCCTTAGTTTCTTGTGAACATAGGGCTATCCCCCAAACATTGCCCTGACACACAGGCAGGGAAGGTGGTACCCTATTGGTGTGATTTGGATGGGCTTCCTTTTCTTTGCTCAAAAATGTGTCTTTCACTGGGTTGTCACTGAGGTCTGAATTCTACTATTAGAGCTTCATTCCTTTAGATTAAAGCCTTGGTCTTTTATGGATTCCTATTTTAAAATATAAATATCTTCAGAAAGAGTCATAGGATCACAGATTTTCAGAGAAAAAGGGACCTTAGTGAGACCTTAGGGAGTCAATATCTTCTCAGGGTAAATGATTTTCTCCTGTTATTTCTCTGATAGGAATGACCAGGGTGGCATTAAAGTTTTGAACATTTGGAATTCAATGGTGAGGGGGCTGCTCAACATAGGAGAAAAGGACACAGAGAAGAATACCGAACACAAACTTTTCTAACTTCACAATTTTGCTCAAATCTGACCCTAGGCCCCAACATTATTATGATTAGAATAAAATTCATCTGAGTTCACTTTTCATAGAAACACATGGGGGAGGGGCAAGTGAAAACTATAGAGTCAAAGAGTGAAAAATCAGGGGGATGAATTGAGGGCAAAACAGGGAAAGAGGAGATAGAAAATGAAGGAGAAAGAGTAGAGAGAGGGAGGAAAAATGAGAAAAAAACAAAAAGAAATGCAGAGAATGGGGGGAGAGGGAGAGAGAAAAAAGAGAAACAGAGAGAGACAGAGACAGAAAGAGACAGAGAGAGACACAGAGAGAGACAGAGAGAGAGAGAAAAGAAAGAGGAGAGAGAGAAGAGAGAGAGAATGAAGAGAGAGGGAGGGGAAGGGGGAAGGGGGTGAGGAGAGGGAGAGAGAGAGAGAGAGAAAGCCCCTAAGTGAATGGTTCGCCACAAAATGTACTGAAGATGGAGAAGGGATAACGACTCCCCAAAGACTGGAGCCCCCAGACCTGGGGTATGATACCTTTTTTTAAAAACCATATAAAGTAGGTGAATGTCCATTGTGTCAGTGATCTCTGAAATTCAAAGTAAAATCCAAATTAACAACAGTTAAATCAACAGTTCCAGATGCTGGGGATATTTTCATTGAAGGTATTTTTCTTGAGGTCCTCTTGTATCTGAAGGTACTTTACGGTACCTTCTCCCCACCTCCCAGTGCTTTCATTTGGTCCCATGAGCTATAGCTGATCTCTGTCCTGGCTAGATCTTCTAGGGAAGCTGGGGGTGGAGTCGTGTGTGTGTGTGTGTGTGTGTGTGTGTGTGTGTGATGTGTGTGTTAGGGGTGAGAGGCTAGAAGGTGATTGTCTAATGGAGGGAAGCTGAAACCTCAGTTGCCTTTACTGCTCCAAACATTTCAGTCCAACTGGGATCCTTCCCCTTTTCAAAGCTGTTTTTGAGATCTCCTTGGGAAACATTGACTCTGGACCTCTCCAGCTTCATTGGTCAGACACTTGCCAGATCTGCTTCATGGGGAGTGGAAGCTTATGTGGATTAAATGAAAATATGGATGTAATTGTCCTCTATAAAGCTTTGCACAGATGTGAGCCCCACTCCAAACGTTCATATGGACGGACATTTGTGCCCGACCTGCGGTAGAGCCTTCTGAGCTTATACTGGTCGGATCAGTCACAGTAGGACACGCTGTATCTTGACCCTGACATAGTGATGTCATTTTGGTCCTCTTGGACAACGGAGGACAATAACTATACCACTATCAGTATCACGGTTCATAGGCTGTCTCCTGTAATTGGGACCTTAGGGATGATTTAGTCCTACCCCACACTTGACCGGCAAGGAAGCTGAAATTTTAGACGGAAACATTTTAGCCAAGGTGATATAATTTGTAGGTGGCAGAGTTGGGACTCAAACCTAGGCCTCCTGATTCTCAGGTCAGGTCTTTTTTCACCAAAGGAAGAAGTATTCTGTTGAACCTCATCTCATAAACAGGAAGGGAAATATCAACTTAAAGGGATTTGATTTTTTCACTCTGACTTAAAGTCATAGAGAAAGACGATTTAGTACAGTGGGGAGAGATCTAGCCTTAGAGACAGGAAGAGCTGAGTTCAAGCCCTGCCTCTGGCACATATTGACTGTGTGATTCTGGGCAAGACATTCAGCTTCTCAGACAACCCACCCTGAGATCTGGACAAGCATAAAAACATTCTAGAATCCTAGGGTCCGAAAGCACTGCAGAGGTTACCCTGGTCCAATCTCCCTTTCAGGGCAGTAAACCTTCCTACAGAAACCTGGCGACTGGTGATCTCATCCTTGACAAAGGCCCCGAGGAATGGGAAACATGACTTTCAAAAACATTCCTTCCATTATCTGATAATCTCCTTTAGCTAGTATTTACATAGCACCTGCTGTCTTGCAGTCACTGTGATAAGCATTTTACTAATGTTGCTTCATTTGATCCTCTTAATCACCTGGGAGGTAGGTAATATTATCTTCATTTTACAACTGAGGAAACTGAGGCAGACAGAAGTTAAGTGACTTGCCTTTGGTCACAAAGCTAGTAAGTGTCTGAAGCTAGATTTGAATTCAGGTCTTCCTGACTCCAGCCTAACATCCTAACCACTGTGCCACCCGCTGCCTTCCTTAGGGGTGTCAGAGCTCCTTGTAGAGATCTTGAAGAAGCTTTTCTTTGGGGTGTCTAGTTTGTAACCAGTTTCTGATGTAGAAATTGCTTTTGGTCAAATCTGTTTTAGGAAAACTATTGGAATACCCAAGGGAAGTTCAAAATATCCCAACCTTCCTAAGTTCACTAGGTCATAACTCTGGACAAGGTAGGAAAGAGACAGAGGCTTTTCTCCTCCTCCTCCTCCTCCTCCTCCTCCTCCTCCTCCTCCTCCTCCTCCTCCTCCTCCTCCTCCTCCTCCTCCTCTTCCTCCTCCTCTTCCTCCTCCTCCTTTTCCACCTCTTCCTCCACCCCTTCTTCCACCTCCTCCTCCACCTCCACAAACCATCTCAGTGGCTTGGCTCGACTGCTCTTTCTATTAGGCTTGCCTGTCACTCAAATGCCTGGACCCACACTGCTTCTCTTCAACCAATATTAATATACTACCCGTGTAGCATCCTTTCATTTGATTCAATAGCTTTTGTTCCTCCCAAACTGATTAAGGATTATTTAATGCCTTTGGTTGATAATTCAAAAGAGGTGTTTCTCATCTGATAAAGGCATCAGCATCTTTTCAGATACTTTAAAGGTGGTGGGGTCCTGCATTTATTGGTTCAGTTGACCTTGTCCTTGCATTGTATATATCTTATATATAACTACAGGTGCACATACCATGTTTCCTTAGTTATTGTATCTCCCAGCACTTGGCACAGTGCCTAGTGAATAGTAGGTGCTTAGTAAATGCTGATGGATTGCTTGAGATATTTGGTTTTTGTGGATAGTTAGGTTACATGGACAGTTAGGCTAAACTTGAATGATTATGGAAATCACTTAGGAAGTGTTTTGGGGCTTAGTTAATAAGCACACCATCCACAAAAAGGAGTATCTGTAGTCTCATCACAGATAGGAAATCTCTCTCCCATTTGGAATCTGTACTGGACATCCTCATGATGGCAGCAAATCCTTTTGGTGAACATACATCTCCCCAGTTTTTGCCTTATTTGGTATTGCTAATCAGAGGGTTGTCAAACAAAGTGGTGTCTATTGTTGTATTTTCAAGGAATTGTTCATTATTTTGACATATGCACAGGAGCTTTCTTGTTGGAATAGAACCTAAGGTGGTATTTTGTTCTACTGAATCAAATGCTTTCGTGTGTTCACCAAATGATAAACACAGTGTTGTCTTTATACCTTTCAGTCACTCATAAGCCTATACAGATGTTGTCTTGTTAGAGAATCATTTGAGAAAATCTGCCTTTTATCTTCTTAGACCTTCATCAAGGATGCCTTCTGCGCATATGTGCATTACTCTTCTAAAATCTTTGTAGTGATTGGAAAGTAGGTATAAAGTGTTTGGTAGTTAATATGCTCTCCATCATTTTTTGATAATAATAAAGTCTGAGATTTATACAAACCTTTGTTACCCTGCTTTCCCTAAGGTACCTTGATCCTTCAATGTCCTCAAAAATCTTATCTCCAGCACAGGTCACTCTGTGTATATTTGATCTAGTTTAACTGCTCTTCCCATCTTGGTTTCTTTAGTGGTGTTTTAGCTTACTCATGCAGCATACCAGGATGCTAGATTCCAAATATGTATGTGATCGATGTTGAATGTTTGTTTTTAAAAAACCTACTTCACATGTATTTTACATATTTTGTGTTTGTTGATGTAGTGAATTTGTGCTGTGAACTCTCCCACAGGCAACTTCTCTACATTAACCCCTCAGGGCTCTGGGGTACTCTGCAGGGTTGATGAGAGTTTCTTTTCTCTTTATCATTTACTCAAGACCCCAATATCTATATTCTTTCCATTGTTAGATGCCAGCGACTTGTGTCTCAATTCTATTTAACCTCACCTAGCTTTTTATTTTTCCAATCACATGTAAAGATAGTTTTTGACATTCACTTTTATAAGATTTTGAGTTCCAAATTTTTCCCTCCCTCCTCCCTCCTCCCTAAGACAGCAAGCAATCTGATATAGGTTATACATGTGCAATCATGTTAAATAGATTTCCACATTAGTGATATTGTGAAAGAAGAAACAGAACAAAATGGAAAAAAACACAAAACCAAAAATAAAGTGAAAATAGTATGTCTTGATCTGCATTCAGACTCCATAGCTCTTTCTCTGGATTCAACTAGTTTTTAGAAAAGGATATTTGCTTCAAAGATACAGCAAGAATAAATTACACATGTTCCCCCCAAAACTTCAGGGGTATCCTCTTCCTTATTCCACCTCTGTCTTTGGAGGAGTAGGCTCAAAACTTAGCTCAGTTCCTATATAGCATGGGTTCTGCCAAGTTCATGTATAGATGCGGTACGATTGCCAGATGAGTCTTTATCTCAGTTTCTGTTGGCTGGGTCTAGAAGGTCACTCCTGAAGACTGATCCTTATTCTTTGCGACATTGATGGTAGGTTGCCTGCAAAACTCAGCCTAGACTCTGACTTCCATATTTCTGTGGCTCATTCTCCTGACTTTTTGATGGATACACAGTAGAACCAACTTTGCCATTTTTTTTTTTGGGTTCTCTGTAGAGAACCAGTGAGCCATTTCTCCTTCCGTTTTGCTGCAACTTCCTTTTGTCTTCTGATGTCATTTACAGGGAAAATGTCGGGATTGATATGATTTAGTTCCTTTAGGAATATTTTTGAAGGACAAATAGCTTCCATCTAGACTATTAACAGCTAAGTGAAGGTTTTGTAGATGGTTTAAATACAATGATTCTTAGCACCCTTTATGCTCTATTCTGTTACTTTGCTACCATCACTGAAGAGGTGGAAGGAGGTCATACAGAACTGAAGGCCCTCTTATATTTTTCTTTGTTTTATGTGTTTCCAAAGAATTCATCACCAAGTGGGCAGTCTCTTGGGGCTGTTTGCCATACTTAGCCTGGCTAATGCTTGGAAAATAGAAATAGCCTTGAAACCTTTCTAAGATAGTAGAAATTTTCAGAGCTTACATTCCACTGGTGTGGACTTTGAAAACCTGGAGTTATATCTGTAGTATGAAGAGACTTTGTAGTAGGGCTTTGTGTAGGTGAATTAACTGAACCATCTCTATTAAATTTCACCAAGGATTGATAACTCCAGCTTATAGGGAACCATTAGATCCTGGTTTCATCATCCATTATATTCACTGTTCCATACTAGCTTGCCGTCATCTGCAAATTGATAAGAGTATCATCAATATTTTCATCCACATAGATCCTTTAGCCAAGTGTGTTGGTATGAAGCTGAGGCAAGTCAATAAATGTTTATTAAGCAACACATAGTATGAAAGTGCTGGGGATACAACAAAAGGCTAAAACAGTCCTTGTTTTCAAGGAGCTCACAAAGGGGAGAGGCAACGTGCAAACACCTACGTGCAACAAAATATAGACAGGACAAATTGGAAATAACCAGCAGAAGGAAGGTACTAGTGTAAAGGGGGCTTGAGAAAGGCTTTCTGTAGAAGGTCAATTTTTTTGTGAGACCTGAAGGAATCCAAGAAAGCCAAGAGGTAGAGATGAGAAAGGAGAGCATTGTAGGCAGCACTGCAGCCAGTGAATGCCCTTGGAATTGAGAGATGGGATGTTTTGTGTGAGGAACACAAGGAGGCCAGTGTCACTGGAATGTAGAGGGAAGTGAGGTGTAAGAAGACTGGAAAAGTAGGATGGGGGCAAGTTATGGAGGGTTTTAAAAGCCAAGCAGGATTTTATATTTGATCCTGGGGATAATAGGGAGCCACTGGAGTTTACTGAAAGGGGAGAAGGGAGATGACAGAGTCAGACCCCTGTTTCAAGAAGAACACAACCATAGCTGAGTGGAGGATGAGACCAGACAGGGAGACCAAAGAGAAAGCTACTGAAGTCGTCCAAGTATGAGGTGACAAGGGTCTGGACTGAGTGTCTGACAGTGTCCGAGGACAGAATGGGGGCCTTTTACAAGAGATATTGTGAGGGTAGAATCAACAGGACTCGGCATGTGATTAGATACTGGGGGAATTGAGAGAAGGTGAAGAATTGGTGAGCTTGGGTAACTGAGAGAATGGTTGTACCCTTGATAGAAGTAGGAAAATTAACAAGAGAGGAAGATTTGGGAGAAAAAAACGAATTCAATTTGGGAATGTTGAGGTTAAGATGTATATAGGACATCCATTTCAGGATGTCTAACAGGCAGTTGGATATGGGAGACTTAGGCTCAGAAGAAAGATAAAGCCTGGTTCCAAATCCTTCCCCCCCAAAACCAAACCAAACCAACAACAAAAAACTCAAAACAAAACAAAACTGAGAATCATCTGCATAGAAATTAATAATTGAATCTATGATAGAAGATGATTTGTGCCAGAGTCTTAGGGGGCACCTCTACTTAGCAGATACAACTTGGATGAAGATTCAGCAAAGGAGACTGAGAAGGTCAGAGAGGTAGGTGGAGAACCAGTCACATTTCTCTTGTTTGAATACACCCCTCCACCTCCATTCTCACCCACCTTCCCAGAAACCTAAGGACATCTTTTGCCTGGGTCTGTCATACCAACTCCCAAATTCAAGCATGTTGGTCATAATATAAGAAAGTTTTATGGAAAGCATCATTCTTCATACTCTAGAGTCTTACTGGTTCTTAATTGAATGTTAAAGTCACAAGTGCGTCCCTTGCCACCCTGGAATCTATTGTATTGCAGAAACTCTGACAGAAGATGGCATCTTCTACTGCCATTTGAAGTCCCTACTGACACTGCAGCAGTTGCTACTGTCTTATCATCTGTTGCCCCCAGTGGGTGAATTCATAGCTATCTTTCCCTCTTGACTATATATCACCTCCACCTTATTCCTTTCTGCTTTCAAACCATTGTGTGCTGTCCTCTCCTGACCATTAGAGAGATGGACTCCATTGGTATCAGGGGAACCTGAGAGTTCAGCTTCCCTTTGGAGCTCAGAAGTCTAGAAAATGACTTGGATAAAGGCATAAAAGGTATGAATCTGAAAGGCACAGCCAGTTCTATGGAGAGCAGATTTTTGGCCCCAAGAGGAACTATGGCATAATTCTAACATGGTGAAATTTAATGGAGATAAAAGTAAAGTCTGACACCTGGGTTCCAGAACTAAGTTGTAGGGATGGAGTCAAGATGGCAGAGTAAAAGCAGGGACTTGTTTGAACTCTCCTCCAGACCTGTCCAAATACTTGTAAAAAAATGACTAAACAAAATCTAGAGTAGCAGAACCCACAAAATGACAGAGTTAAACACATCTCCATCCTAACAACCTGGAAGACCAACAGGTATATGGTACTGGGCTGGCAGCAGAGTGCAGTTTGTCATGGGTTGCTGGTGCTGCAAGGCAGGAGTAGGCCTTAGGGCACTAAATTACTGGTAGTTGTGGCGATTTCCAGACTTCTCAACCCACAAACTTGGAGAACAGCGTCAGTGGGGGAACTGTGTGGGACCTGGGTGAAAGAGCAGAGCGAGGTTGGCCCCAGCGACAGGGCTTTGGACGTGGCTTTGGCAGGTAGTGGTAGCAGCGGCAGCAGCTGCTCCAGTGCTCTGGGCTCCCAGACAGTGGGGGATCCAGCTGCTGATGCAAAACCTCAGATGCCTGGGACAGTACACCCACCCCCACCCCCACCCCCACTGGAAGCAGAGGCAAGGCTGGAGCTTTGCCAGGGAGTTAGAAAATAGAGTATTTGGCTGGGAAGATGAATAAACAGCATAAAAAAAGTCAGACAGAACCAAGTCTCACAAATAAAGGATAGCTGAGGTGTGATGAGACCATACTTTTTATGTGTACACGAATTAGACCTGGAGGTTTTAGTAAACTGCAAGTTCAATATGAGTCAATGCAACCTTAGGCTGCATTATGAGAGGCAGAAGGTGGAGAAAGGAACTGCAGAGTGTTGAAGATGAGACCATGCCATTTAAGAGTCATCTGAAGGAGTTGGAATGTCCATATTGGAGAAGAGAAGACTTAGGAGGTATATGACAGTTGATTTCAAGTATTTGAAGGATTGTTCTTTGGAAGAGTGATTAAATGAGTTATGTTTGGTCCCAGAGAGCAGAGCTTAGAGCAATGATGTTAACTGTCAAGGACAGATTTCTATTCTGTATGAAGAAAAACTTCCTGACAAGTATCTAGCCAGTAGTTGCCTTGGGAGATTATGAGTTCCCCATTACTGGAAATATCCAGGCAGTAGCTGAATGACCTCTTATAAGGGTCAGTGTTGAGAAGATTCCTGCTCAAGGTATGGACTACACTAGATGGCCTTTGAGGTTCCTTTCAATTAGAATATTCTATGATTCTATGATTACCAAACCTTCCCTGAAATTTGGGAGGGGGAAAGATGTTAATTTTAATTTATTTTAGCCTTTACTTTCAGTGATTCTATTCCTCCCATTTTCATGTTGAAAATCATAAACCTGGAGTGCAGAGACCTAGAATCCCATTTCCTAGCCAAATAAATCCTATTAATTGCAGTGACTGATTTAACAGCTAATTAAGGATTTATTGTGGCCTGCATCCCTCCCCCATGGCTTTCTTTACTTCTATCCTTCAGTGACAGGACCAGCTGTAGGAGAAGGAAAGAGACAGAATCTCTAAAAATAAAGAAACTCTGCAACTTTGTTCTTAATAAATTCACAGCCTTCCCCCTTGGGCTCTAACTGAAACATAAAGTATAAAGGGCAAGAGTTGCCCATATGGCATTGAATCTGGTGTGATGATTTTGGGAAGGCTCTATTGGCTGGTTCTCTCCAAAGCTAGCAGACTCTTCAGAAGGACCTGGAACCCATCTTTAAGGTTGTTTTTTGAAGGTTAAGAACTATTACAGAGCAGCTACCCATTGGAGAGAAGCAGAAATGATCCTTTACTGGATTTCTATATTCTCCAGAGTATGACAAAATCAGACCAGGGAATGCTTAGTGCTTCTATGCTATCATATATATTACTCTTCCTAACTATGACTTTCCTTCAAGGCTCTGTGCTGGCCCCTATTTTCTCTTTATGTTCTTTTTCTCTCTTGATGACATCATTAGCTCCCATGGGCAGCATCTTTATGCATATGACTCACAGATCTTCAAATCCAATTGGAGTCTATTTCCTGAGCTTCAGTCCTGAATCACCAACTACTTATTGGACATTACAAACTGAATGTCCCAGTGCAATCTAGAATGCAACAATTCAGAACAGAATCTATGGTTTCTGCCTCCATGCCCACCCATCTTTCAAACTTTCCTATTTCTGTTGAAGGCACCATCATCCTTCTAATCTCTACATTTTATAACCTTGGCATCATCAACTCCTTACTCTTACTTAGTCAACATGTTCGGTTGGTTGCCATATCTTGCCATTTCTGTCCCCACAACATTTATTGCACTTGATCCCTTAACTCTACTCACACACCCACAGTCTTTATCACTTCATCCAGATTCTTGCAACAACCACCTACCTGGTGTCCCTTCCTCGAGTCCCTAGTTGTAACAGCTTATTCTCTACACAGCTGCCAAAATGATTTTATTTAAACTCAGATCTTACCATGTCATTCCCTACTCAATAAACTCCAATAGCTTCCTATTGCTTCTAAGATCAAATATAAATTCTTCTGTTTAGCTATTAAAGCTCTTCACAATCTGGTCTCAATCCATTTTTTCAGCCTCATTGTACATTATATACCCTCAAATATTCTGCAATTCAGCCAAACTTCTCCCTAAGCAACTCTCTCCTCTCCCAAGTCAGACTTACATTTGCAGTCTGGGTCCCCCAGGGGAATGACTATCCCAATTACAAGGTACTCTGTGGTACTCTACTCCTAAAACTATAACTCACAAGCCCATTCAGGCACATTCACTTTTAAGAGTTAGACATTTCACACAATTAATTAAAGACAAAAGCATTTGTTGAAGGAATAGCATGAAAGTCTTCTCAAAAACCTGGGAGCACACTCTTGAATAAATTCCTGCAGCATCAATGGGAAAAGTAGATAAAGATATAAAGCACACTATTAGAGAAGGACACATATAGGGAACAAGTATCCAAGGTTAGTTACACCTCTGGCACTGCATGAGCCCACTGTCCCCCTTAGGTAAGGAGTCTTTGATGGGTAAGTTGCTCATCTGAGCTATGTGGATTTATGATACCTTTCTGTAGTTCAATGCCCAATTGCCAGCAATGGTTCTCTCTAGACTTCTGTCTGCTCTCCATGGTCTCTTCTCTTGGGTAAGTTGCTGTGGGTAGTGGGTGATCAAAGACGTAGGTCTTGAGCTTAAGGAGAGTTTAAGACGTCTCCCTCTCTGGCTCTGCATTTGATCCTCAGGCTTGTGCTTTGACCACTGTTTTGCAGTTTTCCCTTTGTTCCAGCATTTGGCTCCCTCACTAATAAATATTTGCTCCTGAGTGTAAAGGGTCTAAGATATTACACCTTGCCTGGCTGATTCTAGCTGACTGGATATAACAGAGAAGGTCAAAAATGAGTAAAGAATCAGAGATCAGGGAGAATGCAGAAGATGGGATTTAGAGATCATGGAGTCATGGTATGCTAGAACTGAAAGATACATTATGGATCATGTAATCCAGTCTTCTCATTTTTCAGATGAAGTTTACTGAGGTTTAGCTATTGAGTCAAGGTTCCCCCTGAGTAATAACATAGACATGCAAAGAAATTGGCTAGAAATGTCAGGATGGGAGATTAAGGTTTGAGGATCATCTGTGTAGAGGTGAGAGAGGAAACTTGGGAAGTCAAGGGGGAGAGTATAGAGGGAGAGGGGAAGTGGATTGAGGACAGAACTTTGGGGAATATCTACATTAAGGGTGGGTACCTTAAAGGGTGAGGATGAGGATAAGGAAATGGTGAAGGAGGTAGAGAAAAAGTGGTCAGAGAGGTGGGAGGAGATCTAGGAAATTCTGTGTGAGTAGAGTGAGTAGAGAGCATCCAGAAGGAGAAGAATAGTGAACAGTAATCAATGTTTCAGAGAGATTGAGGTTGATGATGAAAAGAATTTCTAGTGGCTGAATTTGGTGACTAGGGGTGCTATGCTAGGTGCAGGGAAGGATACAAAGAAATATGACAGTTTTGCCCTTAGGGAGCTTAAGACATGTTGGAGTGAAAGGGCATATTCCCATGAAAAAATGATTGAGAAGTGTACTGGTGCCTGGCCAGTGAGCCCAGTCCTTGTGAGCATCTTCAGCATGCTCTGATGGTTTTTTCTCATCTCTACCATGTGAAGAAGAGTCATTTGATTGGCTGCTGAACCAGAATTAAGACCATTCAAAAGGTCCGACTGGCCCAGGTGATTCCTCTATCCTCCCTGGATGCAGGAAAACAGGAACGTGTGTAAGACTCTGGATAGGGAGAAGCCTCAGACTTGTCCCACCTGGGGCTAATATGTGGCTGATGACAAGAAACTTCCATAGCTTTTTTTTTTTTTTGCCTCTTTACCATTATATTTTCTTGATTTTAGGTGAAGGAGTGTCAGACTAGCCTGTCACCTTGTGAGCTTTGGAAAGTTGTGGGAGTGAGACTCCACAGGTTTGGGAACCAGAGCTCAGGCCAGAGTTTTTAATCTGTTAGTACAGTTCCAAGGAATGACTGGATCCCAGCTCAGCAGCCACCATGATACCTAGAGTGACTTAACCTGTCAGTTCCTTTTCAGTCAGAAGTGAACCTGGTGGGATGAATGCTTTGTAGCAGTTGTGTCGAGTTGAAACCCATTCTTGATGCTTCTGATACTGTCTTATGTGCCTTAGAAACTCTGAGGCATCTTTATCCCATTTCTGTTAGCAGTGATGAGTTAGTTCTCCTAGAACAAGGTTATACTCCTCCCTTGCTATTCTAGGGGCACTCCCAAGGAATTCAGGATGTCTTTCTAATGCTATTAACTCAAGCTTCCCTTCTGGTGTGTTTTCCTCGATATTAACTGCTAATGATAAGTGCCCCAGTATCATTTAACCAAATACCATCAATTAGCTTTTACAAAGGAATATTTACTAAGAAGACAAAGTAAAAACAGGGGTATAAGCATTTCCCTCAATACCCAGGGGTACACTATTCCTTGTACTACTTAGGCCCTTGTTCCACATGACTCACATGGATTTCTGACCTCATAAATTTGAATATTCCTTCCAGTGATGCAATTAGAAATTGTGCATGCAGCCTGGTCTGTGGGATTCTTGTCCTTCCTGTTTGGGAAGAGAAGGGATCTATTTTGCTTTCACCTAATATTGCAAAAATACTAGTGTACCCTCCAGGATTCCCACCTAGTTGTTCATTGCTGTCACCACATGACCAGCCCTTTCTTTTTCACCCATAATTTCTCAGGTGACAATATTTACTCCATTTCTTCTACAAAATTCTTTATATGTTGCAGCCTGTTCACATCCACCATCTGCTTCTTCATTGCCTTCTATGTGATAATTATTTTTAATTCCTCTGAAATTGTAGTGTCCTATGACTCACAGACCTACAGCAACCCTGGTAGAACATGGATATTAAAAGGAGAGGTCTTTGTTCCCAGTAGGGAACCTTAAAAGGTTCTTGGGGTCCTTAAAAGCTTTGCAGTTCTCTGAAGACAATCCAGTCCTCTCCTCCTCCTCCTCTTTAATTTTGGGCCCAATTAATTGTCCATTTGTACTGTTTTGTACCTAAACACACACATATATGTATATGTACATATATACTGATGAATCAGGTCTATAAATTGTCAATTTAATTGCATTTAACAATTCTGGGCAATAGGTATTCTTTATCCAATTGGCTTTTCCTGTGTAGACAACTGCTTGTATATTGGATGATTGATTGATTGGATGGTCACATCAACCCTCAGTTTTCTCGGCTGTAAAATCGGGAATAATAAGAGCATTTGCTCCACATTGTTGTTCTAAGGACTAAATGAGATAATATGTTTAAGGTACTTTTAAAACATATTTAAATGTGTTATGGTCGTCACCATCCTCATCATTATCATTAATTTCTATTTTGTTAGGTCCTTCTTGAAACGTGGTGCTCCAAAGTGAACACAGTCCTCTCATTTTACAGAAGAGGAAGATAAGAACTGGAGACATTCGATGACAGGCTCAAGCGATGAATGCTCGGTGAGCATTGACAATGGGCTCGGCTCTATGTCTGGGGACGAGAGTTACAAGGAGATGTTCAGATGCAGCTGTAACCCCAGGTCATTTATGGAGCATAGCTTTGTCCAGGCAGATATGCCTAAATGGAGAAAAAGAACAGCAGATCAGTGAACAAATAAATGGTGTCACAACTGTTACTGACTCCACTGAGAAACCATCTGGGCTCTTGTAGACACCCTGGTGTTTGCTGACTCCCTGTGGGTGCTGAGCCCCAGTGTGATTCCCTGGTGAATAATTTGTGATAATTTCCCCAGCAATTTTTAACCCTGACTTCCTTTAGGAAAAAAACAAAAACAAAAACAATGCCCCTCCCCGCAAAGCAAAACAGACTCTGAATGGAACTATCCCTTCACTCTTCCCAAAGCTTGTCTGCTTGCTGTGGCTATATGATCTGACCCCTCCCCAAATCTTTTTTCTTTCCCTTTTAACTGTTTTTAATCATTCATTTCTTTTTTTTTTATATCATCACTTTCCAATAACTCTTCTCCCCCATAGAATCCTCACTCAGTATAGTCAAGAAAAAAAAAAAATCCCACAGTCATATCTGAAAATACATGTCTCATTCTATACCTATAAGCCACCACCACTGTGCTAAGATTGAGAAATCTATGTGTCAGAGGTGTGACTGTAATGCCATTGTCCTCTTGAAGATTCATATCCAGTGTCGATATGAAATGAAGCACTTCCAAGTCACTGGACATTTGAAAAAAAGATTGCCCTAACATAGCAGGGCATGTAACAAGGCTGGTGGCACATCAGTTCCCCTCCTCTCCATCTGGAAAGGCACTAGGTGACCAAGGTACAGTGACTTACTTGGTCTAACATATCTTGCATATCTTACAAATCTGAGAGGCACAGACTATGTGACTAGGACTTTTTACATCCGTAGATGACCAGAGTGCTGTGTCAGGGAAATCAGGGCCAATTAGGTACTGGGGCAACTTTGTCCTGAGCCTATCTTACATTGACTCAGGAGTTGGGGAGCAGAAAAGGATGTTGTATTGGGGAAGTTGGAGTCAATCGGTTCCCAGGAGAAGTTTTGTCTTTCTGTATGTGGGTGGGGATAATAAAGTTGTGTCAAGGAAACACTTTTCTTATTAGAGTATGATTCACCATTGGTTCTCTGAAATCACAAGTAGATGCTGCGTGATCAGAGATTCTGAAATCTTTCAACGTAATTTACTTTGCTGTGGTCATCATGGACCTGATTCTCCTGATTCTGTTTGTTTATTTATTTTTGCATTATTTCCTGCAGATCTTTACATTTTTCTCTAAATTCCTCATGTTTATTGTTCCTCTAAAACAATAGTTTATATTAAATTGATATATAATAATTTGTTTATCCATTCCCCAATTGATGGGCACCTATTTTTCTTCTAGTTCTTTGCTAACACAAATGCGATGTTATAAATATTTTTGTATATAGATGATCTTTGTCTTCAACATTCTTGGGAAATTTGTCTATGGTGGTATTGCTAGGTCAAAATATGAATATCATTCGGTGACTTTTAAAAGAAAAGTATATTTCTAAATTATTAGCCAAAATAGTTATATGAATTCTCAACTCTACCAATAGTGCACTAATGTGCCTGTTTCCTCACAACCTTTCTAACAACCACCGTGTTTTCCATTTGTCACTGCCAGTCTGATGTGTGTGTGTGAGGTGAAACTTCAGAATTGATTTAATTTGCGTTTCTCTTATTAGTCATATGAAGCATTTTTTCACATATTGATAGTTTATATTTCTTCCTTTGAAAACTGGCCACATCCCTTGACCATTTATGACATGGGCAATAGTTATTGGTTTTTTTTTTTTTGGTTTGTTTTGTTTTTGCTTTTTGGAGGGCAGTTGGGGTTAAGTGACTTGCCCAAAGTCACATGGCTTAGTGTGTCAAGCATCTGAAGCTGGATTTGAACTCAGGTCCTCCTGACTCCAGGGCTGGTGCTCTATTTACTACACCAGCTGGCTGCCCCATAGTTATTGTTTTTAAAGGGAGGGTTCAATAGGGGACCCCTGATGAAACCTCTCCATCAACTTGATGAAATAATACTATTTAATGAGGCAGATGACAGAGATAATGAGATGTAAGGAAGCACCTGTTTTAGACTCTAAGCGGTCCAGTTTGCAGAGTATAAGTGTGTGACTCTTTCAAACATTTATTGGCCAATATGTATATGAAAGGGTCATGAAATGGTACAGTAGTTTAGCAAAGACAGTAAGTTTGCCCTTACTCCTTTTCTCTGACCATTCACTGACATGGATAAATGGGAGGGGAGTAACTGAGAGTTTAAAATTAGAAGAGCTCACCCTGCTTTTAACTGAACTACAGAGGAGAGTTGAGAAGACAATCAGGCATGGAGGAAGAACCATTTTCATCTTGAAGAGCACAGCAAGGGAAGGGAGGGGATTTCTCTCTTCTACCATCCCCTCCTCTCCAAAATCCAAAAGTCCCTTGCAGAATAACACCCTGAAACATCTAGTGAGGGGGATCCTGATGCAGAGTTGAGTACATTTGAGGCTGGTGTCTAAAAATCCTGCTCAGCAGATGGCAGACCTCAGACTTCTAATGGCCCTTGGGTATAGGTTCTTGTTCTTTCTGAACAAGAGATATCCTGAGCCAGGATGTCAGTGGAGCTGGAAGATGGAGGTGGTGGAGCCTATAGTCAAACTGTGCTAATTATCAGCTAATGAAAAAGCTCCATTAGAGACTTTGAGACCAAGGTCAGTGTGAGGTTGAGCAGTATGAGGATATCAGTGTCCTTGAAGCTTTACAGAATCAGAGGCATGAATAGTCCTTCTCCCACATGCTTTGGTTATATGTGTTCCCTATGTATCTGCCCTTCTACTCATGACCTCAAGCTTTGTCTACTTTCTTTGGCAGTGATGGGTACATTTGTGAGAGGGGGCATTCCAGGTTATGAGGTGGACACATTATGTTGTTCTTGTCCTCATTTCGCCATTTCAGTGAATGCCTTTGCTTTAAGCTAATTCAGTCCTTTGGCTGATTACTGAAGGTAACCACGTTGATAAGGATTTATAAGGTATAGTTTTGAACTTGAACTTGGGGTAGTCATTCCCCTGGGGATCCAACCTATAAGTGGAGTGAGGAAGGCATCCTACAAGAGATGTTATATTTTAGAATGTAACTTTATTATTTATGTGCCTTGTATATCAGATCTTTATCAGGGGTATATGCTGGAAATTTTTTCCACTCCTAATTAGTCATTTCTATTTAAATTCTAGTTGCATTGATTTTGTTTGTGCCAAACTGGTTCAACTTTGCTTGATCAAAATGAACTGTTTTATCCTTTATGACTCCCTCTATCCTTTATCTGGTTAATAATTCTTCCTCTAGTTATAGTTGAACAAGGGGACTCCTTCCATTTAGCTCTAATTTTTGTTTTATGATTTGACCTTTAATATTTAGATCTTATATGGATTTGTGACTTGTGCTATATGGTATAAATGTCAGTCTAAACCTAATTTCTGCCAAATGACTTTACAGTTTTTTTCAACAGTTTTTGTTGAATAAGGAGACATTGCTTCTGTCCTCCTCACTCTATAGATAAAGTCCAGCTAACACTGGTTATGTCCCAACTAAGAGGCCATCTTGAAAAAGACATAAAGCTGTCTTTTCTTGATACTTATGGCCCAAAGAGCGATCAGATCTTGCCTTAGTCACCAAGCTTCTTTGCCATATCTACCGCATCTACCATACTGTGGGGAACCAATTTTGGGGAGCCACAGACAGTGCTGAGAAAGAATCACCAACCCAGAGGTACTACTGAATGCATAAAAGAGAGATGGGAACTCTCAGAGTGGTGAAAGTAGAGAGCCAACTTTATTACCCTGTATCCAGGCTTTTATAGGACCTCTTCTTAATTGCTTTCCCCAGCAGACATCACATACTTCTTTGTCCCAGGCCATGGGTGTATTTGCCATGCATCTCTGGAGGACCTAATCCTCACACCTGTATGCTTCCTGGGGGATGGGGAACCAATCCAGACCCATCAGCAGGTCAAACATCTGAGACGGCTTGTTCAGCCATCAGGGTCCCACTGCCTGTGGTCCTCCACACCATACAGCTATCACAGGGACCATTAGACCAACTAGGAGCTTTTGGACTAACGTGTCCTTTAGCAAGAGACCAGATTACATGTGTTCTCATTGTAGATCCAAAGTATGCATGTTCAACTTCATTGGAAAGGCTCCAAAACCCACCTACATCTGTAGAGTGTTTTGTGGTTGTATTTTTATGCAACATGAGTGTAACTTGGTAGGATGGCTCCTGGATATTTTATGTATTTTGTAGCCATTTCAAATGGAATTACTTTTTGTATCTCTTGATGCTAGATTTGTTAGTAATACACAGAAAGGCTGGGGTATTTTTGTCTGGACCCATTATGGACAAGAAGGAAAAGGTAACTTCAGGGAGACAAGGTCAAGATGGTTACTGTTTGGTTGGAGAGGTAAGGCTAACACACATGTTACACTAACTAACAATACCTGGCAGAGGAGGATTATAGAATTTAAAGCTGCAAGGGGCCTTAGAGATAGTAATTTAAGTGACAAATGAATGGTTCAGACAAGAAGTACCAGAGGAGTTCAGAAAAAAGGAGAGATCTGAATGGGCTGGAAAGGTTAGAGAAGGTTTGCAGAGGAAGATGGACCTGAGCTGATCTCTGTAGAATAGAGAAGCTTTAGAGCTCTCTGAATGCCAACAGGCATGTGTGAGAGGCATTCTAGTGCTTTGGTACAAAGGGAAAGCATATGAAATTTGGAGCTGGAGGACCTGGGCTCAAATCTCAAGTCTACCACTTACCAACTATGTGGCTATAGGCAAGTAATTTAACTTCTCTGGGTCTCTGCATTCTCATCCATAAAATGAGAGAGGAGGAGGAGTTAGACTAGATAGCCTCTTAAGTTACAAACATGTGATTCTATGAGTCCTTACCTGGCTATGGTATCGTGACACCGTCTAGTTTGCTCAGCTTGCTTTTTGAGCATAGCACCTGGAGGAGGATAAATGGAGAAAGGAGATATCAGACACAGGGCTGCGTAAGCTTTAGAAGGTGAAAGAGGGAGACTGAGAGATATGACACAGCAGCTAAGTTGCAGCTGTCTCCCCACCATTGCTCTTGTTAGATTTTTAATAGAAAGGCACTGCCCTGTGGACATTAGCCTCTGGGGCAGTCTACCTAGGGTACAGGGATAGACAGGAAGGTGAGCAGAACTTGACGAGAGTTTAATGACCTGGGGGAGTTCCTGGGATTTTAAAGAAGCAATTCTGTGTTCCTGTTTTCTTTTTTTTTTTCAACACTTTAATTTATTTTATTTACTTTTAGTTTACAAGATTCAATTCCACAATCCCTTGAGTTTCAGATTTTCTCGCCTCCGTTCTTCCTCCATCCCCCATGGTGGTGTGCAATCATGTATAGGATCTGCAAGTACTTTCACATTGTACAATA
>CM053588.1:179028984-179072279 GCA_028646515.1 Pseudochirops corinnae
CTTCCCCAAATTATTTACAGTATCAGCCTTTATACCTAGATCATGTACCCATTTAGATTTGACTTTGGTGTACAGAGTTAGATGATGGTCTATGCCCAGTTTCTGCCATACTATATTCCAATTTTCCCAGCAGTTTTTGTCAAATAGTGAGTTCTTATCCCAGAAACTGGGGTCCTGTTTTCTTTTTGTTTTGTTTTTTGCTTTTTGGAGGGGGGGAGGCAGGGCAGTTGGGGTTAAGTGACTTGCCCAAGGTCACAAAGCTAGTTGTGTTCCTGTTTTCTGATGAAGCTGTGACCAGGAGAATCATTCAAGTTTCTTTAAAAAATTTTTGTATCTTTTATTTTATGTCACCTTTGTTTCTTAATACGTTACTCTCCTTGCACTTAGTCATTCCTCATAATAAAGAATAAGAAAAAAAAGAATAAGAAAGAGAAGAAAAATAGTTCAACAAAACATATCAATAAAGTACAACAGTGTAGAATATGTTCCACTTCCATAGTCTCCCAGCTCTGCTTAAAAGGGAGGGAGATGCATTCTCATATGTGTTCTTTAGGGCAAAGTTTGATCATCCTAATTATACGGCATTCAGTTTCCATTTTGCTGTTGTTTTTTCCATGAACATTGCTGTAATCACTGTGTTTGTTATTTTCCTGGTTCTGCTTACTTCACTTTTCATTAGTTCGTTTAAGTGCTCCCAAGCCTCCCTGTATTCTTCATATTTGTTGTTTATTATGGTGCAGTAATATTCCATTACATTAATTTACCACTGTGTGTTTAACCATTCCCCAATTAATGGACATCTAATTTGTTTTCAGTTCTTTGCTACAAAAAAAAAAATGCTGCTATAAATGTTTCAGCACATATGGGACCTTTCTATCTTCTTTAAAATGAAGGATAACAAAAGACTGATGATGGAAAATGCTATCAACATCCAGAGAAAGAACTATGGAATCTGAATACAGATAGAAACACATTATTTGCTCTCTTTTTTGTTGTTGTTTCTTCTTTCTTGTGGTTTCTCCTATTGGTTCTAATTCTTCTTTTCATCATGACTAATATGAAAATATGTTTGATATGAATGGGTATGTAGAGCCTATATCAGACTGCACTCTGTCTTGGGTAAAGAGGAGGTGATGGATGGAGGGGCAGAAAATTTAGAACTTAAAATCTCATAGAAGTGAAGGTTGAAAACTAAAAATAAATAAATTAAAAAAAGAGAAAGTGGTACAAGGGAGAAAGAGAACCACAAAAAAAAAAATGTATACCCAATGCCTTGAAATAGAAGAGACTTCCCTTATATATAGATAAATATGACCTTTTCCTTGCATGCTTCCAGAATTGTCATAATGCTACATTGCAGTCTATTAAAGATCAAGAAACACTTTAAAGATAAAACAAACAACAAACAAAGGATGAACAACAATAACAATTTGTTTTCAGTTTTTTGCTACTAAAAATGCTGCTATAAATATTTCAGCACATTTGGGAACATTCTATTTTTTACTTCCTTGGAGTGAATGCCTACCATTGGAATCTCTGGGTGAAAGGGCATGGATATTTTAGTAACTTTCTTAGCCTTTTTCCAAATTGCTTTCCAGATTTGTTGAACATTTTCACAGTTCTGCCAACAATGTATTTGTGTGCCTGCCTTTCCACAACCCCTCCAACATCGATTATTCCTATCTTTTGTTGTTTTTGCCAATTTGCTGGGTGTGATATGAAACCTCAGATAAGTTTTTCTTTATATTCCTCTGTTAGCAATTTGTAGCAATATTTTGTGTGGCTGTTAATAGTTTACAATGATTTGAAAAATTTTTTTTTTGTTCATAGACTTTAACCACTTATCCATTGGAAAATGATGTTTAGTTTTATATAATTGTTAGTTCCCTACATATCTTGGATGATTTCATTGGTACACCAAATTCCTGATTAGGAAACTCCCTTAACTAATGTAGACTGCCACTTTCTTCACCATTTATAGTCTTAGAGAATTGCCTATTAGCCTCTATTCAGAGGTTAAATAACTTGCCCAGGGTCTTACAGCCAATATGTATCAGAAGTGGGACTTGAACCCATGGCAGTCCTGTGTCTACTGTGATCTGTTATTCTCCTCTGATATCCTGGCTATAAAACCCTTATCAAAGATATTTGATGTTAAGGTTACACCCCCTCCAGTTTTTAATTTCCTTCTTATGCTAAAGCTTTTAAAATTCGTGTAATCCAAATTATCTCTTTTATCTTTTGTAATCACTTCTAACCCTTGTTTGTGTAGGAAATTTCCCCCTGGGTGTCTTTGAAAGGCATCTGATCTGGTTCTCTTCTAAATTTTGGTAGTTGATCATTAATATTTAGGCCGTGTATCCATTTTGAACATCCTGGAGAATTACCAAAGTTTTTATAGTGTTCTCTAATCAAATCATGATTTAATTGTCTGCTATTTCAGGGAGACAGGTAGTCTGTTATAAGATCCTGACCCTCTGGGTAGCTCTCCTGCTCCTGTGTTGTGGCTGGACGGGGGATATAAACTCCAACCTATGAGGGTTTTTTTTTGGTGGGGGAAGGGGCTGGATCATAGGACTGAAAGGAAAGTACAGTCTGTTAAGTGAAGTTAATTATCTCCTTTTGTATGCAAGTACTCATCTAATTAAACTATGTATGTAAAAGATGATATTGAATGAAAGTGGATTTGAATTTAACACTAACTGGTAAGGGAACAGATAGACCTTGACCTCTCTTGTTCCTTCCTTATTCCCTGACTTTTACTTTCCAAAACTTACACATAGTTCTGTGTTCTAGATGCTACATATTTCAGGAGGAAAATAAACCTGTTTCATGGTATCCAGGTCAGGGGACACAATATCTCTGTTATATATTGTGTAGTGGTATGAGTTCAGAGGCAGGAGGTGAATGGTAGCTAGGTGATGCCATAATACACAGAGCATTTGGGTCTATTGTCAGGAAAGTAATTAAAATGTAGTCTCAGATACTTACTGGTTGTGTGACCTGCACAAGTCACTTAACCTGTTTGCCTCAACTTCCTCAAATGTAAATTAGGGGTAATAATAGCACTTGCCTTTTGTGGATATTGGGAAGACTGAATGAAATACTATTGGTAAGTGCTATGTAAATGCTTATCATTATTATTATTATTAATTATTATAATGTTGCATTTTGTGGTCCTTGCTGGAGTGAGGCTAAGTAGAATCACAGATTGAAAGATGGAAAGGTCCTTAGGTGACAGCCCTATGATCATAGAGCTGTCCTTATCTCATACCACCAGAGGACAGGAGTCCTACAAATCTTTTTTTTTGTTGTTACTGCTTTTTACAGGGGGGATGACAGGGCAAGTGGGGTTATGTGACTTGCCCAAGGTCACATAGCTCATAAATGTTAAGTGTCTGGGGTTAGATTTGAACTCGGGTTCTCCTGACTCCAGGGCTGGTGCTCTATTTACTGTGCCACTTAGCTGCCCCGAGTCTGATTTTCAGTTTACAGATGAGGAACTGAGGCCCAGAAAGGTTAAATGACAGGCAATAAGTATCAGAGTCAGTATTTGAACCCAGGTCCCCCAATTTTAAGCATCATTCCACTGTATCACGATGCACTAGGTGAAGTCCAGCATCTTCTGCCCCCAAATCTGGGTTCGTCCTCTTGGGAAACTTCTAATATGGCATCTAATTAACAATGAATAAATGAAATCAATATCTACTATCTTTATTTATTTATTGGCTATCATCAGAAGGGAGTGTTTGCCCATAGGAATGTGGAAACACATGGAATGGACAGAAATGGACTTTTCTCCATTTTGTCCTGTCTCTATAACCTCATCTTTCACTTTTTGATTTTTGAGCAGTTCCAGCTCTTCTGGGTTTTGATATCAAGGACTAACTTAAGCTGGTTCTCCTCCTCCAGGCCCCCTGAGAAGAATAGCCTGTGTGCCTAAGACGACAGGAATTGATTAATTTCTTCCAGATTTAATTAAAGGCACCAGCCTATCAGTTAATTACCACTTGCATAATCAGCCCCATGCTGCTCCTGACGGTCCAGTGGGAGTGGGTGGGTTATATGATCTATCTGCGCACAGTAGGATGAATAACTGTGTGGCTATGGGAGTCTTTTAGATACCTCGGAGAGCCATTGGGAGCTAGAGTTCAGAGCAGGCATTTGTATACCCTAGACAAAAGTGTGAAAATTGGTTTCCTGTGCATCACTGTTCACTGAAGGCTTGGGACGTTCATTGTACCATAGGGGGCACAGTCAGGGGTGTGCTGGAGCCAGATCAAACAGGCTCCTGAGATCTGATAGTTAAATTTTCAATGTGAGCATTTGTTTCATTCTTCCTATGCTATCATGTCTATTTGTGCTGACCCAAGTTTACAGGAGAAAGGTTTTATTACTATTTTTCTAATTGTATTGTACCACTAAATGCCTTTGCTTTGACTAAGTATGCCCTTTGTCTATTGAATGAGAACATATCAGTGGGTAGCTTGGGAGCTATGTTTTAAGGGAATCTGAAAGACCTACAGAGAACCTTGAACTTGGGGTAGTCTTGTCTGGGGGGGGGGGCGATGCCTAGTGATTATGCTTTTTAGTTATCTCCTTTGCAACTTTTAGAGCCTGCCCTCCTTTAAAGGGACCCCATTTTTTGCTACAGAATACATTTTAAAAAACTTTCTTTACTCAAACTCAACCAGGTTTGGATAGAGGTATAAACTAGTTTCTCCACAGTTCCATTTGACTCGATGGCTCTATTCTCCTTATCCATCAACACAGAAAAATGCCATCTTTGATACTTGTCCCAATGCCTGCTAAAAGAGCGTATTTATTCTGATAAATATTAATCAGCAGTGCCAGCAAGGAGAATCTAGAGTAAATGTGAAATGTATGTTCTGCCTCATTGGGAATTTTAACATTAATGATTTTTTTTTCCTCATCCCCAAACTACAACTAAAAATTAAGTCTATTCTGCTTGTCACCAGATTCCTCACTGTAATGGGTACTAATGAAGCAAATTGTGAATAGCAGTCAAGGGTAATAGATGAGGCCTTTGAGGTAAGAAAGGGATTAGTCTGAAACAGGGCTAGTCTTACCATTAGGCAGAGTAGATGGCTGCCTGGATGGTGTGTTTTGGGGAGTACTGAGGACCCCTTGTCTAAAGATACTTGTCCTTTTACTTGCTGATTCATCAAACTCTACCAGTAGAGAATCATTCCATTGATTTGAAACTTTGCCTCCTTTTAAAGTGAAAAGAGGGGCAGCCAGGCAGCACAGTGAATAGAGGGCTAGGCTTGGAGTCAGGTACACTATGCTTCTCGAGTTCAAATCTGGTCTCAGATACCTACTAGTTGTGTGACCCTGGGCAAGTCCCTTGACCCTGTTTGCCCCAGTTTCCTCATCTATAAAATGAACTGGAGAAGAAAATGGCAAACCACCCTAGTATCTTTGCTAAGAAAACACCAAAAAGGAGTCATGAAGAGTCAGACTCAACTGAACAACAAAAGTGAAAAGACCTCTGTGGTAGTTTTTCTCTGTAAGTTGTTAATAGTTATTCATGGCTCGTAGAGGTAGTCCCTTCGGTTTGCTTTCTACCAGCAGTCTATGAACATTGTTCTTTATTGTGCCTCTCGAGACAATATTGGACTAGGTGATGCCTAAAATCCCTTCCAAAAGTCTGCAAGATAAAGGAGGCTGTTGCCTTCTCTGTAAGGACCAGATACCGCCAAATTTGTATTCTCAGACACGTTTGGGCTTTTAGTAACCCCTTTCAGTGACCTTCCCTCGCCCCTCTATGATGCTAACTGACTCATTCCCCATTTGCAGGGTCCAGAGCCCTCATACCTACTCTTCCTTCCTATCCAATCCCACTCTCAGGAAAGTATTTGGTAAAACTCATTCACTTAAAGTGAGTGAACTTTCCTTTGTCTTGTCTTTTCTCCTGGGGGGTCTCTCTGTTTTAAGTCTTATCTCCTAATATGGACTGGGAGATATTTTTGAGGACAGGAGTCTCCTTAGAGGCCTTGAAACCACAGAATCATGTGCATCTGCTTCCTCTTCCTACTTATAGGTCAGATATACATTGCCTTCTCTCTTGCTTGCACCAGGGAAATCTTGTGATATCAGTTAACATATGATTCTGATGCAGAAGAAGGGAGCAATATGCCAGCCATCTCTAATTTTGCTGTGGTGTCCTTTTTCTCTTCCTTTCTTCCTTCCTTCCTTCCTTCCTTCCTTCCTTCCTTCCTTCCTTCCTTCCTTCCTTCCTTCCTTCCTTCCTTCCTTTCTTCCTTCCTTCCTTCCTTTCTTCCTTCCTTCCTTCCTTCCTTCCTTCCTTCCTTCCTTCCTTCCATCCATCATCCATCCATCCATCAAGATTAAGTGTCTTCCCAGGGCCATAGAGCTAGCAAGTGTCTGAGACCATATTTGAACTCAGGTCCTCCTGCCTCCACGGGTGCTCTATCCACTCTGTGCCACTTAGCTGGCCCTCTAAGTGAGCACTAATACTAAGGAAGACAAAGTTATTATTCTGGGATCTCAGCACTGGATCTGGTTCAAATCCAGGGTCTGCTGTTTACTATCTGCATGATTTCTAGTAAATCATTGAATACCTCTGGTCCTCTTTCCTTTAAAAAAAAAAGAAAGAAAGTTACATGGCAAATTTAATATATATTTAAAAGGAATAGCAAGTTGTACATAAATAGATTTACAATTTAATCTTTTTTCCCCTATTCTGCTGTATTGTAGAAATGCTTGTTTTTTTTCTTAAGCTCAGAATAAAATAAAAAAAGAGAAATGAGAGAGTTGGATGAGATCAGGGGTTTTTAACCTTTTTGATGTCATGGACCCCTTAGGTAGTCTGGTAAACTCTAAGGAGCCCTTCTCAGAATAAGATCTTTAAATGCATAAAATATTTCGCATAGGATTATAAAGAAAATCAATTGTAATAGAATATAGCTATTAAAATATTAGGGAAAATGGGGGCAGGTTGGTGGTACAGTGAATAGGACATGGGCCCTAGAGTCAGGAGGACCTGAGTTCAAATTGGGTCTCAGACACTTCACACTTACTAGCTGTGTGACCTTAGGCAAGTCACTTAACCCCAATTGCCCTGCTTTCCCCCTCCAAAAAGCAACAAAACAAAACAAAACAAAAACATTAGGGAAAATAAAACTAAGTTTGTGTACCCTCGGTAAAAACCCCCTGGCAGATGTTCCTTAAGGTCTCTTCCAACTCTAAATTCTATGATCCTACTTTATTGACTTAATCGGTTAACAAGAGCTTATATTTACAAAGCATTTTAAGATTTGCAAAATTCTCTAGTGGGTAGACCACTGGATTTGGAGACAGGAAGTCATTGTTTAAACCCCTCCTCTGACATTTACAAGCTACATTTCCATGAGTCTTACCTTCCACATCTGTAAAATGGGAGTAGTAATTGCTCCTACCTCCCAGGATTGTTTTGCAGCTCAAATATGATAAACACAGTATGTAAAACACCTTTCAGACCTTAAAACTGCATGTAAATGGTAGCTCTTCACCTCCCAGTGCCCTAGATGACTTTCTTAAACTCTTTCCAAGTGTGTTGATATTGAAGCTTACATATGATACAGTATGTAAAACACCCTGCAAACCTTAAAACTACATATAAATATAAAATAAGGACATTAAGTGTCCTTAGCCAGGGTGCTCTATTCCAATGAAATTCCAGAATTAAAAGAAAAAAAAAAAAGAAACACTCATGCTTTTATATAATGCCTTCAGTTTTGCTAAATACTTTTCTCTGAACATCCCACTGAAGTCAGTGATGAGCTTGGATTATATTCATTTGCCTTGAGATATAACAATATGACAAGAATACTGAGGCGCTAGAGGAGTGGTGCCCTGGAATCCTACTTGCCCAAGGTCCCACAGCTGGTGTCACAGAGGGGATACATCCTTTGGGTGGCAGGCTCTTCAGCAGCAGCCCCTCATTAGGGGGTGCTTTCCCTGTAGATCCTCCTCCCTCTGCAAGAGTCCTTTTTATCCCATTTGCCCTGAGATGTGGGTGGATTGGGGAGCAGGGCAGAGAGTTTATGGTTCTTGGCCTTAGCTGCAAAAGTGTTGGATTGTAGGTCTGAGTCTTCAGCTTGTACTCCTTCCTTGCTACTGTGGCCTGGTGGATGCCCCCTGGGCTGCTTCTTCTCTCTTTGCTGCAAAGCCCTTCTGTTTGCTGGTACATGGCTGCCTTCCTCTCCCTAGAGCTTTTTAGTTCTCCTTGGATTGGAGCCAGCTTTGGGAACTCTGCTGAGGTTCACTATTTTACCGACTCCCCAGGGCCAACCTTTGGGAAGAGCTCATTACCAAACATTTTAATACCCTTCCCTGGAGCTATCCCTTTTGGACTATGTGGAGAAGGAGAAGATGGGAGGGGGTACTGTAATAATATCTGACATTTGTTCAGGATTGTAAAATTTGCAAAGCTCTTTGCATGCATTATCTCATCTAAGCTTCAGAACAACACTCTCAAGGTACTACAGGTGTTATTATTTCAATTATATAGATGAGGAAACTGAGGCTAAGAGACATTGAATCACTTGCCCACAGGCATGTAGTATCGTACAGTAAATGTCATATGTGGATGTGAAACTTAGTCTTTTTAAAAAATAATATTTTATTTTTTCTCTAGTTACATGTAAAGACAACTTTTAACAATGAAAAAAAATTGAGTCTGAGAGAAATGATTGTTAATAACAAATGCTTTGGGGGGGACCCAGAATTCTCCCCCTTTTTCTAAAGGGCTCATTTCAAGGTTCAGCCTCTGAAGAACAGGACTGACGATAGCATTCTCAATCTAGGTATTGCTGCCCCACCTGGCTTTACAAGGAATTTAATCTAAGGAGAAACTTCAGGCCCATTGTGTTCTACTCAGGTTTGGGTGGAGGATAGAGATCCTTTGTGTAGTTTCCTCACTTGGCAGATGAGAATGGGCAGTGGGATGGGATGGACTAAGTGAGCTCTAATGATCCTTAAGTTTTTTCTGATTCCATAGGATCTAATAGAAGGCTTAAAAACATCTAATTGAATTGCTTAGGCTGTCTTTACCCACTAATGTTTTAAACTTATTAGTGTAGAAAATTCACTTTATCCCTTGTAGAGTGATTTATCAGAGTCTGGATACTTAGAAGGTGCTCCATAAAAACTTGCTGTTAGATTGAGCATTTTGAAGAAAGGGAAAGAACTAACAGAAACTGTGATTCAGCCTTCTCCAGGTTGAGTAGTCTATGGCTCCAGCACTTGCTATCATAACTAGTTTAGATGATGGCTGACATAGACTCTAGCTCTAGAAATCTAGAACTGTTTCTATGACTTGTTTGCTAGTATATGTGGGCTTTCTGGAGGTTTATGAAGGAATAGAAGGAAACTTCATTTTCAGGTTGGAAGTTCCCAAGCATTTACATTGATGAAGGCACAAAACAGACATGAAAGTGTTACCCAGCCTGAACATTTGCATAAGACTCTCCTCCTTGGTAGAAAGAATGATTACTTGATGTTCTGTGTTTGAGTGAAGAGCAGAAGTCTCAAGAGGCTGGGAAAAAAGAGACTCCTGGCTTTGAGAGAGGACACACACAGTTCCAGGCTGTTTTCCCAAAGAGGATCCTAAGGGCGATAGAAAGACTTTGGGAAGAAATCAACATTTGGATGAACCAGCACTTCTGATGAAGAACCAGGGGATAAATAGGATGCTTAGGCTCACCAAATAGGACTTCATATTCTTCTGCTGGGACAAAGTTTAGGATATCCTAAGGAACTTTTTAGGATAGTGTGGCTTATTCAGGGAAGTTATTTTTACATTGAGTAACTTCGGCAACCCAATGTGGTGATTGAAGGGGTTACTATTAATTCAGTTTTTGAGAATGATAATTTTCCTCTTTAATTCTGTAACTCCAAGAGGCCTGTTGCATTTGGCAGTATGGTTTTTATGACTTTCTCTCCCACTATCTATGTAACTGATCCATCTCCAAGAAGCCTGGCTCCAATTTTATAATGGAAGTCAATGACAATTTGATTCTTAGCAATTCAGTTTCTAGGACTCTTTCTGGAAGGCACCTATTCTAGGAAATGAGTTGCAATTAGGACTCGAACACTGTCCATACCACAAACATGTCTTTTCCCCTGGGAGTAGAAGTAGTAAAAAGAAAGAAAAATCAGTCTTCTTACCTACTTGCCCAGATTAAATGCCTACTTGCTCGTGGTGATACCTTATAAGGTATGTAAAACTGAATGTGAGTAAAGAATGAAGGGGACAAGAAATGATCATAGATTTAGAACTGGAAGAACCTTAGAGGAAGTTTAGTTCAACTACCTAATTTTACAGCCAACAAAACTGAATCCCAGAAAAAGAAAGTTACTTGTCTAATGTCATGTAGATAGTAAATGGTAAAGCTATGGTTTGAAATCAGATACCATGACTCCAAATCACAAGACCTTAGAGTTAGTACTAGAAGAAAACTTTGAGGTCATCTAGTCCCAACCCTTTCTTTTATAGATGGGGAAACTATGTCCCAGAGAGGGAGAGTGATTTGCCCAAGATTGTACCATGAGTGGCAGAGCAGGGCTTTATTCAGGCCCTCTAACCCTACACCAGATAGTGTTCTTCCCATTGGGCTGTTACTTCACAGCCTCATTTCTGGAGCCCTCATTAGCCACACTCCAATTCTGACACAAACTGAAAGATTCTTCATGGCTCCCAAAGCTGTCCCTTCTTTAGGAGAGCAGTATAATTCCTCCTAACTGAGCCTAATGTTGTTAAAGAATTAAAAAAAAAAAGAGGCATGATAAAGGGGTGATGCATTCACATTAAGTATTCTAACAGGATCATTTTCTTTAAATGAAGATGGATTTTAACTTGCTGCTTTCAATTATAAGAACAATAAAGATTTTCCTTCCCTGATCAGCTTACACTAACTAGCGGCTATGTTGTTAGTGGGAAGTATTTTAACATGAGCTCTGTATACTGTCTCCATTACTGTCTCCATTAAATATGCAATCAAACATTTATTACTGACGTTATTTTTGAGCTACTGAAGTAAGGACTTGATTTATCTTTAAAAAAAAAAGAAGCAAAACCCAAACCAACAGATTTATTAGACCTCAACAAATGTTCCTTTAACTCTGATGATATTTTTAAATACTTTACCAAAATGGCCTCATTAAATCTTATGCCAGATACAGTATTTAAATAAAATTCAAGTTAAAGGGGTTTATTTTCTTCTCTCTTCCCAGAAAATTAATTGAAGGAAAACTACTTTTCTTAAAGTGTTAAAAGTTGCCTTAGAAAAAAATGTTCATTTCTGTCATTTTCTCTAGCAGAGCAATATATCCTGCTGTTTAAATTAAACAAACTTGAAACTTGTAGAGATGGTCATTTGTTAGTTTCACAAAGACCTTATATCTTGACTGCAAGTGTTATCATATATGAAGATTTTTTTTATGCCTTGTCCTTGTTATGAAATTCAAACATATTTTTGCATTTTCATTTATTCCAGGACATCAATGACATTAGTCAAGGTGAAAGATTTTACTTAAATGAATGATGAGACTTGACAATAGAAATATAAACAAGACTTTAATTCATGAATTTATTAGCTATTCTACCTATTGTGAATATTAGTCAGCATTCTATCTTTAGCTCTGAAAAAAATTAGCAGTCCTTAGTCCAGAAAGATAAAGTCTTAGAGAAGGAATGATCAAAGCCTATAAAATCCATTTAGGGATAGAGAAAAAGAAAATGGTGTTACCTATACTTGGAAAACCTTCCTACCTCTTCTTTGTATTTCCAAATTTTCCCTATCCATCAAGGCTCAATTTATTTCTACTCTGTTTCTCTGACTATTCTGGCCCGTGATAATCTTTATGCCTATAGAGCTGACATTGTAAGTCCCACAATTTAATCCTTAATTATACATTCAGGAATATAATTAAGGCTTTGGTTGACTGTCTCTACACATGAAAATGACAGGAATGTGGCTAAGGAAGTAGAAGAGATATTGGCCTTGTACCCTGGGTTTTACCTTCATCTTTGTGTTTTTCACCTCACCCACTAATCTGTGTGGAAGAACAGAAGAGCTTGGGAAACTAGGTAATCCCCAAACTGTACAGCTGTGTGGTGATTATTGGGTAAATGACCTTTAGTTGCTTTACAATTTAGCTTTCAGAGGTTAAAACTGGGAAATACATGGTATAATCACCATAAAATAGGGTGATTATCTTTTAACAGACCAAAGCCTTTGGATCAGGGAAAAAAGATTAAGCCTGAGAGTACTAACTAGCTAGGAGAACCTGGCTAGCTAATGTCTAGTAGGTATCTCTATGAGCCTGGGTGGAAAATCTTCCAGTGGAAATGAGAGAATCAGGTAAGACTCGAAAGGCAACAAAACAGGAGAAGCCCAGGAAAGGCTTTTTTTCTAGTTCAAGGTAAGAGTTTCTGCCTTTTCTAAAAGACCTGTTGTTGTTGTTAAGAAGAAGGAGGAGCAGGAGGAAGAGGAGGAAAAAGAGGAGGAGGAGGAGAAGGAGAAGAAAAAGAAGAAGAAACTTATAGCTAGGAAAAGTCCATGAGTATTGAGCTAATAAATATAGCAGTACCTAGTCTTAATCTTCAAGGATTTTAGTTGAGTTAGAAGCTAGGGGCAGAGAGCAGAGCAGTGTTAGTTAAGCACTAGGAGACCAGCAGGAAGCTAGGCCTGCAGTAAAAGCTTGATGAGATCACTAAGAGCCATCAGCACCCCTGTTGGAGGTAACAATTTTCACAGACCACACACACATTCCCTATTGTGTGCCTCTCTGCATATGTGCTCCTTCCACATGTACTCTTGGCATATGCCTCCTTCCATTTATATCCTCTATGTGTCCTACTTATGATGGTGTTTGTACGTGTAGGAATATGCATTCCAGGATTATGGCAGAAATGTTTTGTTGCTACGTAAAAAAAAAGTTATATCATTAAATTAAATAAGTTTGTTTTAAACTAGTTGTGTCTTGTGGTTGACTATCAAAGAAAAATATGTGAATAGGGGCTTATAATCTATGGTTTTAGGGGATGCGGAGCTACAGAGTACCTCGAATCTGGGCTAACCATTTCCTAGGAGACTTATGAGTTGGAGGGGACCAGTAGAGATGACTTGTACTGTTCTCCAGCTTTTTTCATGTGTCTATACTCTATTTCCCAAACTAGACCTCAGGCAAGATTTTTGTTTCCTTTTTCTTTTCTTTCACCATACTACCAGCACAGAGCTAAACACAGCACATTTCCAGATAAATATTTCTTTTATCTAATTTGAATCATTTAAACTGAAATTGTTCAGTTTAATATTAGTTTAATTGGTACATGAATTTGTTCACCAAAGTCCAGAATGCCAGAATTTGAATCTGGAAGAAGGTAGTCTTAAGATTGATAAAAGCAAGTTGAGTTGTCTTTCACAAAGCTGGGAATACATATGGATTTTTTTGCCATAAAAAGGGGTGAAGCTATCATGGGGTGAAACTATCAAAGAACAAGAATGGATAGAGCCAAAATGGGTTATATAAGGGAAGCTGGTTACATCTGGGACATACCCATAACATGGGATGGTGTCTTTGTTGGATACTGAATGATAGGATCATGGCACCTCAGAAGAAGACAGGACTTCAGAAATGTTCTAATCTAACTCTGGCCTGAATAGCAACCCCCTCTACAGAATCCCCTACCAATGATCTCCAGTGACTGGGAAATGAACAGCCATGGGAGAGGGTGCATTGCATTTTTGAACAATTCCAGTGGCTAGAGCTAAAACTGAGAGAGATTGATCCCTCTCACTGGAAACAGTCCTTGCAACACCTGCAGCCTGCTATCATGTTGTCCTCTAATCCTTTTTATCCTGCAACTCAACATTTTCAGTTCTTTCAACTGGTATTTCTAGGGCTGGTCTAGAGAGATTTAGAGACTGATCCTGGGTGCGTTTTTCATGTTTCTGGATCAGCACATGTATGTTTAGAAGACCCAGTTGCTCAGAAAGGGGATGATTCAGTCAAATATCCCAGAAAAAAAACTCTGACTTTCCTTCCTGGGTACATTTGCATGCTTTAGATTTCGAAAAGCAAAGCAAAGCCAGAGTTCTTTGTGATACTCACCTTGACAAGACTGGATAATTAGGCCTAGCTCAGAGAGGGCTATCCAACACGTTTGTTAATGTAAATAGTCCCAAAGGCTGTGACTAAGGATGGGCAGGGGAGAGATGGAGGGCAGGTGAGGTCATAGTAATGGAATAATTAATTCTAGTGCCTGCTTTTGTCTTCTCAATCTAACTTCTGTAGACCCAAGTCCCCTTGCTGCTCAAGAACTTCAAGAAGGGCACAAAACTTAGTGAGCCTGTTTGTGCTGAAATGAATATTTTCAAGAATTTCTTTCCTTCCCTTCCATGATAATGAGTTAGACAGTGACAGCCTGGTACAAGCAGCTGTTAGTCTACTGACTCAAGGCATATTTTAATTGATTGTGAATTCCATAGATAAGTACCTACTAGACACTTAGTGCTGTTAGGTGCTCTGGGGGATATGAAGGAGTCTAGGATGTAATGCCTTCCCACTAGGAGCTAGTAGGGTAGGGAAAAAGATGTAGCTAGGTAGACATACTTCAATTGACTCACTATAGTGTGATGATTAAAAAGTTCAAGAGACATATTTTCTGGATAATTAATAATTTTATTAATAATGCTAGCATATTATTAATAAAAGGATGGTCATCAGTACTCTTGAATGCTAAAGACAACTCATGGAACCCACTAAATGCTTATATGCCTTTGGAAAGGTGGGTGTTTGTGAGGGTGGCAATCAACTCTAATTAGTTAACAAGTAATGAGGGAATGAATATTATAATGAGAGGTAGTCTTATTCCAGTGAGGGTCTTGGAGTATGTGACACTGAGCTTCACTCTTGGTAAAAGAGACTTATCAGTATCCATATCACCTGTCTGACAAAAGGGAGAATCCACAGTTTCCCCCACCTGTCTGAGTAAACACAATGAGCAGGAATCTACCCATTTGCCTAAACTTGGAATTTCTTTTTTTTTTTTTTTTCCTTTTTTTGGAGGGGGAAGGCAGGGCAATTGGGATTAAGTGACTTATTCAAGGTCACATGGCTAGTAAGTATTGAGTGTCTGAAGCTGGATTTGAACTCAGGTCCTCCTGACTCCAGGGCCAGTGCTCAATTCACTGTGCCACCTAGCTGCCCCGACTTAGAATTTCTTTACTCTCTTTGATTAGATCTTAGTCTTCCTAGCTGGATAAGTCTTGCCTAAGATTTCCCACAATGCTTGATTTCTGGGTGAGGAAGTGGAAAATCCTTTAGTCCTAATTCTGTAATTGGTTATTAATATATGAAATTAATATATGAGGAATATAATATATGAAATAAATAATCATTTCTTTCATGTAATAGATGAGATGTTATAGATGAGAGGCATAGACAGCATGGTTGTGCCTAGAAAGGGGTACTATGTATGCTTGCTGAATCACTGATGCATCACTGTTGTATGGAAGAGGAGGACCAAAGGTAATGTACTCTTTCAGAGTATGTCAGTCTATCTGGCACAATCTTCTAGGAAGCCCACGGACAGATCCTAACTCTAACAAATACTGTAGGTGTTCAAATTTTCCATCCAGGAATATCTAATCTCCAAGAAAATGCTTTTCCATTTAAGGAAGGCACCTAGGGCACCACTGCCTTGTTTCCCACCTGGCTGTGCTATTGGATTTCATCATGCTCTACAGAATCTCGTCTTCCTGTCAGTACTGTAATTCGTACATCTTCAGTATCCCCTGTCCCTGGGGTCCCTCACTTTGATTGGAGTGAGTGGATGGGTGGACAACAGAGAGCTCCCAGATCCTCCATTTGACAAGGGGGCCTGGGGCAGCCATCTCATCATTTCCTACCTGACTGTATTCCTCTGGACTCTGCTCCTGCCCACAAAGTTTCTCTCCCTTTTAGCTTTTAAAAAATGTACTGTTTTTGCCATTAGATTGCAAGCTCTTTGAGCCAGGAACTGTCTTTGTATCCATAGCACTTAGCATGACTTGGCAAATAATAGGTGCTTAATAAGTGTTTACTGAGGTGTTTGAGGAGGACCCACACCTCTGGTGTGAGAGTTTTTGGTCAGACCCCAAAGATGCCAAGCTCCTCTACTATACTTGGGACCCTCTCACCAGTTTTGACTTTGATCTTGCCACTAGACTTCAATGGCTCTGAAAGAGTGAGGCTGACAGCTTTGTGCAACTCTACCTCATTTAAACCCAATTGTTACACAAGTCAAGACATTACCCCCATGATGTCATTGGTCCTCTTGAAAACAAAAGACAAACACCAACTGATTGACTATTCTCTGCACCTTTACCTGTATAGAGAAAATACTAGGGTAGCCCTAAGGATTCTCTGACTTAATGCCCTCTCTAGGGGCATTTTCCCCAGCTCACTACTGAAGCAGAGTGGATCAAGCACATTTTGGGTTCAGTACAAAGCCTTACACGTATTAGAAATGCAATATATGTTTTGTCAGATTGTGCTGAATTGAGCATCCCTCTGCTCCCTGAGTACTCTCCCTTAGCAACATTTGTATTGGCGGCCCCTGCATTTAGCACAGTGCTGGGCACATAGTAAAGGATCAATAAAAGTTTTTTTGTTCATCCATCCATTCATTCTAGCTATCATGCCTCATAATAGCTTTTATATCTATCTATTAAGGGTCATTGCAGCGGTGGCTAGATGGCACAGTGAATAGAGCACTGGCCCGGGAGTCAGGAGGACCTGAGTTCAAATCTGGTTTCAGACACTTAACACAAAAACTAGCTGTGTGACCTTGGGCAAGTCACTTAAGCCCAAATCTCCTCCAAAAAGCAAAAAAAAAAAAAAAAAAAAGTCATTGCTTCACCCTGAACACCAGTAATTGTATTTCTTGACCTCTATGCTGTCTGCCTGGATTCTCTGTGACTTGGTGACTGCCTATTGCTTAAGCCTCATCTTATCATTCTGGACCTTGTCTGACTTGCTGTCTCAAATGTCTGGTGTTCTCGAATCTGCCCATCTGCTTACAGAACCAGTTTATCTGGACTTTGTGTGTCTCTGTCTCCTGTGTCTACACCATATCGTCTGGTTACTGTCTCAAGACCCTGACTTGATTTTCCTGGTGGGTGTTCCTGCCTGTTCCCAGGCTTCATTGCCATTAATAGCTCCTGTGTGAAATGGAGGCTTGTCTCTGTAATGCTCCACTCACTGAAATTTTCCCATCTTATATTCTGTACCTGGAGGTGGCAACTCACCGTTACAATAAATTAATTCATTTTTATGTGCTAATGGCATCTTGACGGAATTAACCTGTCCATTCAGCCAAATAGCTGCTCTGAATGAAGTTTGTACTAAATTGACTTTTTGGCTGAACTGACATTGCTTTATCTAGGTGTTCTTTGTGCCAAAACAGAACTCATTATTATTTCCCTTCAAGCCAGTCCTTTTTCAAAATTTCTCCCTTTGTGTTGAGGGTAACATCAACCTTCTCCTCACCCAAATTCACAACCTCCGAGTCATCCTTGGCTCTTCCTTATCCTTTCCCCACTTACCCTCAATCCCTACTCTGTCAGATGTCAAGTCACTTTCACCTTCACTCCTCCATACCTCCATTTCCTCCATTTCTGACTGGCTGTACTCATTTTGGATTTCTTTGATGTTTCCCTAATTAGCCCCCTTTTATCTTTCTTTTGTGTGTTATCTTCCCTCATTAGGTTGTAAGCCCCTGGAGGTTAGCGACCATCTTTCTTTTCCATATTTGTATCACCAGGTGCTTATCACAGTGCCTGACATGTAAATAGGGACTTAATAAATGTTTATTAACTATTGACTGATTCACAGAATCTCTTGATCTTAGCATCTTTAGCAAAAACTGGTGTAATAATCTCCTAACTGGTTTTCCTACTACCAGTTCTCCCTGTCTGTCCATGAAGCAGGTAGGTCTACTCAAAAAGCTTCCCTGACCCCCGATAGTCTCTGGTCTAAAACATAAACTCATCCTTCTAGCATTAAAAACTTTCTACAATTCTGCACCTACCTACCTTTCCAGACATTTAATATTACTCCTTTTCCTACTCTTTACCTTTCATCCAATCTGGCTTACAATGTCTGCTGTTGCCCAGGTTATCCCCTATGTGTAGAAAAGACCCCCTTGTAACCTCCACCCCTTCAGAATCCTTAGGCTTCTTTTGAGACTTGGTTCTGGTGCCAACTCCATTGTGAAGCCTTTCTTTACTCACCCACCCCCAAATTATTTTGTGTTTATTTATCTGTATATATGTTGTAAGCATCCCTATCTTCCCCCCTCCCTGACTCTGCCCTCAGCTCTCTGTTTCTGTAAGATATGCCAAATGTAAGTTGTTCAGATGTTTGAACAAATGTTCCTCTTCTGGAGAGCAGAGGAAGGAGCAGCAAACTTTCTTTGCTTTTTTTTTTTTTCCTGTCTCTATGCTAGAAAGTCCACATGACCTTGTGTCAAGGCAACTACCTATAAGGCTAGGACAGTTATCAAATCTTAACCTACTGCCATATCTTTTCCAGGAATAATTGTATGTCTTATGTTTTTTTAGGATTACTGTTAAGTTTTCATTTTTAATTTCATAGGAACCATTTTTGATAGAGTTGTATGTTTGTACTGAGCTAGGAATTTCCCTTGTGCTTGATAGGGCTCAATTTATATTGGATTTTTAGGATCATTTTATTGAGCTAAGAAATTCCTCCGTAGTTCATGTCCCTTATACTTGCCATTAAGTTTCTCTCTCTCTCTCCCCCTCTCCTTGTCTCTCTCCCTGTCTCTTTCTCTTTTCCTTTCTCTTCCACCCTTTTTCTCTCTCTGTTTCTTTCTCTCTCATCTCCCTCTCCCCTTTCTCCCTCCCCTTGTGCCCTCACTCTCTCTTTCTCTCTGTTTCTATCTCTCTGTCTCTGTCTCTCTCTGTATCTATCTCTCTCTCTCCCAACTCTCCTTCTGCCTCCTCTTAACCCTCTCCCTCCTCCTCCCACTTTCTCCCCCTCTTTCTTCTCATCCTTTCTTGAATAAAATTGTACCTTGTTTTGTGGGGTTCAGCTTTCAGAAACCTTAACCACCAATGTATTTCAAAGATCTTAAGAGTATTGGACCTCAAGAGGTTTGGGGTGCAAACAGGCTCAGTAATATTAAGGTCCCATCTTTAAATCCTGTGATCCTGTAATTTCCTGTGGACCTCACTCTTTGAGAACCACGAAGTGATACTATTTCCCTTCCTAAATAAATCTTTGCCATGTCCCCCCTCCCGTACTCCAGGGACTTGCTGGGGAGTGTGTGTGTGGGATTGATCCTAGGATATCTTCTTCCTTTTGACCCCCTCTCTACAGGATGCTAAGCTCAGGCATCACGACTGTACCCTGTGAGTGGAATCTCTGATGGTTTTTGTCCAACGATTAAAATGCCATATGTAGAAGGAAGGAGAAAAGAGAAGAGTTTCTATTCAGCTTCAGGTACTTCATTAGGTGCCTCAAACAGAATTTCCCATCAACAACCACAGCACGCATCTGGCAGCCCTGAAGTGCTTAAATTTCCTTTTATTAGTTCAGTTACAAAGCTCTGAACTTGAAAGTCCTTCCCCCACTCAGATCTCTACTGAACATTTAAATTAGCTTGAAATGGGGGAACTGACTGAACTTTGGTTCTGTTCTAATCTCCCACCCCGAACTGTACCCCCAAACCCTTTTTCTCTTCCCTTTTTCAGTATTATTTGGAATTTAATTTGCTCGCAAGCTTCATAGCTTCATCGAGATTGTGGGACTGGTTGTTATGGAAACGGGAGGCTTGCATTTATTTACAAAGAAGCCACACTGAGATGGGCTGCCCAGGGTCCCTCACAGCGGGGGCTGCCTAACCTGTCTGCCAGCAGGAACAGCCCCAACCTTCTGCAGACACAAATGCTCTCATGCTCTCAGTGGGTTGTGGGAGCAGCTTTGTGGGGGTGTGAAGGTGAGAGGCTCGGGGAAGTTTGAGTCTTCCTCTGTTCACCTGCTCACAGCAAGAGCTTAATAAGCATTTGGCAAATTAAAGTGAATTGAAGCCTGTCTTTGATGCCTTGACCACTCACTCAAAACCAGCACCTCTAAACTGGTATCTTCACCCCATTCCAAGCAAAGTTGATGAACAGATTCACAATGATGTGATGATGAGGAAGGGAGCAATGTAATGTCAATGAATGTACTGTGTGACCTTGTGTAAGTCACCAGACCTCTCGTGGCCTCTGTTTCCTTATCTGTACAACAATGGTGTTTGACAAGATGGTCTCTAAGGTCCATTCTAGTTTTAAATCTATGACCCTATTAGGAGGTATCCAGAATGCTCTTTCCCTTTCCAAGAAATGGAAATATTTTAATAGACACCGTGAGGAGGCTCTGACATCTGACCTCAAAGAAGGGGGCCTGGTGAGGATTTCTAGTAGGAGAGGAGAGCACGAAGCCCGGTGCCTACTTAGCCTCAGTGTAGAATTGTTGTTCAGTTGTTTTTCAGTTGTGTCCATCTCTTTGTGACCCCATTGGGGGTTTTCTTGGCCAAGATATTGGGATGGTTTGCCATTTCCTTCTCCAGTTCATTTTACAGATGAGGAAACTGAGGCAAACAGGGTTTAGTGACTTGCCCAGGCTCCCACAGCTAGTAAGTGTCTGAGACTGAATTTGAACTCAGGTCTTCCTGATTCCAGGTCTATCTACTGCGCCGTCTGGCTGCCCAGGACCCAGGTTAGCCATTCTTAATTCTCTGGACTTAACCACAACGTACCCGTAAATTCTCTCCTCACCTCCACCCCACCCCACCCCTGCCTTGTCAGTTTCCGTTTTAAGGAAGGCAGAGATTGTCTTTTTGCTTAGATTTGTGTCCCTAGCATTTAGCACCGTGCCTGGCACATAATAAGTACTTAATAAATATTGTTGACCCACAATTCAGTTTGACAGACATTTATTAAGTACCTGTTATATATAAGCCCCTGAGCTCATATTTTAGTAGGGGAAAATGACATCTGTATCACAGTATCATAGATACAGGACCAGAAAGGACAAAATGATCTAGTCCAGTCCCACACCTTTACAGATGAGGAAACTGATAGTAAATTGTTCGAGGTGGAATATGAACTCAGCTCTTCCTGACTCGAAGTCCAGTCATCTACCCATTTATATAAAGTAAAATGTGATAAGGGCAAAGAAGAGCTCCAGGAAAAGCACTCCAAGAAAATTTGAGGAAGAAGTGAGCATTTCCACAGAGGAACCAGATATTTCATTGAGGAGGTGACTTCTGGGCTGTACCTGGAAGAGAGAGATGGATTGTAAGAGACAGAGGTGGTATGGCAGGGTTAACTTGGATTTATATCCCCCCTTCTTTTTCAACATCGCTGTAAGGCGGGTGAGCAAGCAGATTCAGAGAGGAGAAGAGAACTGTTCATAGTTTCACAGCTAGGAAGTATCAGAATTGGACTTTGGAACTAGGTTTCCTAGCCCAGGGATGGTCCTTTGTTGCCTCTACCACTTGGCTTGTGAAATCTAGGACTGGAGGATGACTTGTAAGCAACCTAAATGTTCAGTGATAATGGATTACTTTAATTGTGGAGTGGAATTAAGATGGATAAGAAAGAAGAAGGAAATCTGGAGAGGCCTTTATAAGATGATGCCAAGTGAAAAAGGAAAGACTAGAAGAATGGTATCACTTTGGTTCTAAAAGGATCATAGATTTAGAGGTGAAGACTTCTGGTCAAGCAGAGTCCCAGATCGAGGGCAGGCAGGGACCATGGGGCCTTCTAGTCTCTCCTTTTATTTTATAGATGAAGAAACAGTCCCATAAAAGCTAAGTGACTTGCCCAAGAAGATGTAGTTAGCAGCAGGGCTGAGATTTGAACTCAAGTCCTGTAACTTGAAGTTCATGTACTCCATGTTTGGCACTCTTTCCACTGAGTTAGGAAGCCTGACTTCTCATATGAAGAAAGTGAATGAGAATGGATGGGAAAAGGCTCCTGATGGGGTGTTAGGGAGAAGTGAAAAAGTGTTATGATACTTTCTATGTTGAAATAATTTAAACATAAAAGCTACAGAATGAGTTTGGTTGTTTTTACTGATGTTCAGTACTAAATTTCTAATAAACTTTCATAGTAGGGATGACTGATTGGTTAGGTGGTACAGGTGGTTAGAGTTACTGGCCTGAACAACAAAAGTGTGGGGGTAACTGGGAGAATATCTGCTCAATTTAATGAATTCTCAATTCACTTGGTGAAATGACAGGATGAGGGTATCTGTCAGAAAGAGGTACTTCCCATGGAGCTTGACACCCCCTAAAGCAGAGGTCCTCAACCTGTGGTTTGCGACCCCTTTGGGGGTTGAATGACCCTTTCACAAGGAAAACATATTTCCGATGGTTTTAGGAACCAAGACACCACTCCTCTATCCGTCTCCAGGCGGGTCTGCCCACATGCAGATACGCCCACATACAAGTATTAAAGGGTTGTGGCATCAGGAAGGTTGAGAACCACTGCCATAGAGCCTTGCTGGGATGAGACAGGGAATTCCTGGTTGCTCTCAGGTCACTTGATCTGTGACTGAGAATCATGCAGGAAAGATCTTGTCAGAGGGATTTCTTCATTCCAAGACTTAGAAGGAATGAGTTTTGTTTGGACTCTTCTCCCCTGTTTTCCCCACATATTTCTAGAAAGTGGGAAAAGAAAGAAAAGGGCATTTCTCCTCCTCTCTTCCACAACTCCAATGGCAATGACACCTTCAGCAGAAGCACATGGCAGTGGCAGACGTGTTTCTTCAGGTGAACCTGATAACGGCTCGACTTACTAGAAGTCCCATTTCTTGGAGCCTATTTCTACCTTTCTATTTCCTTTTCCTGAGCATATGCAGCCACTAATAATTCTGAGAAAAAGGTCCTTCCAGTCTTGTTGGTTGCCTAGCTGTCCAAGAAATCCTGAGTTTGGTGAAAGATTTTAGTGGGAGAAAGTTTCCTTAATATTATGCTTCTTAGAGAAGAAGAGGACCACCAATCATCAGGACAATCTGGTACCTGAAGGGTTAGAGCTATACCATGACTGGGCAAGAGTTCTAGGCTTTGTCGATCCTCCATGATAATTAAAGACAATGCAGTTCCAAGGCATATGCAAAATATCTGTTCAGCCAAATTCACAAAGGGTTCTTATGTTTTTTGGGGTAGAGAGAGGGGAGAAAAAAATGTTTGAATGTTTTATGTTTTTTATATTTTTTTCATGCACATCTGGAGGTCTTGCATCTTACACATTTTCTGAGGGATGAAATAACTGTACTCATATCTAGTAATCCTCTTTTACCTTTGTGCAAGGGGACCCTGTTACCTGTATCTGGGAAAACACCAGACATGAGACATATCCTAGTCAACCACTCAGTAAACACATTTATTGAGTGCCTACTGTGGTAATGAGGTACTGTGCTAAGTGTTGGGGATACAAAAAAGTGGCAAAAGATATAGCCCCTGCCCTCAAGAAACTAGCAACCTAATATTTAAGCTTTGTTTTAGAGATTTCCTTGGAATTTTACTGGATGGAGAAAGAGGAGGCTCACAGATCCACAAAGACAATATGCCTCCTTTTCAACACATTTTCACAAAATCCATGTGGCACAGTTCTTAGGCACTCATCAAATTAAGAAGAAACAGGAAGAAGAAACAAAGAATGATGATGAAGGAAGGTGAACAGATTTGTAATCAGGGTAATCAGGGCTTTGTCCCAGGATATTAAGTTTACAGGGTAGAGATGGCACCTCTCATTTTACAGATGAGGAAATTGAGGTAAACAGGGTTAAATGACTTGCCCAGGGTCACATAGCTAGTAAGTGTTTGAGATGGATTTGACCTTAAGGAAGATGAGTCTTTCTGACTCTAGGCTCTGCCATCAGCTGCTTAGTTCTTCTGTTCCATCCTAACCCTTTCCTACCTGTTGGCAGCTTCCCCAGCAGTAGGTTTACATGGATGCCCTTGGGATCTCTATCCCAGTAGATCTCCAACCTACTGTCTCAATTAAGAATGTCCAACTTGCCTTAAGGTAAAAAATTCTTAGTTATGGCCCTGAAAGTCAGACTTCTCCAATAGTTGAATGCTTAAATCTGGTTCTCAAGTCTTTCAGTGGACAGAAGAGGTACTGATGATGATAGATAGGTGATAGCCTTCAATTAGAAACCAGCACACTACTCTTTAGAAACACATTAGTGCCGCATGTGAGAGCATTTACTTGACATTAGAACTTAGAGTAGCATTATTAAAAATTGAATTGTCTTTTGGGAGAGTTTATAAATTGCTTTCCTAGAAGTCAAACCGTGACCATGACCTTGACCCTGGAAGGCTTTTGGAAGTGGCTAACTCTGTGAATACTACTGTTGGATTTCTATACACATATAACATATAATAATACATATAATACATAAATACACAAATATATAATAAGCACATTATAAAAAGGTGGTTGAAGAGTTCTGCTGAGTGGCGTGATTTTTTGTTGCCAGTTAAAGAATCACAGAATTTCAGAAATGAAAGGTGAGAAGGAAGGGGAAGGTTAGTTAATTATGCTCAGTTTGATCCAATCATGGGAAAGTTCATTGTTTGTTCATTTGTTCATTCGTTCATTTGTTTGTTCCTTCCTTCTTTCCTTCCTTCCTTCTTTCCTATCCTTTTCCCTTCCTCCTCTCCCTTCCCTTCCATTTATTTGTCATAATGTATGAAATTCCCATTATTATTCCATCTTTTGCTATCAAAGGTCCCTGTTAAAGTGCAAGTACTCCAATTTTAGGTATACAACCTTAACCAGGCTCTTACTTTTGCCAGGCAATCCTACTATACCTCCCTTATCAACTCACTATCCCACTCTTCATAGCAGTTCTTCCAGACTTTTCCATCCCTCCTCAAATCTCCCACAGCTCCACCTCCTTCTCTCACTAACTCAGCTGAGAACCTGACCTCATATTAGAAAAAAAATTGCGGCCATTCACTATAAATTTCCTCTTCCCCATCTATTGCTCAGATACCTTCTGACACTATCTCTTCCTTCACCCCTTTATTATATGATGAAGTGACCTTACTCCTTACCAATGCTAACATGAGAGGTTGTTGTTTGTCCTTAATTCTCAAAGAGGACTGTGGCATCAGGGATGTGATGCTGTCACATACAAATGAATTGGATTTAAGTGAGGGAGGGCTGTGCAAAGTCACCATCCTTGCTTTCTCATTCAGAGCTATCTGGTTCCAGTGCCAAGATATAGATTAGGACGACTAGAGATGACCACCAAGGCTAACCCCTCTACCTATTCAGATGATCTAATTCTATCCCATCTCCTCCAACAGATTGCCTCCTCTATCATCATCCCCACTCTTTTATCTCTTTTCAATATTTCCCTTCCTAGTGACTCATTTCCTACTGCCTTCAAAGAGGCCGTGTCTCCTCCTATTCTGAAAAAAATCCTCACTTGATCCTTCCACCCCTACTATCATCTTATTTCTCTTATGTCCTTTGTAGCTAAATTCCCTGACAAGACAGTCTACAGTTTGGCTTCCAACCTTAACATTTCACAAAAACTGCTCTCTCCAAAGTTATTAATAATCTCTTAGTTGCCACATCCAATGTCCTTTTTTCAATTCTCTTTCTCCTTGACCTTGCTGTAGCCTTTGACATTGTTAATCACTCCCTCCTCCTTGATACTCTCTTCTCTCTAGGTTTTTAGAACACCACTTTCACCTTGTTCTCCTCCTAACTATTTGCCCATTCCTCTGTGCTCTTTGCTGGATCCTCCTCCATGATCATGCCCTCTAACCATAGGTGTCCCTCAGCGTTCTGTCCTGTACCCTATTTCTCTTCTCCCTCTATACAACTTCACTTGATGATCTCATCAGTTCCCATGGATTTAATTATCATCTTTATACTAATGATTCTCAGATCAATCTATTCTGTCCCAAACTCTTGAAATGGATGTCTATTAGACATCTTAAGCTCAACACGTCCAAAATCGAACTCTATCTTTCCTCCTAAATCTTTTGCTGGAACACTCTACCTTCCCTCTCTCCCCATTATTGTTGAGGGCAGCACCCTCCTTCCTCCCAGTTCTCCAGGCTCACAACCGAGGAATTATCCTGGATCTACAAGACAGTCTGGAAGAGATTTCTAGGTTCCTCTTTGAAATCTTCCTTTTATTGTTACTTTATTCTGGTTGTTTATAAACTTAATATAGTAACTAGAGGGGTAGGAGGTAGTGACTGAGGGGCTGGGGAACCACAACAAGATCAAATTTTAACACAGGACACTTATATCATCCCCCCCTATTTGACTGAAAGCAATTAATCCTTGTTTAGTCCTTTATCTTTGTTTATTCATGTTTACCTTTTTATATTTCTCCTCATTCAAACATAAGTTTGAACTTGTTCTCCAAGGCTCAGTCAGGAGTGCTTTCTTTCATTAAAGGTCTGTTCTTCCCCCGCTTAGCCTTATGCTGGAGGTTTTTTCCTAGATAAGTTATTCTAGGCTGCACACCCATATAAATCCTTTGTTTTCTGGAATATCCTGTTCTAAGCTCTCTGTTCCTTTATAGTGGTAGTTGGTAAATCATGTGTGATCCTGACTGTGACTCCTCAGTACTTGAATTCTTTCTTTCTGGCTGCTTGCAATATTTTTTCTTTGATCTGAAGCTCTAGAATTTGGCTATGATGTTCCTGGGAATTTTCATTTTGGGATTTCTTTCAAGAGGTAATTGGTGGATTCTGTTTCTACTTTGCCCTCTGGTTCTAAGACATGGGTCATTTTAAGATTTCTCGAAATAGGATGTGTAAGTTCTTTTTATGGTCCTAGCTTCTAGGTAGTTTATTAATTCCCAGTTTTTTTCTACTTGATCTGTTTTCTACACACACATACACACACACACACACACAGTGGAAGGAATCATAGATTTAGAGCTGAGATTTTAGAAATCTAGTTGAGGAAAATGGGTTGTACATAGGGAAAGTGACTTACCCAAGGATCTTATAATTTCTTAGTAGCAGATCTGAGTTTGAATCTAAGTCTTTTGACTTCAAACACAGTGCTTTTTTCTGCTTTCTGATGTGGGAGGTAAGGTTGTGTTAGTAAAAGTTTAACAACCAGATTTCCCCTCAACAAAGCTCTCTGGTCACAGTTTTGAGTTTAATTTGCATTATCAAATTCTTTTGCCATCACTTTTTTACATCTAGATAATCAACAAGACAATAAAGCAAAGCCTGATTTGTGGCATTTGGTGATTTTTGAGATGTAAATGCTCACAGTGGAAATTTAACAGTAGAGTCTGTGAAGGAGCTGGCTCTTTTATACCCCTAAGTAAAGATCTCATATAAAAGGGAGCATCTGAGATCAGCTTTGAAGAAACCTAGGGATTCTAAAAGAAAGAAGTGAGGACAGAGTGTATGTATTCTAGGCATAGCTATAGGAAATGCAAAGGCAAGGAGTTGGGGCATGTAATATCGTATGTGAGGAAGAGGCAAGACATTGTGGCTAGATTGAAAAGTAGATGAAGGAGAATATTATATAATAAGGCTAGAAAGGTAAGTTTAAGGTTAAAGTGAAGGACTTTAAATGCCAGAGGAGTTTGTATTTGATCCTATAGGTAATAGGGAACTACTGTTTTACTTAGTAGGGAAGTGAGATAGTCAGAAGTGGGCTTTAGGAATATCCTTTCATCAACTGTGTGGAAGATGCGTTGGAGAGAGACTGGAGGGTGAGATTCCAATTAAGAGGCTATTGAAATAATCCAGGCAGGAGGTGAATCACTCTAAATGAGAGTGGTGGCCATGTGAGGGGAGAGAACAGTAGAGAGAGTGGAGGTTTGGGGATGACAATGCCCTTGACAGAAATGTAATCTCTAGTACCCCAGTTCAATGCCAGGAACTTAGTATGTACGTAGTAAAAATGCTTTCAGATGATGACAGCATAGGAAAAGCAATGAATTGGTAGTCTGCAAACATGACTGTGTGACCTTAATCAAGTCATTTCCTCTCTGGGCTACAGTTTCCTCATCTGTCAGATAAGGGTTATATTAGGCAATCACTGGCTCCAATTCTGTGCATCTGTGGCACCTCAAGCACCTTATTTTTGAGTCAACAATAGTCAGGTTCCCATCTAGACTTTCTTTCCAGTCTTTGCTTCAGATACACATTTTAATTTTTAAGCTTGAAAAGCCCAGAATTTGCAGCAGCTCATCTGCATATATATGGTATGGTTGTGGGAGTTGGGGGGGAGGGGGAAATTTAGGTGGGTGGATTTGAATGCTACTTTATGGAACTCCAGAGACTAATAAACCAGTGTGTGTGGGTGTGTGTGTATGGGTGAGTGTGGGGGTGGGGGCTGGCAGCACCAAGAGCCTAAAAGGAACCTAGCATCAAGATCTCATCTATAGTCACAGAAAAAAATCAATGACAAAGGTTTAGTTCTTTCTGTCTTCTCACTGACTTATCTGGTATTATATATGTCTGTCTATATCTATCTATCTATCTATCTATCTATCTATCTATCTATCTATCTATCTATCTATTTATCTATCTATCCCTCTATACATAAGTACATATACTTATGTGTGTTCTTATATAGTACCTATATAAGTACTTACTTGTGTGTATACACATACATGTACATATACATGTATACACTTATAAGTGTACATGTCCTCCTGGAGGGCAGGGACTGTTTTGATTTTGTCTTTTAATTAATCCTCAGTGCCCTGCACAGTTCTTGGCACAAAGTAAGTGTTTAAAAACTACTTATTGATTGATTGTTGGTAAATAGTTGCATAACTAGCAATTCCATGAAATGAGAAGTCCTCTTTTCTTTTTTCAATTTAACATTTATTTTTTTTTTGCATACATTTAGTTTTTTTCTCCCTCTCACTCCTATGAAATGTGCCTTAAATGAAAGGGAAGGGCACCCTCTGTGAATCTAGGCACTAGGATTTGCTAGCAAGGAAAAGCTTGGATGTTATCCATAAGTGCTCTCCAAAGGTGATATGTCTTTATCTGTGGGAAGAGGAGAAGAGGCTGCTTTTTCCAGGGTAATAGAGAAAGCCCCTGACTTGGATTGTAGAGAACTTGAAACTCACTAGCTTTGAGAGGGAGGTAGTTAAGGGAAGAGAGGGGATTAGGACACTAAGTGTTAGTGGGAATGGGCACATGACCTTAAACAAGTCGCTCCATCTCTTTGAGCCTCAGTTTCCCCTTCTGCAAAATAGAATAATTTTCTCTGTAGTACTTGCCTGACAGCATTGTTATGAGGACCAAATGAGGTGATGTATGTAGAGCACTTGGTAAATTTGATTCATTTATTAAATGCATATTTTCTGCAAGGCACTGTGTGTTAGGTACAACATGTACATAAATAAGTAACTACCAAAAATATACAACAAAATTTCAAGAGGGAGAGAATGGGAAGATACAGAATGGTCTCATAGAACAGATGGCACCTGAGTTGTGATTTGGAGGAAGGGAGAGTGTTCTAGACACAGAAGACCACTTACGCCAAGGAGAAAGAATGTCGCGTAAAGACAAGAGTTAGTCAGCCAACTGTACGGGAGTGTGACAGGGAAGAAATAAAGTGAAATAAGACTAGAAAGGTAGGTGAGACTAGATTGTGGAGGGCTTTCGATGCCAGGTTCAGGGGTTTGTATTTTATCCTAGAGGTAGTAGTGAGCCAAAGGAAAGTTTTGCATAGAGAGGTGACCTAATTAGACCTGTGTTTTAGGAATGTCAATTTGGTAACCATGTGGAAGATAGATCAGACAAGGAAGAGACTGGAAACAGAGAGACCAATGAGGAGGCTATGATGGTGGTCCAGGGGAGAGATGATCAGGGGCTTAATTAGGACAGAGGCTGAGTGAGTAAAGAAAAGGTGAGAGATGTGAGAGATGTGGAGATGATGAGGGATAGGTTTTTGGGGGAATTTCTAATGAGAAATCCTTTCTAGGTTTGCATCTGAAAAGAATTACAGGCTCAGCTGTCTTTTGGCAGATTTACAAAAGTTTATTGATTCACAGGACAAAAGGGGTAGGGTGAGGAAACCTAGCTAGGAAAAGCTTGCAAGGGGCAAGGGGGGGAGTCAGAGAAAGCTTGGAAGTGTCGCCTACTAGAATGCCTACCTGACCTGCTAGAAAAGGCTAGAGAAAGCTACCTGCTAGAAAGGGCCATCTGCCAAGAGCAGAAAGTGAAACACAGTTTTTAAGACTTATGGCTGTCAATCATAAGTTCATTAGGCTAATGAGGTGTACAAAGGTGGAGTTAGGGAGGGACCAGGGAGTGGTTAATACTTAAAGGGACATGCACCCTTGACATCAACTGCGTATGTGTTTTACCCATAATCCACTGGGACAACCAGCAGGAGGGAAGGGGTAGGGGGTGTGGTTGGAGCCCTGAAACGTCATAAGGTCGACCAGTGGTCAGATTTGAGGTCAAGTTAAATGAGATGTGCCCATCCTGATTTGCAAGTGGATGGGTTTGGTTTGCTAGGACAAAAGGAAGTACCTTGAATGATGAGTTAATGGTTTGAGAGGAAATACCTCTAGGCTGGGGCAGGGAAAGACACAGTACAACTGGGAAAGGGGAGAAACAGTTAAGAAATGTGGCTTTTACAACTTAACACAAAACTGAATTAATAAAATCATAAAGTTACCCCAAAACATATTACATAAGCCATTCAGCACCTCTTCAGAGATAGAGTGGCCATGACTGGACAACTGATTGGATGTAGGAGAGGGTGAGGGAGAGGGAAAAAGTTTTGAACCTTGCTGTGTAGAAGGTTGGTGCTGTTGCTGACAGAATCAGGAAATTTTGGAGGAGGGATTTTCTTTTGGGAGAGAAGAGAAGTATAAAAGGTTCTGCTTTGGATGTGTTAAGTTTGAAATGCCCACGGACCATTCATGTGGAACTGTCTCGCCTCCAGCCGGTTTGGTGCTTAAGAAATATTTGTTAATTATGTGGTCCTGAAGGTCAGAAGAGAGATAAAGACTGGACAAATAGATCTCCATAACAATGATAATTGAATTAATGAAAGCTGATAAGATCCATAAGGAAAAGGGGATGAGAATTAGGATTTATATATTACCCTGTGAGGTAGGTTATCCACATTTTACAGTTGAGGACATTGAGGCCAATAGGGCTAAGTTCCTTGCCCAGGTTTACACAGACAGTACGTGTTTGCATACAGATTTCAAATTCAGTTCAGATCTTCTTGACTCCAGGCCCAGCACTGTGGTGATATATATTTTTTGTTAATAGAAATTCTTTTAAATTGTCTGCTGCACTGTGGCAAGTATGTGATTCATTTTGGTAAAGAGCACAAGTGTACTGGCAAAATCACCAAACCTCCAATTATCTCCATAATCATGCTGTTGTTAGGTCATGTTTGACTCTTCATGACCTCATTTGAAGTTTTCTTGGCAAGGAAACTGGAGTGTTTTGCCATTTCCTTCTCATTTTACAGATGAGGAAACTGGGGCAAAGAAGGTTAAGTGACTTGCCTGAGGTCCCAGAGCTAGTGAGTGTCTGAGACTGTATTTAAACTCAGGCCTTTCTAACTTGGGTCCAGCACTCTATCTACTACTGTGCCATTTAACTGCCTCATTGCCAAACAAATATTGAAATGCAGTAAAGCCTGAAGTGGGGAGAAAAAGCCAATTTTAGTGCTAACCTGTTCAGGCAATTAGGGGAATCCCTTAAAAGTAACAAGTACAAAGACGTTGAGGTTTAAGGTAAGAGAAGAATTTATAGAGAAAGACTTGGATTCGAATCTTGGCTTTGTTACTATATGACCTCAGGGCAAGTTACATTACCAGTCTCAACTCTATTTCTTTTTTAAATTTTTAAAATTTAAAAATTAAAAAAATTTTTCTTACAGGTCTATTTCTTTAGCTACAAAATAAAAGGAGTTGTATCAGATGGCCTGAAAGGTCTTTTGCAGTCCTCTAGAGTCTATTATTTTGATCCAAGGAAGACTTGAGCCACAAGCTGTCCTAAGTAAAAGGAGTGAGATAGGTCTAAAGGCATGGAAAACCTGAGGTCCAATGGGGAGATTTTTAATGTGCAATCCGAAAAGCAAGGTGATTTCTCTTTTAGAGACTAAAAAAGATTTTCAAAGGTACTAGAAGAATAAGGTAAGATTTTTTTTTGGGTTCATGGACAGAAGATAAAGGTCTATAGATAAAGCATGTTTGTAGAGACCAAGGCTTTAGATCCAGTTTTAATTTAGAGCAGTTGACCTTGGAAGAGTTCAATGAGTCAACTACCAGACCAAATTGAATTGTTTGGTTAGAGGCCCAGAATTGAAATCATATCCAGCTGGTTAGCTCTTTAATAAGATCTGGGAAAATCAGGGAATCAAAGAGAGAGGTTGAGGGACTAACTAAGAAGAGGTGCTAGTTCCTCTATTTCTGTTTCTATAATACTGGGATTAGGTAAAAAGGTCTTTATAACTATCATTTTCTCCTGTTACTTGCTTTGCATCTCCTGTTGTATTTCTTTATAGTGCTTAGTGGTAATCCCTTTAAAAATACTTTAAAAAAAGAGAGGTGTGATCTGTCAGGAAAGCAGAAGAAATAGTAAGGGCCCATTTCCTCTCATGTAGCCAGCTTATTTTGAGGGACTTAATGCAGGGAGGGGAGTGGGTGGCAGATATAAACAGCAGAGGCCAGCAGCTGGGATTCATGTCTTATATCTTGGTGGAAGAAATAAGTGGTGTCATGCTGGATGGGCCTCATTGCCCATAGGGGCAGACAGCCCAAAGGAATACAAGGAAGAGTCCTCAGAGATTATCTCTTCCAGACGCCTCATTTTTACAGATGAAGAAACTGGCTCAGAATAGGCAAGTAACTCACTCAAAGTCACTAACTCTGTAAACAGAGCTGCCTAATTTCTCCTTTACTGATTTACTTTCCTATATTTTATCACCTCTGCCTATAAGAACAAATCATTCAGTTCTTGGATTCCTCAATCACTACCCAATTATTTTTCAAACCCTATATTGATTAAACAAACACAGGAGCACACACACACACACACAAAACCAAACAAAAATGTAGTCATCATGGTTTGATAGTTTTCTTATAATAACATAAACTTGAATTTCTTCCCACTCTCTTCTTTCCATTAGTTTCCTTTTAGTTTTGCTGACTTTTTTTCCAGGTGAATGTAATGAAAATGGGATTTGAAGATCTTCCATGCCCCTTGAACTTGCTGACATAGCAGGAAGGGGTGGAGCAAGAAAAAGCCAGAGCCATGCTAGAGTCTGTGCGGTGGTGACTGGAAGCAGTGGCAGCGGCAGTGGCAGTGGCAGAGGTTGCAGTTGTGGCACAAACTCCTTTTTCTTTGAGCCTGCCAGAATCTCTGCTAAGGACTGCCATGGACAGGAACTGTGGGGTGCTGGAGCTGGCGGGAGCAAGCTGCCTGGACACTGAGCAGTTGCGTGAGTGAGGAGAGAAGGATCTTTGCTTGAGGTAGCCTGTCCTGTTTTGAAGGCTTGAGAATGTGGGTGTTTACTACATTAACTGCATGTGCCAACTTCATAACTACTGTGTTGGCTTTGACTTTCTGGTTTCAGGACTCAGTTTTCTGGTATTTGAATAAATGTTCTAGCTATATTTCTTATGTAGAGAGCTTGGTATATTTTGTGATTAATAACCATATCAACATAATTATAGTTACTGTAGGCATTGTGAATACTGCATTGTTGATACAGTGAAGAAAGTTGGTATGAGAATCAATGATGGAAAGTGGAATTTTGATGGTATGGGGATGTTGAAATAAGCTCAGAGGGAGAAGGGAAACTGTAGGGGAAAATGCCATCCTTTCCCTATGCCTTTCTGAGGGGCTACCCAGAAGCATTCTCAGATATTTAAGATGAGAGAAATGAGATTAAGGCAAGAACAGATGAAGAAATAATGAAATCTGAAGTTTTTTCTTTTCTCTACTTGTCAGCCTTTTACTCAACTGAATACAGGGCCATTGATATAGGAGCAATAAAGAAAAAGCTGATGATGCCATCCTCATCATCAACATATATCCTCCTATCAACACTAATGATCCCACAGAATCACAGAACATAAGAGTTAGAAGCCACATGATCAATTATTTAATCCATCAACTTCATTGTTTGATGTTGTTGTTGAGTTATTTTAGTCTTGTCTGACTCTTCATTACCCCATTTGGAGTTTTCCTGGTAAAGATACTGGAGTGCTTTGCCACGTCCTTCTCCAGCTTATTTTACAGATGAGAAACTGAGGCAATCAAGGCTAATTGACTTGCCCAGAGTCACATAGCTAGTAAGAATTTGAAGCTCTATCTGCTGCATCACTATCTGCTCCTACTTCATTGTACATATGAGGAAACTGACACCTAGGGAAGGGTGAAGTAGCTTGTCCTAGGTCATTCAGTTAATTAGTGCTGAACCAAGAGTGGAACCTAGGTGTTTTAAAATTTGGTCCAGGGCTCTAACATTGCATTGTCCCATCTCCTTCCAAAGGACAGAGAGATTTTCTCTTTCCAAACATAGGAAGGATTTCTTTTTTCCCTCTCTGGAAAGATTTTGTTGCATCTCTAGTGAGGATGGGACAAAGAAAAATAAGCTTATTCTCTTTGCCCAGAGAGAGGAAAATTAGATAAAGATAATCTTTCTTCAGGAGATAGACTTGGACAGGTCAAATAAGGGTAGGGCAGAGCAAGCCAAGACTAGGATTTGTGCAGGTGTGAATATGCTTGTCTTTAAGTAAAATATGGTACTTGTGATGCTGATTTCATAATCTAGAATGGCAATGAGCTCTGAATGATTCCACTGAGAAAGCAATAGGAGAGGATGATTAAGTTATCAATCTCTTTCTTGATGTCAGATGCCGTTCCTACCAGAGAGCTTCCAGCTAGGGAGATGGATAATTCCATTTGGTGTAAAACTTTATTTGTTTTGAGAGCAAGAGATCAGTCTCCAGAAATGTCTAATTGCATCCCTGACTCCGCACAGAAGCTTTGATGGAGGCTATCTTTTTCTTTAAAAAACAAACACCTCTAACCCCCTCCTGAATTTCCTAACATATGGCATGCATAGAACCTATAGCTTCAGATAAATGTATGTTTCTATTGGCACACATATTTCTGTCCTCAAAGAAATAGCCTCTTATTTAGAAAGTTCCTATTTGCACTATTTAATACTAATGTGTTTCCTCTTTAGATTATGGGTCTAATTTTTTATTTCACTATAACCTGTGTCAGTCCTCCCAAGTCTTTGCTTCATCAAATTACCCTTTGTCTCCCTATCCCTTGTTGCTTTTTTTGTTAACACAAAGCAAAATGATTTTTACCATGAAATGAGAAGAATGTGAAATTGGGTTTCAACCACTGAAGCATGCACTCGTAATGAAAGCTCTCAAAATGAAGTCTTACACTGCATTGCTAAAGAAAGGAAAAACTCTGGCCAGCTTGTATTTAATTACCTTTGTGGTGGGTGGCTAAATTGACTGGCCAGTAGAAGGGAAATGTGATTTTTGTATAAGGAAGTAGTTAGATTATAGACCAATATGGTAGGATCATAGAGCTAAAAGGGACCTCAGAAGTTGAGTCTTGTCCCTTCGTTCTATAGATGAGCAAACTGAAGACCAGAGAAATTAGTTGATTTAACTAGGCTCAAATAATTGATGTCTGAGGTGAGACTTGAACTCGGGTCCTTTTGAATTCAAGTTCATTTCCATTGTAGAATATTCACCTCTTGAAAAGATTTGCCCCATCCATTTCTGATTCCTGAATCTCTTAAGTTGGTGGGTATGGACAGGCTGCAAATTTATAATCAAAGAGAAGCAGGAATAAAAAAAATCAGGCAAATAAATGAAAGGAAGAAAAGATGGGGTGATCACATGGTGGGGGGGGAGAGGTGATGATAAATGGACAGCCTGAATTTTCCTGTTTTCTCTTATCCAGAGAGGAGGACAGAGGACCAGGTGAATTTTGGGTACTTCCGGCTTCCAATGATTGGGTAGATGACTTCATTCAATAAAACCTCACTGTCTCTCCATGAAGACTCTCTGTCTATCCCAGTTGGGAGTGCTATTTCCTTCCTCTGAACTACTGGAATGCTTATTATCCATATGACCATCAGGTATGACAATTTTCTATCTAACTAAGCTGTATATGATCCTTGATGATAGGGCCCTATGCTTCCTTGGGTCTACCATGGTATCAGAGTCAGGCCCGGGGTAGATAATTCCCGATTTGGGCAGCTAGATAACTCTTCCTGAGTTCAAATCCTGCCTCAGACATTTACTAGCTATGTGACCTTGGGCAAGTCACTTAACCCTGCTTCCCTCAATTTCCTCATCTGTAAAATGAGCTGGAGAAGGAAATGACAAACCATTCCAGTATCATTGCTAAGAAAACCCCAAATAGAGTTATGAAGAGTCAGACATGACTGAAATACGACTGAACAACAATTACTGATTTTATCTTTTTTTTTTTTGAGGGGGGAAGGCAAAGCAATTGGGGTTAAGTGATTTGCCCAAGAACACATAGCTAGTAAGTGTGTCAGAGGTCTGAGTTCAGATTTGAACTCAAGTCCCCCTAACTCCAGGGCTGGTACTCTATTCACTGCACCACCTAGCAGCCCCCTGATTTTATCTTTAGTTAGGAAGGTCAGAAACAACTGCTGACTTTTGTAGACTCTGTACACATTTCCATTTTGTTCAGTGGCTTGAGCTTAATACCATTAAGACCAAGGTCACGTGGCCAGCTAGCTTTGTTCTTTCCCGTGGCCACAAATTCACTCTCTTCCATCTTGTAGATGTAATTCTGGACTCAGGGAGTGGTAGACAGAAATGTAGATGTCTCCATGCAAGCCCAACCCAAAGTCCAAGCCTTGCTTATGTTAGGAGTAATGTCTTTAAAAAGGGCAGGGTCTTTCCCCATGCTCAAATGGATATATGATCTCAATAATTGGGTTGTTCCTTGCAGTGATGCAGATTGCAACCCATTCATACCTATCTGTTCCATGTGACTTTTGTTCATGTCCTCTCATAAGTTCCTAGATGAAGTCTAGGTTGGAGGCCTTTTAAAAATTTCTCTTGACAGGTGAAAAAAAGGAAAATTCAGGCTGTTCATTTGTCATCACTTCCCCCCTACCCCATGTGATCATCCCATCTTTTTCTTCCTATCATTTATTTACCTGATGATATTTTTTTATTCTTGCTTCTCTTTAATTATAAATTGCAGCCTATCTATACCCACCATGAGCCGCTCTAGTACCCTCTGTGTGACATTAATTTTTAATTTTTCAGACTTGGATTTCATGTTGTTTTCCTCATTTCCTTCTGAAATACTTGGTTGTACTTGAAATAACATCAAATGGTATTGTTTTTGCCTTTGCTTTATCAATGAAAGCAAATACCTTGAATATCCAGTCTAAGAGACAATCCTTCCCCTCTGTTTTTGTCCTTTGTTACCGCTTAGCCTTACTCCTCCATTCCACCCTGCTTCTTCTGAGGCTGTGACTATGCTCTAGTGTTTGCCAGCCTAATTTGGTGACAGAACACTTATAGGTTTTAAATATATTGACAAGACCTACAAATGTCAATTGGGGGAAGGATTGGGGAGAATGAAATAGCTTCACTTTAAAGGATATTTGTGGAAATTGAGGAACAAAATAAAGGAAATCAATTCTAATTTCATACCATAAAATTTCTGCATCTGATATTTAACATAGAAGGTTATATTTAATATTTTAGAATTACTGGCATTTTCTCTCTGTGGAACCCATATATACAATACTAGGTGCATGAACACGTCTGGAAGACATTGAACTAAACATTGCCAAAACAACCATGACAACTAAGTGAATTTATTGTAACAAACTTGGAAAAGTTTGTCACCTAGTGGAATGTAAACTCCTTGAAGGCAGGGCTTGCTTTATCTCTGTCCTTGTATTGCCAATGCAGTTATCATCCCTTTTATATTCTATAATTCAGTCAAACTGACTTTCTCTCTGTGCCTCATATGTGGTGCCCCATTCTTGGCTCTATGCCTTTACCCTGGCTGTTTCCTGTGCCAGGAATGCATTCCCTTACTTCCACATCATATCATCTCTGTGTTCCTTCATGATATATATATATATATATATATACACATACACACACACACATATATATATATACACACCTGTTGTCTTCCCCATTAGAACATACATTCCTTTGAAAGTTGGAATTGTTTCATTGGGAAAATTATCAGCATAATTGATCTTGTCAACAACAAAACTAATAGAAACCATATTATTGTCTCCATAGAGGCAGAAAAAAACTTTTGACAAAATACAACACCCATTCCTATTAAAAACACTAGAGAGCATAGGAATAAATGGAGCTTTCCTTAAAATGATAAGTAACATCTACTTAAAACCTTCAGCAAGCATTATATGTAACAGGGATAAGCTAGATGTATTTCCAGTAAGATCAGGGGTGAAACAAGGATGTCCATTATCACCTCTGTTATTCAATATGGTAGAGAAGAAAAATAAATTGAAAGAATTAGAATAGGCAAAGAAGAAATTAAGTCATCACTCTTTGCAGATGATATGATGATATACTTAGAGAATCCTAGAGAATCAAGTAAAAAACTACTTGAAATAATAAACAACTTTAGCAAAGTTGTGGCATATAAAATAAAGCCACATAAATTATCAACATTTTTATATATTACTAATAAAGTCAAACAGCAAGAGATATAAAGAGAAATTCCATTTAAAGCTACTGTAGACATTATAGCATATTTGAGAGTCTACCTGCCCAAACAAACCCAGGAATTATATGAACATAAATACAAAACACTTTTCACACAAATAAAATCAGATCTAAATAGTTGGAAAAACATCAGTTGCTTGTGGGTAGACTGAGCTAATATAATAAAAATGACAATTAGTGCTATATCATCAAACCATCAAAAATTATAGAGATAAAAAAATAATATCAAAATTCATTTAGAAGAACAAAAGGTCCAGAATATTAAGGGAATTAGTGAAAAGAAATGCTAGGGAAGGTGGCCTAGCCATACCACATCTTAAATTTTATTATAAAGCAGCAATCATCAAAACTACTTGGGTACTGGCTAAGGAATAGAGGGAATAGGGTAGGTACATAAGACACAGTAGTCAATGATTATAGCAATTTATTGTTTGATAAACCCAAAGACCCCAGCTTCTGGAATAAGAACTCATTATTTGACAAAAACTTCCGGGAAAACCAGAAAATAATATGGCACAAACTGGGCATAGACCAACATCTGACACCATATACCAAAATAAAGTCCAAATGAGTACATGATTTAGATATAAAGGCTGATACCATAAACAAATTAGGGGAGCAAGGAATAGTATATCTGTAAGATTTAAGGAGAATGGAGGAATTTATGACCAGACAAGAGATAGAGAACATTATGAAATGTAAAATGGATAATTTTGATTATATTAAATTGAAAAGTTTTTGCACAAAGTCAATGTAAACATGATTAGGAGGGAAGCAGAAAACTGGAAAAGAATTTTTACAACTAGTGTCTCTGATAAAGGCCTCATCTCTAAAATATTAGAAAATTGAGTCAAATTTACAAGAATGCAAGTCATTCCCTAATTGATAAATGGTGAAAGGATATGAACAGACAATTTTCAGAGAAAGAAATTAAGGCTATCTATATTCATATGAAAAAATGCTCTAAATCACTTTTGATTAGAGAGATGCAAATCAAAACAACCCTGAGGTACCACGTCACACCTATCAGATTATCTAACATTACAAAACAGGAAAATGATAAATGTTGAAAAAGATGTGGGGAAGTTGGAACACCGATTCATTGTTGATGGAGCTGTGAGCTGATCCAACTGTTCTGGAGAGCAATTTGGAACTATGCCCGAAGGATTATAAAAATATGCATACTTTTTGACCCAGCAATACCACTTCTAAGGCTGTATCCCAAAGAGATCATACAAATGGGAAAAGGACCCACATGTACAAAAATATTCTCTTTGTGGTGGCCAAGAACTGGAAATTGAGGGGATGCCCATCCACTGGGGAATGACTGAACAAGTTGTATATGAATGTAATGTAATAGTATTGTGCTATAAGAAATGACAAATAGGCAGACTTCAGAAAGACCTGAAAAGACTTATATGAATTGATACTGAGTGAAGTCAGCAGAACCAGGAGAACATTGTACACAGTATTAGGCACAGTGTGTAATAACTGATTTTGATAGACTTAGTCCTTCTCAGTAAAAACCTAAAACAATTCCAAAGGATTCGTGATGGAAAATGCCATCCACATTCAGAGAAAGAACTATGGAGTTTGAATGCAGAGTGAAGCAGACTATTTTCTTTTTTTTGTATGTTTTTTTCCCCCTGTCTCATGGTCTCTCCCATTAGTTACAATTCTTCTATACAACGTAACCAATGTGAAAATATGTTTAATAGGAATGTATATGTAGAACCGATATCAGACTACATGCTGTCTTTGGGAGGATGGGGAAGAAAGGGGAGAAAATATAAAACTTATGGAAGTGAATGTTAAAACTAAAAATAAATAAATTAACTAAAATTAAAAAAAGAAAGTTTGAATTATTTGATTCTATGTGCTTGTATCTTCACTACCAAGCACAGTAGGTGCAATCATTAATTAAGAATGTTTGTTGATGAACTAATGTGCTCCGTAAGTGGAACATAATTGATAACTGAAATATCTAATTCTAAACTGATTTCGTTGTTATTGTTAGTATAATAAGTAACATTTGCAGAGATCTATAAATTTTATCAAGCATTTTACTCACAACTTCCCTGTGAGAAAATTAGTTCAGGTATTATTAATCCCGAGACAAAATGACTTGCCCTGCCTGGTTTCACAGAGCTTTTAAATTTTAGTACTGGAGACTGAACTTAGTTCTCTCCTGAATCTTTAGGTGCTGTGTGTTGTTCCCTATACCACCCTGATACAATTATAGTATGCATCTCATTGCTAAGGATTGTAGGCTGGCTGATGTGTATGATAGGAAAAAAAAAACCAAACAATTGGCAAAGCCATGAATCAGTCTTTTATTTACACTCCAATGGTGGTTGCCTTCACTTGTTTAAATAAACCTGTTCTTTTATTACATATGTTAGCCCAATAATAGTGTATTGGCTTAAATGGGGCCCCTGATAAGAAATGCAAAATGGGAAATATCCAAAAATGCTCATGGAAATCCAAACACATTTTCATATACTCATGGACACTCATGATTTAAAAATTGTTTTTTTATTATGAACTGGACAAGCATCAACAGATATGAGCATTTTCACAATCAGAGAACAGAAATGTAATTACAGAAGAAACTGTCACTCTCTAATGTGTGCATATATTAAAAAATGTTCCAAATTTAATGTATTAGTAACAATGTTGCCCTGCTTATCTTTCAAAATTTTTTAAATTTGAATTTTTGTTTGAATTTCCTTCTGCTTTCTGTATATTTTTAAAATATTGATTTTCATTCTTTTTTTTTTTTTCTGCACCAACTTTCAGTGATGGGGCACTGCATTGATCAGAGTCCTTAAGTCTTTAAAAATAATTTTCCTTTATATTATTGTAGTCATTGTATAGATTATTCTCCTGGTTCTGTTCATCTTCACTTTGTTTCAGTTCATATGACTCTTCCCAGGTTTCTTTTCATTAATTTATTATGATATGATAATATTTCTTTACATTTATATGCCATAATTTGTCCAGACATTTCCCACCTGAGCACCCATTTTATTTACACTAATGATTTTAATTAAAAGAGCACATTTGACTTAAAATCAATAACATGATTGCTGTATAGATTCAATCTGCTTTTCTCTCAAAGAAGTAAAAAAAATGGGTAAAAACAATAAAATTAAACAATTTTCAGAGTTAGGGACTGAAAAAGATCCTAAGGACCAGTGAGTGACTGACACTGGCCAAGCTTTGATGAGGTGACTGAAAAATCTTGCTTAGTTTATTTACTTTTAATAATTTAAGACATGGAAGGCCAGATTAGGCTTTAGTGAATACCTCTATTTTATTCCCTATAGCCTTATCAGCACTCTGATATTTTGTCCTTCTGAGCAGTAGTACATGCAATGCTCATTAGGCATGGGTAGAAGGATGGATATTTAAATTAGGCTAACCGTAACAAAGTGATAACCCATAACTCTAAAATTTTATGAAAGCAATCTAACCCTAACAACACAACTGATCTGTTTTCTTTAACCAAAGTACTTCTTCTTTTTTCTTTTTTAAACTTTTGTTTATTTTTAGTTTACATCATTCATTTCCATGAGATTTTGAGTTACAAATTTTCTCCCCGTCTTTCCCCTCCCACCACCCCAAAACAGCAATCCCACTGTATACCCCCTCTCCTAATCTGCTCTCTCCTATATCCTCCCCCATTACCTGTCTGACTTTCTGGTAGGGCAAGATAGATCTCCCTACCCAAGTACTTGTATATCTTATTTCCCAATTGCATGTAAATAATAATAATAATGATAATAATCTATATATACATATATATTTTTAACATTTGATTTTAGAACTTTAAATTCTAGATTCTTTCCCTTCCTCCCTCATCACTCACCCCCATTGGAATGACAAGCAATTCAATACAGGCCGTACATGTGTAGTTACACAGAACATCTCCACAATGGACATATTGTGTAAGACTTACTATGTTTCCCTCCTTCCTATTCTGCCCTCCACTTGTTCTATTCTCTGCTTTGTCCCTGTCCCTTTATAGAAGTGTGTGCTTCCAACAACCCTCCCCCCCAACCTGCCTTCCCCTCCAGCCTCCCCCACTCATCCCCTTCCCCCTACTCTCCTGTAGGGCAAGATACCTAATTTAGAGAGCATGTCATTTCTTCCCTAAGCCAAATTCAATGGGAGTAAGGTTAACCCATTCCCTTTTGCCTTCCTGTTCTTCCCCTCCATTGTAACAGTTATCCCTTGCCTCTTCTATATGAGAGAATTAACGACATTGTGTCTCTCCCTGTCTCTTCTCATACTATTCTTCTCCCACCTCTCAATTTCACCTTTTGAAATATTAACCCATCCTATTCAATTGATCCTGTGCCCTCTGTCTATGTACACACACACACACACACACACACATATATATATACATAATCTCATATGTATTCCTAAGCATATATACTCTCCTATATAGACATATGTGAATG
>CM053588.1:179072779-179090142 GCA_028646515.1 Pseudochirops corinnae
CAAGGAGATATTTCACATTGCCTTCTATTTTTTCATTTGTTTGGATCTGTTTAATAGTATCCTGATTTCTCATAAAGTCATTTGCTTCCATTTGCTCCACTCTAATTCTGAATGAATTATTCTCTTCAGAAAGCTTTTGAGATTCTTTTTTCATCTAGCAAATTCGACTTTTTAAGGCATTCTTCTCCTCATTGCCTTTTTGGGCCTCTTTTGCCATTTGAATTAACCTATTTTTTTAATGTGTTATTTTCTTCAATCAGGTTGTTGACTCTCTTTTCATGATTTCCTTGCATCATTCTCATTTCTCTTCCCAATTTTTCCTCCACTTCTCTCATTTGGTTTTCAAAATTCTTCTTAAGCTGATCTATGGCTTATAGGAAGTCTATATTTTTCTTCGAAGCTTTTGGTATGGGTGTTCTGACTGTGTTGTCTTCCTCCCATTCCATGCTTTGATCCTTTTTGTCCTCCAAAAAGGAATCTAATGTTGGATTGCTGTTCTTACTTTGCTTCCTTTGCCTGCTCATGTTGCCAGTCAATTACTTGACTTTTTAACTCTGTGGTACTCTGCTTCCAGAGGGGAGAGCTTTGTCCCAAATCACTGGGGTTTTTGCAGCTGCCAGAGCTATTAGGAGGCTGCTGCAGCCTGCACCAGCTTTGGCACTGAAAACTCACCTCAGGACCACCACCCAAGACCATGATCCAGATCCAGGCAGCTTAAGGCAAGAGCACTTAGCCTCTGAATGATCGCTTGGTCCCCCTGCAATCTGCAGGCTGAGAGCTCTGGAGCAAACATGTGGAGATGGCTTCAGGGCCGCTGCTTCTGCTGCTTTCTTGCTCTGGAGGTAGATGGCCAGACCCGCTTTTCTCCTCCAGATTTAACCAAGTTCCACTAACTTTTCACTTAGTCCTGGTTTCTTATGGGTTGACAATTCCGGAAATCACCACAGCTCCTGGTGATCCACTCTCCTGAAAGCTCCAGCTGAAGCTTGTCCTGCCCACCCCAGGGCCAAGCCATGGTTTCAGGCTGGGCTGATTTCAGCTCCTAGCATGCTGCACTGAGCCCTTCCTGTCCCACCTTCCAGGCTGCCTTCAGTGGGAGCTTTGTTTCTCTGTACTTTTGTGAGTTCTGGAGCCCTAAAATTTGTTTAGAATCATATTTTATAGGTATTTGAGGTGGTTATTGGGGGGAGCTGCAGAGTTTTCCTGCTTCTATGCTGCCATCTTGGCTCTGTCCCCCCACCCACTGTACTTCTAATGGGGCTTGCCATGTTTTGCATGTTAATGTGAATCTTATAGAAATATTAGGTATACGATTCTAGTAGATTCTAACTTAACTCCCAATTAACCCAACATGCATCATGGTAAACTATGTTGGAACCAGGATATAGAGTTAAGAGTGAGGGTCTCTTGAAATGTTATTACAGTTATCACTTCTACATGGCAACTTGCCCTATTGAGGTTTTGATATATCAAGGGTCGGCATAAGGAATCAAATGGGGATTTTTGGGGAGATTTGCAGAAGCTGAAGACAACAAAGGCCAGAAGACAACACAGAAAAAATTTAGCAACTCAGAAATGCATAAAATATATGTATAGTATTATATAATATCACAACATATTTTATCTTTTAATACCACAATAATTCAGACTTCTTTTCTGGTTTGGTGGGGGAGCCAAAAATTTTTGCATGGATTTTCCAGATCTCAGGGGTGCCACACCCCTGACACCTAAGATATGGAAGGGATAACTATTCCTGCAAGGGACACTGGACTTGGAGTCAGAAGATATGGGCTCTGGGCCTAGCTCCACCATTTACACTTATTTGCTATGTGGCCTTAGATGGGTCATTTAACTTATCTGACCTTCAAGAATCCTCACAATTCATATGGAAAAATGTACTTGTATTTTATTGTACTTTCATTCAGAGTCAGCATTGTGATGTGGCAAGCCAAAAAAGGCAGCAGATGGGATCCTGGGCTTTGTTAATTAAACCTAATGACCATAACAAGAAACCACGGACTTCATTAAAGCCATTAGCAAGGGGAAAGTGATGAAGATAGTGGGGAGGATGAGGACAATTCTATGCAAAGATCAGATGGAGGAACTTGGAGGTGTTTATCCTAGAGAAAAGAAGACTTAGGGAGAAAATAGTTCAAGTCTTCGAAGGCCTATTTTGTCAGGGGAAAAAAACTTGGTCTTCTTGGCCCCAAAGGACCAATTGATGGAAGTTACAGAGAAGTAAATATTGGAAGAAGAAAATTTGGCTTAAGAAGAATTTCCTAATTGACCTATTAAGAAACAAAATGGGCTGACTCATGGAGGTAGTGAGTTATCTGTCACTAGAGGTCTTCGAACACTTGTGGGGGTGATGTGTTATGGGGGATTATTATTCAGGTATTAGTTTCACTGTATGTCACTATCCTTGAATCTGTGATTCCCATTGCTGGACATATGTATTTTGATGAATATTTTCACTCTGTTTGGTTTGACCATGTGATTGAACTGACTAGTCAAAACTGATGACTTATCCGATTGAATTGATGGGCCAATTCATCAATCAATGAACATGGAACAAGCATTTATCCAACCTAGGCTCTTAGATTCTGAGCTCCTTGAGGGTAAAGACTGCTTTTGCATCATTTTGTATTCCAGCACTTAGCATGGTGCCTGACACAGAGTGGCCACCTAATGTTTATTGACTGACTGAAAGTACAGAGCAGAATCTCTAATCAACTTGAGTTTGAAGACTAGATATAGGGAGGACAAGACATACATGAATGATAAATTTCTTATTAGGTATTGCTTTATTTTTTTGTCCCCCTCCCCCAGCTCCTAGCTCAGTACCTAACACGTAGTAGTTATTTAATAAATGCTTATTACTTGATTGATAGAACAAAGACAACGAAAAGGACAAATGAGTAGTAAAAAGTAGTAGTAAAAAGGACAAATGGACTAAAGTGTGATATACATTTGGAGTGGGAGAGATCATTGTAGGCTGGAATGTCCAGAGAAGGAGGAGGAAAGAATTTGATTAAGGGACTTGAATCAACAAATAAAATTTTTTAAAATTTAGCATGTGCAAAGCACTTTGCCAAGTGATGGGGATCCACATGGCAAAGATAGTTCCTGCTCTCAAGGAGCTCATATTGTGATGGGGGCAGAGCAATGTATATATAAGGTTTCATCTGGGAGTCAGATGGATTAGGTTAGGGTGGCAAGGCAAGTGGTAATACATATTCTTGGTATCTTTTTTCATTTATAAAGCCATGCTACTTTCTGATGTTGAATCATTACATTTTACCAAAGATGCTGAAGTTTTGGATTTTGATAGAGTTCTGGGAAAGATGTCCCAGGCATGAGAAACAGTGGGAGTAAAGATAGGGAGGTGGGAATGAGCATGATGCATTCATGAATTGATGAAAATGTATTTGGATAGAGCAAAGCTATGAGGTTGGGAAATAGATTGAAGAAAGATTTGAAAAATCAGGTAGGCAATTGAGTCCCTTGAATGTCTGGCTAAGGAGTGTGGATTTAGTTGATTTGTTTTGAGTACTTTATATATTTCTATGGACATTGAAACACTTCCATAATTCTGGAGAAGAAAGAAAAACAAACAAACAAAAAAAACCTATCTGTGACCTGTGAGGAATAAAAAGGACTAGCACTAACATTGGTAGTTACTGGAGCTGGACTCTGAAATTCACAGATGAGAAGGGCAGTCCATGCTGGGAATCTATTCACTGAATCACATGCATGCACTCCAGCACATGTGCTCCATGGTGCCAAAAAAGCTTACTGAACCTGACATCATAAGCAGCCCTGATCAATCACCTGCTTGGAAAGCACCAAGGGGCAGCTTCTTGTCATAAAACATTCAGTGCCCCCAATCAATAAGAGCTATGGAATGCCTAGTCCTTAGGGGTGTCACAGTCAAACTGAATAAATCACATGCTATTCCAAATGGCACTGGTTGACTGCCAGTCCAGTCAGTTCCCCAGCTGACTGCCTTCAATAATGCTAAGATCAAGTGTAAAAACAATGAACTAGAAGCATTTGTTTGCTGTTGCCACTCAGGGAGCCAAGATGGTTGTATTTGAGCACAAGAGCATGGCAGGATGAAGTCTGATATGTCTTTTGGGTTTGGGCAACAGACCATGGCAGAATTGTGAAGTTAGCTTGTTGTCATCTTGGTACAGGGGAAAGATGATTGGTGTTAGCATGAAAGGACCTGGGTATGCATCTTGGCTCTAATACTTACTAGTCTATGAATCCAGTTAAGTTACTATGTCCCTGTGTTTGTTGTCTCATCTATAAAATGGGGACAATAATGCTTACATTACCTATTTCATAGGGCTATTGTGAAGAAAGCACTTTGTAACCCTTAAAGAGACATATAAATGAATTATTAGTATTACTTAATTCCAGATGGCCTTCCTGACCTTTTTTCTGTGCCCAAGGATTTCTGATATACTTGGTTTTCTTCTTTCCTTCTTCTTCCTCAGCCTGTCTTGGAGGCATTGGTGATCCTAGTGTATGTGCATATGTGGGGAAATGGAGTAGTTATTGTATTGCCTTAGTTTTGGAGGTGTTGGCTGCTGCTTTAATGGGGAGGGGGGGCAGTGCTGCGCAAATACTATTTTCAAGTTATCCCTGTATTCTCTGTGGTACCTTGAATGTCACCAATTAGGCTATACCTTAAGCCTCCAATCAAGCCTTCTCTTAAACATAGAACATGAAAGGGCCCATTACTTTTTTTATTACTGGTTCATTTGGTTTTCCTATGAAGTTCCTTTAAATTCTAGCAATTGACACAACATCATGATACATAAGATAGGGAAGCACTGAGACTTATCTAAAGTGCACTTTTAAATAAATTTTTAAAAGTTGGGAATATAAGAGAAGAATAGATTATTGAGACTGTGATAGGGAAATTGACTCATAAAGGATAGGAAGTTCTCAGGAATGAGACTCCAATGGCACAATGATGAATAATTCTGATGAACAACAATGAGGGTTAGGGGTGAGGGGGAAAGCATTTAAGGAGACTAAAGTGTTTGTAGGTAAACTCTTTGTTGAGGGAAACCTGAAAACTCAGATTTCAAAAGGACGTAAACAATGGAAAAGCACAGGAATGTGACCAAGAAAAAAAATATGAGCCTAAAATTGAGATATAAATGTGTCAAGAAAGATAAATCCCAGAATGAGTTAAAATCTTTGTGACTGCTTGCAATATTTTTTCCTTGACCTGATAATTCTGGAATTTGGCCGTAATATTCCTTGGAGTTTTGATTTTAGGATATCTTTCAGGAGGTGATTGGTGGATTGTTTCAATGACTATTTTACCCTCTGGTTCTAGGCTATCGGAGCAGTTTTCCTTGATAATTTCTTGAAAGATGCTGTCCAGGCTCTTCTTTTATCATGGCTTTCAGGTAGTCTAATAATTCTTAAATTATCTTTCCTGGATCTCTTTTTCTGGTCAGTTGTTTTTCCAATAAGGTATTACATTTTTTTTTTCATTCTTTTGATTTTGTTTGACTGATTCTTGATGTATCATAGAGTCATTAGCTTCCACTTGTCCAATTCTAATTTTTGAAGAATTATTTTCTTCAGTTAGCTTTTGTACCTCCTTTTCCATTTAGCCAGTTCTTCTTTAAAAGGACTTGTTTCCTTCAGTGGATTCCCCTCCCTCCCCCTATTTGGCCAATTATATTTTTTAAGGAATTGTTTTCTTTAGTCAATTTTTATACTTCGTCTTCCAAGCTATTGACTCTCTTTTGCCTACCTCTAATTTCTTTCCCCAATTTTTCTTCTATCTCTCTTATTTGACTTTGAAAAATCCTTTTTTGGGTTCTTCAGAGTCTTTATGGGCTTGAGACCAATCCATATTCCCCTTTGAGGTTTCAGATTTGGGCATGTCAACAATGTTGTCCTCTTCTGAGTTTGTGTTTTGATCTTCACTGTCACCATAACAATTCTCTGTGATCAGTTTTCTTTTTTCTTTTTTGTTCATTTTGTTTGCCTGTTTCATGGCTTTAAGCTTGAGCTCTCCCCTGGAGCACAGAAAGCACTGTCCCAAGCTTCTTATTCTGGGGGCCAGGGGCCTGGTCACTGGCTTTTTTTCCCCACTTTTTGGAGGGCAATTGGGTTAAGTGACTTGTCCGAGGTCATATGGCTAGTAAATGTTAAGTGTCTGAGGCCAGATTTAAACTCAGGTCCTCCTGACTCTAGGACTGGTGCTCTATTCACTGTGCCACCTAGCTGCCCCTGGTCACTGGATGTGGGGGCCTCAGATGCTGATGGCCTGCCCACTGTGCTGAGACCTGATCTAGTTGCACCCATTGTGCCCTAGGTTCTGGGTCTGGCAATTTGCCTTCTGCTTTAGGGTTGGAGGCCTACAGATGGCCTGCTATATCTTTGGCTTTCTGATCCAGGACCAAGGGGCCCAGGTTGCTGATCTGTGCTGTGGCTAAGAGCTTCCCACTGGCTTGCCTGGCACCATTTGCACTGAGCTGTGCTCCCTTTTACCCAACTGAGATAGACCTTTCCTAAAGTCCTGCCAAGTTATCTTAAACTGAAAAATTGTTTCCCTCCATCTTTTTGTAGGTTCTGTTGCTCCAGCATCTGTTTAAAATTGCTTCTGAGGAGAGCTCAGGCAACTTCCTTACTTTTTCCTAACATCTTGGCTCCACCCACAATGAATTAAAATCTTAAAAGAAATATGGTCACAAGATACAACAGTGTTTTTTCAAAGCTATCGGTTATAGATTAGATGAAGAGAAATGGGTTGAATGGGTTTGCAGATTTGGTTGATTTGGATCTGGTTCAATAACAATCCAATGAATGATTATAGAATGACAACTAGGAGAGGGCTTTCTGATGGTGTTCTGGAGGTCTCTATTCTCAGCCTTATTCTATGAATTATTTTTTACAGTGACTTGAAGACATATGTTAGTGCATTTAACACTGTGTAGGAGGAGTAGACTTGGAAAAACAGACCCCTTGTTATTCTGGGAATATTCACAATGTTATATGTCTCCTGTCGCCTCTGCAGGATTTGGCTGAACTCTCATTTTTCTTCCTCCATCCTTCTCTTGGATAAAAAGGTTCTAACCTTGGTTTGTATTTTTCTCAGCAGTTCTTACCTGTTTTTTTCCAGTGCTATTTGAGACACATATCTTTTATTGATAGGTGATAGTTTGGACTTGATGAATACTTTCTGAGGTTCTTTCCCCACCCATATGAATTGATCCCCTAACTAAGACTGGTCCACAATACTTAACAACTTGCCCTACCTACAACAATGGCACACAGATCTATCTTCCTATGATAGTAAGACAAAATTTAAACACTGTGGGGAGCTTACATATTATCTAGCCCAATTCCCCTATTTTAAGGTTGTAGAAATAGAGTTTAAGTGACTTGTTCCCAGTCCCTTCCTAAGTCACTTGTTCCCAGGAATAGAACTGGGATTCAAACTATAGTCTTCTGACTTCTTTGTCAAGTGCTAGATAAAAATACTTGGAGGTATCACTCATGCATTAGATGACTGAATTGGGATTCAGAAAGATCAACATAGGCTGGAATGAAGGCCTGAAACCAACAAAATGTGTCTTCCTTAAGGACCCAGGGCATACAGTCTCCAGTCCCGATGCCCTCAATGACTGTAGAGTCTAGATTGGTTATTCTTGACATAAATGATTTATTTCTTTTGCTATATCACTCTCACCAAGAATTCTTTCTCTATATTGTTCATAGACTTCTTGGTATGATGCGTTCTAGAGCCTGCTGATTGTCTTCCAATATTACTCTATTTGATCGTCTCCTCCAGTGACCTTGAAGAATGTAATGATTCAGAAGACAGTTTTTCCACTGGGACAATGATGTCCACTGATTTTGCTGGTTTAGGTGCCAGTTTTTGTTCCGATACTGATGTTGGGAGTGACGGTAATGGTGGGGCTGATAGTGGTGGTGATGGTAGAGGAGGTGGTGGGGGTGGTGTCTGTGTTGGTGCTAGTCTTGGTCCTGGTGCTGGCTCATTCAACTCTACAGGACCCTTCTGAAGCTTCAGGGGCCTCCACCAAAAGTAGTGCAACCTGGTATTGAAAAAACAGAAAAGAGATGAGTCCAATCAAAGTGAAGGGTGAAGTGTGTCTACTTAAGGGAATTGGGGCAACAGGTGTAAGCATGAAGGAGATAGGGCGTGGTGGTCAGTAGTTAAAATCTGGGGATGGCCTTTATTCAATTAACTACTCACCCGGCTCCAACTATTGATACAAACACACAGAGGATGAAGATGATAGTACTTCTAATCCAAACGGTCTGTGGCAGGAGAGTTTCTATGGAATATTGGCCAGTATGGCCCCAGAGGTCAGCATAAGGTTAATTTGAGGTAAAAGTGGAGCTAGGTGAACAGCATGGGGTCAGCAGTCATGTGGAGTCTAAGTTTAGTCATTGTTGGCAGAAGTCAGTTAGTGGCATTTGGAGTCAGAGATCAAGGGATCGCTTACTCTTACAAAGAAGAGGGTCCTTGCAGGTCACATAGTACTTCTTACAGCTGATGCAGTTAGCTACCTCTATGGAGGGACCTGTGACTGGTGAATGTGTGTGAGCTAGGCTTAGACTTAGACTTAGAAGAGAGTTTCCCACACCAGCCCCTTGCCCGCATCCAGACCACCAAATATACTTACTGCAAGATTCACTGCAAACTGCAGAGAAAGAAAAGATGTTAGGAAAACTACCATTACTGGAGTGAGGGTGGGATGGGGGTAGGTCTGTGGATGGCAGAACTGGGGAACTGGGGAAGAAGAGGGGAGGAATTATGGGAGGGTTCTGGAGATGTGCAGGTAGAAGCAAAATAATTCATGGGGAAGAGGGGTGTGTGTGTGTGTGTGTGTGTGTGTGTGTGTGTGTGTGTGTGTGTGTAATTTTCAGGATCATAGGATCCAAAGTGGGAGATCCTTAGAGATCATCATTTCCCTCATTTTACAGATAAGGAAACAGGTCCTGAGGGGTTAAGTGACTTGCCAAGATCACGTAGATAAAGTAGCAGAATCAGAATCCAAATCTAGTTCTTCTGGCTTTTCTTAGTCATTCTGAATCTCTCTTCAGTTTAGGATACTTTTGACAATAGCTTCTTCCTGGATACTTTCCCTTTGCTTTCCTTGATGTTACTCGAACCAGGTTCTCCTACCTGTCTGATGACTCTCTCTCTTTACTGGTTCATTATTCATTTCCTGCCTAATTAGAACAAATGTCTTCAGGCTCTCTTCTGGATTCTCTTTTTTTCTTTTTATACTCACTCTCTTGGAGATACTGTTAGCTCCCATGGATTCAAGCATCAATTTTACACAAACTACTCCCAAATCTCCATCTATCTACTGCTACTATTACTGTTACAATTACTACTACTGCTACTACTACTACCACCACCACCACCACCACCACCACCACCACTACCACCACCACCACTACTACCACTACCACTACTATTACTACTACATTTATCTATTCATCCTTCTTTTCTACCATCCTTCCTTCCTTCCTTTCTTGCTTCCTTCCTTCTTCTTTATCATCATCATCATCATCTCTCTCTGTCTCTCTCACTCTAATCCTGTACTTCAATCATGATTTACAACTGTTTGCCAAATATTTCCTAGATAGATGGTTAGAATCTCAAACTAAGTGGAATTTATTATTTTCCTCCTCAAGTTTTTCCCTCAAAGTTTCCTATTTCTGTTCAGGGTAACAGTAGGAGTGTGCCAGAGTCAACTCTTACTGATTGTTAAATTTTCAGTCTGAATAAATTGGCAAATGCCACAAACCATAAACTGATTTATTGTTTTGTTGATTGTCTAGACTTCAGAGCGTGATGGAGAGAATGTTAATACTGCAGAATCAGAGGTGTCAGACACATTACAAATCTTGCAGATAATGTTTAACGAAATAAATGAAAATATAACATAGATAATGTTAATTTGTGGTTTCATTTCCATTTGATTTTAATACCACTGAATTCTAGATTCAATTCTATGTCTTTTTTTTTTTTTGATCTGGTTAAGCATTTACCAGCACACCTTTGGGCACCACCCATCCCAGACACTTACTAGGCAGGCAGACTACCTTCCAAAAGTCATGTTAATTATCTCCTCACTCTCTCCCTCCCTCTATGTACAATCAGTTGCCAAGTCTTGCTGTTTCTCCTCCATAGCATCTCTAGCATCTGCCTTCTTTTCTTCCCATCTGTTCCAACCTTCTTCAGGCTCTTATAACCTCTCTTAGACAACTGTTATAGCTTTTTAGTTGTACTCTCTGATTTCAGCCTTTCCATTATCTGATCCATCCTCCTCCACGCAGCTGCCTGCATTTTTCAGAGAAAGAAATTTGACTTTGCTACTCCCCTGCACCCAAACCTTTAGGGATTCTCCATTGTTCTTATATGATAAAATATAAACTCCTCAGCTTGGTATTTAAGGCTCTCTATAATCTGATTTTCAGCCTTTTTAATACTTTTCCCCTCACAAACTCCAGTCCCACTGGACATTGCTGTTTTCCAGACTTATACTATAAATCCCACCAGTGTGCATTCCTATCAGCCCTTCTCCAAGGCTGGGAATATACATTCTTCTTATCTCTGTCCCTCAGAATGCTTGTGTTCCTTAAAGTTCAGTTCAAGTGCTATTTTTCTTCTAGTTAGCTTTCCCTGATTCTCCCAATTGTTAGTGCCCTGTTTCTCTCCAATTTTCCTTGGACTATAGTTATTTCTGTATGTAGGCCCTTAAATGAATGTTAAATCAAGTTTCTATGCCATGGAATATGAGGAAGGGAAGAGGACTGAGTTGGAGATGCTGAGGAGGTATGTGAGAGGGCAGAGAAAAGGGGTGAAAGAGATGTGTGATTTAGGCTCTTCAATTCTCTGTCTCTGAGGAGAGTGGTAGGCTGGATATGAGGCCAGAATGTTGGTTCTGACCCCTCACCATTTTTCTTCAGCTCCCTAGCTGCCTTCTGCAGCCCTTGAAGAAATCCTTTCTCATGGACCTTAATTTTGTTCAAGAGCTTGATCTTATCTGGGTAGAGAAGAGTTTGGGAAAGAAAGGCACATATATCAGTGGTGAGTTGGTAAATGTTTAACAACCTACTCTCTGCAAAAAAAAAAGTACTTTAGATAATTTTAAGGTAACTCTGCATTATTAACATTTCTCCATCATTTTCTTAAGTCTAGACAATCAACAAAACAATAAATCAAGTTCTAATTTACAGCATTTACATAGTTCTATGGTAGAAATATTCATTGAGAAAATTTGGAACTCCATATCTTGTGGAAATAAATGTTGAAAACTAAAAATAAATAAATTCTGAAAAATAAAAATAAAAAAAGAAAAAAAAAGAAATACTCATTGAAAATTTATCAGTTGGTGAGCAGGTTTGAGCTGGCCCAGGGCCATCCCTGCCTCCTATCTCTTCCCCACATGAATAATGCTCAAGTTCTTTCCTCTTGGGCTCCAGACCTTGCTTGTCTACCCCTGCTCCAACTCTAGGAAACCCAAGCATCAGATTTCCCTCACCAGACCGCCATTCCTTAATTGCAACATCTAGGTGATTGAAGAATATGGCAGCTTCCTCTTCTAGATGATCAAGATCTGAGGGGAAGATTGTGATGGATGTTGAGTAAAGGGACCTTCAAGGTTCCAAGATGGAAAGTAATGGGGGCAGGGAACAATTTTTCTTTCCCCTCTCTCACCAAGGAATTGGGGATTGATGGGGACATTCTTCTTGAAGAATAGGATTCGAAGGTAGGAAGACAGATACTGGGGTGGCTGACGGGAGCCCCAGAGTACCTCTAAGTCATATTGTACCAGTGGGAGCAGGTCTGGCCAGCATCGAAGGCAGGAACCTTCCCCTAAGGAGGGAAAGAGGGAGCTAAACAGAAAAAAGAACATCAGAAGAAGCAACACCAGTCAGGCCAATGGCCTTCTGTGACCTTGACAATCACCTCCCATGACATTCCACCTGGAACCTGAGTATTTGCCTTCTTAGATACCAGGTTCTCTCCCTGGGCCCAGTAAAAGCCAAAGGAATAAAAGGAGTGTGAGATCCTGGGTTCAAATGCGTAGAGGGGGAGGTCGATTAAGACTAGAAGGACTTAGGATAGAAGAGAGGAAGGGTAGCATAGTAGATGGGGTGATTGATTGATCAAGTTGTGACAGAGGGTAGGCACTGTGTAAGGACAGTTTGGGTTTCTCTTTGGTGACTTTACCTTGCGATTCATGTAAAAGTCACTGAAAACTATTTAGAATGAAAATTTAGCAGCTTCTAGTATTAGCTTGAGTTAATTTAAAATTTATTTGTACCTACTTCAATAGAGATTAGTCTGCCTCTATAAAATTAAGTTGGTTTGGGAAGGATTCAACGCATATAATAGCCTATTGTTGTTATTTTAAATTTATTTTTGCTTTCAAATGGAATGAGCCTTTCCTTTTGGCAAACCCAGGGAGGTTTATTCATTTCTGTGACCCTGCCCTACTTTACCTGAAATCAATGTTCACTTTTCCAAAACTTTCCAAAGCAACATCTGAGTAAGAACAACATGAGAAGGCCCAATGCAATCTTTACCCTGGGTATCAAGATCATGGCACTCTCATACTAGAACAAACTGGTCTAGGACAGGGCTCAGCATGTATATAGATTTATTAGATTTGATTTAGACATTGGCTCTGGAGTCAGGAGCTGAGTTCAAATCATATCTCTTATGCTTATTCTTCATGTGATTTTGGGAAAGTCATTTAACCTTTGTTGGTTTCAGTTAATTTATATGCTAAATGAGGGGCTGGAGTAGATGGCTACCATGATTGGTTCCAACTCTATGATTCTATAAGCACAATTTATTGAGGAATGGTTTAATTTTTCTTAATTTTAGCACATATAGCATCTACTACAGCATAGTTATCTTGTCTCCTTCATTAGAACATAAGCAACTTGAGGGCAGGGACTGGTCTTTTGTTTTTTTGTCCTCACCACTTAGCACAGTGCCTTAAGAGGTAGCAAGTCCTTAATAAATTCTCATTCATTCATTCATCCTTCATTTCATGATGATGGCATTCCCTACACAAATGCATGTTGGGACCAATCCTTTTACAGCTTAGTTTTCCTCTAGTCCCCCAATTCATCACATTGTGGTCTTGCCTTGGGAAGGGAAGCAATAAAAATGAGGTAGTATAGAAACATTTTAGTGGCAATAATCCAGCATTATAGCATGCTTAAGTATGAGAGAATTGGCTCTTAATTGTCAGAGACTATGGCTGCCTAGAGCTAAGCAGACAGGGTGGGAAGAGGATGATTAGTTTACTGTCTGCCATCACAGACCTCAGGCTGATTCTTATTTCAAGCCTCCATGTTTTTCTCCTGTCACCGATCTGTGCCTAAGCTACTTGACTTTGGATCCATTGTTCCTCAATTCAGACCATGATGGTAGATGTCTGACTCTGTTGAGATTGCTATTTTTATACCTATATCAGGGGATAGAGACAGGTAGAATGTCTGTGAAAAGAAATATTTACTCTCCCATATAAAAAGCCTCCATACTGGCCTGATTTATTTTTTTTTTTATAGCTTTAGAATCCAAATCCAAATTTAAAATTTTTAGTGACTACTATGGTTGGGGAAAAAAAAGATTTTCAGCAGATGTTAATTGTGCCACTTTTCATGCTAAATGACTCGAGTCCTCCTACCATGTCTGCTTTATTTTCTTATGGCTACTTGACCCTCTTAATCATCTAATAATTTCCAGCATGTGCCCTTTGCCTCCCTACTCTGCAGAGCAGTGATGTCAAACTCAGAAAGAAATGAATCCCTTCTCATAGCATATTGACTTAGAAAACTACAAATTGACACCATCTATGCATCTATATTTGTTTATTTCATTAAGCATTTCTCAATTACATTTTAATGTGGCTCTGGCCTCACTTATTTTGCTAGCCAAGCAATAACTTGACACCTTTGCTGAAGGGGAATGGAATGGGAGAAATGTCACTTTTGGGAGGTATGTGGTACAGCAGGAGAAGCAATGAACTTAGTGTCAGAAGACCTGGGTCCATGCTGCAGTACTGGAACTATGTGGCTTGAGAAAAATCACTTAAGCATCTTTCTGAGCCTCGGTTTTCACCTCTGATGCAGATAGTAATACTTGTATTACTATTTGTTGTTGAGGGGAAAGTACTTTGTAAATGATAAAATTATATAAAAAAGGTGAATTATTATTCTTGTGATGGGTTTCCATTTATCACTCAGTCTGATGAAAGTGTGCTGAAGGTAAGAAGTAAACCAAATAGCAATGGAATTTATTAGAGAGTGTGCAACTTTCATCTGGGGGAGGCTTAGGTTTTCGGAGGGTACAAACAAAACAAAACAAAACAAAAAACCCATGAGTTTTATAAAGCTAATGCTGAAAAACTGTATAATGATTCAGTATTGCCTTGTGGTAGAATGAAATGATGAATGTCTTGTCTTCTCTTATGAGAAGCTAGAGTCTCAAATGAGTGTGGATGATTTTACTTTGCCTGTTGCTCTTCCCTTGGGAGTGAGGCAGAGGCAAACCCTGCCATGGTTAGTGACTCAGAGCTATCTCTGGTAGGACATCAGGATCCAGGCACAGTTATCTGTAGGGTAGAATAGTTATGTTAGTAAGAGACTAAAAACAAAGAGTGGGTGAGTTGTTTGAGGCACAAAGTCAATTATTACAAGGTAAACACATAAGCAGGGACCAGAGATAAGTGGCACATCAAGGACCTGAACTACAGTTTAGTAGCATGACCTTACCAGTATCTAAAGGGCAAGATTTGACAAGTGTGATTTAAGGCCAAGGAAGAGTCCAAGTAATTGGAAGTTCAAATGGGTTTGAGCTCATGCTACAGGTCTTCCTCCTTCCTTCCTTCCTTCCTTCCTTCCTTCCTTGTTTCCTTCTTCTCTCCCTCCCTCCCTCTCTCTCTTCTTTCCATCCTCTTTCCCTTTCTTCCTCCCTCCCTCCCTTTCTTCTTCCCTCCTCACTCCCTTTCTTCCCTCCCTCCCTTCTTTCCTCCTTCCCTTCCTCCCTTCCTCCCTCCCTCCCTCCCTTCCTCCATTTCCTAAGTCTGGTAAGAGCTATAGTTTAGGAGGATTAGACATAGATAATTATGATACATGGTATCACAGGATAAGTTCGCTAGAGAGCTACATCACCAAGTGCTAAATGAAGACTAAGGGGGAAGTTCTTAGCAAATGGAGATGGCCTGGAAGCCTTCTTAGAAGAGCTGACAGTGGAGTTGGGCTTTACATGAGTTAGAATACAGCAGTTGAAGAGGGAGAGAGTGGTCAGGGTGCTTGGGCACCTAGTGGGAGGGAACAGGGAGCAGATCAATTAGGCTGCTACAATGAGTGCCTGGAGTATAGTCATAGGAAGCTTACATCCAACTACACTGCAGTCTTTTAGTTTTTGTCTTTTTTAGTGTCCTGGGGCTTGGCACAGTGCCTGACACATAGTAAAGTTCTTAAGAAACAATTGCTTGTTTATTAACTGACTGAATTCTAAGGTCCCTTCCAGCTCTTTTGAACGTGAGAACTATAGGATCTGGGATTACTATCCCCCTTCATCTTAATTTTCTAATCTCAGCTCCCACAACACCAAGAGTTTCCTGCATGAGAAATAGCTAAGTTTGCATAAAAACTGAAATGTGATAGAGCAGAATCCCAGGGGCCCATTGGATGCCCCAGTGAAGCTTCACTGTCTATCTGGGACACTTTTGGTATCAATAATGAACCAGTGAAGTGTGTTTCCCAGGCTGCCCCAATAGGAAGAGCTACAAAGCCCTGCTTCCCAAATGATTCCTGGTGTTCCCTATTTTAATGCTCAAAAGTTGAAGAGAAGACCAAGTACAAATTCTAAGCAGCCTCTTAGATGATAGTTAGAGGAAGTTTTAAAAGGAGACAAAATGCAGAAGTGGAATTGGTAATTTCTAAGGTTGCTTTCATCTTTATATCCTGTGACTGGGCTCTAGAATAGGAAAAGGTGGGTTCAAATCCCAGCTCTGTCAGTTACTATCCCTTACCTTGGTCAAGTAAATTTTCTCATGTATAAAATGAGTGAGTTGGCTTCTGAGGTCCCTGACCTGTGGTTATTCTAACTGAAGACAAGGCTGTTCTCCAACTCTCCTGTTAAGAAGACATTTTTCAATAGATGATCAAGGAGCTGGAAGAGCTGAGAAATCATTTACCTTAGGCTCAGTTGATGCTTTTGTATTTGTAATGAACTATGGGAGTCTAAATGAGAGTATTCTAAACTTAATTTTGCATATTTGCCAAGTTGCTGTTGAGTAGGTGGATCTCAGTATCTTAGCAAAGAAAATTCCAATGGGATCAAGAAAAGTCAAACAGAGGCAGAGCCAAGATGGCAGCATAGGAGCAGCAAGCTTCCACAGCTCTCACATAGCTACCTCAAATACCCATAAAATATGACTCTAAACAAATTTTAGGGCTCTAAAACTCACAAAAATACACCTCCTGCAGAAGGCAGCTCGGCAGGAAGGGATCATCTCAGTGCTGGGAGCCAAAACCAGCATAGCCTGAAACTGTGGCTTGGCCCTGGAGTGGACTTCAGGAGAGTGGATCAACAGCAGCTGTGGCAGTTTCCAGAATTATCAAGCCATAAGAAACAAGGACTAAGTGAAAGGTCAGTGGAACTCAGCTAAACTTGGGGGAGAAAAGCCGTCCAGCTAAACTACCTCCCGGGCAAGGAAGTGGCAGAAGTGGCGGCCCTGTAGCCTCCACATGGCTGCTTCAGAGCTCCCGGCCTGCAGACTGCAGTGGAGCCAAGCGATTGTTTAGAGGCTAAGTGCTCTTGCATTGAGTAGCCTGGATCCGGATCGTGGTCTTGGGTGGTGGTCCTGGGGTGTGTTTTCAGTGAGCCAAAGCTGGTGGGGGCTGCAAAAAAATGGCAGCCCCTAGCTCTGGCAACTGCGAAAACCCCAGCGATTTGGGACAGAGCTTTTCCCTCTGGAAGCAGAGTTCCACAGAGCTAAAAAATCAAGTAATTGACTGGCCAACATGAGCAGGCAAAGGAAGCAAAGTAAGAATAGCAACCGAACTCTAGTATCCTTTTTTGGGGACAAGAAGGATCAAAACATGGAACAGGAGAAAGACAACACAGTCATAACTCCTGTACCAAAAGCTTCCAAGAAACATGAAGACTGCCTAAAAGCCATAGATCAGCTTAAGAAGGATTTTGAAAACCAAATAAGAGAAGTGGAGGAAAAATTGGGAAGAGAAATGAGAATGATGCAAGAAGATCATGAAAGAGAGAGTCAACAACCTGACTGAAGAAAATAACACCTTAAAAA
>CM053588.1:179090642-179107055 GCA_028646515.1 Pseudochirops corinnae
GGACAGGGTAGAGAATAGAACAAGGGGGGGGTGGGATAGGAAGGAGGGACATATAATCAGTTTTTTACAATATGCCCACTGTGGAGAGGTTCTGTGTAATTACACATGTACAGCCTGTATTTAATTGCTTGTCCTTCCAGTGGGGATGGGTGACAAAGGAGGAAGGGAAAGAATCTAGAATTTAAAGTTCTATAATCAAATGTTAAAAATACACACACACACACACACACACACACACATACACATATAATTATTATTAACTACATCCAAATGGGAATTAAGATACACAGGCACTGTGGTAGGGAGATCCATCCCGCCTCACCAGAAAGTCAGAAGGGCAAGGGGGAGGACATAGGAGAGAGCAGATTGGGGGAGGGGCTATACAATGCGATGCTTGTTTTGAGGTGTCAGGTAGGGGAAAGATGGGGAGAAAATTTGTAACTCAAAATCTCATGGAAATTAATGATGTAAACAAGAAAATAAATGAATTAATTTATTAAAAAAAAAGAAAAGAAAAGTCAGACAACTGAAAAACCACTTAAAACCAAATAGAAGGTGGATCTTAGCAGTTTTATTCTAGCATTCCTTAAACTAATAGGGCAGAGGTGTGGCAGAGAAGAGCTCTGGGCACAAAGCCTAAAGACCTGTTTGTGGTTCAGTTCTACAATTTTCTGGTCATATAATCTTGGAAGATTTACTTCTCCTCTCTGAGGCTCTTTTTCTTTCTGTGAAGGAGGAGTATTGTTCTAACTGACCCCTAAGGCTTATTCAGCTCTAATAATCTTGTGATTTTTTTTTTCTTCCTTGAGATTTGCCAGTCCACTTATGCAAAATGTTGTGTTGTTTGAAAATAGCAGAAATTGCATGGATTGCTGCCAAGTACTTTTCACAGCAGCAACAACCTTCAATTTATGTTTTTGGGCCCAATATGACCACAAAAGAAGATGAATGAATGAATGAAACTTTCTCTTTTTTTTTTTTTGGAGAGGGGAAGGCAAGGCAATTGGGGTTAAGTGACTTGCCCAAGGTTACAGGGCTAATAAATGTTAAGTGTCTGAGGCTAGATTTGAACTCAGGTCCTCCTGACTCTAGAGCCAGTGCTCTATTCACTGTGCCACCTAGCTGCCCCAAGAATAAACCTTTCTCATAGTAAGAGTAAGGGTTAACTCATGAAACTGAACTCTAAACCTTGGAGCTCTTGCCAGAGTATATCTCAAAGATAAGTCCTCTGCTCCCTTTCTCAAATGATAAATTCTAGACTTTCAATGGAGAATTATTGTTTCATAGACAGTGTTAGAAAATAGCTATATCAGGGGAAAACCCTGGAAATATGTTTTAATTTTTCTTTCAAGTTTTAACTTATACTTTTAAAAATGTTATGCCATTAACCATTTTTCAACTAGTTCAAATTGACTTGGCTGTTGGAAAATTTAATTAGAATGGTTAGAGTCTTCTTTAACTTCCAAACATTTAAAAAGTGAATGACCATGTCTGGAAGTCAGAGGCTGCCATTCTTATAAGTGCAAACACAAAATCTTTATATGAGACCCAGACGGCATTGCACAGTGGAAATTCGAACACTGCAATTGGAGTCAGAGGATCTGGATTCCAGTGACAAGTCTCCACTTAATACCTACATAGACAAATCACTTATCCTCTCTAAGACTCAGTTTCCTCATTTATAAAATGAGGGGGTTGAATTTGATGGCATTTAACGTCCTTCCTAGCTCTAAAGTGATAATCTGGATCCATAAAAGTAAATTCGAGTATGGTAAATGCATTATAGTTCACACATAAATCTAAATTACTCTTCCATCATTTCAGTGCATACTCAAAATTTGTGGGAAAGAATGAGTTCACATAGAAACCTGGCAGGGAAACACACGAGAAAGAAAAATCTAAGTGCCCAAAGTAATTCACAACTTATTGAAGTGATGATGTCCTCATCTAGAACTAGACCCAGTGGAGTGGCACCACTGAGATAGTGAGATGTTCATTTGCTGAGCTGAACTCAAATGTTGCGGAAGTCATTTAAAAGTTTTCTTGGTTCTTCTTTCTACGTTTGCATCATGAGGTTCCTTGTGATGCCTTGGGATCAGACATTCAGAAGGCTAAAATTAAGCTATTGGGTAGACATTTTCTCAGGGTGAAGATTCTGAGCTAAAGATATATTTCAGTTCAGTTGAACAAAGATTTATTAATGATCACTACATGCAAAGCACTGTGTAAGGCAGGGGATACAAAGGTAAAAACAAACCAACTCTCTAACTTACATTCTACTGGTGAAATATAAATAAATAAAATAAACAAACAAAAAAAAAACAAATAAGGAAAATTGAAGAAGAGAACATTCACGACTAGGGACATCTAAAGACAAATATAATGGATATTTGGAGTGGCCACCCACACTCTCTATGTGGTCATATACCTTGAAACTTTCATATAAAGATGATAGATTTCTCTCTCTCATTTGTCTCCATATTCCAACTTTCTCCCTAACTGGAGGGTCTAGGATCTCAGATGAAGACTACCAAGGTGGAGCCAAGATGGTGGAGTAGAGGGAGCATTCTAGTTGAAATCTCACAATATTCCCCTCCAAACAACTTTAAAATAATGCATCAAATGGAATTCTGGATCAGCATGAGATGAAACATTTTTCTAGTCCAAGATAACTTAAGAGAGGTTGGAAGGAGAGGTCTGTGGTGCTGAGGTGGGGACTGACTAGGAGCATAGGGTGGTGGTAACATTAGGTATGGGCCTTGGAGGCAATTGCCACAATAATAGCAGGACCTGGAGTTCTCACTGCCCAAAGACCATGAGGGGGCTAGTCAGAAAGAGATTATAGGGGATTCCTATTCTAGCATTGGGAGAAATGCTGGGCATCATTTGGCCATTCTGTTGCCCATTATCTGGTTCTCTGTTGTAGTTCCAAGGCAGAGAGGAGGTCTAGAACTTGTGGTTCCAAAGAAGCAGAGGCCCTTCCTGGAACCCTGAGGCATTCGCTAGAATGAAGATCAGGAGAGCAGTGACCATGCCTCTCTTTTTACCATACCAACTTGGAGGCACTGATAACTTAAAGACTACCAGACTAGCTGTGAAAACAGCACAGCAAAAAAAGCCTGAAGCTTGGGACAAATTAGAATTGGTGAAGTGGAAGCCAATTATTCCATGAGACATCAAGAAACAATAAATCAAAGTCAGAAGAATAAAAGAAATAGCAGAAATTGTGAAATATCTCATCAGGAAAAAACAACTGACCTTGAAAATTGATCAGGGAGAAATAATTCCAGGATTATTGGACTACTGGAAAGTAATAATAAAAAAAAGAGTCCAGTCATCATATTTCAAGAAATTATAAAGGAAAATTGCGCAGATATCTTAGAACCAGAGGGCAAAATAGAAACAGAAAGAATTCACTTATCATCTCCTGAAAGCAATCCCAAAATGAAAACTTCCAGGAATATAGTCAAAATTCAGAGCTCTCAGGTCCAGGAGAAAATACTAAAAGTAGCCAGAAAGAAACCATTCAAATTTTATAGAAATACAGTCAAGATCATACAAGATTTAGGACCTACCACTGTAAAGAGTGGAGAGTTTAGAATATGACATTCTGGAAGGCAAAGGAGTTAAGATTACAACCAACTGTAACCTACCTAGCAAAATAAAGTATAATCCTACGGGGGAAAAATGGGCATTTAATGAAATAGAGAACTTCCAGGAATTTCTGATGAGAAGACCATAGCTGAATAAAAAATTTGACAGTCAAACACAAGACTCTAGAGAGGCATAAAATGGTAAACATGAGTGAGAAATCTTGAGGGACTTAATAAGCAGAAATTTTATATTTCTCACATGGTAAGATGCTAATAACCCCTAAAAACTTTATCATCACTAGGACACTTAGAAGGAATTTACTTAGAGGGAATGGACATGATCCTATATGTTGGGATGATCTCAAAGAAAAATGGAAGACTGAGAAGGAGGGAAGCACTGGGAGAAAGGGGAAGGAGGAGGAAGAATGTGGAAAATTATCTCATATAAAAGAGACACACAAGGAAGAGGTTTTGCAATGGAGAGGAAAATGAGGGGAAATGGGCAATGCTTGAACCTCATTCTCATCTGAACTGGTTCGAAGAGGGAAGAATGTATATACACACTCAGCTGAGTATAGAAATCCATATTAACCAATAGGGAAGTAGGAGGAAAAATGGCTAAAAGAAAGGGTGGAGGGGTGCTAAGAAAGAGGGCAGATTAAGGGAATAAGTGATGAGAAACAAAACAGACTTTTGAGGATCAATAGGATCAAAAAGAGAGAAGAATAAACAGAAGAAAATAGGATGGAGTGAAATACACAGCAAAAATAACTATGGATATGAATAGGGAGAACTCACCTATAAAATGAAAGCAGATAGTAGAATCAATTAGTAACCAGAATCCAGCAATATGTTGTTTACAAAAAGAGAGACTTGAAACAGACACACACCAAGTTAAAATGAGGGGCTGGAACAGAATCTATTATGCTTCAGCTTAGGTTAAAAAAGTGGAAGTAGCAATCATGATTTCAGACAAAGCAAAAGCAAAAATAGAGAAGAGAAAAAAATGAAAAAAAATCATCAGAGAAACAACCTTGTTGCTAAAAGACACCACAGACAATAAAATAATAAAAATATTAAATATATATGTACCAAATGGCATAGTATCTAAATTCTTAAAGGAAAAATTAAATGAATTACAAGGAGAAATAGTAAAATTACACTAATGGGGACCTTGAATTATCCCTCTCAGAACTAGAGCAACGTAACTATAAACAAATGAGAAAGAAATTAAGGAGATAAATGGAATTTTAAAAAGGTTTGATATGATAGAACTACGAAGGAAATGGTTCTTGTGTTTGTCCTTTGTTTTTGAAGAGGACCATGACATCAGGAAGATGATGACATGACTTGTAGTTGACTTCGATTTGAGTGAGGAAGGGCTGTGCAAGGTCATCAGCCTCACTTTCTCCTCAGAGCCTTCTAGGTCCAGCGGTCAAATATTCATCAAGACAACTGGAGATGGCCCAGGATGTAATGGGAGACCTTGACTCTTTTAGGCTAAGGCCTTTTCAGGTTCTCACTTCCAGTGAGGTAAAGCCCATTCACTGAATAGACCTCTTTAAAAAGTGAGTCAAGGTATGACCCCTTTAATTAAAAAAAAAAAAAGAAAAAAAATCAAACTGGGAGGGGAAAGACCCTCAGGGTTGCTGGTCAAAAGAGAAACAGTTATTATTGAAATTTACTCTGAGCCAGGATGACCCAAAATATAGCCATTAAGTGGAGCTTGGGCAGGGACCTATTGCCCTTCAATCTCTGAACTCCAGAGTGAAATGGGTTTAAGGTTTATTAGGGCATAAGAGCTTCCCAAACAAATGCAGAAAAGCAGAAATTTTAAATGCAGCCCTTTGTTATCACAATGAAAGAAATATTACATTAAAAAAATCTAAAAGATAAGGCCTGCCACCACATCTTTATGGTCAAAATCTCGTGGAGTCCTGTGAGTACCCTTGTTGTAGGGGAATACACTCCCCCTATTCATGACTATAGTTCTTGAGCTCCCTCAAATATGTTTCCATTTATACAAACTGGCTACTCATGATGACAGCACATATAAGTCTTAACCATAACCATTTTCTTAGCAATAAAACAAAAGAAATAATACTATCCCAACTGCTCGTATTAAAATAAATATAAAAATAAGAAATATAGTCCACACATACACTTGAATCACAATCAGTGCATTTACAATCTGTGGGGAAGAGTGAAATGACATAGAAATCTGGCAGGGGAAGCACGTGAGTTAGGAAACTCTAGGTCCTCAGAGTAACTTACAACTCTAGAACTATATATTTGGTTGTCTTCTTTCTTGATAGACATTGAAATCTGATGGAATTGTTCTTTTTCAAGAAAAGTTCTTTGATGAACATAGCTTCTGTGTTGCGTGGATGCTTTTCCTGCTAACCTAAGTTGATCCATTCTATACTTGACTAATAATTTACTGAGTATGATGTCTCAGCCAAATTAGTCAGTCTGATAGGTGACTTCTCTGATTCTCCGCTTCCAAGCCATTCTTCCTTCGCTCAGTTGAACTTAATCCTCAACAGCAACTTTGTACATTCAGCATGTCCAGCTTCAGGCTGACTTGATGGAGTTTGGAAATCTGTTTCACATCTTTTATCTTTCTGGATTTAGACTCTAGTCCCCTCCAGTCCACCTTAGTTTATGGTTAATAATTTAGTTTTCATCTTCAATCTATAATCACGTAAACCGCATTTATCTCATAATCATTGAACCATTTTGTCTGCATATTTTCTAAGTTATTAACCTCAAAGTTATTAATTTCTTCCTATCCCAATCACTGGAGAATAGTTTGTTTTCCATATATTTCAGTTACCAAAACTTGTCACATGTCAACTTAGCTTCAGTAACTATAATCATTAGAATTCTGAGCAGTCTTATACCACATACAACTGAACTATCAAGGCAAATGTTAAGTAAGCAATTGTATTTCTCAGAAGACATGCTCCAAACAAGTCAATTGCCAAAAGTCACTCTTTCACACAAGCATTCTGAGAGGTTGGGATGAAGAATCATACTGCATGTAATTATGAGATTGAGGTTATGAGATAGTGTCAAATTGGAGGAATAGTTACTCATATATAATGAAAGTAAAGCTGGTGAAGTGGAGAGTAGTATGAAATAAGTCTGGGAAGGTAGGTGGGAACTAGACTCTAGAGGGCCTTAAATGTCTAGTAAATGAGTTTATATTATACTTCAAAAGCAATGGGGAGCCACAAAAGATTTTTTTTGAGCAGGCGAGTGATATATTCGGACTTATGCTAAGGCAAGATTATTTTTGTAGCTATGTGATTTTTTGGAGAGGGCAGAGACAGCAGGTTGAGGAACAGAATTTTGGAAAGGAATGACTAATGCTTTTTTTTTTTGGTGACTAATGGGTTTTTAATTAGCGAGTATATCACCCACCAGCACATTCCCACTCGATACGGGTAAGTGTTGATACTGCCAAAAATCAAACCACATCATTCTTAGCAAATATATCTACATTTTTCAAACTAATTGTTGGCAGATTCTTTTTCTTTGCCATTGTAGGTCTAAGAATATCTTTCCCCAGATAGCTTCGTGCTGTATGGAACCACAACTAGTATAACATGGATAACTCTGGCCCAATCTCTCAGAGGCAAACCTGTCAAATCCTCTCTTCAGTGTACTCACGCACCCTGGGGAGATTGAGATGTCTCTTTTCTCTGCCATTAACCCTGACTGGTTGTGTTGGCCCAATTGTAGTAGCTCAATGAGTAGCACTCCAGTTTTCTTTAACCAGTTAACAATGATTATCTTTTCCAAAGGTATATTTATTTCACAGATATTATAGCAAAACACATGCGTAAGTATTTTTTTCAGTAAGTTGGGGGTACAGTCTCTCTGGCACCACCTGTGGGAGAGGGAGAAATTTTGCTCACAGTGTAACTTAGTTCCTATATAGTATTGGTTCCACCATCCCCATGCCCAAAGCCAGCATGTAATGGATAATTCTCAAGAATGAAATTCTGGAGCCCCCAAAAGAAGCATTTTTAGTGAGGGAGAAATAGGGGAGTTATTTCAAAAAAACTTCGTACTTAACACAGAAAATTCTTTGATTAACTTAGATTTAATAAAGGCATATACAAAAGATGGAAGCACATGCAGGTAACAGAGGGTGAATCCAAAAGTATAAGAATGGTGCCCAAGAATGTTAAAGCAATTAATGAGCAGATTGGTGGGGAACACTAGGAACTATAAATAAGAAGGATTTTTTTTGTGTGTTTTGGAGAAAAGACAAAAATCACTGAAAATATAGGCTTGCTGCTTGAAATAGATAGAATGATTGATGATAACATGGAAAAAAGGTAGACTTACTCAACTCTTTTCTTTTTTGTTTCTCTCACAATCATTGAATTGGAAAGAACAATAAACAAAAAGAGCTGATAGTTGAAATTAAAGCAAAGAGATAATAGAATAGCTAGTTGTCCTCAGTGAGTTTGTCACCAGGTTGAATGAATTATAGTCCAGGATGCTGAAATAACTGGTGAATATAATTAATAAGTGGCAGTGATCTTTAAGAGTATCAATTGGAGAAGTGTATATTAATTTAATGGATTATTATTATATCATCAGAAATGACCTGAGGCAGAGGTGGGGAACCTGTGGCCTTGAGGCCACATGTGGCCTTTTAGGTCTTCAAGTGTGGCCTTTTAAAAAAAAAATTATTTATTTTTTTGGGAAGGGGGGGAAGGCAGGGCAATTGGGGTTGTGACTTGCCCAAGGTCACACAACTAGTAAGTGTTAAGTGTCTGAGGTCAGATTTGAACTCAGGTCCTCCTGACTCTAGGGTTGGTGACCTATTCATTGCGCCATTAAGCTGCCCCAACTGTGCCTTTTGATTGAGTCCAAGTTTTACAGAACAGATCTTTTATTAAGGGGATTTATTCTGTGATGTTTGGATTTAGTCATAGGGCTGCACTTGAGAACCTAGAGGGCTTATGTGGCCTTGAGGCCACAGGTTCCCCACCCCTGACCTAAGGGATGGGTTAAGACTTATATGAATTGATAGAGAGTGAAATAAGCAGAGCCAAGGGGATGAGATATACAATAAAAACAGTACTGTAAAGATAAACTACTTCTAAAAGGCTTACATTTTTTGATTGATGCAACGACCAACAATTCCAGAGGACCAATGAGGAAGTTTACTATTCACCTCTTGACAAAGTAGTGATGGCTTCAAAATACAGAATGAGCTCTCTGTTTTCAGACACAGCCAATGGGGATCTGTATCGCTTGGCTATACATACTGGTTGCAAGAGTTTTCCTCTTTTTCTTTTACACTGGAGACTAGTGAAAGAGAAAACAAATGCTTGTTAAGTGAAAAAGATAACAAACAACAACAGCAACAACAAAGATTGGAAGATGTGCTGCAGGAGAGGAGGACAAGTATCCTGATTTTCAGAAAGGAGCGTGAAATCTGCAAACTCTAGAGGCCACTGTGCCTGACTTTGCTTCCTGGCACAATTCTAGGATATAACTTACAATTAAATTGAACTAACAGTTTGTGATGCAATAAGTGTCCTGATTGACTATTAGTTTGTAGGAGGGCAGGTCTTGGAGCTGTCTAAGCCCATCTCTGACACCAGCTGTAAGACATTAGACAAGTCTCTTCAAGAGCTGTTTCACAGATCTGTTATGAGGAAAGCTTCTTCTAAACCTTGAAGCACCAAATAAATGTGAGTTATTTCAGATAAGATTGTGGAGGACTCGGTGAGCACCAAGAACACAGACTTGTTCTTTGGTCACCAAAAACCTCACTAGGAGATAAGGGGATGATGTTGGTCTTATTGGAAGGTATATTGATTGTTTTATAGTGCTTGACAATTACCCTTTGGTGCTTAGATGCCAGGATGAAGGCCTGGGGAGATAACAGGGAAACCAAGTGACACTTTTCAGTGGTAGTCAGGGGAAGAAAGGAGAGAGAAGTTGATGGAATTTTCCCCATATTATTGGATGGGGGTTTTTTCCCTCTTGAGTGGAAATCATGTAGTTGATCTCACCACAGTTCAGAAGAGGGTAAGATGACAGGAGGAGGTATTGAGATAGTAACAAGTACTATGCCCATTGGTGGGGAAACTAATTGACCATTCTCCACATTCAGGAAACTCCCCTTGGGTGCTCAGATTGAAAGGTGAAAATCTGCAAAGGGGAGCCAAGATAACACTTTTCAGTGGTAGTTGAGAAAATGACTTAGGTTTGTTTTTCCAAATTGCTCACCAGCGTACTTCATGATGCCAGGAACAATTTACGCCTCCTCACTCAGTACATTAGACCTTAGATTATAGCAGCAGAGAAAAAGGAACTATCTATTTCAGTGATACATCTAAGGCAGGTGCTAGGCAGGGAGGAGGGAAAACCTCTAGGTTAAGGGCAAACTGCATTATTTTACACTCTTCCTATTTTGGAATGAATTTGACTCATATCAACATATATCCTGATTCTTGAATGTAATAGCTACAAGGGTCTTTGGGGACTATAATTCATCCTAATCATTTAACATTTGGTAAGAAAAATGAGGTTGAAAAAGGTAAATTATTTGTTCACCATTATGTAGCATTAGAGGTAGGACAAGAACCCTGACTCCTGACTCTTCATTTAGTGAGGTCCTTTCAACTACATTTTGGTCATCTTCTCTCTATTCAGAGATTTGTGATAAAGTCAATAGGGCTGATCTCCATAGTTTTGCGCTGGAGATAACAAGGAATATGTTGATGATAACTTCCCTGGTGACCATTCAACCTGAATCTCCAAGACCTCCACTTCGAAGCAATGAGGGACTGTGCTGACCCTTGGGGCTTCATGGATGTCTTCTAAGGACTGGGCCAGTTGAGGGGTCAGGAAGGGTGGTTTGTCAATCTCAATGAAGAAGTGTCCGTGCAACACTTGCTCTGCATAAAATGTGATCCCTTTATTGTCAGGATTCCTGGGTTTTCTCAGAGACAGAGTTGTACCAGGATTCCTGGAAAAAAGAGAGAATGATTGGAGGCCATTAGATGACTTCTATAAAGAGCTTTCACTGGCTGATAAAGATGGAAGGATTAAACCTGAAAGGAAGAGAGAAGCTGCTGAATGATGGTGGCAAAGGGATGGTCTGAAATTGTGGGAGTGAGGGAAAGGAGTGAGACTTCTAACTTCCAATCTCACACTAATAAGCACCTAGCAGATACCTTGAACTACATGTCTCATGGACATCTAAAGCTTAACATGTCCCAAACTAAACTCACTGTCTTTCCTCCTTAAGCCCTCCCTTCTTCCTAATTTATCTATTACTGTGTTATTCTCAACTCTTCACTCATTCTCACTGTAAATTCTCTTCCCCTCCACTACCCCATATATCTAGTCTGCTGCCAGCTCCTATTGATTCAGTCTTTGTGTAACATCACTCATATATGCCCACTTCTCTTCCCTGACGCTGCCACTACTCTGCTACAAGCTCTCATCACCTCTAGCCAGAACTATTGCCTTCTGGAAGGTAACCCTCAAGCCCTTCTCCGTTCTAGTCCATCCTCCACTCTGACGTCAAATTTACCTTCCTAATGTGCAAGTCTGACCGTATCACCCCTTTATTAAATAAACTCCTAGAACAAATGTAACATCTCATTTGACATCCAAAGCCCTTTATGACTTGGCCACCTTCCAACTCTCCAGACTTCTTATGCATTACGCACTCCCAGGTACTCTGTGATCTTGTGACCTTGGTATTCTTGCTCTTCCTTGAAGAAGATCTTCCATCTCCCGACTGTGCATTTCCATTGATCGGTCCTTATGTTTAGAATTCTTTCCCTCCTTACCTCTGTTTCCTGGCTTCCTTTAAATCCCAGCTGAAGTCCAACCCTCTACAAGGGGATTTCCCAATCCCTTGCTTGTGCTTTCACTCCATTAATGATCTCTAACTTATCCTGGCTGGCTGTTATTTATACATAGTTGTTTGCATATTGTCTCCCCCACTAGACTCCAGCTCCTTGAGGGTGGGAGCCATTCCCCCTGCCCCCTTTTTTGTAACCCCAGTGATAAACATGGTGTTTGGTGTGTAGTAGATACTCAATAAATGCTTATTGACTTGACACCTCCTGACCTTTAATTTCAGTGATATTAGAGATAGGAATGACCAGGGATTCAGTACCTTCTGGAGAGACCCATGTTTCTATCAACAGAAAAGACAGAATTTGAATTGAACAAGTCTAGCTTGAAGGGGAGTTTGGTAACTGCAGACTGAAGATTCCAGAGGGCACAGTGAGGGGGATGGGAATTCAGAAGAGGGTATAAATTGTGGTCAGGTGGGGCTGAGGAGGATAGGGATAAGAGAATGGGAGTATATAGAAAGGTGGGGCAGGATTTCTGCCCTGGCAGGTGCTGACTCTCAAGCATGAGGACCGCTGACACTGTGCCTATCAATGGGGTAGGAAAGTTCTAGTGCTGTGTCATTACTTGAGCATGGAGTCAGTTTAGGACTTCATTTCTGATTCTTGGAAGGCCAGCTTCTGTTGATCATTTTGAGATCCAGGTGATAGAAGAAAGAGAAAATGGTGATTTGGTCCATGGGGGCAAGATCATGGCAGATGAGACCTAATGAAAAGATCAGACACTGAGCTCCTGATCTCTGAGTTACCAGATATAGAGGTAATACCATTAGCTCATATGTCCTGAGGCTCAGCATTTAAGATGACTTGTAGACTCCTTCTGAGCAGGTCCTGGAACCTAGAGGCTGAGTGACCTGACATACCTTAGCATTCCCTTCAAAGCAGGGTCATTTCTTCCCAAGGTCTATATATAAAAGTGTGGAGGTAAAATCAAATCTGGGATGTGAACTTGGGACACATAGGAAAATGTAGGGACTAGCAAAGATTAACTATGGAGCAACTGTGAGAAATAAGATACGACACCGTGAGGCAAAGTAATGATAAAAATATTGTTCTCCTTTTACATATGAGAAGCCTGAATCCCAGCAAAATAAAAATGGAGATCATATAGTTAATATGTCAGAATGAGGTCTTAAGACTCCAGTCCAAAGCTTTCACCCCTTTATACATTATTTAAAGGATGCTAAGAAAAGTCCCTGTATCCTCAAATTCTTTCAATATCAAATCAAATATCAAAAATCAACTTGAGGACCTTTATTCAGAGAAGAATACTTTATGTGGCACGGAGGTAATTAAGCCATTAGTATCTCTGCAAAAATTAGCTTGACAAGAGACTAGCCTACTCTCTTGGATTCCTTAGTAATCTAAGGCATTTTAAGGGCTAGTCAAAAGAGTTGAAGATGGGAACCTACCTTCACTGAGCTTATAGTTAGTAGGGGAAATAAGACAGTTTGCACAAATATGCTTTATCCTTCTCTTGAGCATATCCCACCCAGTATTTATTTGTTAATTTCAGTAAGACAGAAACCTTTGAAACAGGACAGTAAATGGGACAAACAATGACACAGTTGAACAGAATGAGATGTCGTAAGGAAGCAGGTGGTATCATATGTGCAGTATCTACAGTGTACCCTTTCTAGGTGGAGGAGAGAGTGATATATAGTGAGCTGATATTGTCAGAGAAGACTTTTCTGAGAAGTTGGGAAAATGTGGGTTGGGAACTTGGAGGTTATTTAGGACTTTTTTTTCATATATAATTGGCCGAAGTTGGGCCCAGAACAAAATTCATGTTTTGAAATATCATGTGCAGGATGGATCAAGAATTCTCGAATTTCAGAGTAGGTGGGAAGCTCAGCAGCCAGCTAATCTAATCTTACATGGAAGGAATCCCTCCGGTATCATACTCAAGCAGTGGTCATCTGGCCTCTGCTCAAAGACCTCCAACAAGAGGCAATGAACCACCTCTTGAGGTAGTCCACTCCACTCAGAGTTAGACATCTCAATTTGTAAGGATTTTTTCTGCTCGTCAAGCCTAAATTCACCTCTTTGCAACATCTACCTACTGGTTTTCTCCTCTGGGTCCAAATAGAACAAGTTTAATATTTCTTCTACTTTACACTCCTTGAAATATTAGAAGACAACTATTACGAACCTTGGGATTTTCCTTTTCTCTGGGACAAACTTCCCAGTTCCTTCAACTAACCCTTATATGAAGCAGACTCAAACTTTTTTTCATACTGGCTAACATCTTTTAGACTCTCCCCAACTTATTGATATCATTAAAATGAGGCACTTGAAGGTGGAGGGCATGAATTCTCTTGCTCTTGTGTTCTCTACTGGTTTCATAAAAGGCATTTGACAAATACTTGCTCATAGACTGGGAACTGGATGTGACTTTGGAGCTCATCTAATTCCAAGCCCATTTTATAGATAAGGAAACTGAGTCCTGGGAAGTTAAGTGACTGCTCAAGGTAGTGTCAGAGCTGGGGTTTAGATCTAGACAAGACTCCTGTATACATTACCAGTTTTATTTAGCAGACAAAAACAGGCTAGACATATAAACAAGTACAACCTAATGACACAAAATGACATCCCAGTTGACTAATGAAGGCAATCTACTTCATTTATCGAAACCACTGATCTCTATATAATTTCCTCAGCTTTGCTTATTATTGGGCTCTCTGCTTTACTGGGGATGGACAAGTTTAATTTATTAACAGACCAAAACAGACGAGATGTAATAATTAGAAGACCAATGAACACAAATAATATGAGATATAATTATCTAATTTGCCGGAGTTGCCCAATGACTTTTGAAGACAATCGTAGATGCCTGGAAACTTGGGCTAGTATGAACATTAAGAGAATTAAAGAGCTGAACTCCTGAGCCCCTCCCTTGAAATGCTGAGGAAGATTTGCTGATACCTTCCCTGGAGGCAATCAACACATACCCCTGTGACTTTCACTTCAAAGTAGCTGGAGACTCTACTTATCTCTGAGGGCTTCATATATCTGTGGTCTGTGTCTTACCACTCACAAGAGCTGACTATGGGAAACTGCTCTCATTTACTTTATAATCTAGTAGAGGAGATAAGACAGTTCTTTGCTTCTTATAAAAATATTTATACTTGTTTTTATATCAAATTTATTTCTAAATGTATCTTTACTTTCTTTCCTCTCCAGTGAGCCATCCCTTGCCAAGAAAGAAAAAGCAGTTCAGCAAAATGAGCCATCAGGGCAGCTCGGGGGTGCAGTGTATAAAATGCTAGGCCTGAAGTCAGGAAGACTTAACTTCCTGAATTCAAATCTAGCCTCAGACCTTAGTAGCTGTGTGATTCTGGGCAAGTCACTTAATTCTATTTGCCTTGGTTTCCTAATCTGTGAAAATGAACTGGAGTAGGAAATGGCAAAATCTTTGACAAGAAATACCAGATGGGGTCATGAAGAGTTGGATATAACTGAACAACAATGATATAGAATGAACCATCACATCTATCATGTCTTAATAGTGCATGTAATATTCCCACTTAGAAAGAAAGAAAGAAAGAAAGAAAGAAAGAAAGAAAGGAAGAAAGAAAGAACTTCTATTTTCTAAACTTTTCTCCAGGGCCAAGCTTGATTATTATTATAACTACATGGTAGACTGTTTTGTTTCACTATTCTTTCTAATTACACATTTTAGACACTGTGCATGGTATTTCCTTGTTCTATTTCTTCGTTTTGCATTAATTCGTAGAAGTCTTCCTAAGACTCAGAATTCTTCTAATTTTTTGATTCTTACGATGCACTAATGTTCTATTATATTGTTACCATGTTTTGTTTAATCATTCCAAAATAATTATGTTTTGTTAGTGTAACACACACAACATTTATTTAATTAGACAATCACAAATACATGAAAATTTAGTTCACAAAGTAATGGGTAAATATTCAGTCTATAGAAAGTGTCAGATGTGCCATAGCTAGGGATTGCTGTCTGAATTCAAAGGTAGTGAGAGCATTTTGGTCTAGCACAAACAGATGGCTCAGAGGAGGAGAAATTTGAGCTGGAATGTTGAAGGATGGGTAGAATTTTGACTGGATATATGGGTGGACAGAGAGAAGAGAATAAATTAATGGTCTGAAATGTTTTGGTAAGAGAGGCCATGAATATAAGCCTCTCTGAGGTTGAATCTAACTTTTTCTTATTTGTCTTCACTTCTTCGTATAAGCCTAGAATTCAACGTGTCCAGGAACTAAATATTCATAAATTGAGAGCTGGAATGGACCATAGAAATCTTCTAGGTCAATTCAGTATTCCAAGTGAAGAAACTGAGTTCCTTCCCTTTAGCTTATAAGTAAAATTTAGAAGTGAGATTGTTTGATTCCAAACTATTTCTTCTATAAATGATGCTTTTTAACAGTACCGAACAGTACCAAAAAAAATCCTCATTCCCTGTCTGGGGGATGTGCCGGGTTCCCCAGTAGGAGGAAGGATCCTGGTCACCTTTGGTAGACATCTATTTGGTTTTCCTGGCTTTAAGAGTAAACCTTTGAAACTTGTGCAGCAGCTGACTTCAGTTGTTTAAAATCTCTCTGTGTCCTAGTACATGGTCAAATTTTTTTTTTTTTTTGCAGATTGAAGAATGCTTTTTTTTTTAAAAAAAAGAACGATAGCATGTATTGCTTCAGTCTCCATTTAAACTCTAGTCTTTCTAGATCTTTTTCTGAATGTAGACATCTCCTTTCATCCTGAGACTTGTAGAGCTGTCTTATAACTGTGTTGCTGAGAAGAGTCCAGTTCATCAAGGTTGGTCATCACACATACGATGTGTCTGTGATTGTGTACAAATTTTTCCTGGTTCTGCTCTGAAGAATATTTTTTTAAAAAATATTTTTAAATTTTTATTAAGTTTGCATCATTCATTTCCACAAGA
>CM053588.1:179107155-179158375 GCA_028646515.1 Pseudochirops corinnae
TTCTCTCCTATGTCACTTTTCGGTAGGGCAGGATGAATCTCCCAGCCGCAGTGCCTGTGCATCTCAAGTTCCAGTTGGATGTAGTCAATAATAATAATAATAATTGCATATATAGATAGATAGATAGATACACATTCATAACATCTGATTATGGAACTCATGGTCAATTTTTGCAAAAGTTTCATGAGGTGTTGAGAAATATGTATAATCTTTTGATGTCCCATTTAGAAGACTTAAAAAAAAATTATTGTTATAGCTACATGGTAGGCTGTTTTGTTTCCTTTTTCTTTCCAATTACAGATTTTAGATACTGTGCATGGTATTTCCTTGTTCTACTTCTTTGTTTTGCATTAGTTCATAGAATAATCAGTTTTTAAACAATCACCTCTCCAGAAATTTATTCAGTTTTATATTTTTCCTTTTGTTTATCCTTCTGTTAGGCTTATCCAAAACTGAGAGAGAGGTATTGAAGTCTCTTATCACTATTGTATTGCTGTCTGGGTTTTCTTGAAGTTTAGATAAAGTTAAGGCATTTAGAGCATATAAGTTTATTACTGATATTGGTTTATTGTTTATTATTTCTTTCAACATAACATACTTTTCTTTTTTATATTTTTAAATGTTTGTTTTTGAATTGTCAGATGTCAACACACACTTTTTTGTGTTCACTTGATGCATAGTAATTTTTCTGTTTTCTCAATTTTATGTCTTTGTTTTAAAAATATGTGTCGTAAGCAACAGAGTGTAGATTTTTTAAATCCAGTCTTTCCCTCTTCTTTGTTTTATTGGATTATTTAATCCATTCACACTTAAAGTCATGAATTAGATTTATATTTTTTTCTGTCTCTAAAATTAATTTTTTTTTGAGTTTATGATTCCTCCTTCTGCTCTAAACACAGTATTATGTTCCTGAAGTTACTTTAATCTTATTTTTTTTATTTTTTAGGAGACCTTTGTTTCCACTGTCTCTTGTCCCTCCACTCATGATCCCTCTTCTCATTTGTTACCTTTTTTCCTTTGGGTTTTCACTTATTAGTTCCTTTTTTTCTCCTGCTTCCCCTAGCACTTTCCTGATTATGCAGCCCATCAGTGATCTATACCCTCTCTTGGTTACCTTTTTTTCCTTTTTTGCTTTCTCACCCTTTTAGATTCTAGTTGCCTCCAGGGCTTCCAACTCCTTCCTTCCCAAAGTAGGACATGTTGACTTTACAAGCATCAAATCTCCCAGGCCACACCTAGTATAAGGTCCTCATCTTCTTTCAAAGACTATCCTTCTTCAATAATAGAAATATTGACAAGTGGAATTTCCTCCTACTGCCAAAGTAAGACTTCCTTCCTTTCTTTTTCCTTTTTAGTCTTTCCCCACTCTTCCCCTACCCCACTCCAGATTCTTTCTGAGATGACAGAAGCCATCTTCCCTTCATTGCTAGCCCTTGAATTGATTCCTGCATACCACATGCTACTCTTATCTCCCTTCTCTCCTTTCATGTACCTTCCATTGTAATGCAGTCCCACTAAAAACAACAACATTGCTTTACCTGTAGTCAAGGTGTTGAATAATACTCCCTGTCTATCTCTTCTTTATTATTGAAATCTATCTTTCCCCTGCATGGTTAAACTCAGATTTGCATAGTAGGTAACACTGTTCTGCATCCTGCAACCCATTGCCCTTCAGAGCACGTTAATCCATTCCCTCCTGTTTTCTATAGTGTATGTGGAATAGTCTTGTGATATTCAAACGTCCTTTCCCTTGTATTTGATCTTACTTTTAATTTTAGTATCTTCTTTGCTGATTTATCACTTGTGCTCTAGGACTTTAATTGAATTTTTTTTATTTCTGAGATCACTGGAGATTTAATTTTTTTTAACATTCCTCCATCTCTCACTTTCTGACTGCTTCTCTCTTGATGGGGATTTGAGGCTTTATTGTAAAGTGGCCTCAGCCTCTTCCCACACTGGGAGATGCATAAGATCATTCAATCACTAAGCAGCCTTCTCTGTTCCAGGTACTGAGGACACAAAGACAAAAACAAATAGAAAGAAAAGAGAAAAATAAAAAAGAATCAAAGTCTACTCTTAAGGAGTTTACTTTCTATACCTAACCAGGACCAGAAAGCGAGCTGTGGGACAGGTGTTTCTCCGTACTTTGTTTCCTGAAAAATTCCTCTCTGACCACTCTGGAACTTGGAAACCCACCTGAGGAGTTACTTTTCACTAGCCTGGTTCTTGCCCTGAGTAGCTTTTAGGAGCACAAAACTGGGCCCATATGAATTTCGATCCCTTTTTCTTCAGGCTTTGGTGCAATCACACATGCTGGGCATTCAACTTAGTTCCCTCTTGACTGAGCTAAGTAAGAGTTCCTGCAACCTTGGGTTTACTATCCTGGGGGCTACCTGAGGCAGAAAAAAAGACTGATTTCTTTTCTTCCTCTTTTCTTGAGTTGGCAGTCAATATCTGCTTCTTGTTGCTCTAAGGTCAGTGTCCTGTAGGGATGAAGTATGCTGACGGAGTCTGCAATGTGGGGTGAATCCTTGTATGATTCCAAAAGCACTAACATGGATGAGGTATCACATTAAGGATTAATGCTCTTTAGTATTAGTTCATAATGCTGTTATCGAATTAGATTTCTCACTTTCCCCCCATCTGCATGCAGTCAGCTCTGATTAATCTACCTTGCTTGCATAATTATTATTTTTTTCTTCAGATCTAGTGATAATTGATGAAAATTTTGAATCTTCCAGCTTGTTGGTCAGCCTGGAACCTGGAAGTCTGACTGTCCTTGTTGCCAGGCTCTATGGATTCCCTCTGTTCCTTAGATGTCTCCATAATTTGACTATGAGGCAAAATCAGGGCTGCCTCTGGATTCAACCATTCTCTCTTCTAGGAATAGATATCCTTTCGAGGACTGAAGCCTGGTCAGACTTGGTTCAGAAGTACTACCACCTAGTTCCTACCTCATCTGAGTCATTTCCTGAGCTATCATATAGTTCTGATAATTTCTCTGCCATCGGTGAGATGGTTTTTCATCTCAAGACCTGCTCTGATGACTGTCCATCCCTCCTTTGTTCCTGCTCATGAGGGAGTTGGACTAACTTTCCAACAGACAATTGGTGATTTTGATGTATTATCTTTACAGAGCCCTGGCCACTCTCTGGGGCTATCTTGTAAACTGGCAGGTTGTCAAGTATTCTTTCAGCTGCTTGATAGGGGATTGCTTTCCATCTGCCTGCTTACCTTGTGTTTGTTCCAAACTGAGATTTTTTTTCCTTTTACAGAATCCTATCAACTCACTGAAAATCTCAACAATGAACTTGAGCATGTAGCTCTATCAGAGCTTTTCTAAGCTGAGATCACAGCTGGGTAGTAGGAAGTGGCATGCTGGTAAAATTTTATTCTCTAAAAAAAACAAAGCACCCACTGCACACTTTAAATTTAATGTGCATCATTCACATTTTCCCTATCACTTTCTTAAGTCTAGGCAATCAACAAAACAACATATCAAGCCCTGATTATAGTGTTTGCTGATTTCTGAGGTGTAAGTGCTCACATTGAAAATTTAACAATTGGTTCTCCAGAGCTGGCCCACGACCTGGTGGAAGGTCCCTTTTAGCTAATCTGGTAGCCAAGAGATATACTGATTGTTTCAGTGGTTGTGGGTCTCTGAATGTCTTCTCTGTATCCTCAGACTCAACATGTCAAATTGATAGACAAAGGTGGCTCTTGTCCCCAAAGCAGAGATATTGGGTAAAGTCTGTGACCTCATTCCTTGTATACTATATGCATATACTTAGAAATGCTACTGAGTCTTCTGTTCAACCTTCAGGGTACCTATTACATTCAGTAATGTTAGACTGGAAAAATTCAGATTATGAGTCTAGAATGACTCTCAGGAGAGAGTTCTAAGTTCTAGACTTCCTCACTCCTGCCAAAGCCAAAATCTCTTTAGGTATTAACTTTCAAAATCCCAGAGGGCCTGGAGTGGACCTAGTCAAGGAAGCAATAAACAGAGAAACACTTGTCCTGAAGAACTTTGACAACCATCGAAGTTTTCTGATTCCTAGTTAGATATCGAATGTGGATTCCTTGAGGGAAGAGATTGTTCCTTCCTTCCTTCCTTCCTTACTTCCTTCTTTCCTTTCTTCCTTCCTTCTTTCCTTCCTTCCTTCCTTCCTTCCTTCCTTCCTTCCTTCCTTCCTTCCTTCCTTCCTTCCTTCCTTCCTTCCTTCCTATCCCATGCCCCTAGAACGTGCTGTTGTTGTGTACTTGTTCCAGTAGTGTCCAATTGTTTGTGACCTCACTTAGGGAATTTTCTTGGCAAAGATACTGGAGTGGTTTGCCATTTCTCTTTCCAGTTCATTTTACAGGTGAGGAACTGAGGCAAAGAGGGTTAAGTGACTTGCCCAGGGTCACACTGTTAATACATGTCTGAGGCCAAATTTGAACTTGAAAAGATGAATCTTCCTGAATTCAGGCCCAGCATTCTGTCTACTGTGCTACTTAGCTGTCCTACCTAGAACATAGCAGGCGCTTAAACTCATGTATTGTGGATGAAATGGACACAAGTTCCAACAACTTACTGGTATTTATACTTTCCAAATACTTTCCAAATATGTAGCATGATTTTGTAACACTTTTCTTTGAACACATCATGCACAAGTTTCATTCTTCTTACAGATATTCATTGCTATTTGGAGCCAGAAAAATCTATTTCTTACTAACTGTGCCTTCTTTTCATCTGTGTCCAAACTCATTGTGTACTCTTGACAAGGTTAAATGCCTTAGATATGAATGAATGAACAAGTAAAAAAAGCATTTATAAAGTATGTAATATGTGCAATTCTACTAAGTGCTTGGGATAATAATATAAAAAGAAAGTCAGTTTTTGATGCCCAGAACTTTACATTCTAATATGGGAAAACAAGCCCCAGCCAGGCCAGGGGCCTTGCCATGTCCAACTGAAGAGGGCCTTTCCCTTCCCCATCTACCCAGTCAATTCAATGGGCTTCTCAAGGTCCTCAGAGCCTGACTGTCTACACTGAAATTTCGTTGCCAGAGCCTAAGACCCCCTGTCCCTTACACGTACCTTGAACTGAACTCTAATTTATATGCTGTCTGCCTCAATTAAAATATAAGCCACCAGCTCAGTTTTCTGTTTTTATCCCTAGCGCAGTGCTTGGCACATAGTAAGTAAGCACTTAATAAATGTTTTTCTGTTCCATGAGGAAAGATTAATCAGAGCGAAAAGAAGCTATTCTGAAGCTAATTGGCAATTACCCATTTTTCAGAGTCTTTGTTAAGTGCAGTCATATAGGATCTCCGTAACAATCGGTAGCTGACATTCATACAGCACTGACCATACACCAGACACTGTGCTGAGTGCTCCACCTTGAGTATCTCATTAGATCCTCACAACAACCATGGCAGGTTGGTGCTGTTACTATCCCCATCTTACAAGTGAGGGAACTGGGGCAAGCAAAGGTTAAGTGATTTGCCCAAGGACATACACCTGAGACTGGATTTGAACTCAAGTTTCCCTGATGTCAGGCCCAGCATTCTATTCACTATGCCGCCTACCTGCCTCAGTGGAAGTCAGTACTGATCGATTCAGAGAAGAGAAGCACTCAACAGCTGGTCAAAGGACTTCCTTTATAACTAAAGACTTTGGGGATTTTGTAGTTATTCTAGGAAATTTGTGAAGAATTATACTATCACTCTGACTTTTTGTGACTTCATTTGGGATTTTCTTGGGAAAGATACCAGACTGCTTTGCCATTTCCTTCTTCAGCCCATTTTACTGATGAGGAACAGAGGCAAACAGGGTCAAATGACTTGTCCAGGGTCACACAACTACTAAGTGTCTCAGGCCAGATCTAAACTCACAAAGATGAGTCTTCCTGAAACCAAACCTAATGCTCTACCAGCTTCACCACCTAACCACTCCTAGTTACTGTTTAAGGTAGGATTTGAACACAAGTCTTCTGGACTCTAGGTCCATTGCTCTATCCACTATGCTACTTACCTGCCTTGCTTGCTTACTTGCTAATTGTTTAATTGTACCTCAATAAGCCTCGGGGCCTTTGTCATTTGACTCTTCTCTGACAGGAATTTTTGAGGCTTAAAGGAAGATTTTTAAGATAATAGAACTGCCACACAGGGTGGCTAGGTGGCACAGTGAATAGAGCACTGGCCCTGGAGTTCTCAGAGGACCTGAGTTCAAATATGACCTCAGACACTTAACATTTACTAGCCATATGACCTTGGGCAAGTCACTTAACCCCAATTGCCCTGCATTCCCCCCCTCCAAAAAGCAAAAATAAAAATAGAACCACCAACCTTAACAATCACCCTGGAATTGGAATATATCTTGAGGTCATTGATTTATAAGGAGGCTACCCAGCATCTTTCTGAGAAAACTGCCTGAAAAAATCTAAGTGATTATCATTTGGTCAGTGCTATTTACAAGGACAAGATATAGCGGGTTGGTTTTTTAAACCATTAAAAAAATTCCCACCAGGTGACCTAACATTAATGAAATATTCATTTCATTTTCTTTCTGGTTAAACTTGTGTCTTGAAATGCTTTGTTGTATCTACTTAAGGTGATCAATGATGCCCTCCAGGGGAGGATTTCTCCAGTGGAATCCTGTGGAAGAAGACATTAAAATTGCATGAAGTCGCTCATATAATTTTAATGGCTATCAAAAGAATGTAGTCTCAGATTGGAAAGAATTTAAACTCAAGACACTTTTGCTAGGGAAGGTTGACATAATATTGTACTGAGCCTGACCCTACAAGGACCATACAGAATGTGCTCCAAGATGCAGTGTCAAAGATATATGATGGTGTTTTCTCTTCAGAGAACTTCCTGCCCTGCATAGAGAGGTTAATCTGTCTAACTTAGTCATTCTGGATCCAATATTTCTGTGAAACAAGGTAGTTGGAAGGGTAATGTTACAGAAACAAAATCTGGAACTCAAACTCTTAGACTGCCTGTGTTTAGGATAATCTATTACACCACTATGGGTAAGTGCTAACTTAAAAGGACAGTGTATGTGAATATCTAGACTTCATTGTTGTTGTTTAGGCATATTCTGTGTCTGTGGATACATATCTGTGGATACAAAGCTGCCCTAAGGGTCAAATTACTCTTTTCCTGGTTTATTCTCTAACCTGAAGTCCTTCTAAAGTCTCTTCCCTTATCTGGAAATACCATAAAACTTCCCCCTTGTAATGGATCAAGGAATTCCTTCTCTCCCCCCATCCTGGGTCGTAAGATTTCCCCTGTCTCCCTTATCTTGTGTCATCCATCTTCCTCATCCTGTCCCTAAATCTTCAACCTCCATTAGAAACTCTAAAAATTACAACATCATCCTATAAGCTATATGGCTTTCTGTCTTTATAAGTTTGGTTCTTTTACTATACCAGGGCCTTTATTTAGCTCCTTACTAAATCTCAGGCCTGCTGCTTTTATATCAATAAAGCTCCCCTTGGTTAGGAGAAAATCATCTAAGTGAATTCTTTCACATCTGAACCAGCTCTCCCAACTCTGACCTAGCAATATAACCCTTTGTGATCCTTCCCCCACTTTTTTTTTTTTTTTGACAAAGATACTAACGTATTTTAAAGTAAAGAAAATTGTCATTTCCTTCTCTGGCTCATCTTATAGATGAGAGAACTAAGGCAAACAGGGTTAAATAGCTTGCCCAGGGTCACATAGCCAATAAGTATCTGAGGATGGATTTGAACTAAGGTCTTCCTGACCCCTAACTTCCCTGGAGAAGGTCATGGCAAACCACTCCAATATCTCTGCCAAGAAAATCCCAAAAGTATCACAAAGAGTCGGAATGAATGAACAACAACAACTTCTGGATTCTAAGCCTGGCACACTTTCTACTGTGCCAACTAGCTGCCCCAATATCTAGACTTACCATCTGAATAATTTGTGTCTTTTTTTTCCTGTGTGTTTGGGGGTCTGTAGGTTTGTGTGGGAGGAAAAATGGAAGAGTTATTCATAGTACAATGGAATGCTTCACTTTGTTACATTTCAGGGCCTTAGTTCACAGAATTTTCTACCCTGCCATCATGGGTAGACCAGAATATTCTATTGCTCTGTACTGTTTAAGGATTGTAGTATGGGCCCAAGCAAGGAGAAGCTCCCTGGGCTTAGTTGTATCTTCTTTCTACCCCCACCTCCAATAATATGCATGAAAGAGCAGAAGGGGTTTTGGAATTGGGGGACCTAAGGGTTCTTGGCAATTTATCAGGACAGTAGCTCGCCTCTATGTGGGTGATACTGACTAGATGATCTAGTCATTTCAGGTTAAATTGGGGAGGCATATGGTTTGTCTTCCTAAGCCAGAAGGAGGTCTCTGACAGGATGCCCAGAGTCCCAGACCAAAATAAAAATTGTTTAAACTATTGACTCAAGCCTGGGGCATTAGCTGTTTAGCTAGAAGTATACTGTTAGCTCGGTAAAGAGCTTAATGCCTGGGGCAAAGAATCTCCTCCTGGAGTTGAACACCTGTTATAGCTAAGTCTTTGAGAGGAACTAGATAGGTTACCTAAGGGGAAAAAAGCAGGGTAGGTTTATTATTATTATTGCTATTCCAAGAGAGGACTTTTGCTGGTTCACAACTAAGGATCCCTGATTTTCTAAAGCCTTGGGGCATTAATCTGGAAGCTAAGTAGATAGTGCCCTCAGTGGGCAGGGCAGAGGCTACTCTTCTCAATGGGTATATATAGACAGGATTTCAGCAAGAAGGCACATGGTGATTTGTCTAGTGGAGTGATGCTTGACAGGGTCCATTAGAGACTGCATGTCAAGTGGAGAAGCAGTGTCCAGAAGAGATATATCTAACAAAACATTGTCCTGTAGAGACTATGCATTTTGTGGAGCAGTGCATGGTGGAGACAGTGATTACATCAAGGTAATTTCTGATAGGAGGAACATGATGACATCACTAGAATGTAACAAGACTGTTGGAGATGAATGACTCTTTCATATGTAGGTTGGCCATAAATGTATCCTAGGAGAGTCCACCCATCTCAGTAATGGGTATTTATTTTTGTGGAGAAGATATGCCTCAGGTTTATGGAGAAAATGGTTTATTGTTATTCTTCTTACTATAGTTTTTTTATTAAATGCCTTTGCTTTGAATTAGTTGTCTCCTCTGGTTGACTAACATGTAAGAGGGGGCTCATGAGCTATAGAGATGATAGACCCAAGAGTATCTTAAACCTGGGATAATCTTTTCTGGAGTAACCTCGCTATGAGCTTCACTGGACATTCAATTACTACAGTTGTAATTGTAAGTTTGGATTTTACAAAACAATTCTCTAGGAGATAAAGGGCAAGTGGGAGTGATGTTGATCCCTAAGGGTTAAAAATAATATTAAGGGTTGCTTTTCCAGTACTTTGTGAAACCCCTAGTTTATTCTCTAACCTGAAGGCACCCTAAAGTCTCTTCTCATCTTGGAAGACCATAAATTCCTTGTCTCCCCCCATCCAAGGTCATAAAATTTCCCCTGTCCCCCTTATCTTGTGTAATCTATCTTTTTAAACTTGTCCCTAAATCTCCAACCCCCATTAGAAACCCTAAAAATTACATCATCATCCTATAGGCTGTATAGCTTTCTGTCTATATAAGTCTGGTCCTTTTCCAATATCGGTGTCTTTGTTTGGCTTCTTGCTATATCTCAGGCCCATATGCTTTTGCATCAATAAACCTTTCATTGGCTAAAGAGAAGGTCTAAGTGAATGCTTTCAAATCTGAACCAACTCTCCCAACTCTGACCTCAACAGGAGGAAGTCCCAGTGTCATTGAACCTAAGGACTTTCTTGCTTCAACTCTGCTAGGAAACCAGGAGCCAGAGATGGACCAATAGGCATAGTATCTGAACTAATGCAGAAGATTTGCTTTGCAAAAGAAGCATATTCTAATAGAAGCATGGGGCGATCTTGCTCATAGAGGGTATTTTCAAGCTCTGGTCTCCTAAAGAGCAAGGAGACTTAGATAATAGTGTAAGGCAGGGGATAGAAAAGGAAATTTCTCCTAGGGTTTCAGCGAGCCACTTTAATGCAGATATTTTCCATCTTCTGGCTCAGCACCTTTGCAAAGCCTTTTTGCTGTACCTAGAACACTCTAGCTCACCTTTACCCTTGGACTCTCCCAAAACTCAGCTCAAGCACTACCTTCTTCAAGAGACCTTGCTTGATTTCCCCTATGTTTAATTATTTTGTATTTATTTTGTGTAATCCTATATTACTTATCTATGAAAATTTTGCATCTTTCTAGTAGAGTATGAGTTCTTTGAGGTCAGGGGCTATCTTCTTTTTTGTACTTGCATCCCAATTACACATTAAGTGTTAATAAGTGTGGGATAATTGATTGTTTGATAGTGAATTGGCAAATCAACCATCGTGGAGATTATTATGGAGAGAAATGAGTTTTCATAAGTTCAGAGATATCAATATTTGCAACCATGGGGAAGAATACCTGAAGCCCAGGAGAGAGGATGTGTATGTGTGGGAGGGGTGGGGAGGTGGGGGTTATTGTTGTTTGTTCTTGAAGAGGACCCATGATGTCAGGAGGGCGATGTCTTGACTTCCAAGTGAATTGAATTTGAATGAGGGAGAGCTGTGCAAAGATATCAGCCTCTCTCCTCCATGTACATGGAGGGGAAGAGTCAGGCCCTAGATTTCCACAAAGAGAAAGGAAGGAACAGCAGATTCTGAGAGGCAGTGGCACCACTTGTAATTTTGCCAACTGAATCCAGCAGCTAGAGAGATAAAGAATGACATCACATTGAAGACCTAACAGAAAGGGGCCATAAAGGAAGAAGAGGCTAAGAAAGAGGAGGGACTAGTGTTTTATAATTGGTTCAGAGGAGCAGAATTAACAGAAGGTTCCCTGAAAATTCTTTCCTGTAGAGTGTGGTAGCAAAATCCTTAGGGAGAAAACAAAAAAAACCCCAAATAATACTCCTTCCCCCAAACTAAATAAGGATCATATGCTATTCTCTCAGCATCCCAGCCCACAGGGATATCACTTAGTGGGCAATATTTCTTTAGAAATTAATCACAGACTGTTCTATGAATTTTAAACCATTATTGAAATCATGTTTTGCTATTTGGCTTTTTCATATATTAATACCTTTTGTCTCCAAGTAGAAGTAAACTCCTTGAGGTCAGGGGTCATGTCTTTCTCTCTTTTGAAAGTGCAGTGTGGAAAGACTACTCTACTTGTAGTTAAGAGAGCCCTGTGCCTCTTAGAATTTAGTAAACTAGCAGCGTGACTATGGACAAGTCACCTAAGGTCTTGGAGCCTCAGCTTCTTTCAAAACTTGTCTTATGTGCCATCCAAGAGATTTTCCTGATTCTTTTACTTGTTAAATATTCTTTTGCTTCTTCTCAAATAATTACACGTATATTTTCTATTTACATGTTGCATCCTGGTAGTACAATGTAGTAGCTTGAGTAGAAGTTGCATTTTATTTTATTGTATCATTAGTGTCATGTACGCAGTTGGTGCTTAATAATGACTTGCTGGATTGGATTTGATCAGTTCTGCTACTAACTAGTTGTATAACATTAATATCCACCCTTTGGTTTTCGGCTTTCCTCCCTGGTACCATGATGGAGTTGGAGTAAACTCCTCCATGGTTGCTTTGAATATTTACAATAAAATAATGATCTCTTCTTGTACATTTGAAATCAGGGATTTCAACAGAAAACAAAACAAGACTATGAGACCCAACCAGGGAATAGCCAGGGCTGGGTCCTCCAGTGGGCAGTCTGGCAGTTTAGGTTCAAAACTGGAAGGAAATGAACAGTATAGAAATGATACTCCAACATGAACAACATTGTTTCGGTTGAATGAAGCTCCCAGGACTCCTGTTTCTTCACAGAGGCATGCCAGGTTGAGGGGGTGTGTTGACTCATGTGGCCTTGCAGGGTCTGTCAATCCCAATCTTGGCTACTCACATGTCAGGCTTTTATGTCATAGATTACAGGAAGGCTGCTTCAAAGGTTCAAGCCATAGTCCTTTAGACCAGAGGTGGGGGCCACATATGGTCTGGAGGGCCCAGGTCCCCAACTCCTATTCAAGACCAATCAAATCTTATGCCTTTTAAGAACAAGTTAGCCTTTGTGGCTAGGACTTTCCAGTTTCCCTGATGATGCTTAAAGAATTTATATCTGCATGATAGGGTCTCATGTCATGCTTCCTGATTGTGCTGGTGGTAGGTGTTGCTCCTAGTTCAACAACATTAATTTCCTGACTCTCAAATCAGACCAAATATAAATCTTCATTTCTTCTTTTACTGTATTGATGAATCAAATTCTTTTTTTAATACGTAAAAAACCAAAGAAATCACATGTAGTAAAGTAGGAATCAAATCTATAGATTAAAAAACAAAAAGAAAAAACAAAGATAGCAAAATATTCTCTCAACAGAGTCTGAAATCAACTGGTATTTCATGAATCATATGGAATTCTCATGTTAGTTAGACCTTATTTGGTTCAAATTCTTGGTGAAAATGAGATTAGGGTCACACGCACAAAAAAACCTTATACCTAGCTCTTCAGAAACACAATTGTGGCCAGAAGAGAGCTGCCTCATACTTTCATTACACCAATTTTAATAGTTAAGAGATACTGAAGATATTACATTTAACAGAGGAAATAGCAGCAACATAATAAAGACTCCAAGGTAAGATTTTAGGAAAATTGTGATGTCAGTGAGGTGGCCCCAGCCTTCCATTTTGGGTTCCTTTTCCCTCACTTTTGCCAAATTCCTCCCAAGAAAGAATGTCTTCTATCAGTTACTTTTACCTTATTGTGATATTCACTTATCCTGTTCTGCTTGGCTTGGGAATTTTCATTTAGCTCCCACTACTTACTGTCTAGTATCATAGTCACAGCTCCAGGAGATATACAGAAACTTGGATCACTCTTGATATGTATAGCAACTACAATGAGTCTGATCGCTCCTAGGAAGTAGGGCAGTGGTCACCAACCCACTAGCTCTTCTTGGCTGGCCCTTTTCAGTTTTTTCAAGTTAATTTTATAAGAACTGGGGACATTGTGGGGATTTGAAAGAAATCCCTTCAACTCTGGTTTTACTTGGATCCTTTGCAGTTTTGTTAAATGATATCTCAGAGATAACTTGAAAAAGACACAAGTTAGTGATTCCAGGGATATGAGAGGAGTTAGAAGGAATTTTAGAACATAACCCATACAAGAGTTTAGACTAAGAGAACCAAAGCAACAGCAGGAGAAAAGAAGTTCAAAAGACAGATTCAAAAATACCTAAAGGTGACATCGGAAAAGAGCTAATGATTTCTCTGGGGATCACCAAGTTTAAGAACTGGCAGAATCTATCCCTGTGTGGGAGAAGCCATATGGAAGTATTCCTAGCTCCTAGTACAGTAGAGGGACTTGGCACATAATAGAAACTTAAAATAAAGACTTATTGAACCAACTAGATGATGACTAGCTAGATGACCAGCAGAGAGCATCATCATCATCATCATCAGCAGCAGCAGCAGTAGCAGCAGCAGCAGAGATGCTCAGGAAAGAGAGAAAGGACCAAACAGAGAGGATTGTGATGCTATTATGAAGATGCTCACAGTTTTTCAGTACTGGATGTGTTACTCCAACCATTGGTGTTCTCTGGTTGGGAAAATGTGCCCTTCTATGTGTCTTCTCTGAAATACGTTACTACAGTTGTGTGGAAACATGGAAGGTTGTGTGTGTGTGTGTGTGTGTGTGTGTGTGTAAATCATTCAGATTAGATTGTAAACTTCTTCAGGGTAGGGACTGTCTTTATATCCCCAGTGCCTGGCACATAGTATTTACTTAAGAAATGTCTATTGAGTTGAATTGAAACTTTGATGTCACTTGTTTTGTTCTGCTATTAAGATAGAATGATGTAGTAAGCAGAGCACAGGACTCTGAGTGGGAAAGATCTGTTTGAATGTTTCTTTAGACACTGGCTATGTGACGCTGCATAAGTCACTTAATCTCTCTGAGTCTCACTCTGTACCTTTATAAAACGAGAATAAAAATGGCATTTACATGAAAGGAATATTGAGAATAAAATGGAATCATGTGAGCTAATATTGTTATTAAAAACGAGATTTAAGGAAAATTATCATTATAGTTATTACTACTAATGATAGATGCCTTTTCCTTTGAACTCTGGTTGGTCTGGTAAAATCAAATACATTGGTAGGGGCTCATGAGCTGTGGTTTTTAGTGGATGTTGACCCATAAAGTATCTCAATACTGGAGTAGTTTTCTGGAGACCATGTGAGTATAGCCCTGGAGATAGTGTAAGCATTTGGCATGCCTTTGTCTACTTCTCAGTATGCAACCACAGGGTAGAAAAGGACAATGCTTACCTCAAAACCCAACTCAGCTCTGTCAGTAGCCTTGGATTTTTTATGAATCTATCTATCCATCCATCCATCCATCCATCCATCCATCCATTAACAAGCATTTATTAAGATTTTTTCCTTTCTATTTCCTTTCCCCCATGCTCTTCTGCGCTTTGTGTCTGTCTTTGTCTGTTACCCATGTAAAGATGCAGTACTCTGCAGCAAGGGAGCATGGCCAAATTACTTGGTGGAAATGTAGATTCCTAGGCAGTGAGGGCATACTGGTTATCTATGATACACTTCTTCTTTCCTCTTTGGGAGAGTAACATTTATATCTAGGCTTCCTGTAAAGGTGAAACCTAGGGCAATTAGTGATGAGTTTTTACCCCATGTTTGGATGTACCTCTCATTAAAATTTTTTTCTGTGTCCATCCAAGTTTAAGATTTTAATTTTGTCATAATAATAAAGCCTCAAATGTGCTTAAGAGGTCTCTATTGTAGCTAATACAAACCTTATCTGAGTGTGAAATGAAAGGCTTTGATTTTTGTGAAAGGAATTTCAGGCATCAGTGGGTGGCTAGACAGTAGAAGAGGAATTTTTTTTCTCAGAGGGGTAATTCCCTGAGGTTTCATGAAATTGGCCACTTATACAGGACTACTGTGGTGTAGGCTTGGTCTTGCTCAGGTCTCCAGATCTTACAAACACTGCTATGATATGTGTCAGTACATATGATTCTTTTTAGCCTCTGAATAGTGTAAACTTCTAGAATCAAAGGACAACGTCAGAAAATATCACTGTTCAAGGGTCAGCTTTATACAGCCAAATCCAGAGGGGTTGCATGCATCACAGAAAAACCATTCGATTAAGAATCAAAGGATCTGAGGTTTGAATGTCAGCTCTGCTTTTTGACTGCCTGAGTGACCTTCAATAAGTCTCTTCATTTCTGTGGGAGAATTGGACGGGAGAATAGTTCCCTTTCAGTTCTACATCCTTTGAAAACTAAAAGGAACAGGATTAATCATCTGCAGAAATAACCCAGACTGAGATGGTTTTTTAAACTTGTTGTTTCCTAATTTCTACAGAAGAGACCAGTAAGATTCCCCAAAAAGGAAGCCTTGATTTGAAAGGTAAAAACAAGTCACAAAACTGTAATTTAGGAAATGATAATATGTTATGAAAAAACCCAGTTGAGACAGAAATTTTTGGTGCATAAGCAAGAATGCCCAAATAAGAATGTTGGAGAGTAAGAATTTGTCAGTGTGTCTTTGGCCTTGTCCAGGAGAAAGGCCCCTCTGAGTCTGACTTGGGGCCACTGGATCTGATTCTTTTGATAGAAAAGTCTCTAGAATAGAGAGGAACAGTTTATGAGGCTTGATGGAATTAGCCCTTATTACCATCTGACTAGAGAGTCAGCATGGCCACCATATTAGCTCAGTGAACATGAGCAGATTGTTAATCCCTCAGTGAGGCCAGGCAACTCCAAGACTGAAAGCTTGGATCTGTATCTACGGAAGAAGTTTCCACACCTAGAGTTCCCTTAACAGACTAAATTGTGGAACTGGACCAGAATTAATCTCTTTCTTTTTCTGATTCCATATGAACCATGGAAATGTTGGATTATAGAATTTAATGCCTTGAAAAACTCCCTTCCCCCTCCTTGGCCCCCCACAGGGTTTGGGGGTGGTCATGATGACACTGTAATGATTATTACAGGTGCCAGTGACTGGTACTAGGTCTTGGGCCACATACATCTGGCATTTTGAGGTAATAAACTGTTATTCAAGTCAATAAGTCAGTCTCTTGTGAGTTTGGTTAGCGTAATTGATTTTTCACTGCCTGATTACCTCTGGGTAAATTGATAAAATTGAGTTTCTGAGCCTTTAGGGTTGAAGGCTAGACTCTAGAAACTTGTTCACTTTACCAAAGTACTGGCACCCTGTGAGGCCCAGTCTAAGCTGCTCAAAATTCTTTCTTCAGCATCATTTTTCAGCTGGAACATGATAATAAGTCATTCTTATATAGCACTTTGAGGTTTACAACTACTCTCCCCACAATGTAGTAGGGTAGATAGTGCAAACTTTATTTTACTCACTTAACAGTCAAGGAAACCGAAAAGGATCAAGTGCCTTGGCCAAGGCCACCTAGCCAATAAGTATCAGTCCTGGGAATCAAACACAGATCTTATTCCCAAATCCAACACTTGTCATTCTTGCCAATTTTCAATGTGTTTGGTACCACTGTTTAGAAGCTTGGTTGGTTTCAGGATCCATGCCATCTATTCTCCAACCTCTGTCTAGATATTCCATTATTAATACCTGGGAATAGCTGGAGTCCCAGGCCCACAGCTCAGACTCCTGCTGCCCTTGTGGTGCTATTCTATCACCTAGATGGCTGCTGGATTTCCATTCTGACCTTGGACCCCAATGGTCTGCAGAATTATAGAATTTCAAAGTTGGAAGGGTCATTAGAGGCACACACCAAGCTCCCAGTGTCACAAAGATGGCTCATGATCTCTACCCAGGCCAGACAAAAGCATAGAAATTAATACCAACTTATGAATGGTGTGATTCTAGAAACTATGTTGCCTCCAAATACCTCCCCCAGTACCCTCCGTATCACAGTGCCTGAAATTTCATTATTTACACACAGTTATCCAGGTTTGTCATTTTCCCTTGTTAAAATCCCGCTAGGCCCAATACAAGCCATTCTAGATATCTGGGCTAGAATGTAACGAGATACTTGTGGGCCATATAACATTGAACAAAGTTGAATTTTTTCATTGATAAGAGGGAGATTCAATAGGTAATTAACATGGATTTAGGTGGATGTGGGTACCTTTTGCCTTTGTACCTGTTGCAGTGGCAGCCTCTGATGAGATAGGTATGTTGATTTGCAAGGCAATGGAGATTCTGTCAAGTCTGAGGAGCCCCAACCCTTCATAAGTCTGGGTTTTCCATGCCTTTGGTGACCAGAAAGCAAAGGCAATGTCTTGGGCCCTAGCCTTTAGGATTAATCAAATCCTAAGGCTTCTTTGGTCTTTAAAAAGAAACCAGTCAAGGCTATATGAGAGATGCAGTACTGCTCCTTATACCTCAGATCCCAAGAAGGATAATAGTTTCAAAACAGAAGATTTTATCAGATTAGCTCATTGTCAATTAGGAAGGTGAGAGCAGTTTCCTCAGGGATTAGACACGCGAAAACAAATTTTAAATTTTAGATTAGAAGGCACTTCCTGAGGAATAGCAAGTTGGGATTGTGAGGATGCTACAGTGGAGGTCGCTGGGTACCATGGGAGTATTGGGTGTTTGGGGGAAAGATGGGAGGAAGCTGGGCATATAAAAGAGACTAACCCACTGAATGCTACCAAGGACCAGCTTTAATCCAATCATGCCCTATAATTTAGCTATTTGATATTAAGGGACATTGGGCATCAAGCATAAAGAGTTTCTTTTAGGCAGACACAAATAGTATATGCTAGCTTATTCCCCTCTTATTTTTCATAGGCTACACAGGCCATGCTCCAGAGGTTATCTCACTCATTCCCCAGTGTGGTTGTATGGGTGAGAATAGGGATAGTGTTTTTAAAGACTTCCAGGGTTTCAATATTTTACAGTTTTCAGTGGTTTATCTAGTTAGGAAATTCTGCTTGTTAATTAAGTCAGGATCTTTCATTCTGAAACTTAACTAATTTTCTTCTTTATTCATTTTTTCTCTTCAGGCACACTTTTGTATCTTTTCCCCTTTAAACACTGGAGACATGCGTTCACAGACTGCTTGATAATCTATGATTTTAGGAAAATCACTTTAATAATAATTTTGTTGTTGTTGAGTCATTTTGGTCATATCCAACTCCATGACCCCACGGGGGATTTTCTTGGCAAAGATATTGGAGCGATTTGCTATTTCTTTCTCCAGCTCATTTTTTCAGATGAGGAACTGAAGTAAAAAGGATTAAGTGATTTGCCCAGAGTCACATAGTTGGTAAACATCTGAGGCTAGATTTGAATTCAGGTCCTCTTACATCCAGGGTCAGCACTGTATCCACTGTACTGCCTAGCAGCCCAATAATAATAGTCACTGGCATTTATATAGTGCCTACTACATTCCAGGCATGGTACTAAGAGCTTTACAAATATTTCATTTGGTCCTCATAACTCTGGGAGGTAGGTCTTACTATTACCCCCATTTTACAATTGGGGAAACTGAGGCAAATAGAGTTTAATTGACTTGGCTAGGTTCACAAAGCTAAATGAATGTGTCAGGTTGGATTTGGCCTCAGTCTTCTTGATTCCAGGTCCAGAACTCCATTCACTGTGAAACCTTGCTGGGTCCCAGTTTCCACACTGTGAGGAGAAAATGTTGGAGCAGATGATGTCTAAGGTCCTTCCCTGAGCTAATGTTCCAAGGTTCTATGATGTCACATCTAGCTATTTGACTGACCCTAGTATAGTGATGGATTCCAGGATTGGCACTGGAAATGATGGCATTACTAGGAGTGGTCTCTTGTAGATACTTAGACCAAAGGCATGGCAGTTGAAGCACAGATCCTGGTTTATTATGTTTGGTTCTTCTCCCTCCTACCCCACCTGGAGTACATTTTTTAGAATCACTTGAACATGAGAGCTAGAAGTGACCTTAGAGATTATAGGAAGCTAGTCCTTCCTAACAGAGATTGGAAGAGATTTATACACTATTTTGTGGATATTCATATTTGTATAGAGGGTGGGAAGCCTGAAGCTGTGTAGAGCAGACTTTGGGAAGAATTTATTTAAAATTGATTTATTTACTTTTAGTTTACAAGATTCAGTTTCGCAATACCTTGAGTTTCAGATTTTCTCCCTTCCTTTGGGAAGAATTAAAAAAAACCCATTATGTCAACTCCCAACTTTCAGGGTGTAGGTCCAGTCAAAGCAGCCTTGCATTGGGGTTCTTGTGGTGGTCTCTGAAGGGGAACTTTTATTGTCTCCCAGGTGAAAGGCTGCTCATAAGTTGTTCTTTTCTAGGAAAAAGTGTAACCATGAAGGTGTAGTGAGCAGTCGCCTGAGTGTTCCTCCCTTCCCCTCCTTTTGGAAAGAGAGAGGAGTAAAGATCCTCACAGATCATGCCTATCTCTGCTTACTGGGGCAATTTTGGATCAGGACCTTCTCTCTTAGCCCATTTTTTTCCCTCTGACTTCTCCTCTCCCCTCACCTGTGCCAGGAACCGAAAAGAACATAGGTACAGTAGCCTGTGACTCATTTACATCCAGAGGGAGAAAGATGTCTTGGACTCCATTTTAAAGTTCTCTGATTATTAGGCAATTTACTAGTTTATTAACAAAAATTAAAATAAATCAATATCAACTCCCTTAGTCCCCAAGTTAGAGACTTCTCTTGTCTGACCATTGCTTAGGAAGAGAGATCTCTACCCTAAATTAGGAAGCAAACTTTTTAACCAGTTTTCTGTTATGTAGTTAGAAAATCAGCCTTTTCCCACAATAGCACCCACTGACCATGACCAAAATATACAAAAGGAACACACATGTCTGGGTCGATCACTAATGTTTTTTTTCTGTGAAGAAAAAATAAGATCAGAATAATAAAACAGGAGCATCTTTAATCAACAAGCAAGTGGGAAAGGGGAACGAATAAAGTAAGGTAAGAGAAAACCTGATTGTCTTTTTTCAGCTCCTGGGAGGGGATGTTCAGTTCTATCAAGGCAGCTAAGTGGCATAGTAGACAGGTGCTGGATCTGTAGTCAGGAAGACATGAGTTCAAGTCTGACCTTAGACACTCACTAGCGGTGTGACCATGGGTAAATCACTGCAGAGCTATCTCCCTCAGTTTCCTCATTTGTAAAATGGGGGTCATAATAGTACCTAGCTCCCAGGGTTGTTGTGAGGATCAAATGAGATCATTTTTGTAAAGCACTTAGCACACAGTACCTGGTGCATTGTAGGTGCTGTATAAGGGAAGGTGTCCATCTTTTTGATCCCCGTGGATTTATTTTTTCCTGGATGCTCCTCAGTTGCTGTTGCTGTCACCATTATTAGCTCTCCTGGCCCCTTAGGTACTCAGAAATACTGGGGTAAAAAAGAACCCACCTACTTACACTGCAGCTGCCACCCTGGTAGACCATTCAAGTACTCAGAGGACCCCTTATTTAAGCATAAGGGGGCTGTGTGTGCCTGTGCTATATTTTGTCCTCATAAGTTATGGGTATCTGCATTAGTATATCTGGATGTGACTCAAAAGGAGGCATGAAAAAATATCTCTAGAGTGTCCTTCACTCACCCTTCTCAAAGGGGAGCCTGATTCTTGCCAGGAAGGAAAAAAAGGAGGTTGGGACCAGAGGTTGACAACTACATCCTTCTTAGAGAGAGGGGATATCAGGCAAGAATTATGTCTATTTGCCCTCCTTAATTATTGTTAGTCTCAGGAAAATAATTTTTAGTTTCAAGCTGAGCCCTTGATCAACACCCTTTGAGGATGGGAAAGGAATACTTCTGACTACATATCCAAAGCTTGATTCCCATCCCCCCAAAATGCCAGTTGACAGCAAACAGAAATCAGAGAAAGCATGCAGATGAGAATATATACTAGACAATATGAAGAGTGAATGAACTCTTCCTTTGGGAGTGAAATATCTCTGCTCAAACAAGAATGTTATCAGATCTTACCCAAGGGAAATTTCTCCAAGTCTCTAGTATTATAAATTGGGGATAGGAACATGATGGGGAATCAGCTCCTCTCATATCTGCTTCTCTCCAGTCTTTCTCTCCCTTTTGGGACCTGAAGATTGTCTGAAACCTTGTATCTTTTCTTGAAACTGGAAGCCAGAAGACCAGGATCTCTATTCTCCCAAGATTTCACCAACTCTATTCCTTATGCAGCCATAGACTATTGAATAATCAACTTCCACAAATGAAGGGAGTTCTGTGCAGATGACCTTTGAGACATGGGTTACATAAGGAAAAGAAGCACAAAACAGAGACAAAGACAGCCAATTCATCTGGTGCTGGATTGCCTGGTTAAATAACTGAGTCCCTAGCCTCAATGAGATTGACATGATCTGAGAATAGGGAAGGATCCTGTCTCCCCACCCTTCACTGGAGTCATATCTTGCTACCTCATCTGGAATGCAGAAGCAAAGAGGATCAGTCAAAATTACCTTTTCTTTTAACTGCTCTGTGACCCTGTCTCCTGGCTGCTGTTATGGAGTAGACAGAATGGGAAGGAGATGACCAAGGGACCACTCAAGTTCTTTCATGTCACATTAGAATGCCAAGTCCTTTCAGAAATGAGTCATTGTAAGACCACAGGCCAGTGGGACTCAGCCTGATGGCTGAATAAGCCTTCTCAGCTGAAGAGCCTGCTACTGGCCTGGATCAGTTCCTCATCCCCCAGGAAGGAGCTCAAATATACAGGTGTGAAGATTATGTCCTCTAAGCTTGGTGACCATGGCCAGTGAACAAAGAAGTGCGCAATGTCCTCTGGGGAAAACAATTAGGAAGCTTCTGATAAAGATTTGTATTTGGGGCAATAAAGATGGAGCTCTATTTTCCACCACTCCCAGAGTCCCACCTCTTTTGTGCACCCTCTCACAGTCTCTGGGTAGACAGCTCTTTCTCAGCCCTGCTGGTGAACAGCAGAGCTCCCCACAACTGGCCCCCCACAAGTCACCACATAGCTGGAAATGCTTTTCCTCCAACCTTCCACATTGTTAACTGGATGCCAATTGAGAATATCTGTGCATAGTCTGCATAGCCTCCAGCAAGGGCAAATTTGAGCATGATTCTTTTACAAAAAGAAAAAAAAATTGGTCAAAAGAGGCTAGAAGGCTTTGGAGATTATAGTCCCATAACTGGTGAATCCCTCTGAGAGACTCAACATATCATTGGTGCAGTGTGTACCTAGGGTAGTCATAGGCAAACTTATGAAATCTGGTTTTTCTTTGGGTCATTTCCTTCATAATTTCTGTGCTCTTTCCTTCCCACTCCTCTGCTATCATGCCTCCTCTTTCCCTCCTCCCCCAGCAGGCTTCCATTCCCTTTTCCCTTCATACTCTCCTTATTCTCCGCCTTTTCTTCATTATATATATGATACATGATACATTTTCCCCCCAATTTTTAATATTTTATTTATTATTTTAAGTTAATATATACATAATATTGAGGGCATAGGATCTGATTAAGTAGAAGGAGGTAACCACATTTTATGGAGTGGATGAAACGATAGACCTGGAGTCTTAAATTCTAGATTTATCTTCCAGCTGTCACCAGTTAGCTCTGTAACTCTAGCATAAAGTGGTGCATGTTTGCTCCACTACTTTGGGGTAGCATTTCCCTGATTAGGCTTCAGATAGCTGAGAGCACTTCGAAGAAGTAGGTACCAGGCATATTGTGGTGTCAAGTATAAGATTAGAAGCCACAGCCATCTGAGTATGAAAAAAGATACCTTTAGGTCAATTGCACTCATTGTCTTCCCATTATATCCTGCCGCTAATAATTTTTCTTATATTGAGTTTAAAAAGGAGAATGTTAAGGGGAAAGTGTATACATGTGTGCTTACATTTGGGAAGCTTCTTCTTCTTTTTTTTTTTTAAATAAATATTCTCTCTTGTTTTCAACCCTTGCCCTAGAGGGTGTGTGTGTGTGTGTGTGTGTGTGTGTGTGTGTGTGTGTGTGTGTGAGAGAGAGAGAGAGAGAGAGAGAGAGAGAGAGAGAGAGAGAGAGAGAGAGAGAGAGAGAAAGAGAGAGAGAGAAAATCTTTAAGGGGCTGTCACTCCAGAAAACCTGGATACAAACCATACAAATAACCATGGTGTTAATTATGGTATTAAGAAGCATAGACTTTGTGGATTAACATTTAAAGGGATAAACTGTAGGCTACAGTAACAAGAGAAAAGGGTACTGGAGTCCCCTTTGTCCTTCCTTTTTCCTTCCTCTGTGTTCTTAGAGGGAAGAGTGGGAAAGAGATAGGTGAGCAAGTGATAGAGACTAGGTGGTAGCTTTTATAGTGGCTGGCTCCTGCTAAGAAGCAGAGGAAGGCTTCTCATACTAACTACGTGCCTATTTACATGCCCATCAGCTCTTAGCAGTCTCAGGTTTGTATCTGGTTAGCGCCTGATCTCCATCAATTTTGCTTTGTTTCTTAGCTCTCAGTCATCACCAAAGAGTCCTGGGTTGTGGAGTGAGTTGGAAAGGGGAGGATGAGTTCTAACCTTACCCTTTCTCCCCCTCCTCTCAGTCTGCTGTAGCTGCTGCTTCTCTTAGACAGAATAGAAACCTATGTGACATGTCCTCATTTGCTTCTTTTTGGAAAGAGTCTCATTTTCAAAAGTCAGTGAAAGGGGAGGGCATTTCACCTTCTGAAGCATGCATGCTCTTTTTGTCTTTAGCTGATGCATCCCTTAGCTCCCTAATTCAAGCTTCACTTTCCTTAAAAGGAGAGGTTGTATTAGAAGGCTGAGGGGTCTCTTCCACTTCAAATATTCTTTGATTCTATGAAGGTGAATGAGCATTGTGAACACAGACTAAGAGGCCTCCAAACAAGGAAGCATTTGGAGTCAGGGAGGAGACCAGTTTGAACTGGGAGATGAAGGTTTAGGTAGAGGACCCACATGAAAGATAAGGCTATAAAGATGGGGTTGGGTCAGATTGTACAACTCACTCCTATCACCTCAGTCCAGCTTTGGTTTATATATCCAGCTGTCATCATTTCCTCCCTAAAGGTTGAGTCTAGCTTGATTCAAGTTCCAAAGGGTGTTTACTGTTGAATACATGGTGCTTTCCACCCTGTTTCACCTCAGAAGCCCTATAGAAGGAGACATCTGGGCATCAACTCAGGCTCCAGTAGCCACTCCTCCATGTCAGATTGTCAACCAAGTGCCTAGAGTTAACTGTAGGTGGCCACCTTTTGGTGTCATGCCAATATCAGACTAATGAAGTCTGGAATGTTTCATGTTTGTCACCATCCAAAGTTAACTGGACTCCAGCTGGAGAGCTAACAATAATGAGCTCCATGCCAGTAGCACTAAGGCCTCACATGAAAGCAACTACTATATACAGCGTAGCCCTGCTAAGTGGCTTGTGTCTCTGTGTGTTACCAGCACACACACACACACACACACACACACACACATCATTTGGATTTCCTTCATCCTCTAATGGTCTGCCAGTGCCGATAATTGGAGCTCATTGCTATCGGCATTTGCATCTAGGAAACTGTCATTTAAACATTCTTGTCAGCAGGAGTTTGGAAATAAATTGCTACAGGGTTGAAACAGATGATGGAAGGAAAAAAAAAGAAACATCTGAAACTGGGGATGACAGTTGTCTGGGAACCCAGGGTCATATAGATAACTTTTTCATGACTAAAGGAGAGTTTATGAAGGAGAAGAAATCAACATATTCAAACTGAACCAATGCTTTTCTCTCCTTCACTTGTCCCTCCTTCAAACTTTCTGTGGTCATCATCATCCTCCCAGTCACTGAGGCTTGACACTATGTAATCATCTCTGTTTTATACCTCATATCCAATGTCTTACCAAGTTCTGATGATCCTGTCTCCACAGAAGCTATGATATTCATCCTCTTCTCTCCACTTTTTGTCAATCTATAATTATTTATTAAGTACTTACTAAGTGCTAAGCTCTGGAGATACAAAAAATAAAACCCCAAACCAAAACCCAACCAGTTTATGCCCTCAGTGAGTTTCCATTATGTTGGGAAGGATAAGTGGTAATTCAATCCAAAACATACACATAGTAAACAAAGTAATTTGAGAGGAGAAGGGTTGAACCAACAGCTAGGAGGAATCAAGTGGGACCTCACATAGAAGGTAGTATTTGAAATTAGATTTTCAGGGAGCTCAGATTATAAGAAGTAGAAATGAGGGTGTGTATTCCAGTTGTGGGGGTGAATCTTTGCAAAAGCACAGAGATGGAGTATGGAATGTTGTGTGGAAGAATTTGGTGGTCTATGATTGTGGAGAGTAGAGCTGGGCTAAACCATTTTATTCATTCTCTTTCCCTTTTCTGTAGGTCAGAGATTCTTTAAATTTTTTTAAAATTTATTTTTCATTTAAAATATATTTTTCCAATTATCAAACATTTATTCTTTTTCTTGACATCCTGTCCCTTCTTCCTCCCTTTCCCAATCAATCCTGGGGGAAAAACCCCAACAATTTGGAATAATTAAATCTAGTCAAGTGAAACAAATTACTGTATTGTTAATATCTCAAAGTGGTCTGCATATTAGAATATAAGCTCTCATTCAGAAGGGGGCTAGCATTCTTCTTCATTGGTCCTTGGAATCATGATTGATCATTGTTAATTTTTACAATATTGATATATAGTATAAATTGTTCTCATGATTCTGCTCACTTCAACCTGTCTCAGTTCATATGAGTCTTCCCAAGATTCTTTGAAATCTTCTTTATTCGTTTCTTTTACTATGATAGTATTCCATTACATCCATGTGCCATAATGTGTTTGGCCATTCATCAATTGTTAGATACTCCTTTGGTTTCCAGTTCTTTGCTACTAAAAGAAAAAAGATGCTATAAATATCTTTGTACATATGAGATTTTTTTTTTCCTTTTTCTTAGCTGTCTTTGAGGGCAGACACCTAGTAATAATATCATTGGGTCAAAGGGTATGCACAATTTAAAAAATTTTGGGGGCAAATTACTTTCCAAAATGGCTGGAACAATTCACTGTTTCACTAACAGTACATCCATGTGCCTGTTTTTCCCATAGCTCCTCCAACATTTATTATGTTCCATTTTTTTCAGCTTTGTCAATCTGATGAGTCTGAAGTAGAACCACAGAGCTACTTTAATTTGCATTTTTATGGTGATTTGAAGTATTTTTTCATATGGCTTCTCAAGGGAAGACAGTTTGACTTTCTTCCCTTGAGAACTGCTTCCCTGGTCATATTCTTTGATCATTTATCAACTAAAGGAATGGTTTTTATTCTTATACATTTGAATCAATTTCTTATATGTCTTGGAAAGGAAACCTTTATTAGAGGAACTTGCAACAAAACATTTTTCCCTAGATAACTTTCTCTTCTATTCTTGTTTGTGTTGGATTTATTTTTTTAAATTAGCTTCATATCATCAAAGCTGTCTACTTAACCTTTTGTGATCTTTTTGGTTTTTTTGGTCATGAATACATTTCCTAATCATAGCTCTGAAAGAAAAGTTCTTATTTATGCTTCTAATTTGTTGATGATATGATCTTTTCTATCTAGATCATGTATCCATTTGGAGCTTCTCTAAGCACATAGTATAAGGTGTATGTATAAGGTGTTGGTAAAACTACTGTCCCATACCTCCAGAAGATTTTCTCAGATATGTCCTACTGCAGTAGCTAGGGTGTTTGGTTTTATGGAACACTAGGCTATGAACTTAGTCTGTTTTCTTACAATGTGTACCTGATCTTTTCCATTGATTATCCTATTTTGTATTCAATAGAAACATGTTTTGATAATTACTACTTTATAGTATCATTTGAGATCTGGCTCTGCTAGCATTCTTTTCTTCCCACTTTTTCATTATTTCCCTTGAGATTCTTGACCTGATGATACACCAAACACTCTCCATCTCTCTTTCTTGAGATGTAGGGAAAGCTTGTTACTAGGCTTGGGCTTGTGGTCACTCTGTGTGTTCAGAATCTGGATTTTAGGCACTCTCTTGGATACCTAGAAGTAGAGAATAGATTTATTGTTCCTATTTGGGGGATGGGAGTTGTGACCTTCAATTATAACTGTGTGTTTTCCAGGGATAAATGCTATCATTTTTCTCACTGGATCCTAGTACACATTTCGTCTTGACATTCACGATGGGCTATATACCACGTGATATACAGCACCTTAGCCAATGATAAGAATAGCCTCAAATGCAAGAAAATGAGGTTTGTGCCATGTAGAAAGTAACATCATATGTTAATGTCTCCTAGCTGAGGACATAGTCACCTAGTTTGTTAGTGCCTGAACCAATGTGATCTGAGAATGGTAATATGTTTGACCTATGTATCTTTAGACTTTGACTGGGGGAATTCTGAGCCATGTTATGAGATCAGAGCATCATATATTGAGAACTACAAAGAACCTTAAAAGGCATGTGGTACAACCCTTCATTTTGCTAACAAGGAACAGAGGAACAGAGAAGTCAGTGGTTTGCTCGAAGTCATAAAGGTAGCAAGTAACAGAGTCAGAATTCAAACCCAGGTATTCTGATTCCCAATCTTTCCATTGTATCTCATGATTTCACAGCCCAGAGTATTAAAAGACTTACTAGTTGACACTCACTAAACCTTCACTATGAGGTGATCTATTGATATATCCTTCTTGGACAGCATGATTACCCTTTCATGCTTCATTGGGACCATTCCTCCAGGTAGGTACATGGAAGATCAATGTAAAAGAGACTGGACACATAGCCTTGAAGTCTTACTTTTGGAGGAAATGGTTTCAGGAGGTTTAGAAAATGGCTTCACCATTGCTTTTTAGCATTTTCTCTATGCCTTTTTTCTGGAGCTTGTGTCTATTAGCAACATCCCTGAGGACAAGGTCAATTCTGAGACCTGAGATGACTAAAACATAAGAGTTATCATCACACAGAACACAAGATGGCACTTAGAAATATTTCATTAAACCTTATTGTGAATTTGGATCACTCATTTCCCTCTCCCAAGGACTTTAGTATTTCCAGCCATGCTATTCAGTCTATAGGCATTTATTAAATGTTTACTGTATGCCAAGAACTATGCTAAGCTTTAGGGATAGCAAGAAAGGCAGAAACAGTCTCTGCCTGCAAGAAGCTTATAGTCTCATGGGGTGGGGAGTGGGGGGGAAATCTATAAATAAGTCGGTAAATACAAGATATATATAGAGTAGTTGGAAGATAAGCTGAGAAGTGAAGGCTTCAGCAACTGAAAGGACTAGGAAAGAATCTTGCAGTCTTATCTGATTATAAATTAGTCATAAATTAGGTATGGGGAAGAGTGGGGGAAATTTTGGATTTGGTAATAGAAAGCCCACATTTACATTTTGGTGCTAACACTTCCTAGCTATGTAACCCTGAGTTAAGAAACTTTACCTTCTTGAACCTTAGTTTTTTCATCTGTAGATGGGGATAATATTTATACTCTCTCACTGTCATAAGTATCCAAGGAGATGTGGACGGGAGGACTTAGACTATAAATCCAAATAGAAAAATAAGCTGTTCTTCTCTTTCTGTAGTGACAAAAAACTATAAACTAAGGGAGTGCTCCTCATTTGAGAAATGACTGAATAAATTATGGCATATTACTATAATGGCATACTACTGTGCTCTAGGAAATGATGAAAGGGAGAAACCTGAGAAGAATTATATGAACTGATGCAGAGTGGAGTGGAACTAGGAAAATAATGTAAACAATACAACATTGTAAAGACAGACAACTTTGAAAGACTTAAGAACTCTAATGAATGAAATCACCAACAATGATTTCAGAGGACTTACAATTATTCATGTTACCCACCTCCTGATGGAGAAGTGATGGAGTCAAGATATTGAACAAGACATATATTTTAGACATACTTAGTGTGGGGATTTGTTTTGTTTAATTATGCATATTTGTTATAAGTATTTCATTTTTCTTTTAAGGAAGGAGAGATGAGAGAAAATATTCATTAATAGAAAAATAAAAGTTAAAAAAAGAAATCCATGACAATGATGATCATGTTGTGGTCATCTTTGTTAACCTTCTAATGTCATACTCCCAAGCCAGTGCTCTCTATTCACTGTGCCACCTAGCCACCCCTCCTTTCGTGTTTTGATGGGAGCCAGGAGAAAGGTTAAGGAGTAGGAACACACATGGTATAGATGTGAGTAGTGAATGGAGGGCCAAAAGTTGTGCAAAGGGTCCTCAGAATGATTGAATTTATTGATAGGTATGGGACAAAAAAGACAATCTTCAACTTCACACTTTTTAGCTGAGAGTTGTCAGATTTGCCTCAGGTGGATTGGGACAAGTGGAAGCTGTGCTTGGAAGTATTTTTCACATTTGGTTTCAACAACATGAAGCTCTGGTTTTAGTGATTTCTGTAAGGTTTTTGTATTTATTTATTTTTATTAACAATACTGATCTCCTTATGTAATCATCCCTGTAGAATAAATACCTGAATTTGACTTGTCATTTTGATGAACCACATATTTTATCAACTTAAAATTTGATTTGTGAAGAAAGTTTTCACCGTATTGAAGAAATTCCTTTCCTTGTGAGTGATTCACTTAGATCCTCTGCTTTGCCCTGTCTATGGCTATACCAAGCATAAATGCATCATGCATCTGTCACATAATTTTGTGATATTCTTTCAGTTTTTCCCTCAAACTGGGGTTTTCCCAAGGGAAAAGGAGTAGTCCCTCTTTTGTGTCTTAGTTACCCTGTGCACACGATAGCACTCTGACAATGTAGGTTGCTTATTCCAAGGTGTTTATTAAGTCAGAGGATCTGGGTCCAAATTTCACCTCTTCTTGCTACCTGTGTGACTTTGGACAAGTCACTTACCTTCTCTGTGCTTCACACTCCTTATTTGTAAAACAAGAAGCTTGGACTAGATGGTCTGTGAGCGTCTTCTAGCTCTGGATCACATGATCTATATGACTTCATGGCCAGCTTGATCTAACACATATTTTGAAGAGGAGTTAGGTTGGGGGCTGGCTACTCTTTATTTTCCCTGTGACCTCATTTATTCTGAGAAGCCAATGGAAGCTCCCTTCTTCATTACTACCATTTCAAAATCACTACTTAACCATCCCCTATCATAGCATCTCTACTTTAGATATCAGCTTTTGGGAGCCAGTTGCAATTTTTAGTTTGTTGACATTTTTTATTAAAGCTTTTTTTTGTTTGCCTTTTTTCATTTAGTTTTTTTTTAGTTTGAATCTTTAAAAAAGAGTCTTTTTAAAACTGATTTTTCTGCCATTTTTGCATAAAACATAATGGGGTTTGGGATCCATTTTTCATGAGTTGGGAGAAATTACAAAATGTTATTTATACCTTGATTTATGAATTTTTGCCTAATGAACTGTTTTCAATGTACTATTTTCTTTTTTAAATTGAGGGATGGTATAGGAGCTTTGTTCCTAGAGAATTTCTTAATTGCAGTCTCACTATATGAGGTTAACCATGGCAGACATAATTCTGTTCAATTAAACAGACTTTTATCAAGTACCTACAACATGCAAGACAATTTTAATTTATAGACTGTACTATTCCTTAACTCACAGGCATATATCATCACTGGAAGAATATTGATATTAAAAACATGAGTCTTTGTTTTAGAGAGAAACTTGGGACATTAAAAATTCTGCACGGTTCCCCAAAGTTCATTGTTCATTTGCAGTGCCTGTCCAAGATATATGTGCCAATGAACAATCTCTATGAATTGTCCATCTAATTATGTATGATAATCTTATGTGGGAGTCTGTAAGGGGTCAGACAATTTTGCCCTAATTAAGCCAATTGTAGGGTGGCATACCTTAGGGGAGAGAATACTGAGATAGCAAAGAAAGGGGGGCTCATACCAGTTTAGTTATTAATAGGTTTAGTAGGGCTAATTAGGTCAATTGGGTTGTTTAATGGTGTTTGCTCACAAGAGACCATTCATGGCTTGCACCATCCTCAGCCTAGGCTAGGTATTATATAGAAACAGAACAAAGAAGGTAGAGTGCTAGAGATGGCCCTGGGTCATATGCAAATTTTCCAGTGGGATAATTGTGTTAATTATGTTGTTTACATTTACTCAAAATAGTTTACATTTTTCAGTGGAGTTATAGTCACATTCCCATTCTGATCTACCTGAGGATAGAATCTACACTTCAATTACTTCACAGAGATTTCAATGGGTGACCTTATGGGAGAAAGTGGGTAAGAACAAGAATGCATGTAGTAGTTCCCCAGAACCCCAATGTCCCAGGGTAACATGTTGGCCATTGGTCCAGACTGGCAGTAGCTCTTCTCCAGTTAAAGAACTCAGAGTGTTTCCATACTAAAGGATCTATGCCATTGCTCTTCCAAGTATATGCCCTTGTTGAAAAATGGTCTTTTGTGGTAAGGTTTGGGGAACTAGAAACAAGGATGCATACTACGAGGAAGAGGGATAGTTCATACCTCGTTTTTCATTGAATGCACAAGCAAAAGTCATATCCTGACTCTGGTAACCAAAAGATTGAGGAGGGTTCTAAGCACTGCATACTCACCTACCCCCAAATCTGGATAATAGTTATTTTTCGTCCTCTTGAGTTTTCCTGTGTTAGGGTAAATTCTTTGAGTGATTATGGAACTCATTTAGAGTCATGTAATGTCACAGTCTATAAAGAATTACTTACTTTTACAAGTCATTCAAAGGGAAATGGAGAAGTGTGTGATGGTTGTGAGTAGGTTATAGCCTGTGACCAATGAAGAACTGTAGAGAATAAGTAGCATAAAGGGTGTCTGTCATCAAATCCACGTATGCCTGGAAGAAGAAGAGGGTTGGTCTTATAGCAAGGGTTGGGATAAGTGAGGGACAGCCCTCCTAATTCCTTGGGATCTGTGCAATGTTAAGACCTCTAGAAGAAGGCTCTGTAGGGGAGAAGATGAACAATAGTTGCATAGGTTGAGAAAGCAAGGGTGGGTTGTGAACCCATTGGAAGGAGGAAGGGAAGGGAATAAGAATTGAATAAGTACCCTCCATGAGCCAGGTACCAAGCTAGGTGCTTTACAAATATCTTATCCTCACAACAACCCTGAGAGGTCAGTGCTCCATGAAATTACTGAAGCAAGTACAAAGCACTATGTTAAATGCTGTATAAGGAAACAGAACAAAACTGGATCTGCCCTCACAGAACTTATATTCTCTTGGAGGTAGGCAAAGTGGCCATCTGGTTCTGGAATGGAGCCCCTCCTAGACCTTCCTCAGAAGGCCCAGATTTCAGTACTATAGTTAACTATTTTTTCTCTCTGCTATTATATATCTTTCATTCATTCACCAATTTATTCATTAATTTATTCATCTATTGATTTATCTACTCATTTGTTCATTCTTTCATTTTTTTTGAGGCAATTGAGGTTAAGTGACTTGCTCAGGGTGACATAGCTAGTAAGCGAGGTTAGATTTGAACTCAAGTCCTCCTGACTTCAGGGCTAGGGCTCTATCCACTGCACCATCTAGCTGTCCCTCATTCATTTATTTTTTAAGACTTTATCTCATTTATTTATTTTTAAAATTTTGAGCTCTAAATTCTCTTTGTCCTTCCAGCTCCTGCCCCATCCACTGAGAAGGCAAGCCATATGAAGTCATAACAAACATATTTCTATATTAGCACTGTTAGCACAAGTAGCACCCTCTGAACCTTTAGTGAGCACTAAGGTTAGCACTCTCCCAACTTCAGGAGAATTAGTAAAGGTTCGGAGTATAAATTTCTAATTTCTGAGGTCAAAGTCCTTTCTTAAAGAGTTAGGTTAAGTTTACATATGGCCAGAGTAAGTATACTTAGATAGTATTATTATCAGGTAATTTGAGGTATCAAAAAGTTCCCCTTCCCTATATTAGCACCACTAGTCTACTACAAATGCCTATAGTTCCTTGATTAGAAATTAATTTCAGACCCTTTGACTTGATAAAGTAGAACATCTCCACCATTCTCCTCTGTTATTTTATAGCTATTTAGTCCTCCTTAGTGTGAATGAGTTTATCAGATTCTTTGTTACTGATGTAGTGAACAGAGTGCAAGAGAATGAGGAACACATAATAATTGACATTTATATTAGTGATTGCAAATAGTATGGAGATTTTGTTTGCTAGTGGGAAGGAAGCATGACAAATGTAATTAGCCCCACCCGACCCCTTTTAGTCATGCTTCCTAGTTAGTTTGCATGGCATCCAGAGGTATCTGAGATCCAAAGGAATTCTTTCACTGCATTCTGTTGATGTTCAGTTATTTTTTTTCCTTCAGTCATGTCCAACTCTTACTGACCTCATTTGGGGTTTTCTTGGCAAGGATACTGGAGTGGTTTGCTATTTCCTTCTCCAACTCATTTTATGGATGAGGAAACCGAGGAAAACAGTTAAGTGAGTTGCCCAGCTAGTAAGTGTTTGAGGCCAGATTTGAACTCAGGAAGGTGAGACTTCCTGATTCCAGTCCCTGCACTCTTATCTACCACTCCATCTAGCTGCTCCTTGCTGCATTCTAGTCAGCCTTGTTGAGTTTTTGCTAAGTGGGTATGCTCCTGTGTGTGTGTTTTTTTCCTTTTGTTCTGTTTTTTCTTTCATATCATGACTAATATGGAAATATGTTTTAAAAAGTAAACTAGACTTGTGTTGTTTTTTTTTTTTTTTAAAGATGGTTTTGCCATGATGCTGACCCCCACACAACTTGCTTCAAGTCAGGTTTAGGATTCAAAGGGCACACACATGAGGTCGGAACCTTGTGTGTACTACATAGTACTTTAAGGTTTAAAAAAACACTTTCTCCACAAAATCTCTTTGAGGTAGGTGGTACCATATATTGCAAAATATTCTACATACCTTCTCTCATTTGTTTCTCACGAAAATCTTGTGAGATAGATATAATTGGTATAATAAGCTTGAGGAAACAGGCTCAGAGATGGTAATTTACCTTTGAACACACAAGTAGTAAATGGCAGAGGACAGTATCTCTTGACTTCAGATACTCTTCTACTAAAATCTTCTGCCGTACCCACTAAGTTCAACTTGAAGAGAAGCCAAGAGGGTACATTTTACAAGGTAATTGCCCCAATTTTAGCAAATCTACCACATGGAAATCTGGGTTTTCACAAATTAGATTAGGTTAGATCTGAACTAAATTCATATTAGGTAGAAGTATAGTAACTAATCAGAGGAATGCCATAGACAGTTGTTAACTTGAATTTTACCAGGACATTGACGAAGTCTGTTTTAATATCTATTGAGGATAAGCCAGAAAAGAATGGGTTAGATTACAGGCCATTTAGGTGGATTCAGAACCAGTTGAATAAATGGACCCAGAGTGATAGTTAATGAACAGATTGATGTCAACTTGGAGAATTGTCTCTAGTGACATGCCACAGGACTTGGTCTCCAAGATTTTTTTTTTTTTATCAATTTATTGGATGTAGGCATAGATGACATGGTGGTCTAATGTATGAAAGCCATGAAGCTGGGAAATACTCTGAAAGAATCAGGATCTAAAACCTCATGAGGCTGGAGGCTGGAAATATGAGAGTACTTAACAAGATAAAATTTAATAGGGGTAAATTAAAGTGTCTGTGTTTAGTTTAGGTTAACATTGCACTAGGTTTCTTAATATTAGAGACAATGTTCATATTAAAAGTTTTTTTTTATTCAAATAATAGTTCTGTTGCATTTAGATGATTGTTTTTTAGAGCTGTAACTGTTTGATAGAGAGGTTGGAGGGAGACAGATTGAGAACAATAAAATATCAGCAGCTACTGGTCACTAAGGATCAGTCTGGGAATGAGGAAAACACATTTCTGAAATGAGAATGTTAAGTCAACAAGGAGATAAAATCAAATTTACAAAAATTTGATTAATACATGGCTTTGTAGGAGTTTGTCCCTTGTATAAAGTGAGGTCCTTTCATTCACCAAGAGAAATAAAGAAATAAAGTGATCTGATGCCCAAATATGTAAAAACTGAGTAGCTGACAGGGTGGTAGAATCAATCTATCATAGTTGATCTTCCAAATCTTTTCTTGAAATGTCATCTTAGCTGTACTGTCAAAAGCGGGATGATGAAGTTGATAAAGAACTTCTGACTGGCTATAGGGCTATCCTATCTATCCTACACTATCCTCTGCCCATTCCCTAGATCTAGATTTTAATCCTTTCTTGTTGTAACTCCTTAGGACTATAAAGTAAGGATCATAATTAGTAGGCAGCATTTTCTACTGCCAAATGCTCTATGTCTCTCTTTGTCTTTGTCTCTCTTTATTTCAGTCTCTGTATCTCAAATTAAGACTTCCTAACAATTGCAGCTATCCAAAAGTGAACAGTCTTCTTTGGTAGGCAACTCCAGGTAGGAGTTCTTCTACCCCAAACTGGAAGACCATTCATAAAGTCTGTTGTAGAGGGGAGTTTTGTTCAAGAATATGTTGACTAGATGGCTTCTGAGATCTCTTTGAATTAGTTTTTTAAAAAAGTAGTTAATTTATTTATTTTTAGTTTTTAACATTTACTTCCACAAGTTTTAAATTTTCTTCCCCTCTCTCCCCAAGGTGGCATGCAATCTGATATAGGTTCTTCATATACATTCCTATTAAACACATTTTCACAGAAGTCATGTTGCATAGCAGAATTATGGGATAAAACATGATAAAATGAAACAAAACAAAAAAAGAAAATAGTTTGCCTCACTCTGCATTCAGACTCCATAGTTTTTACTCTGGATGTGGATGGCATTTTCTATCATGAGTCCTTTGGAAAAAAATGTTTTAGGTCCTTGCATTGCTGAAAAGGGCTAAGTCTATCAAAATCGGTCATCGCATACTGTAACTGTTATTGTGTGCAATGTTCTCTTGGTTCTGTTCACTTCACTTAGCATCAGTTCGTATGAATCTTTCCAGGTTTTTCTGAAGTCCTCCTGTTCATCATTTCTTATAGCACAATGGTATTCCATTACATTCATATACCACAACTTGTTCAGCCATTCTCCAATTGATGAGCATCCCCTCAATTTCCAATTCTTGGTCACCACAAAGAGAGCTGCTATAAATATTTTTGTACATGTAGGTCCTTTCCCTATTTTTATGATCTCTTTGGGATATAGCCCTAGAAGCAGTATTGCTGGATCAAAGGATATGTACATTTTTATAGCCCTTTGGCCATAGTTGCAAATTGCTCTCCAGAATGATTAGATCAGCTCACAGCTCCACTAACAATGAATTAGTTTTCCAACTTTTCCACATCTTCTCCTACTTTTATCATTTTCCTGTTTTGTCATGTTAGCCAATCTGATAGATGTGATGTGGCACCTCAGAGTTGTTTTGATTTGCACCTCTCTAATCAATAGTGATCTAGAGCATTTTTTCATATGACTAGATAGCTTTAATTTCTTCCTCTGAAAACTGCTTGTTCATATCCTTTGACCATTTATCAATTGGGAAATGACTTATGTTCTTATTAATTTGACTCAGTTCTCTATGTATTTTAGACATGAGACCTTTATCAGAGACACTGATTGCAAAAATTCTGTTTCTGCTTCCCTCCTAATCTTGGTTGCATTGGCTTCATGCAAAAACTTTTCAATTTAATATAATCAAAATTATCCATTTTACATTCATAATGTTCTCTATCTCTTGTCTAATCATAAATTCCTCAATTCTCTGGAAATCTGACAGATAAACCATTCCTTGTTCCCCTAATTTGTTTATAGTATCAGCCTTTATATCTAAATTGTGTATTCATTTGGACTTTATTTTGGTATATGGTATCAGATGTTGGTCTATGCCCAGTTTCTGCCATACTATTTTCCAGTTTTCCCAGCATTTTTTGTCAAATAGGGAGTTCTTATCCCAGAAGCTGGGGTCTTTGGGTTTGTCAAATAGTTGATTGCTATAATCATTGACTACTGTATCTTGTGTACCTAACCTATTCTACTGATCTACCCCTCTATTTCTTAGCCAGTATCAAGTATTTTTGCTGATTGCTGCTTGGTAACACAATTTAAGACCTGGTATGGCTAGGCTGCCTTCCCTAGCATTTCTTTTAATTAATTCCCTTAATATTCCGGACCTTTAGTTCTTCCAGATGAATTTTGATATTATTTTGTCTAGCACTATAAAATAAGTTTTTGGTAGTTTGATTGGTATGACATTGAATAAGTAAATTAATTTATTTAGAATTGTCATTTTTATTGTATTATCTCGACCTACCCACAAGCAACTGATATTTTTCCAGTGCTTTAGATATGACTTTATTTGTGTGAAAAGTGTTTTGTAATTGTGTTCATATAGTTTCTGGCTTTGTTTTGGCAGGTAGACTTCCAAATATTTTATAATGTCTACTGTAACTTTAAATAGAATTTCTCTATTTCTTGCTTTTGGGCTTTGTTAGTATCTTTGAATTCTGTAATTAACTTTCTTTTTTTTTTTCTATTGTTCTCTTTCTCTGGCTCTTCTTCTATCACTGTCTTTTCTCCCATTTCTGTCCATCTTTCTGTCTTGGTTTCTTTCACTACTCTCTTTTCATAAGCTACGTTTTGTCTGTATATTTATCTCTCCTTTCCATTTTCCCCTCCTCTGCCTGCCAGTATTTTTTCTGACAATTTATTTAGAGGAAATTCCATTTTAGAAAGTTTACTCAAGTCACCCAACCTCCCAACCCAAAAAATACTGATATTGTCCAGGAAATCCAGAGAGAAAACATTCAGAGTGATTACAGAGTGTCCTTTGCAGGAGCTCAGATTGACAGCTCTTAGGATCACGTAGAATTCAATTCCTTTCCTCAATCTTCTTTGTAACAGAACTGTTTCTGTCTCAAGTAGTCTAAAGAAAATTCTGAAGAGGGGATATTGAAATAGAGGACAGTATACTCAAGAGAGATTTTACCAATTTCATAGTGGATTTTCAACAACAACAACAAAAATTCACGGATTAATTGATTCTTGTTATGCTTGTCCTATGTAAGAATGAAAACCTCTTCAGAGGTTCTTAATTTGGGATCCACAGACCTCTGTGGGGATCCATAAATAGATTTTAGTGGGGTTTGTGAATTTGAGTGGGAAAATTGCACCTTTATTTTTATTAACATTTTGTTTCCTTTTTAATCCCATGCATTTTATTTTATGCACTTAAAACATTATCCTGAGAAGGCTATGGCCAAGGCTAGGTCCCCAGGTTTCATGAATCTGTCAAAGCATTCCTTGGGACAAAAAGGTTAACTTCTGATTCAGATTAAAATTCAAGGTCCCATTGGAAGTCACCATCTTAGACCAAGAGATATGAGAGAATGAGGATCAAATCACAACTCCTTACTCACCCTCACAAAGTATATTTTGTGGCAGCTGAGTGGGCCTAGAGTCAGAAAGACCTGACTTCAAATCTAGCCTCAGACACTTCTTAGCTGTGTGACCTTGGGGGAGTCACTTGACCTCTGTTTGCAACAGTTTCCTAACCTATAAAAAAAGGGATAATGATAGCACCTACCTCCCAGGGTTGTTGTGAAGATCAAATGAGATGACAGTAATAAAGTGCTTAGCGTAGTACCTGGTGTATAGTTGGTATCATTCCCTTCCCCCCATTTAGAAATGTATTAAAGTCTCTAATAGGTGGGCAGTGGGTGTGGATGGGGAATGTTTTGGTGAATGACTTTGTGGTCTCAGTGGTACTCCCTCCACCAGTGCAGAGTGCAACCTTTTCCTAACTTTTCATCAAATGAGATTCTTGCACATATATTTCCCTTAATCCTCCCTAGAGGCCCTCCACCCAATATACTGGAGGTTTTTCTTGGATGCTTTTAATATCAGTGGCACCAATATAGCACTCAGGCGCCTGGCTGCCCATCTGTTATCCGCGGTTCTCACTCACTACGTGACTGTTCTACTTCCTTTTTTAATCATACATGTCCTTGAAAATGTCTCTTACCCCAGTTCTTGTGTATAAGTCATACAGGTGAAGTACTATAACCTATTCACACCGCCCACCATCTTTCTGTTGTCCTTGGGGTTTCCCGCAATTTTTATTCTTTTGAGATTGTGGTATTCCATGATTGATAGCTATCACACATAGCCAGGAAAATATCAAAATCACCAGTATCAAGTAAACATTGACTTACTTTGGGGATGATACCTCCCCTGCAGAATTCACACAGGGAAGATACTGTGAGCATGAAGTGAATGAATGTGTACAGGCAAGTCTTACGAAGTTGTAATCTTGTCAAGTTCTTATAACATTTTTGCCTCCTCTTTTTTCTTTATTAAAAATGTTAGTGCATTAACTGCAATTATCTTTATGATGGTTTGCCACCCCCAGGCCAATAATATAATGAAGGTCTACAGATTATTGGGGGGACATATTTTTACTATAGAATTATTTTGGTCCTTTAACACAGCATTGTAATGGAAAGAGCTGGGATAGAGAATCAGGAAAATTGCATTCTAGTTCATTGGATAATTGATTTTTGCGATGTTTATCCTAGTCAAGAATGAAAACATCTTTGGTGGTTCTTAAGCTGGTGTCCACAGAACCCTTGGGATCTTGCTTGGGCACCAGAACTATAATTAAGGTTGAACAATAGTGCTTTATATCAAAGGTACCAACAATTGAAGGGGAAATTTCTTCCTCTTTTACTCCATCCTTTCCTCCAATCCATCGTCTGATCCTGGTGGTATCTTTTTCCTGGGATCTCCTCCCTCTCCACTTCCTCCCAGGGCTTGAGGGGTATAGGAGCCCTCAATTGTTTCTTTGGGGGACTGGTTGTCTCATGTCATGGACTGACTGTGTTTAGGGAGGGGAGTTATCTTCTGTGTCACTCCCTTTCTCAATGGAACTTACCCTGGCTACAAAAATTCCTAGATACAGCTCTTTCAGTCTCTACCACTGTCTCACTTTGTGACTTTAGATGTATCTGTTAATTTATCTGGGCCTCTGTGTCCTTATCCACAAAGAAGAGAAAAATATTTATTCTATCTTCCTTAAGAGAGAGGGGATAGAATTATGAGGACAGGGTACTGTGGTGTCACTTTGTAATGTTAACAAAGGTGTTCTGACAAAAGCCACTTCCGCCTAGCTCTGAAAGCTGAACTAAATCCGTGTATGTATTCCACTGGACTAATAAGGGCCCTAACACAGCCAAAAGCTTGGGCTTGATGCTTTTGGCTTTGTCTTGGAAACTCAGGTTCTTGTGTCTAAAATCCTGGTTTCTATTTCCCTTCTCTGTATGGTGTGGGTAATACTAACAAAATGTTCAGGCTAGGAGAGTCCTTGGAGAAATTTCTTCCAGCCCTTTCATTTTAGGAAACTGAGGCTTAGAGAGGGTGAAGTGAATTGACAAAAGGAAGTCATAGAGTCATAGATTTTGGTGATAGAAGAGACCTTAGTGATCATCTTCTCTGGGCACATAATTGATAAATGAAAAAACCAAGGACCAGAGAAAGATAGGTCAGATAGACTTGACCAAGCTCACGCTAGGGGCAGAGGTGATCATGGGCTTCATTATTCACACTAATCAGAACCTAGCTACATTTGTACAGCAGAGGGCTTTATGTGTATTATCAAATTTGAACCCTCACAACAACCCTGTGTAATCATTGCTCTCTCTGTTATAATCATTTTACAGATGGAGGAGTTAAGGTTCAGGGAGGTCAGTAGACTTGTTCATCCTAGTAAGAATTAAAAGCAGAATTTGAACCCAAATCTTTGTGATGGGAAGTCTGGCATGATGTATGATGCACCACATTGCTGGCTGCAACTGGACTACGTAAGTAACAAATTCTTCCTGAGCACATGTGAATATAATGTAGTTATATGTCCATGGGGAGATGTCAGCTATGCCGACAGCACGTCTGCATGGAGAACATGCAATTGGTTGTGAAGGCCTGTTGATCCTCCTCCATAGCACTGTTCACATCTCCTCCTCTCTGTTCCCACTGTCACCACTCTAGTTTAGCTCCTTCTCACTTCTTGCCTATATAATAGTCCCCACTGTGGTGACCTTGCCCCTTGCTTCTTGCCATTCTTGCTTTTATCCATCTGTCACATCATGGTCAAAGTAATCTTTTTTTAAAAAAAAAATTATTTATTTATGCATTCATTCATTCATTTATTTATTTTGCTTTTTGGAGGGGGAAGGCAGAGCAATTGGGATTAAGTGACTTGCCCAAGGTCACATGGCTAGTAAGTATTACAATGTCTGAGGCTGGATTTGAACTCAGGTCCTCCTGACTCCAGGGCTGGTGCTCTATTCACTGTACCACCTAGCTGCCCTCAAAGTAATCTTTAAAATGACCCACTCTGATTCTGCCGCTCTGTTAAAAAATATCCAGTGGATCATTGTTGTTTACAGACTGAAGTATAAATTCCTTAGATTGACATTCAAGGCTTTTGTAATACCTATGTTTCTACCTTACCTCCCACTACTCCCTTTCATGGATGCAAAGGGTGAGTAAAGGATGGCTGGCCCCCAGCACTTCCTCAAGATGGAGGTTCTGGGGGAAATTCCCCAGTGGGAGGGGTGAGGCTGACGCTTCAAGATTACATGTTATTTTTTTCACAGAGACCCTCCTCTAGTTTAGAACTAGAACATCTATATGACTTCATTTTGGTGGGGAGCTCTTGAGAAAGAAACACTAAAGAGCTGGGGGCATCTGACTCATTGAAGTCTCTTTAGGAACCCAATGTGCATTGCCTCTGCTATTCAAACAAATCTAAACAAGTCAAAAGCAAAGCTTGGAGAACAAGATCATGGTCACCTTTCCACCCAGCTACATTCCTTGCTTTTTGTAGGTATATACACCAGTGACCTATGTCACAAATAGAAATGTCAAAAAAGATGAAATTGTGATTTAGAGGGTTTCCTATAACTGGGAATATTCAGGCAGAGCCTGGATGATGGTTGGTCAGAGGTGTTAAAGGTGGAGTTTATCCGGTGGGCTAGAGGACCTCCCAGATTTCCCAGCATTCAGTGAGTTGGGAGAGGTAGACAGAGGTCTGATTGTAGAAGGCTCTGAATGCCAGGCTAAATAATTAAATTTAGTGGGGAAAATTCTATGGGCATTGGAAAGCCCTTAAAGGCCTTTGAGTGGGCAGAGGCATTAAGTGCTTTAGAAATAAGGGAGGCAGTGTAATAGAATGGAAAGGACTCTTATAGGCCATCTAATCTAAACTTCTCATTTTACAGATGAGGAAATTGAGGCCCTGAGACAGAGACTTGCCCAAGGTCACACAGCTACTAAGTGGCAGAGATGAGATCTGAACCCAGTTCTTATCTAGTATTCTTTCCACTGTGCCACACTGCGTCTAGGTAGGAGTAATTTTAAAATCTTTGCTTTGCTATTTACTGCCTGTGTCACTTCTGGGGCAGTGGAAAGACTGCTGGGTTTGGAGTTAGAGGACCTGAGTTTGAACCCCGACCTTGCCACTTAACTCACTTCCTTTGTGACCTTGAGCAAGCAGGGCCTGAGCTTCTCATCTTTAAAGTAGGTGTTCTGGACTAGATGACTGCTTGGGTCCTATCCAGCTCTAAATCTATAGGCCTAGTGTACTTATTCTCTTTAGGTCTCTGTTCCCATATCTATGAAAGTAGAAAGTTGGACAAGAGTAGAAAATCGTAACCTTTTTTGTTTCTTGTACCCCTTTGGCAGTCAAATGGTGTAGTGGATAGAGCATCAGGCCCAGAGTGAAGAAGACTGTGACTCATCTTTGTGAATTCAAATCCAGCTTTGGACACTTATTAGCTGTGTGACCCTGGGCAAGTCACTTAACCCTGTTTGCCTCAGTTTCCTCATCTGTAAAATGATCTGGAAGGAAATGGCAAACCACTCCAGTTTCTCTGTCAAGAAAGCTCCAAGTGTGGTCACGAAAGAGTCAGGCAGGACTGAAATCACTGAACAATAACTACAAAATCCCTTTGGTGGTCTAGTGGAGCCTACACACTTCTTTTCAGAATAATTTTATAAATGTATGCAATAGACAGGATTGCAAAGCAAGGCAATGTTATTAAAATACAATTGCTAAAATACTTAAAAAAATCAAGTTCACAAATCTTTGGTAAAGAACTCCTGGACTACAGGATCTCCAGGGTCCTTTTCAGCTTTTAATTTCATGATCTTATAAATTGCGGAGAAGCCAACCGAGGCTGCAGTGAGAGAAAATTATTTGTTACTTGTAATAAACAGAGCTGTCCAAGAGAATGGAAAGGACTGGCTTAAATGCTGGTAGACATCCAATATCAAAGACAATAATGAAAATAACACCATTTATTTGTATTGTGCTTTACAGTTTTCAAAACACTATCTACCTCATCTCCTTTGCTTGTATTTACTGAAATGCGAGGAAAATTAATTTTCTTTGTTCAGAGTGACTCAAGGCATGGCAAACCCAGGCCCTGCTCAGTTGGTCTTTCATGCCTACAATGACTGCTTCACCATTTTTGAGGTTTGATGATGATGGCCACAGGGCCATTCCAGGGGAGAGTTGTAGCATTTGGAAAATCTCAGTCTTATGAGTGCTTGGAAGGTCATGAATTGCTGGGAGAGCTTTCCAGAATGGAGATTCTAAGTTCCCTGGGCCTCCCTCCTCAGGGGGTTGGAGGCTGTTCTGGGCCATGCTGACTCAATGAAGGCTGTTAGATTTGAATCCCCTAGGCCCAGTTTTTGGATTCAAGCCCTGCTGCCTAATGGCTCCATCTGGAGAAAGGAGGAAGCTCGATCAATCAGAATCAGGCCCCAAGGAAATTTAACAGTGATTAAAAAGTTGCAACCTCTCTCAACTCACCCCACAACCTACCCTGCCCTTTCTTCCCAGAACTTTCTTAGTTCAGCTCAGTCTCTAAGACTGTATCAATGTCTGGATTTATTGTCAGCTCTCTGGTGAGTTCCTAGGAGCAAGGCATATTTTTTTCTTCCCTAGGCACTGTGTTCCTCTGGTCCTCCCCAGTGCAATTACCAGAAGCTTGGAGGCAGGGTGGGCCAGCAGAGTGAGCACTGAATTTGGAGTGACAAGATCTGGGTTCGAATCCTGTCTCATATAATTACTACCTCTGAGCCTCAGAGCCTCAGAACCTCCTCTGTGCAATGAGAGGGTTGGACTGGTGACCTCTAAATTTCCTTCCAGTTCTGAGTCTATGATACCATGAATTACTATGTGGGTGATATTGGGTAAGTCGCATTCATTTTCCCTCACTGAGCTACAGTTTCTGCTAATGTAAAATGAAAGGGACGAAGCAAATGGCCCCCAAGATTCATCTTAGCCCTAAATTCTGTGGACTCACTATAACTTTGTGGGAAAAATAGTAGGTTTGAGACAAATAGAAACAATAACATGGCAATGGACAAAGGATTCCCAGGCTCTTCCCTTCTCCAAAAGCTTGGAAATCAGTGGATAGAGCACTGTTTTTAGAGTCAGAAAGACAGAGTTAAAATTCAACACCAGATACTTAGTAGCTGTGTGACCCTGGGCAAGTCACTTAACCCACTTGTCTCAGTTTCCTTATCTGTAAAATGGGAATAACAACAGCACCTACCTTCCAGGGTTGTCACGAAGATCAAATGACATGATAATTGTAAAAGCTCTTAGCACAGAGCGTGGTGCATAGTAAACAGTATGTAAGTGTTAGTGATGAGCAATTATGATCTGAACAGGGCTGGCTCACTGTGTCTACAGGCTGTTCACAATGGTATGCTGCTCCCCCTGCCTTGAACCTTTAATTTTACCAGTCTGCTATGATGCCTGGGATCTAATGTGTGATTAGAAGAGTTTCTGACTTAAAGTTCTGTGGCCACTGTAAATTGTAGAAGGGATTTCTGCATTGGATTTGGATCAGACTGTAGGCGATCTCTGAGGTCCCTTTCAGCTTTAAGGGTTTATGATTCAGCAAATTCTTTGCCATATGACTTTGGCAGAGTCATTTAACCTTTCTTTTGCCCCAGCTGCCTCATCTATCAGGTGGAGATAATAGCACCAGTTCCATCTGCCTTACAATGGTGATGGGAGGATAAATGGGATAATGGATGGAAGAGCACTTGGGGAAATGAGAAGCACCTTACCATGTGAAAGATTATGATGACTTTCCAGAGCCCAGAGCCTATTCCTTAGGGTTCTTTCAGTGTCTTGAATTAAGGCATCCGTGGGCTGGCTGCTGTCCAGGGCAGCTGGGTTGAAAAAATCCAAAACCTTTTCCGTTTTTCCTTTAATGGGTTCCAGTCCTTGACAAAGCAAAGTGCACAAAAACTCCACATAAATGGTTTGTAACGCTATTCTGAATCCAGCCCTAAAGGATTATTAAAGCGATCCATCTTAATTATGCTGAAAATCCCTTACTCGTCTTACATAATGATGCTTCATTTACAATTTCTACTTACACAGTTAAGGCCTCCAGTCTCTCTCTCTCTCTCTCTCTCTCTCTCTCTCTCTCTCTTTCTCTCTCTCTCTCTTCCCCTCTCCATCTCCTGTTCTCTCTGAATGGCTGGAATTTTTTCTCATGCTGTATTCTCTTTCTTTCTCTGCTTCCAGCAGGATATTTCATACCTAAGCCACGTTATTAAAGAACACTTGTTTTCACCATTACTCTGGAAGTGAGGGTGGAGTGAAAGCTTGGGGATCCCAAGACTCACTCAATTTCTATTTCCTCTAAGAAAGTTCCTTGACTGAGGGAATCTGAGCAAAACTTCATTGTTCTAAGATTTATTTACAGTCATTTGCCCTTGATGTTCATCATTCAGTTTTGAAGAGGACCAGTGACATCATGGGTGATGTCTTAACTCATGGGTGAACTGGATTTAAGTGAGGCAGAGTTGCACAAAGTTCTCAGCCTCACTCTCTTTTCCAGAGTCATCAAAGTCCAGTGGGTAGGACAAAAGTCAAAATGTCTGGTGATGGCTCAGGATGCAATGGATAGCCTAGGTGCCTTTAATGTCAGACCAAGCTCTAAGCTATCCACAGAGCCTGTTTCAGCCACCTCCCTGGCTATTGGAACAAATTGTTCTCATCTACCCATTCTGTCTGGGGAAGTCTTCACATGGTTGGGGTAGACATCCCCCTAACTCACCTATTGGTTTGAGGCCTGTTGATGTGTGGGATAATCAAGAAGGACTAGCACCCGTGATGTGAGGACTTTCTGAGCCCTTTTCTGGGCTGCTCATCTCCCTTTGGTGTCTACCTGTTACCCAACTCTCACCTATGGCTACAGGAGGCCCAATGAAACTGTTTGGGCAGATGGGATAAACCATTTGCCCTTAGCTCCCCACTCTTTGACCTTGGGAAAGAAAGTTAACCTTTTAGAATCTATGTTTCCTCATCTGTATGATGGCAATAATGATACCTTCCCTTTCTGCCTCACATGGTTGTTGTGAGGATCAAGTGTGATAATATATGTACGAAATGCCTTTTAAAACAAAGCAATGTATAAATGCCAAATGTTATTATTAGTCTTCCTTTCAGTGACTCCCTTCCTCCCCTTCAAAGCAGCAGCAATGAGATCATAGGATTTAGAGCTTAGAGACCATCTGATCTACTGCTTTCTTTTTGTGTCTGAGGAAGATGAGGTGCTGAGAGTTGAAATATTTTGCTCCAGGTCATAAGGCTGTGTGTAACAGAGTCAGGGTTTGACTCAGGTTCCCTGATTCCAAATCTTGAGTGTTTCTTTTTATATCATACTGGCATCATTCTTTCATGTAACCCCTCCCCCATAAAGAGCCTAGAAACTTGAACATTTATACAAATCTTATGTCATTCACAATTAAGGAAGCAAGAAAAGAGACCTCTACTTGGAAAGAACATTTTCTAGTCAAGTCCCTTGATTCATGTCCCTGTTGTACATATCATGTGTATGGTGTATGAAGAAAACAAGGAAGGACTTCTTAAAAAATATATTCCTTATCTGTCTATTGCAGGTGCCTGAAATTCCACAACTGAAGATGAATTCCTTTGTGTTAAGATACTGTTTCCTGTTAAAATGCAAATACTCTTTGCCAACCTGGAATAGCATTATTTGTTAAGTTAATATTTTATGTTATTTTACAGATAAGGATATCATGAATCCTGGAGCATGATTTAGTTGGTGAGATTGCTTTTGGCAAGACAGCTGATGGTATCTAGGGAATGGGAAATAGGACAGGTGATCAGGAAATGAACATAGAATCACAGAGTTTGAGAGCTGGAAAAGACACCAGTGGCCATCTAATCCAGCCCAACTATAAAAAGGAATCCTCTTTATGATATAGGTGTCGTCTGGGTCATTGTGGTCCCTGTTTTATGGTAAACTGAGTCAACTGAACCTTAGAGAGGAAAATTGAATTACCTGAAGTCCTACCACTATTGAATTTATTCCCTGATTTTTGCTTCCCAGGTATCTTGGATATAATGAAAAGATCATGGCCTTATTCAAATTAAATTTGCAGTTGCTATTTCTCTACTGCCTCCTCAAGGCCCAGTTTCTCATTTTCTTACATTGTATTTTCCCAGACATTTTCATATCTCTTTCCTGGTGTATCCTCATAGCAACAAATGCAGTTGAGCATTATCATGACTTCTTACAGATGAGGAAACAGCCTTTTTCATCCATTGAATCATGGAATCATCCACACAGAGATAAAAAGGAACATAGGTGGCATTTTGTTCAACTCCATTATTTTAGAGATGAGAAAATTGTAATTGTAGAATTTAGAGATGGGAGAAAACTTAGAGAGCATTTGCTCCAATGCCGTCACTTTACACTTTACTAAGGCTCATATTTGCCCAAGTTTACACCATCAGTTCCAGGCAGACTCAACACTAGAACCCAGTCTTCTCAACTCCCTGCTGAGTTATCTGTGATTTAGGGTCTAAAGATAACTTTTATCAGGACAAAGAAGTATCTGGAGGCTCCATCCTATGGCCAACAGGCTGGAATCTGCCAGTACCAAGACTTACCTGTAATTAATTCTCCAGCCCCTATGGAAGGAAAGGTTAAGCTAAATTTAAACAGCTTTTGTGGAACCCTTCATTAGTCATCCAGTCATTGACATATGGCTGTCCTGGTAATGTCTGGGACATGATCTACATAAATTGTTACCAGGTCAGAACTGAGCTGTGGGGCCTAGGCAGATGGTCCAGGAAAACAGTGGGCTAGAGGTCCACCTCTTTCCACATCTCCAATCTGGGTTAAAAGCAAGGGATAGTGGTTAACTGATTGTCTTCAGACTTCTAGTCCTGACTCTGCTATTAACTAGCAGTGTTATCTTTAGAGAGATGCTTCCTTTTCTTTGGTCTCAGTTTCTTCATCTCATATGACATCTGATTCTGGAGAAATTAAGTGACTTGAGAAGGCCATACAGCTAGTATGTATTTGAACAGAATTTGAACTTGGGTTCCTCACTCCAAACTAAATGCTATATATATATATATATATATTTTAAAATTGATTTGTTTATTTACTTTTAGTTTACAAGATTCAGTTCTGCAATCGCTTGAGTTTCAAATTTTCTCCCCTCCCCCCCCATCTTTCCTTTCCCCCTTCCTCTCCACACCACATGGCAGCATGCAATCAAGTATAGGATCTACAAATACTTTCACTTTGGACATTAGTCTGGTTGTATAGAAGGGTTGTAACTGAAGGAATGAATAATGGGAAAGAGGAAACAAAACCAAACATGGAAAAGAAAGAGAGCATGTAGTTTGCTTCAGTTTCCATTTACACTCTGTTCTTTCTGGATCTTTCTCTGAATGTAGACATCTCCTTCCCACCTGAGACTTTTAGAGTTGTCTTGTAACCTTGTATTGCTGAGAAAAGTCCAATTTATCAAAGATGATTGTCACACATACGTTGTGTCTGTCATTGTGTACAAATTTCTCCTGGTTCTGCTCTTATTTACTGCACTACTTCAGATGGATACTCAAAGTGGAGAACCCTCCATCAATCAGTCTGTTCCTGGGCTCCTAAGTCCTTCTCAAAATGGTTGTGGTAGACAGATATTTTTATCCTCCTATGAATTTAGGATCCCAGAACATACCAAAGGAGTAATTTACCCTGTCCTTCACTGAATGTTGGATTCCCATGGTCAGTTGATAAAATCTTTTGACCCAATGGAGAGGTCTTGGAACTGCTAACCAGGTGTCTCTGGACTCATGACAACTCTCAATGGTCTTTAGCAACTCTCTAACAACATCCTGGGAATATTTTCAGATAGGAAGCCCCTATTGACAAATCTCTCTAGCTTCCAAAAGAAGGGGATTGATTTGTGGAGAGGTTGTAAGGACCAGCAGAGAAGGATAAAAAGGAGAGTATGAATGGGGCACTTCCCACACAGGTGGTTCAAAACAGTGGGCAGACCCAGTGCAAATAGGGATGGGGCAGCAAATAGCACTGGACATCTGAAGGATGGAGGAAGCTAAGAGTGGAGAGGAGACCACAGATAAAGGTGGAAGGAGGATGCTCCAGATAGTTTTTATATCCCTCATAAATTTGCTTAGAGTCAATCCTGCCCTTCTTTACCTACCAGAGAAGAACTAGATTCCTTAATACTCTAAAACTGTCCCTTTCTGCATGCTACTCCTCTCCTCCACAAGGTGGAGCGGGGGCTTGGTGGGGTAAGATCCAAGCTGCTCTGGTTTTCTTCTCTTCATTTTGGCAAGTCCAGTATCCTTGAATTTCTCCCATGCCCATGTTTTTGCATAAATGGAATTATTCTCATTATTTTCTTTGCTTAAAAAAAAAGTTTCTGCCTAAGCAACTTCTTGCTCAGCTGAATCAGCTACCAGAATGGCCATCTGGGGACGGGAGTTGCAGCCTCATTCATCAATCTGGTGATTTTCCAGGGATTGCTGTATAGCCATCCCAGGATGTCGAACCCTGTCGAACCCTGCAATGAAATCATCTGTTAACATGGTTCGTTCATATTTGACAGAATGTAATTGATCAGGCCCATACAGGTATATTTTACTGTCAGTCCTATTTCCAAAAATGTTGTGCTCCCCTGCCAGCATCAGGATGTGATAGCATAGGCTGCATATGTCTGGTTTCCAAGGTTTTCTGCAGCTGAAGGCAAGAGACAAGATGAATAACATCAATTCACCATTAATTCATCAGTCAATCCATCAACAAACAATTTATCCTACTTACTATGAGTCAGGTTTTCTGCTAGTGATTACCTGATTGGCTTCAGACTTATATTCTAGTCCTGACTCTGCCATTAACTAGCTGTATGGTCTGTGCAAGACTCTGTGGATGTGAAGGCATCAATGAAACAGTCCTTGTCCTCAAAGAGTTTGTGTCAAGGGGGCGGGGGTGAACAACACACCCTTTCAACAAGGGTTATTGAATGTTCACCTGTCCCTATTTTTGTGGTTTAGTTGTTTTTCATTCATGTCTGACTCTGTGATCCCATTTGGCATTTTCTTTTTTTTAAATAGTATTTTATTTTTTCCCAATTACATATCAAAACAATTTTTAGTATTCATTTTAATAAAATTTTGAGTTCCAAATTTTTTCTCTCTCCCTTCCCCCTCCCCCTTTCCTAAAATGGTAGGCAATTCGACATAGGTGATTCATGTGCTGTCATGTAAAACATATTTCTGTATTAGTCACAGCTGTGAAAGAAGAAACAGATCAAAAGAAAACAAAAACACACAAAAAAGAAAAAAAGTGAAAAAGGTATGCTTTGATCTGTATTTAAACTCCATTAATTCTTTATCTAGATGTGGGTAGCATATTCCTTCAGGAGTCCTCTGAACTTCTCTTGGATAATTGTGTTGCTGAGAAGAGCTAAGTCATTCATAGCTGATCATAATACTATGTTGCTGATACTGTGTACAATGTTTTTCTCGTTCTGCTCATTTCACTTTGCATCAGTTCATACAAGCCTTTCTAGGTTTTTCTGAAATTTGTCTATTCATCATTTCTTATTGCATGATGGTATTCCATTATATTCATATACCACAACTTGTTCAGCCATTCCCCAACTGATGGACATCACCTCAGTTTTCAATATTTTGCCACCACGAAAGAGGCTGCTGTATTTTTGCACGTATAGGTCTTTTTTTCCTTTTTTTAAAAATTGATTTGTTTATTTACATTTAGTTTACAAAATTCAGTTCTACAATCCCTTGAGTTTCAAATTTTCTCCCCTTCCTCTCCCCCCCCCCCCCATGGTGGTATGCAATCAAATATAGGATCTGCA
>CM053588.1:179158875-179185573 GCA_028646515.1 Pseudochirops corinnae
ATGGGAAAAAGGAAAGAAAACCAAACATGAAAAAGAACACTAGCATGTAGATTGCTTCAGTCTCCATTAAACTCTGTTCTTTCTATATCTTTCTCTGAATGTAGATATCTCCTTCCATCCTGAGACTTGTAGAGTTGTCTTATAACTGTGTATTGCTGAGAAGAGTCCAGTTTATCAAAGTTGGTTGTCACACATACGATGTGTCTGTGATTGTGCTTTTGTTTTTCCTCTTCTCCCTTCCCCTTCTTAAGAGTTTTCCTTCTGACAGAAGACTCCTTCAGTATTTCCTTCTTATCTGTCCCCCTCCCTTTTCCTACCCTTCTCCCTTACTACTTCTTCCCTCCCTTCTAACTTCCCTCGCTTTTTTGGCCCTTCCCCCTCCTACTGCCTGTAGGATATGATGGATTTTTTTACTCAATGTTGTATGTTATTTCTTCCTTGAACCAAGATTGACGAGATCTCATGCAGTGCTCCTCTTCCTCCCCTCTTTCCCTCTATTATGATGAGTTTTATGTCTCTTCTCGCTAAAGTCTTATCTTTAATTGGTTGTGTTATTCCCTCCTTGCACCAGAACCAGTTGAGGGAAAAGCTTCTATCATGGTCACCTCCTTCCCTTCTTTCCCTCTACTATATTGTTTTTATGCCTCTTTGTGTAGCATAATTTACCTTTTTCTGCTTCATTCTTTCCTCTTCTTCCATTGCAGTCCCTTAATAAGGATTTTTATCATCATTTTGCATAGTTTATACCTACACCCTCTATTTATCTATATCCCTTTTAGATGTTGCTATAGGTATAGAGTTGACAATATTAACAGTTATTGGCTTTCCATATAGGGGTGTAAACAGTTTGCTCTTGTTAAATAACAAGTTATGTGTGTGTGTGTATGTGTGTGTGTGTGTGTGTGTGTGTGTGTGTGTGTGTATTTTCCCTTATTTACCTTTCTATGTCTCTCCTGGGTCTTGTAATTGGAGGTTGAATTTTCCATTGAGCTCTGGCTTTTTCATCAGGAAGGATTGGAATTCTGTTATGTCACTGAACGTCCATCTCCTTGCCTGGTAGATTATGCTCAGTCTTGCTGGATAGGTGATCCTTGGTTGGAGCCCAAGCTCTTTTGCCTTGTGAAAAATCATATTCCAGTTTTTCCGATCTTTTAGCGTTGAGGCTACCAGATCCTGTGATCTTGGTTCCACAATATCTGAATTGTTTCTTTCTGGCCACTTGTAGTATTTTCTCCTTTACCTGATAGTTCTGGAGTTTGGCCACGATGTTTCACGGACTTTTCAATTTGGGATTTCTTTCAGGGAGGTGTCCATTGGATTCTCCCAATTTCTATTTTACCGTCTGGTTCTAGGATCTCAGGGCAGTTTTCCTTGATGAGCTCTTGGCAGATATTGCCCAGACACATTTTTTCATCATGATTTTCTCCTAGACCAATGATTCTCAGATTGTCTCTCCTGGATCTGTTTTCTAGGTCAGTTATTTTTCCATTGAGATATTTTACCTCTTTTTCTAATTTTTCAGTCTTGATGTTTTATTTGACTCATTCTTGGTTCCTCATAGAGTCATTGGCTTCAATTTGGTTGATTCTAGTTTTGAGCAAATTATTCTCCTCAGTTAGTTTTTGAAGCTCCTTTTCCATTTGCTCAGATTTCATTTTCAGTTCACACATTTTACTTTTTAAGGAGCTGTTCTCTTCATTGTAATGTTTTTTTAATTTTGCAATTTTGTTTTTATAAGAGGTGTTGATTTTATCTTCTACCTCTCTAAGCTGGATTTCAAAGTTCTTTTTGAGCTCATCCAGGAATGCTTTCCGAGCCTGAGACCAGGTCATAGTCCCTATTAAGGCTTCAGCTGCAGTTGTGGAGTCAATATTCTCTCCTTCTGAGTTTGATTCCTCCCTCTCACCATAATAGGATTCCAGAGTCTTTGTCTTTGTCTTTGTAGCCTGCTTTCTCCCCATTTTGAGGCAGGACCTTAGCCACACCCTTCTTTGGGAGTTCCTAAGCCTTTACTGCTTAAAATTTTCCTCTGGGCCAATAATTACTGTGTTTTTGGGTTAGAGGTGGGGGGGATTGGAGCAGCCAAGGTTCAGACTGTCATCCTGGTCCCTGGAAGTTCAGATAGGGGGTTTTTAAATTTCCAGGCTGTGAATTGGTAGTCCTGGGAATAGCTGCTGCCCCTGCCGTAGGCCCCTCCTTTGTCTCTTACCCAGCTCTGTCTGATCCCCACCCTGTGGTGATAGGCCTGGGAGTGGCCCTTGTGGTTGGTGGATCAGCATGCCTGGTGCAGCGCTCTGCCCCGCTGGGTCTCCCGGGCCTGTCCCATGTAGGTCCTTTTCCCTTTTTTATGAGCTCTCTGGGATATAGGCCTATTAGTGGTATTAGTAGATCAAAGGGCATGCACAGTTTGGTGCCTTTTGGGCATAATTCCAAATTGCTCTCCAGAATGGTTGGATCACTCCACAACTCCACCAACAGTGTGTTAGTGTTTCCAACTTGTCTCACATCTCCAACATTTATCATTTTCCTTTTTTTGTCATATTAGCCAATCTGATATGTGTGAGGTGGTGCCTCACTTCTTCATAAACCTCTAGATACCTTTTATCCCTTCATCTGAAAATTGCCTGTTCATAGCCTTTGACCATTTATTAGTTGGGGAATGGCTTGTATTCTTATAAATTTGACTCCGTTCTTTATATTGATTTAATAAATGCAGCCTTTTTATCAGAGATACTTGCTTTAAAGATTGGTTTTGTTTGTGCAAAAGCTTTTAAATTTAATATAATCAAAATGATCTATTTTACATTTCATAATGCTCTCTATCTCTTGTTTGGTCATGCATTCTTCTCTCCTCCATAGATCTGAAAGGTAGACTGACTATTCCTTGCTCTTCTAATTTGCTTATAGGTGTCTCCCTTTATGTCTAAATCACGTACTCATTTTGAGCTTGTCTTGGTATGTGGTGTGAGATGTTGGTCTGTACCTAGTTTGGGCCCTATTGTTTTCCACTTTCCTTAGCAGTTTTTGTCAAATAGTGAGTTCCGATCCAAAGGCTGGAGTCTTTGGGTTTATCGTTACCTTTAGTCTGTATGTATCTCCCTGCTTCAAGGGTCTTTCTTGTAAACAGCATATTGTTGGAGTCTGGTTTTTGATCTACTCGGCTATCTGTTTCTGTTTTATGGGAGAATTCATCCCATTCACATTCACATCATAATGTCACCATAATAACTGTCACCTGTCACTATAATAACTTTCTGTGGTCAGATTCTTAAAAAATATTTTCTCTCATCTTTTTTGAATTTTTTCCTCTTTTTAAAATTTGAGCTGCTCCCAGGGTAGAAGGGTACTGTGTCTGGCTTCTTGTGCTAGGGGCTGTGCAGGCTGTGGCTGTTTACCTGCTGTTGCACTGATGTTGTCCTGAGGCCCACAGGGGACCCTTGTTTTTGGTGATGCCCTGAGGAGGTGGGGGATGGCTGGAATTGTTGGAGGCTGAAGTGGTCTGTCAGCTCCCCTGGTACTGAGCAATTGAGAGTTCTAGTGCTGGTGTCTGGTGTATGCTGAGAATGGTGGGGGTGTTTCTGCATTTTCCAAGGCTATACTGAAGCAGCCTTTTTGCCCATGGCTAAACTGAAGCACAGGGTATGGCTCTCTGTTTAGTTATCCACAGGGTTGGTGTGTCTACCTGTCTGCCCAGGACTATGCTGATATACATGGTGGTTCTTGGAGCTAGAGTCTGCCCCTTCCCTTGACTATGCTGAGTCATGTAGGAGGTCCTGGTGTTGGCATTTGCCTGCTCGACCACACAGGGGCTCAGGATCTCCCGCTGGTTTGATGAGGTGGGGCTTGGTTCTGGCTTGCTGCGGTCCTGGGCTACGATCCTCTTTTACCTAAGTTATACAGAGCTTTCCTACAGATATTCCAAGTTTCTTGAGTTAAAAAATTGCTTCACCCTGTCTTTTTTTCTGGTTTTGCTGTTCTAGGATTTGTTTTGGGGTGCTTATTGTTTGGAGGGAGAATTATAATGATTTATTGCTTACTCCACCATCTTGGTTCTTGGAAGTCTCATTTGGGATTTTCTTGGCAGAGATACTAAAGTGCTTTGCCATTTCCTTCTCCAGTTCATTTTACTGATGAAGAAACTGAGGCAAGCAGGGGTAAGCGACTTGCCTAGGGTCATATGGCTAGTAAGTGTCTGAGGCTAGATTTGAACTCAGAAAGAGGAATCTTGATGACTCTAAGCCTGGCACTCTATCCACTCCCTAAATGCTCCTACTGTGCCTGACAGTGTTAACTATTTCAGTGAGAAAGGTTTATTTTGGGTGGATCATTGAGTGTCTAGTTTATAACGCCTTATTAGCAGGTAAGCATTATATTCAGTTCTGTCTAGATGAGTATGGTCAGCTGTGGATCCCTTCTACCTCTGACTTCTCTAACCAAATAAGAGATAGTCATAGTATTTCTCTTGGCAGGGAAGGCTCCTTGAAGCAAGCATTCATATATTATAGGAATCTTAAAGGAGTAGGCTTTTTAATAAGCGGGAACTTCCTTATAACTACAGGTAAGGTCTTCATATCTTTCTGAGGGCTAACATAACAATGGCCAGGGGCTCCCACCATTCTTATGCAAAAGTAGAAAATTAGAATGGAACAGGGCACAGTGGAAAGAGTACAGGATTTGGAATCTGAAAACGTGGGTTCGAATTTTGGCTTGGCCACCTTACCAGTGTTAACTTGGGGTTAGTCACTTAACTTGCCTATAGGCTTTTCTGAGCCTTAGCTTTCTCATCTTTAAAAAAGTTTGTGGGCATTGTGTGTGTGTGTGTGTGTGTGTGTGTGTGTGTGTGTTGGACTAAATGGACTCAAAAATTCCTTTCAATTCCCAATTTATAATCCTTTGAATTTTTAGTCTTGGTAGAAAATCAAGACTATCTTAGAAGAAATAGAGAAATTCACTCTATTGGTAGCATGTAACTGATGTAGACAGCTCTGGAATTAGAGGAACTGGGAATTGTGTAATCTAAGACTAGATGCTAATATCCCTGGACCTTTTGTATGGTGTGAGAGGATTGTCCTAGATGACTTCTGAAGTCCATTCTAACTCTGAGTCTGTGATCTCAAGGCTCAAAGCAGGAAATGGCTTGTGGTTTTATTGGTATAGAGCAATGATGCCAAAATATAAAGGGCAGCATGGCCAGATATTGACCTAGAAAACCACAGATTAACATTATCTATATTTTATTGTATTTTTATTTCTGTTTGATTATCTTTTTATTTATTTTATTGAACTTTTATTGAGTTTCTCTTCAATCTTCCTGGAGGATGAAGTCTTTGATGACTCTATACAACTCTCAAGATTTTGACCAGTCTTTTGTAGGAAGCTCCTGCTAATAAGCTAACCCAGCCTCAGACAGGAAGGATTCATAGTGTGAAAGGACTACTCCTCATAAATGCCAAAGTGAGGGGCATAGACTTCAAATGTTGTTAGAATTCAGGGATGGGTAAGAGCCCTGTGGGCTGGAGTCATCAGGGAGAAGTCATTTGAGGAGGAAGTGGGATTCAAGCTGTGTCCTGAGCTATAGGGAAGATTGAGGCAGATTGGGTGGTAAAGTGTAAGAGAACTGGGAAGGTAGGAAAGTGACCAGATTATGAAGGGCTTTAAAAGCCAGAGTGTAGCAAGCCAATTAGGCCTGATCCAGGACTCAGATAAGAGACCTTAATTATGTACCCTAATTCCTCTCAAGGTGATGTGGCTTGCAAAGGCTGCCTCCCTCAAAAGAACCTCAGGGGTGCACTTAAAGAGGCTTCTGTCTGATATCCTGACATCAAAACCTTTACCCCCAAACTTTAGTCACCAAAAAGCACACGTTCCTTATCATATTATGCTAAAGACTATTGTAAGTCAAAATAATTGATTCTCCAGGATCTGGCTTCTATACAGATGTCTTTGAGACTGGTTTCTATGGAAATGTCTTTGAGATTGCCCCTGCTCTCAGGGAGCATCCTTTGTCTTGTAAGATACATTTTGATAAAAGACAACTGACCTTCCCCATGACTTCCTGGGTCCTTGATAACAAGACTTGTCTTATCCAAGCTACTTCCTGGGTATGGCAGACTATTCTATTAATAATAATATTCCAGGATATGATTGAGATAAGGATACTTGACTCTTTGTCATTTGGATCTTTAAAAATTTTGTTCTAAACATCAGTAAATGGAGTTCATGGTTCTTCCCTGAACTACCCACATGTCCTGGTCATTTCTTTTTCACATCTCCGATCATGCTTAGTGCTGGACACTAAGCAGCCCCCAACACCAGAGGATTTAAAACATATTTAAATTTGAATTTTTATTTTTTGAGGCAGCTAGGTGACCCAGTGGATAGAGCAACAGTCCTGTAGTCAGGAGTATCTGAGTTCAAATTCGGCCTCAGAGACTTACTAGTTGTGTAGACCCTGGGCAAGTCACTTAACTCCATTGCCACAAACAAAGGGATGTTTTTGTATTTAATGCTGGAGACAATAGGGAACCACTAGAATAAAGGGGGTGATATGATCAGACCTGTACTTTTGGAAGATCACTTTGACCCCTGTGATAGGACAAATATCTACCAGATTTCCCCTTGGTATCCTGATCCCTCAATGAATTAGGCTAAATTTTTCCTACAAGGCAACAAATCTAAAACTTGATTGTCTTGAGGGTAGAACAAAGCTCAAGTTTTGTCTCTCTGGACACAGCTTCCCAGAAATTTTTGGCTGTGTTGACTTGACTTTCTGGTCACCAAAGAGTCTTATCCACATAGGGTTGGTGCCCTTCAGACTTGGTGGATGTCCTCACTGTTGTCACAATGCATGATGTACCTCTGTCTAGTCTTATATTATTTCCCCCATTGTAATGTCCCACCCTCTCCTTTCACTTAACTGATATCTACCTATTCTTCTTCAAAGCCAAGCTCAAGTCCTACTATTCTCATTAAGCCTTCCTTGAACACTAACTTACAGCTTTCTTGATTTCTTGTTCCATGTAGAGTCTAATTGCTTACTGTTACATATTCTTCTTTTATTTCATTTGTATTCATTTTATCTCCCTAATCAGACTTTACTCTTCCTGGGGTAAGGGCCATTTCTCTTGTCTCTCTCTCTTAGCATCCAGTATAGCACTTGGCATTCAGTCGGTGAAAAATATGTTTGTAGAATGTCATTGTTAAAAAAACAAAACAAAACAAAACAAAAACAAACTCTTCAATGTCTCTTTATTACTTACAAGATAAAGTCCAAACTCTTTTGCCTGTCATCCAAGGCTGTTGATAAACTGGCCCCAATTTCTCTTTCTAACCTCATGTCCCACTATTGTTGTTCAGTTGTATCTGAATTCTTTTGTGACTCCATGGACCATATTGTCCATGAGGTCTTCATTGCAAAGATATTGGAATATTTTGCTATTTCCTTCTTCAGTGGATTAATGCAAATAGAGGTTAAATGACTTGTCTAACGGCACACAGCTAGTAAGAGTCTGAGACAGGATTTGAACTAAGGTATTCCTGACTCCAGGGACAGGGTTCTATCCATTGAGCCACCTTGTTGTCTCCTGAGCCCATTTGACTCCTTTACTTCAATCTGAATGTCCCATTACTGCTCTTCAAAAACAACCACATTCCCGTTCTGTACATTTGTATAACCCTGCCCCACCCCAGCATGGTAGGCTCAGTTCAAACTTCACTCCTTCATGAATCCCAAGCACCCAAGCCCATAGCCATTCCTCATTCCTCCTGAAGTCCTCCATTACTGTCTATTCTCACTAATCCAATTATGATACATACTGAGAACACAAAGTGTTGAGACTGACTTTCTTAACGTGTGAGGTACAAATGGACAGTCTCATTATCTATCTCACCAAATAGATCTCCAAACTCTCTGATATCAGATACTGTATATGTTGTGGCTTTGTATCTTTCTTATGTGCCTTACACATAGCAGATACTTCCTCCTTCTTTGCCCATTGATGAATATTATATCAGTTGCTTAAACCTTAGAGTGCATTTACATCATTGACTTTGCTACATCTCCAAGGTGAAACCCAACGGAGAAAAGACCAATTCTCTGTTAGAGGGATTTCCAGTATCAGCAAGCAAGCAGACAAGCAACTCTGGGGGGAAGACAGAGTAGAGAAAAAGGTAGGGGTTCTCAGATAATCATGTATTAATCTAGCTACTCATATTGCCCGCTCTGTTCTATAAATGCTTACATGCATTTGTTGATCTATCGTTGGGGGTGAGGAAAGATGAAGATGATAGCCAGCATTTATATAGCTACTTACATAGCACTTCTCTCTCCATTATGTCATTTGATGATTGCAACAACCCTATGAAATATATAGGTGTAAGTGGCATTCTCTCCATTTTACAGACGAAGAAGTTTAGGCACAGAGTAGCTAAATGATTTGCCCAATATCCCACAGCTAGTACATGACAGAATTGTGACTTAAACCCAGTTTTCTTAAGAAAGTTAAAGGGTTTAAATCCATCTCTTTCCCTTTTAGTATAGAAAATTAGGCCTGTGCCCACTGCATTTTAAAGTGGAAAGAAGATTGGGTGGAATTGTAGGGGTATTGGAAAGAGAAATGGATTTGTGGGCACAAAATCTGAGCTCAAATCCCAGCTCTGTCACTTATCTGTAGGACTTCTGGCAAATTTTTCTGTGCCTCAGTTCTTTGGCTATAAAATAAGAAGATTTGCTTAGATCAGAGGTTATTAGTCTTTGGACCCTCCAAAAGGTATGTAAACAGATTTCATGGGGTCTGTGAGCATGGATGGGATAAATTACATTTTAAGTTTTGCTAATTTTTTGTTTCCTTTGTAAGTCAGTATATTTTAGCTTGTTATGGGAAGTCTTTAGATTTCACCAACCTGCCAAAGGACAGCTAGGTGGTTCAGAGCATAGACTGCCAGGTTTGAGGTCAGGAAGACTAATCTTCAGCTGTGTGACCCTGGGCAAATAACTTAACCTTGTTTGCCTCAGTTTCCACATCTGTAAAATGAGCTGGAGAAGGAAATGGCAAATTGCTCCAGTATCTTTGCCAAAAAAACTGCAAATGGGGTCATGAAGAATGAGATGTCACTGAACAAATCATCATCATCATCATCATCATCATCATCATCATCATCATCAGTAACTATAGCAACAATTGACTTCAACGATATCTAAATTTGCCTCCAGTTCTAAATTCTCTGATATAGTGGCTTAGCAGAGAAACAAGGTCTTTTGTACCATGCAGCTTAGAAGATAACAGCCTAGTCTTTCCCAAGGTCCAATTCCACATAGTAAATTTGCTTAAAGCAGGCAGGACCCACCAGTTATATCTTCAATGGGGCCAGGGCAGGTGGAGGGAACTTAGTACTCAGTTCTGCCTGCCTCAAAGAAAAGTCCATTTAATTCCTTTGCTTCAATCTGAATGAGTAATTTATCCACTGAACTCTCTTGTCCCCTTCTCATTTCCTGCCTCAGCCAGGTCTCAGGGCACCCTCCCACGGTCCAGCTCTCAGAATTAATTTCAGCCCTCTTGCCTGCTCCCTTTCCACGTCTTGGGCACTGGAGGCTTTGTTCGCTAATTCATTTCTAAAATCAAATCAAGCCTTTGGAACGAACCCCAACCTATAGGGTCCCTTCTTAATTACCTGATGTTATTTAAAGTGATTTGAAAAGCAACTGTGTAAAGCTTCCAGAGGGGAATAGGTGTCGAATTGGCAAAAGGAAACAATTAATTTTGAGGGGAAAGTTGTACATGTCTCTGGCTCACACTTAACTAGTGCTCATTAAAGAAGTACAACACCTTGGAGAGACATTACACAATCGAGGTGTCTCCTGGGAGCGGGCCTCCAGAAGCCCTAGGAGACGAAGCTGTGCTGGAGATCACAGCCCAAGGAAAGAAGGCACTGATTGTCCTCCGGTAAATTGCAGGAGCTGTCCGTGGTTCCAGGGCAAATGGAGATTAGCATTGTCTTTTTCAATCTTCGTTGTCTATTCCACTAGGCTTCCTGTATCTACATTCCTACACAGGGACAGAATTAGTCTAACCAAACAATTTGAGGGGAGTAAAAGGATAATCTCTGTCCACACTTACCTTCTCTGGTATTCAGCTTTCTCATCTTTGGTGGGGCGGGCGGTGGGAGACAAAGTAATTCAACATGATCTCTGCTCTTAAGCTAGTGTAGGAAGATTAGGTAGGAAGTTAGGGCTTGACTTGTGAGTTTCAATTAATTTCAATTCAATAATCATGTATAGAATGCCTACTATGTATAAGTTGACAGAATTTGTTATAATGGATAGATCACAGATTTGAAATCGGGGAGACCTGGGTTCAAGTTCTGCCTGGCAAACACTGGCTGTGAGACATTGGGCAAGTGATTTAATTTTGTAGTGACCCTGGTAACTGTCCAAACTTCATAATTATAGATCTAGAAATATGAAGGATCTCAGAAGTTTCCTAGTCCAGTCTCTTTGTTTTTCAAATGAGGAAACAGAGGCCCAGGTCGTACATATGGTAAGAATCAGAGATGGGATTCAAACCCAGGAACCTTTTGATCCGTGAATGGTATTCTTTCCTCTGTATCCTGCCTATATGTTGCTGAACATTTTTAAGATCTGCGTTATTGGAGGGAATTTCCTTTTGGGGATTTCTCTATGCTGATAAAATAATCGAGCGTGAAACAATTTTGAAGGCACTATGTAGTGGGTGCTGGGAACACAAAGACAAAAATGAAAAACTGCATTTCTCGTTGCTGTGATTTCCAGCAGAACTGAGTTTCCTGGGGCTTACTGAGGCCAGGGACCATGTTCACCTTAGCTTTGGTGCCATTTAACTCTTCTCTTCTAAAATGGATAGTATTCTTGCTTGAAAGTGTCTGTGCTCATGGGTGGGAATGGTAAGTGGTGCTGGTAGGGGAAGAAAAGGAAGGTGAGAACCAGAGTGCTGGCAGTCAAAGGGAGAAGAGGAGCTCTCTAGGGGTTTTGTTCTCATTTTGGGAGGTGGCTTTGAAAGATTGGAAAACTCTGGTTTCCTTTGTCTTATTTAATAACTTGGTAACCAGAACAAATGGCAAGGAATTGAGGAGAGGGATGAAAATATTGGCAACTTCTCTCTCTCTTCTCTCCTTCTTTGTGCCACCCCTCCCCAACCCCCATGAAGAAAACAGAAAGCCAAGTCAGGACTTTGAGGTGAGACTCTTTTGGGACCTGTAAGTGACTCCAGGGATTTATACATATCTTCAGACCAAATAACTTCTCATTAAGGGATTTCTACTTTATTTTCCTAAAACTTTCTTCTATAATATTGTGATCTCTGTGCTTACAATGGAAAAGTCAGGTCCTACACCAATAGGAGGGGAGTGATACCATCCATGCCCTGCCCTTTTCTTGGTTTTCTGAGTGGGAACTAGGAACCAAGAGAGGACTGGGCTCTTTGCATCATTACAGAAGGGCTACATTTGTGTTTCTCCCAGATCCTAGCACAGGACCCTCAATACAGGCAGCCTTGTGACACTGTGGTGGGTAGAGTCAGAGACTTGGAGTCAGAGAGATCATAGTTTAAATACAATCTCAGATACTTAATAGCTGTATTACTCTGGGTAAATTACTTAATCTGTCTGCCTCTCTTTCCTCATAAGTAAAATGGGGATAATAATTATCATCTACTTCCTAGGATTGTTGTAAGAATCAACTAGATGATGTATGTAATTTTTTTTGGTCATTCGGGTTGTGTCCACCTCTCTCTGACCCTGTGGTCTATAGCATGCCAATATTCTCTATGGTGTTTTCTTTGCAAAGTTACTGTAATGGTTTTCTGTTTCCTTGTCCAGTAGTTTGAGGCAAACAGAGTAGGTGACTTGCCCAGATTCACACCGATAATAAATGTCTGGGATCACATCTGAACTCAGCTCTTCCTGACTCCAGGCCCAGAACTCTAGCCATCTAGCTGCCCAACATATATAAAGAGCTTTGCAAACCTTAAAGGACTATTTCCATTTGAGTTAGTATTGATATAGATAAATATTGATTGATTGATTGAATGAATGAATGAATGAGATTTAACAACACTCAGGGGTAGCCTGGCATAGTGGATAGAATGTTGGTGAATGGGAGACTCTGAATCCTGCCTCAAATATTTATTAGCTGCTTAACCCCACACAACTTTTCGGAATTTGAGCCTCAGTTTTCCCATATGTAAAATGAGGAGGTGGGATTTAAGGGTCTCTAAGTAGCCTTTCGTGCTCTAAAATTCATGATCCTAGGAGCCTATCTCCATGTAATAAATTTAGGAAGATAATATGATGTTATGGAAATAGCCTTGGATTGAGACTTAGGGATTCTGAGTTTTAGTTTCTGGTCTACAATCTACTAATCATGTGACTAGGGCAGTCAGCCTCAGTTAGGATCATCTGTAAAGTGACAGACTTGGACTAGGTCTTCTCTAAGGTAGTTCTAACATCAGATAATTATATGCAATCCATTCTTTAATAAGGCCACATTACGTGAAGCAGTATTGTACAGGGTTTCTCCTAAATTTTAGTGCAATTTTAAGTCTTATAAAACTCAAACATTCTGAATTTTGAGACACCTTGTGTGTGTGTGTGTGTGCGTGTGTGTATTTGTATATACAATAAAGAGACTGGGACACCATGTATTAAGTTGTCAGTCATATGATAGTCTTACCAGAAATGCTGAGGGAAGGAGAGATCAGTACGGGCTCCTAGACTTTAGCCAGGAGGGAGAGACCCTTGAACGTCACAACTACAACCCTGGGAAGGTAAGTGTTGTGATTATCCCAATTTTAGAGATGATAAAACTGAGACTTACAAGAGTTAAGTGACTTGCTTAGGGTCAAATGACTTGAAGCAGAATTTGAAATCAAATCTTCCTGACTCCAGGCTCAGTGTCTTATGCATTGAGCCATGTAGGCACTCCATAAAGCCTTACTGAATATAAAATTAAATTTATCCTAAACAAGTGCTACAACTGAATCAGAAACAACCCATCAGTGATTAGAGGTTGGGGATGACAAGGAATCATAATTGGGAAATTGAGCAGTGTTTTCAATAGTTCTGGACTGCCCCTTGCTGTAGAAGACCATCTCTGTTACAACTAAAAGTCTCTTTCCTGGTGGCTGCAAGGCCGGGATCTTAGAAGAATTAGAGTTTTTAACAAGGTCAAAGGAATGATGCATGCTTAGTGCCATTAGGCTACAGCATGGTGCCAATGATGGGATACTTTTGGGGCATCCTCCCTCCCCCTGCAAAAAGACTAGTTGAAGCAACTAGTCATCTAAAGTCTGTAGCTGAGAAGGGGACACACATAAGATCATACATCTAGCAATGGAAGGGACTTAGAGGTCATCTAGCCCAAACTTTTCATTTTATAGATAGGGAAACTGAGGACAAAAGAAGTGAAATGACTTGTCCAAGATTATAAGTCTATATCTATTCTTCCATGGTACAGTAGAAATCATCCCAAGATCACACAGGTCAAAGTGACAGATTTAATTCCTAAGACTCTAGTGCTTTTTCTATTATACTATGGTAGAATAAGTCAGGAGACCTCTGACCTTGGATGGCTTATTTCACCACTTTGAGCCACAGTAAAGGAGGATGTTGGACAAGATGATCTCTAGGGACCCCTTCCAGCTACAACTCTACCATGTTAGGATTCTGTGAAATATCTTGCTCAAACACACAAGTGGTAAGTAACAAAGTTGAGATTCAAAGTCAGGTCTTTTGTTTTTAAATCTAGTACCCCTTTGACAGTAATGCACTGAACTGATATCTTTAAGTATTAGAACAAATAAGAAAAGGAATTAAACCTACTATCTCCCAAGAAGAAGACAGAACTTGGTAGAATTATGGCAGAAATTGCAGAGAGGCAAATTTAGGCTTGATTTAAGGAAAAGAATTTAAAACAATTAGGGCTGTCCCAAAGAGGAATAGGCAACTATAGGGAGGTAGCAGTTTTCCATCCCTGACTGTCTTCAAGTAGAGTCCAAATGACTCTTTGTTGGGAAGGTTTTAGAAGGCATTCCTGTTCAAGTAGAGAGAGAATGAAGTTACCTCTGAGCTCCTTTCTGACTTTTAGATCCTGCTTGTCTGCAGGAATGGGATGAAAAGAAAACAATATTTCATCTCTCATCAGTGTGACTTTGTCCAGGCTCTCCTCCTGGAATGCCCTCTGTCCTGGAATGCACCCTTGGCTCATTTCTCTGCCTCTTAGAATCCTGAGCTGTCTTCAAAGCTTTACTCCAGCTGCCTCTTACATGAGACCTTTTGTGGTCCTCCCAGTTGTTAGTGCCTCCTGCTGCTTTCCTCTCCCTCCCCCTCCCCCGTCCCCAGGTGGTATAGAGAATAAAGCTGTACACACATTAGCTGTGGGACCCCGGGCTAATCATTTAATCTCTCTATGCCTCAGTTTCCTTAATTGTAAAACAGGAATAATAATGATGCCTATTCACAAGATTATTGCGAGGATAAAATGAGATAATATTTGTAAGGTGCTTTGCCAACATTAAAGCACTAAACAAAAGCTAGCTGTTATTGTTCTGGGGCAACTAAGTGGCACAGTGGGTAGAGGACCCAGCCTGGAGTTAGGAAGACTCATCTTCATGAGTTCAAATCTAGCTTTAGTCACTTACTAGCTGTGTGACCCTGGGCCAGTCAGTTAACCCTGTTTGCTTCAGTTCCCTCATCTGTAAAATGAGCTGGAGAAGGAAATGGCAAACCGCTCCAGTATCCTCACCAAGAAACCCACCAAAAGGGGTCATCAAAAGTTAGACGCAATTGGAAAACCACTCAACAATTTATCATTCTATGGCCCTAACCTTTTGCCCTCTAATCTCTTTAACCTCCTTCAAGAGCCCTTCATATAAAATCAGAGGACCTAGGTTCATCTAACTCTGTCACTCATTTTCTACCTGTGTGGCCTTGGACAAACCACTTTATCTTTTGGGGTCTCAATTCCCTTCACCACAAATTTAGGGGGTTGAGCTGGATAGTCTCTCAATTCCTTTTCAGCCCTAAATCCCATGATGCTCTTTTGTACTGTACCCAGAAGTGTGGAGATTTTCTAATTGTACTACCATTTGTGTGGAACAGAAGCCATTATAGACACAACCTTTGTGTTGAAGAAACAATGATCTGGTTTAATGCAGCAAGCATTTATTAAGTGTCTGTTATATGTGCGCACTATTTCTCCTCATAATTTATGAATGCCCCTTTTATTCTCTACAAAATACTTTCACACTATTATTCTCCACCTTCCATGAAGCCTTTTGGAACTTGGGTCTGGCATTTACTTCAGCATACTACGTTGTCTGGCTTCTCTTTTTTTACAACAGGTGACTAGGGGAAAGGCTCAGTCAAACTTGCCATCTGTGGGTAGAGGGTGGGACTCTGCCACAGGGCAGCAGAGCCCTCATCTGTTCAGCCTTGGAAGACTCATACAATTGGGGATGTCCAGATGGTAATCACCTGTTGGATAATTTGACCAGCACTTAAGAAATGTAATAAAACCCCAGCTACCTTGTTGTTGTGGGAGTTTGAGCTTCCTATTTTTAAAAGCACTTCATTGTCACTAAGCATCTTGATTAATTTCCCTAGAACCAGGTGGATTTCTCTCCCCCAGGGGCAAGTCTGAATTATGTGGAGAGGTGGGTCACTCCCAAAAGTATGACACTTCCCCATCAGCTACACCTGACTGGAGAACAGAGGCAGAATGAAGCCTCAGCTTTCCCAGACTTTCCAAGAAATGTTCTTTTTGTTTTCTCCTTCTGAGCTTGATTTTCTAATCCAAGTTCTGATTCCATAAGCTGGATATGAGCCAAAAGAGTTTGTTCCAGGAGGTCCTGCCATTTTTTCAAACCAACTCCTCTGGCTGAATACTAGGCTTGTGCCTTCTCTGCTTCTTCCTGTCAACTTGTAGGCAGTATGATGTGGTGGACAAAATTCTGGATTTGGGCTCTGAATTCTGCTACTTGTCACCTGTGATGAATGTATATTTGGCCTTGGAAAAAGGCCTTTGGGCCTTATTTTCCTTATATCTTTAATGGGAGAATGGCCCCCTCTCATCCTAATCAGCATGAAGCCAAAAGTAGACAGAGAATATACCAAGGACTAGCCACTAAGCTCAGTTCTTTAATCATGTTCAGAATTCTCAGTGGATACTATTCTAATGGGACTTACTATAATTCATTCTGGTGTGATAGCCATAGGAGCCTCTTTGATTGACTGGTAGCAGAACTGGGTGGAGGGGACATTCAAAAGGCATTACTTTTCTATAACTTAGCTTTTCTCTTCTTCTGATTTTTTCCTTGTCTGTGGGCACCCTGGTGACAGAAAAGAGACAAGGATCTAAAGGGAAAGGTCTTAAATTCCAGTCCATCTAAGGCTGACATTTGACTCGTGAATTAGGGACTGTGTGTTTTGTTTTGTTTTGCCTTGGTGCTTCTTCTTTCATTTCATTTCTTTCAAACATCTGGAAGTCAAGTCCATGCTGGGTTTTGCAGCCGGCTGGTTCAGCTTCCAGACTCAGGGGAATGAGAAGCAACCAGCAACCTTTAGAACCCAACCCAGCAAGAGTGGATGAGTCAAGGGCTCATCCAGCAGCAATGTTACATTTGGACATTAACTTATTGGGACAAATGCTATGTCAAAATCGTGTTAAGTCTGAACACACAAACCCTCCCCAGGGACCAAAGCAGGATAGGGGAGAGTGTGCCCCTAAGGGGTTTGGTTTTTCTTTTTTTTTGGTGGGGATGTTTGTACTTCTGTTCTTGCCCTATGTTCAAAGTATTATCTATTTGTCCAGGCTAATTGATGTTAATTGGATAAATGAAACCAGAAGTGTTAGTCATTCGAAGTTAAGGGTGGGGGAGGAAACACCATGATGAAATCTTGAGCCTTTAGCACTGGAGGGGAAACATCTCAACCTCTGAGAGGAACCCCTAGAACTCTGAGAGGGAGATGTAAATGGCCTTGTTCTAGGAGACTGAAGCCAGAGATACTTGCTACATCTATAGAATAAGAGTGACTGGGCTGGATGATCTCAAAGGTCCCATAGGCCCTAGACTCAGGGGTGGGGAACGTTCAGCCCCCAGGCTCTCTAGGTCTCCTTAATAAAAGGATTTGTTCTGTAAAACTTGGACTTAGTCAAAAGGTTGCACCCAAAGACCTAGAAAGCCACATGTGGCCTCTAGGCTGCAGGTTCCCCACCCCCTGCCTAGATCTTTCAGTCTCTCTCTTGTGACTAAGGCTACAACCTTGGGAATTAAGCTTTCCCTGATCTACTTCCATCTATTCCTTTGCGCTCAGTAAGTATTTGTTGATTTGATCCATATTGGTCTTTTTAGGTCAGAATTCCTGAATATAATAAAATAGCATCTGATTAAAGTAGACAGGAAAGAGAATATTAGTACAGATTGTTTATGAGATAGGAAATGACATATCTACAGGCCAGAACCAAGCTTTGAATAATAACTAACACATATCAGGCACTGTACTAAGTACTTTATAATTATTATGTCATTTAATCCTTATTATAGCAACTCTGCCAGTTATATGCTATTATTATGCCCATTTTGCAGATGAGGAAACTGAGGCAAAACGAGGTTAGATGACTTGCCCAGAGTCACACAGTTAATGTGACAAATTTGAAATTGGATCTTCCTGACTCCTGGCCTGGTCACCTAACTGCCCTTGAAGACAGTTCAGATAGATGTTCTCTACCATTCTTAGTTCAAGTCTTTTGTCTGAATTAGAGCAGTCTGTATTTTTTCTCTATTAGCTGAGCCCACCCTTTTCAGCTACTTTTGAACCCTTTATTTATTTGTCCCAGACATTTGCAGACTTGGACTTGGACAAGCATTGCGTCAAGCATTGCCAAGTTTAGTGGAGGTCATCAGTTCCTCCCACCTCCAAGGTGTGTTCAGTGGCGAATTGTAGAGTCCACCCCTTAGCATAGAAATGATACTGAGCACACATTCATGTGTCCTTGTTTGCATATTGATTCAATGGTACCCATGAGGATATACATTCTGGATTTGGCCAGTTGTGGCCAGGGTAAGATATGGCTGGCTGACTTTATCATTCCATATGCCAGTTCAGTTCCCCAGGGGGTCACATTTTCTGGCCTATATAGATGCATGTTGAAACGTGGTTCTCTCTTTGTTCAGCACTGGTCTAATTATCGGTCTCCAATACTTAGGAGCCCAGCGAGGGTGTGATACTATATTTGTTCCCCGCTTCTCAATTTCTACTTTAAAGCATTGCCAAGTTTAGTGGAGGTCATCAGTTCCTCCCACCTCCAAGGTGTGTTCAGTGGCGAATTGCAGAGTCCACCCCTTAGCATAGAAATGATACTGAGCACACATTCATGTGTCCTTGTTTGCATATTGATTCAATGGTACCCATGAGGATACACATTCTGGATTTGGCCAGTTGTGGCCAGGGTAAGATACTTACTTTCAATTTTCTTCTTGTTTTTAGCATCTAGGTATTAACTTTATGGGTTTTTTTGAGAGCAATCTGAAATTATGCCCAGAGAGTTATAAAAGTGTGTATGCCCTTTGACCCAGCAATACCACTATTAGGTCTGTTTCCCAAGATGATAAGAGAAAAGGGAAAAGAACCTATATGTTCTAAAATATTATAGCAATTCTCTTTGTGGAGACAAAGAACTGGAAACTAAGGAGATGCCCATCAGCTGGGGAATGGCTAAACAAGTTGTGGTATATGATTGTGAGGGAATACTACTGTGCTGTAAGATGTGATGAGCAGGTTTATTTTAGAAAAACATGGAAAGACTTGCATGAAATAGTAAGTGAAATGAGCAGAAGTGAGAGAATGTTGTATTCAGTTAATAACAATATTGTTCAAAGAATAACTGTGAATGACTAAGTTATTCTGAGTATTATAAGTACTCCAATCAACTACATAGGACCTATGAAGGAAGATGCCATCCATGCCCAGAAAATAGAAGTATGAATAGTAGGGTTTTACAATTACATATACATATACACATACATATATATGTGTTTATATGTAGTGTGTATATGTATGCATACATACATACATGTGTCAAATGATGGCCTTCTCTGGTGTGGGATGGGGAAGGAGGGAAGGAAACAGTTTAGAACTTAAAATGCAATAAAAAATAAAATTAAATAAAAAGGGTGCTTTTTTGGTTTCTGATTCATTATGGCCCTATCTTATGAGAGCCAACCAATCAATCAACAAGCATTTATTACGCACCCAAAATATGCCAGACATCGTGAAAGTGAGTTACTGGGAAGGTCAGGAAAAGGCTTCACATAGAAGGTGGTGCTTTGACTGAATCTTAAAGGAAGAGAGGAAATCTACGAGGGGGAAGAAAGAGTGCCTTCTAGGCATAGGGGATGGTGGATGGCCAGTGCAAAACATGGAGATGGGAGGCAGAGTGTGATGTGTGAGGAACAGAGAGGCTAATTTGACTGGATTGTAGAGTGCAGTAAGGGGATTGAGGTTGTAGTCAGGTTGTTAAGGGCTTTAAAAGCTAATTGGAGTTTATATTTCATCCAAGAGGAGATTGGAAGCTTTTGGGATTTATTGAGAAGGTGACTGACATGGTCAGATGTTGTCCTTTGACACAAAGTCTAGGTTTGTATGGCCTTAGCAAAATTTACTTCTATTTTGGGTATAAGGTTTTTTTTTGTAGTTACATGAGACACAGTAAAGCTGTTTAAGTTGTAAGGCAGAGTGTAATACTTATAAAATAAATATCTGTAGGAATTCTAGAGGAGGTTTCTTCTTCAGGAGTGCTCACCTGAAATTACCGATGAGCTGTTTAAACTTTCCATGACTTGGGGCTCATCTAATAGTTTATGTGCAGCCTTGGGGATATGCTAGAGTCAGTTCTTACTGGCTCACCAACTAATGGCTAAATTTCCAATGGGGGTGTTTGGACCTCAGAAATCGGCAAACACTATTCATCAGGACTTGGTGTGTTATTTTTTTGATTGTCTAGGTTTAAGAAAGTGTTGGAGAAAATGTTCATAATACAGATTAAATTTAAAACTCTCTGTCCTGTTGCAAGTCACTGATTAAACATTTACCAACACTTGTGGGTCTTAGTCATGCTGGTACAGTGCAGCTGGCATCATTTCAGGGAAAGGATGAAGCACAAATGCTGGCTTACTCAAGGTATCACACATTTCCTTCTTTAGATTGTCGAGGGTCTATGAGTTTCTATGTAGGGAAGTGAACCTTCCGCACTTGGAGAGCAGAAGGAGTTAGTTCAATCTCTCTAGAGGCACCAAGGCCAAAGGTGAATAATATTTTGAATGGTTGACTGCTGATTATAATACAAAATAATTATATGTATATTTGTATATATACATGCATGTATATTTGTGTATATATACATTCATGTATATTTGTGTGTGTATGTATACAAAATAATAGAATTTAATTAAGGGTATTGGCCTTAAGAAACCCAGGGCTAAAGTTGGGCCAGCTTGTGAGGAACTGGATATTTAATATCATTTGAAAGTTAAGCTAAATGAGATCTGGCATATAGTAATGGAAAACTCAGTTCCAAAATTTATTAGTGGTGTGACTGTGGACAGGTCGTTGTGGCTCTGAATCAACTTCCTTATCTGTAAAATGGAACTGATAATAACATTTGCTACCTCACAGTCTGTTGTAAGGAAAGTCATTTATATCTTTGGATTTTAGAGCTGGAAAGAACTGTACAAATTATCCTAATCCAGCCTTCTCCCTTTACAGACGAGGTAATAAGGGATTTATTTAGCCTTTAAATAATGATTTGAGGCCATCATCAGTCATCTAGACTTTTGTCCTGCTACTGGCCTCGGTGACTCTGGGGGAGAGAGGCTGATGACTTTGGACAGCTCTGTCTCACTTAAATCCAATTCATTTGCAAGTCAAGACATCACCCTCCTGACATCAATAATCCTCTTTGAGGAGGAACAACAATATAGCCCTTTAAGATTTGCAAAACTGTACATACTTTAAAATGCTTTGCAGATATGATCTCATTTTCTCTCACGGCAACAAAGAGATCCGCACTATCATTATCCTTATCTTACAGATGAGGAAATAAGAGATTTAGTTAGTATCTATATAGTGCTTTGGCAGCCAGAGGTTGTGACTTTCACAGCATCGCACAGCTGTTAAGTGTATGAGGCAGAATTTAAACTTAGATTTTCCTGACTCCAAACACATCTCCCATTCCATTTTGACAGATCCGTAATGATTAAGTGACTAGACCAAGGTCACAAAGATAATGCGTGTCAAAGAGAAGAATGCAATCAGCTTCTCTGATTTCCGCTCCAGGGTTCTGCCCATGACATCTTAAAACACTAAATAAATGTTACTAATTCCTATAAGCAGGAGAGCCGAGGGAAAGGGTAGGGGGAGATGCCAAAGGCAGCCTCTTAAGAAAGGCGAGAGAAATATTTTTGAGGGGCTAAAATTATTTACCTGTATGATTAAAGTGTCAGCTACCATTATCCCTTCTGCATTGTGGGAGTTAGGGGTATGGTGCCCCCTTGATCTGGAAAATCTGCCTAAAATATTTTGGCCCTCCTTTGTACCAGAGAAGAAGTCTGAATTTGTTTTTCTTTTATGGGGTGCTTACAGTACCTTATTGTAAAATTTGGGTTGATATTATACAATACTGTCTATTTTTGTATATGTATATATACATATGCACATGTGCACCCATATACATATACATACACAAATAAGTGTGTGTGTGTGTGTGTATATATATATATATATATATGTATGTATGTATGTATTTTTGAGTTTCTAAACTTTTTCTGTATTGTCTATGGCTTCCACAAAATCTTCCCAAAATTTCCATTGAATTTCTGATGCTGACCTGTGATATATCAAAACTGTGATGGGGAAGTCACAATGTGCCAGGGATAACTGTAGTTGAGCTCTGAGGTTTTTTCCAAGCCCTAACATTTTGTGATCCCTCTATGGTCTCTCCGTTCAAACAACAAATACTTATGGAGTGCCTGATCTGGGCTGATGTTACCTGTGGGGCATGCACAGAAGTATAAGACGTATTCTTGCCTTTAGGTAGTTTGTGGTCTTGTCGGGAGAGAGAGTACACAGGCACATGAAAAGATAACTTATGATAGGAAGCAGGAGATGCCTTAGAATGCCAAAGGCTGAATTTCCGATTACCTTACATCTACAGGTATAAGTTACTATTACCAGATCATAGAGTTAGAGTTGAAAGTGCCTTAGAAGACACTAAGGTTTTATTCCTATTGTTACTCAGTCAATAAGCATTTGTTAACAGCTTACCATGTGCAAGGCACTGTGTTACATGCTGGGTATACAAAGAAAGGTAAAAAGCAGTTCCTGTCCTTAAGGAGCTCACATTCTAATAGGGAAGACACAGTCCTGGTATGTGATGAGCACTTAATAAATGCATATTGTCTTAACAACAATAGAAATAATACTCTGATGGCCTCTGAGGTCCTTTCTGTTCTAAATCTTTGATTGAGCTGGGCCTTGAAGAATGGGGGAAGGATGTGAAAAAATGTAGAAGACAAAGGGCCTTTTTGGGCAAAGGGTAGAGAACCAACTTTTAAATTTATCATATGAAAATAATATGAGTAATTAAGACAAATTCACTTGAGTAGGAGGGAGAATTCATTACTCTTAGGGGTTACAGAGTAGAATCTCAAAGTAGGAAGGAATCTTCAAGGTCATCTGGTCCAAGCCATGGGACTTGGGGTTTCATGATCTTTTTTTTTGCTTTTTGGAGGGGGGAAGGCAGGGCATTTGGGGTTAAGTGACTTGCCCACATGGCTAGTAAGTATTAAGTGTCTGAGGATGCATTTGAACTCAGGTCCTACTGTCTCCAGGGCCAGGGCTCTATTCACTCACCACTTAGCTGTCCCCTCATGCTCTTTCTACTCCATCATAGAGGCCTCAGTGAAGCTGCCTCTGACATGCAGAGAGAAGGAAGGAAGCACTAGCAGCACCCTTGATGTCAGGAGGTCTGGTGGCTTGTGGAGGAGGCATGGGAAAGAGATTGCTCTGCTTGGAAAAGACCAAGGAGCAGGGAAACTCTGGAGCAGAGAACGGGTTGGGTTTGGATTTTATTAATGGGAGAGGGGAAGAGAGAACAGGCTGCAGCTCACTGTCTCTACAGCAGAATTCATTTTTTGCTGATTCTTCAAAAGTGTTTCAGGCCAGGAATCCAGTGGAAGAGTCTCTGAAGGAGACTACCTCTAATAGACTAACTCCTCCATCTAAAACAGGTATTTTCCTTCTTTCTACTCTTCTTTCTTTTACTCCCATTAGATTGCAACTCCTTGGGAGAAGGCACTCTTTCGCCTTTATATCCCCAGTGTAATAGTCAGTTGATAAACATTTATTAAGTCCCTACTATGTGCTAGGCATTTGTTATGTGCTGGTGATACAAAAAAGGGGAAAAAACAGTCCTTGTCTGTTATGTGCTGGTGATACAAAAAAGGGGAGGAAACAAGTAAACGAACATTTATAAAGCAAGCTACACAAAGGATAAATAGGAAATGGTTGAGAGATGGAAGGGACTAGAATTAAGAAGGGTTGGGAAATGCTTCCTACAAAAGATGGGATTTAGGGTGGCTGGGTGGTGCGGTAAATAGAGCACCAGCCCTGGAGGCAAGAGGACCTGAGTTCAAATGTGGCCTCAGACACTTGACACACTAGCTGTGTGACTTTGGGCAAGTCACTTAACCCCAACTGCCCTCCAAAAAGCAAAAAAAAAAAAAAAAAGATGGAATTTTACTACAGTTTGGGGCACATAGGAGGCACTTGAGAAATGTTGATTGACCAACTCTAATGAAGGTAGTGCATGTGTTAAAATGTTGCACTTTCTACAATTAAGTTCTCTTGTACAAAGTCCTGACCTAGTTATGACTTTGGTATTTGGAATGGTATGAACAAAGGTTTTGAATCAGGAAAGTATAGGTTGAATTTCGGGAAAAGTGAGTAGGATTTTAGGATTTAGAGGAGTATGTCATCGATGATCAAATTCAGTCCCCTCATCTTATAGATGAGGATGCTGAAGCCCAAATGACTTGCCCAAGGACATGCAGATAGTAAATAGTTGATCTGGGATTTCCAAAGATGATTAGGGAAAAAGGAAAAGAACCTATATGTTCTAGGATATTTATAGCAGCTCTTTTTGTGGTAGCAAAGAACTGAAAATTGCAAAAATGCCCATCAATTGGGGAATGACTGAACAAGTTGTGGTATATGATTGTGATGAAATACTACTGTGTTATAAGAAGTGATGAGCTCAATGATCTTAGAAAAACATGGGATAGATGCACAAAATAATGAAGAGCAAAATTATCAGAACTGAGAGAACACTGTATATAGCAACAGCAATATTGTTTTAAGAATAACTTTGAGCAACAAAGTCATTTTGATTTCAGTGCTCTTTCCATTATACCAAGCTCAATAAATTGGTTTGACTGGAGCAGATGGCTTATACGGATTCCTTCTTTTCTCTTCCCTGCTTCTTACCCACATCTAATAAACTTTTCTTCCCCCCTTCCTCCATGGATTCAACCAGGAAAGTTTCTAGGCAGCAGTAACCTTAGAATGGAAAATGTCGTCTACTGTTCCGGAATTACTGGAGCAGCATTAACTACTCCTGAATCCCTGTACCAATAGTTGGACTCTCCTTTATCAGGTAAGGTGGAGTTACTTCTAGCCTGGGTCTTAGTATCACCAATTAGGGAAAAGATATCGAAAAAGGAAGCTTAACATCCTTGATAATTTTTGTTGTTGTCACCAATGGTGACTGTATTTGTTAATTATTAGTTATTTTTGGACCTGAGCTGTGATTTCTTCAGCTCTTGGTGAACTCCCTCTCTCAATGCAGATCTACACCAGCTCTATAATTTATAGTCCTAGAGAGTTGGCTGGGGCACAAAGACATGAAGTGATTTACCCATGGTCACACAGCTTGTATGTGTCAGAAGTGGGACTTGGATCTAGCTCTTCTTGATTCTTGAAGACAGCTCTCTATCTACTGGCATGCTGTGACTATCAGACATAAAGTACTTTCCTTGCCTCTGTCATAAATGAGGAATTTCATAATGATATAAGTTGTCTTGCAGTAGTCATCTTAAGCAGGAGACTTTTTATAGACCTTAATCTGCAAAGGCATTTTTGGAAACTCCTGCCTGATTTCAAGTCTTCTATGAAGTATAATAACAGAAGGGATGTAATATAAAGATTCTGAGGAGGAAGAAGAGGAGCTGTCTGAAGAGGCCTCTGTGGATGCAGAGGGATCTCACCAACCAACTTAGATAAAAAAAAAAAACAACAAAAAACCCAAAGAATAGCAAGTTGTGCATGGTAGATTTGAAGTTTTATGTACAATCATCTTTCTTATTTTATGTTATGGACATGCTTGTTTTAGCCCATAAATTAAAAATTAAAAAAAAAATGTGTAAAAAAAATAAACCTATACAGAAAAATGAAACAGTCAACTTAGATGGAGCTCTCCAGGGTAGTGCCCTAGAGATTGGTACTTGGCCTTGTGTTCTTTAACATTTTAAATAGACACTTGGATGAAGGCATAAATGGTAAATTTATCAAATTTACAGTTGACACAAAGATAGAAGGGATAGCTAAGGCATTGAATAATAATAGCAATATTAAAAATCATGATATAGGGGATGAGTGCCAGAATTGGGAGCATTCTTCTAGTATAAACTATCCCTGCACCCCCAAAGTCCTTTCTGCAACACACCCAAAGGGTAATTTAGCTTTGTGTAAAGACCTCTAAGGAAGTTTTCTATGGCAGATGATGAAATTTAAGAGGATAGAAGAAAAGTTTTATATTTGGATCCAGAAATCAACTTCACATAAACACAAGATAGGGAAGTCATGGTTAGACAGTGATTTGTTTGAATGACACATTAGAGTTTTTATAGGGTGTAACTAATTTTGAGTCAATAGTGTAATTTGACAGCAAAAATTTGAAAAAAGCTAATGGGGTCTTGGCTACATTCAGAATAGCACTACCTTTAAGAATAAGAGATGACTGTCCTGCTGAAGAGGTACAAATAGGGGGATTTCTAATGAGAAATCCTTTCTAGGTTTGGCGTCCAAAAAGAATTACTGGACTCAGCTGTCCTTGGCAGAGTTACAAGAGTTTATTGTTATACTGAGGAAGGGGCGGGGCAAGCAGACCTGAAAGCTGATAGATATTAAAGGCAGAGTTACCAAGTTGGTGTGACGCTCTTCAGCAGGCAGATAGCCTGCCAAGTGCAGGGGGGGTGTCAGAGAAAGCCTGCAAAATGTGATGCTCTGCAGTGGGCAGATAGCCTGCAAAGTGTGATGCTCTTCAGTGGGCAGATGGCCTGCAAAGTTTAGGAATTAGGGATGCTGATTATATAGTAATAAAATCATAATTCTGGTCTCAATTATGCTAACTATGTGTACAAAGGTGGAGTTTGGGAGGAGTACTCAGCCTGTTTGCCCTCAAAAGTCCCTTTTGATAAGATGGATGAGTCTTTTTGTTAGGAGTTATCTTACTGATAATCCATAAAAATGCTTTTAGGCTGGGGGAGAGGGAAGGGACAGAGTTAATGCTTTGTGGCTGGGGGCAGGGAAGAGACAGAGTTAATGCTTTACAGCT
>CM053588.1:179186073-179245966 GCA_028646515.1 Pseudochirops corinnae
TGATAATCCATAAAAATGCTTTTAGGCTGGGGGAGAGGGAAGGGACAGAGTTAATGCTTTGTGGCTGGGGGCAGGGAAGAGACAGAGTTAATGCTTTACAGCTGGGGGGGAAGAGTGACTTTTACAACTTGATTACACAGGCCAATGTCACAAACCGATATCACATACCTAGGTGCCCGAACACAAATGAGATTTTTACAGACTGAAGTTACAACAATGTTAGTTATAAGATCACCCCAAAATATTCAGAGGCATCTCATCACTGCTGAACTCTGCCTTTGTCAAATCCTATCTGGATTATTGTGTTCAGATCTGGGCACCACATTTTATGATGGACATTGATAAGCATCAAAGCAGTGCAACCAGATTTGTAAAGGGTTTGGAGTTCATGTCATATGAGGATTGTCATATAAAGGAACTGGGGGTGTTTCACCTGGAGAAGAAAAGAGAGAGAGGAGAAGAGAATACTTAGGGTAGAAATTATAGTTGTCTTCAAATATTTGAAACTGTCACATGGAAGAGGAATTAAACATGTTCTATTTATTTATCCCCAGAGGACAGAACTAAGAACACTGTCTGGAAGTTGCAGATTTTGGTTTTAAGGACAGGAAAAATCTCCCACGTGGAGAGGTCTGCCTTGGGAAGTAGGGCTTTTCTCTCCTTGCAGGTCTTCACACTGAGGCTAAATTGATCCTTTGGGTACATTGTAGAAGGGAATTCTTTCTTTTTTTTTTTTTTGGTAGTGAAGGTGGTGGTTGGGTTATGCTAGATGCATGTCTACAACCCTGGAATTTTGTAATTCCATAATAATTTTTACCAGAGTAGATCTGGCTCTTTGCCCCAGGATCCCAAGTCTGTTTTGAGTTCCGTGTCATGAGAACCTTTGTAGATAAACTAAAGTCCTTACAATTAGAGTCACACTCAACAAAGCTGACTCCTATGGTACCTTTGCAAGGATCTTCGCTCCTGGGGCTCTGAAGAAAGCCTGTGTGTGGTGTGAAAGTGAGAATGAGAATACGTATGACTCCCTCCCTCTCACCATTCCTGCCTTTGTAATATAATTTGCCTTTAAATCAGCAGTTTGTTTACCAATGGAGGAAGGGAGGAGGGACTCACCTTTCTTCACATCTGAGTTGCCCATTTTTCATGGACCTGAGGATGTCTGGGGCTCCGGGGAGTTAAACACAGGGAAGAGGCCAATGGCTGTGTTAAGGACATTAGATGGATAAAATGCCCTGGGATACATTATTGAGACTGAGTTTATTGAATTGGAGAGTGATGGATGTCATTAAATTGGCTGATCACACCCATCATTCTGCCAGGGAGACTGCTAGAGCCTGGAACAAATAACCGCCGTTAGAATAGTTTGCATCTGTTTGTATGCAGATGGAATGGTCTATGGTAGTGCAAAGGACATTGGACTGGCAAACCTAAGACTGAGCCCAGGTTGTGTGAACATGGGCAAATCCCCTTGCTTCCCTGATCCTCAGTTTTCTCGTCTTCAATGGGAATGACAACACTACCACTGCTTGTCTTGTGCGGATGTTGGGAGAACAGCGTTTGGTAAAATTCTCTATGCATGTGTGCTATTTCTAATGAAATAATGAATAGATAACAGATGTGATTGAGATGTGAGTGGCTATGGTGAGGCAACTTGGAGATGTGAGGTAAGGAAATAGGTGGACTGGAAAAGGAGGGAGACTGAAGACACCTTTGGGACTGATTGGACTATGGTAGAGTCAGCATTTGGGGCTGGAGGCAGGAAGGAAAGACATTTTGAGACTGTGATCCTAAAACGCAGGACTGGCCAGACTGTAGAGTTGGTGAGGACCTCTCTCTATCACTGGTATCCAGTGTCCACTTATTTGCCTTTGAATCGTCACAGTCCTTGCCCTGACCCTCTATCACTTAGCAGTGCAACAGACCCTAGGTCTCTACTTTTGTCTTTCTTCCTAACAAAAAACCTGTTTTTAATCACCTATCAGCTCTTGTCTTTGAGAAGACTAAAAAATGAATCCACACAAAGTTGTAAATGACAACTTAATGTATTATTTTATAAATGTCTATATCTATCCATCTCTAGCTCTACATGCACAACATTAGGGACGGTATCTTAACTCAAAAGAATAAATGATATAGTCATTGCAATGAGAAATGATGGCATGAAAGAGAAAAGAGGTTGACATTCAAAGAAGCTGATGTGGATGTATCAGTTGCATTCAGCTGATCTATGATATCTCAACTGGAAAATAGATTTGCACTTTTAAAAAATTAAAGAAAGCATACATACTGGGATAAATAGAAAAAGGATGGTAGAAATCTATAAGGAAAAGCTCAGGAACACAGAATCTTAAAGTTGAAAGGAATCTTAAATGTCATCTAACCCAACCTCTCACTATATTCAGGAATCAAAGAGAAAAAGGCCCATACTGGTCAAGCCTCTTTGGAAATCCAGGACTATCTGATAGCAATGTGTAGACACCTTGAGAATCAAGCAGATCCCAGTAGATGGGCTTAGAACACATTTCCTTGGCATGCTTTCTCTCCTCCTTCCCTCTTCCTTTCTTCTCCATTCGTATTCTTCTACCATGCCCCAGCTCTTCATTCTGAAGCCTAATTCTAGCCCTGAAATTCACACGTTGGAAATACCCTCTGTGTCCTCTTTCCTTGACTGGATGGCTCTTACAATTTCTGTTTAAGGATGGTGTCTTGGTCAGTCACGCCACATTCTTCTCTAGGGTGTACTCAACACTTTTTCTACCATGCCCCTGTACCAGGTATCTTTGTTTCCTCTGACCTATAGCTCTTTTCCACACTTACCCTCAAGCTTCTTTTTATGTGTCATCATCTCCCATGTAAGCTCTGTCTGTAAGATTTTCTTTTTACTAGTATTCCCAGCACGTGGCACATTGCCTGGCACTTTATGAATGCTTGTTGAAGGACTGAGCAAAAGAAAGTCACTCTTAGCTGTAGGTAGAACAGGCTTTGAGTTGGACTGCTATGGCAGCAATGACTGAACAGGATTTGGGAAGCTCAGAGTGGTTATAACCAATTTCAATGTAAGTACCTGTAGGCAATATTCCCTAACCAACTTCCTACCCCCAGAATCTTCACACTCTGTCCTATAGAGCTCCTCATGGCTACCTCAAGCTGTGGGTAGGCTCTATACTTCAGGCTAGAATGGGTGAGTAACATATTTCTTTTCCCCAAAAACAAACTATGCTTTTAATTTTTCAGTGGAAAAATGAATAGCACAGGGTGAACAGGCATAGATGGCAATGTGCACTGGAAAACTCATTACATTATTTTTTCCCTCAAAACCTCATTCTTTTGAAATTTACCAGCATCCTTTCAGGCACCTAGATTTCCAGCCTCAGTGATATCCTCAACTTCTCATCCTTCAACTTCACGTATCTAGTCAGTTGCCAGCTCTTATTGTGTGTACCACTGCCCCCACATCTCTGGTATCTGTCTCCTCTCATCGACCCCCCCACCCCCATTCTAACTCATGCACTTCATATCAGCTCATACCTGGATTGTCCTACTTCCCAACTGGACTTCCTGCCTCAAGTCTTTCCCCACTCTGGCCCACAGAGCTGCCCAAGTGATGTTTCTAGAGTTCTATGTCACTTTCCTATTTAGTAAATTCTAGTGACAATAACTTGCCTCTAGGCATCAATATTATTTCATCTTTTTTACTTTGTATTTTTTATGTTTTAAAACATATAATTATCAAGTACATCGATACAATTTATAAAAAAAGTGAATGTACTCACTTTGTAGGTGCATGTTTAACAATTAAATATGTATATGAGATAAAAAATGTATATCCCTAGAGGGGCTAGATAGGCAGGACCTCAGCTGAAACCTGCAAGGATAAGGATTCCAGGAAGGGAGAAGGACCCAGAAAAGGGAGGCCAAGCTTTGCTTCCTTCCCAGTTTTGCTTTGAGCAACCTACCTAGGTGATGGCACCTACCCCTGGTTCTATGTTGGTGGGCTAACAATCTCAATGCTACATCTTGTTTTTGGATTTTCTATTGTTCCCTACACTGACTTTGGCAGTATCTCCATGACAACAATAGAACCAACTGAAAAGTGTCAAAATCAATTGGTGAACCAAATGGTCACCTGGATTAAGAGACTTCCTGCTCCTAGATTGTCTGACTTCTCCCTTCCCCCACCTTGCTGATCTGCCTAAATTTTTATCATGCTTAGAACAGACGGTCCTTATGCAGTGAAGAGTCCCTGAACCTCTGGCAAAGTCTTTTAGAAATCACAGACTTTTTGAGGGGCCCTTAAAGATCACCATTTTATGAGAATAAAATGAAACCAGAGAATTTAAATGTTTTGCTAGATGTCATACAAAGTCCTTATAGCATCTCTAGATCTGAAAGGGTCCTTAGACATCATTTAGGGCTAGTCCAACCCTCTTTTTTACTGATGAGGCCACTAAGTCATACACAGCCAGGTAGTATCAGAGTTTGTCTTTCTATGGTGGATTTTGTTTCTCCATTTTATTTTTGAGGTGATCAGACCACTGTATATGTGAGCAGAATGGACCCAAACTTGACGTACAGTCACAAGGCTTTCTGATGTGCTCAGAGTGAATATGGGGTTGTAGAATGGGTAAATGAGTTGACTCTAGCATGCCCACATAGACGAATCTCAAGTTGGCATGGGGATTTCCTCCTATAGAAGATACCATTGTCTGGTTGATCCATGAGGGCTACAAATGTTCTCAACCCAGAAAGAATCATGGTAGACCAAAGTAATAACTAGGTGAAATAACTTAGAAGTTAAGTGCTATCCAATAGTTTTATTTTATATAATCATTTCAACTGACATTTTTATGTACTTTAATGTTTGCAAAATGCTCTACATATATTGTCTCAATAGAATGCCGTAGGTAGAACAAGTTTTGAGTTGAACTTGAGAATAAGAGCTATTTAATTTTGGGTGGCTAAATGGCACAGTGAATAGAGAACTGCTTCTGGAGTCAGGAAGACCTGAGTTCAAATCTGGCCTCAGACACTTAATACTTATTAGCCTGTGGGACCTTGGGCAAGTCACTTAACCCCAATTGCTCTGCCTCCCCCCTCCAAAAAAGCAAAAAAAAAAAAACCCACCTAAAACTATTTAATTTTGAGTTTGTATCATCAGTGCCTAGTAGTGTACCCAGAACATAGTAGGTACTTGATCAACATGTAGGTAGATGAATCTCCAATTGACATAGGGGTAGTAACAAATAATGCTTATTGATTCTTACCATGATGCCAGGTATCATAGTGAATAGAGGACTGGGACCTAAAGTCAGGAAGACCTGTGTTCAAATGTGAACTAAGACATTTCCTAGCTGTGTGACCCTGGGAAAGTCACTTAACTTCCATTTGCCTCAGTTTCCCCATTTGTAAAATGGGGATAATAATAGCACCTATATCTCTGGGTTGTTGTAAGGATAGAAATTAGCTAACATTTGTAAAGTACTTTGCAAACCTTAAATGCAACATATTTTCATTGTTATCCCTATTTCACAGATGAGGAATTAGACCTGGAGAGGTTAGGTAAGTTAGCCTGGGTCATGCAGCTAGTAAGTGCTGGAGGCAAGATTCATACCTCCATCTTCTTTACTCAAAGTTCGGTGATCCATTATGTCACCATTCCTTAGTCTAGTACTTCTGAAACTGCTTATTATAGTATTATCCTCACTGCAAATGCTTGAATATTAAAAGAGTCTGTGATTTCAGAGGGGTAGCTTCTTGTTCTACTGACACATATTACTGTTGCTGTTGTTTCTTCATCACCCCGCTTATGGTTTTCTTGGCAAAGATACTGGAGTAGTTTGCCTTTTCCTTCTTCATCTCATTCTACAGATGAGGAAACTGAGGCAAATACAGTTATGCCCAGGGTCACACAGCTAGTAAGTGTTGGAGGCCAGATTTGAACTCAGGAAGATGAGTCTTCCAAATTCCAGGTTCAGCATTGTATCCAGTGTATCACCTAGCTGCCTCTTCAGAGAGCAGATGACCAGCTCCTACTTGAAGCCTTTCTGTTTGGTGGGACCTGCTAGAATGCATTTTCTCCTAGAATGACATTCAAGAACCAAATTATAATGAAACATTGGGGTAAGATTTTAGTGGAAGCTTTACAAATAAATCTTGGAAAACCTACTCTTGTAGTCTGGAGGGTATGGCAGATAGGGACATAAAGAGAGTAGGGGAGTAGATGTCAGAGGTTAAAGTAGAAATGGCAGAAGGACAGGTTAGCAGGGACCAGGTGTGACAGATCTCAGAGCCTATGTGCCAAGTAGGTTCAGGGACCAGGAGCCTCAGTGCATTAAGATGGAGTTGAGTGATAAGTAGAGTTTAGTAATGAGTAAGGATCTTTGGAGTTTAGTGATGAGTGAAATGCAACAGTCTTGGAGCAAGTGACAAGGCCCCCTGAAATGACTCCAAAGAAGGGTCTAGGTGACACAAAGTCCAAGGCCCAAAGCATTGTTTTTTAGAACAAATTCCATCCTGTCATTCTGTTGCATTCATTTAAAGCAACCTCCCCCAGTGGCTTCCTTTCTGATTGGCCAAATCATCCTCATCTTCCAAGAAAGGCTAAGTTCAAGTCCTACATACTCCATGAAGCCTTTCCTGAACATTTATATCCTCTTATGGGTCATTCTCCTGTGACATATCTCTCAGGTTTCATAAAAGTGGCTTAGCAATTACTTTTTTTCAGTACCATTTCCCTCCTCTCCACCCCCCACCCTGGCCACTTTGCAGGAGGAAAGGTGAGTTCAGTTTTGGACAGTGACATCTCACTGTCATTTCAAATTCAACAAGTCCTACATCCTATCTGTAGCTGGAACAGCACAACTCGAGCTTGGGCATGAGCTGAAATGGGCTGGAAACAGATATGAGAGTCCACTACAGAGGTGATAATTGAAACTGGGAGTGGAAGAGCTCTCCAAGGGAGAGAATTAATTACCCTGCTCGTATGTCCCTCAAATTTCTCTTTCTTTTAACAAAACAAAACACTGCCTGCCCCACCAAGAATATAGCCCTGAAACTCTAAAGTGAAAATACACTTAAACCACAGCCAATTGTGTGCCAGGATCCAGGCATCAGAGGAGAAATAATTCAAGTGAAAATGCTCTCCTGCAGTTTTCCCCCTAAATATGCTGCTGATTGCATTCCTGTTTCCAGTGCCATGAGAGGGGAGCCATTAACATACGGATCTGAGCTTGTGAGGAGAGGAAGACTGAGCCGCAGATTTATTATTTTTATTACTGTGACAGAACAGAAGTTTTTGAGCTTGAGTGCGCTTGCTAATAGGAATTAAGTCACTCAAGGTAATGCCATTAACTTATCTTTAGTTGATTTGGTGACTCTGGAAACATTGGGGTTCTGCTAGAAAACCATCCTCCTCCTCCTCTTCTTTCTCCCCATCCTAGCCCTCCTACATGTTCCCTACAGCGGTGGCAAGAACTCACATCTGGCAGTTCAAATAGAGTAATCCACTGTCTTCTGGTGTTCCTGGACCTGTGCTGTGTTCCATTTTGTCTTCTGTAGTTTTAGGGGGCAATGTTGTTTCATGCAAAAGAGATTCAGGAACCTCTGGTCTCCATTCAGATGTGGCCCTTTCCTTTGTTCTGGGGGACCTTGGGAAAACAAATATTGTTCTTTCTGCCTCACTTTCCCCATATGTAAAATGGGGATTAAGGGGTGGAGTTGACATAATTCACTCCCATATATAACACTATGAGGAGGCCAAGTATACTACATATAAGAATGTGAGACTTCAGAATTAATGTCTCCTTAACCCCTACCCTGGATTATTCCCATCTTCCTCCTTCTTTGTTCCTACTTCCACACTGTTGAATCCAGCTGTTGGAAGTCACAAAGACATAGGACAAGGTTGATGATAGAGCCAGCATCCCCCAAATAGAGAGCCCCTTCTAGGCTGATCATGATCCAATCATTCAACATTCTTTTGGTATATTTGTTCAACCAGCTTCCTGGTTAGATTTGCCTGACTATTGCCATCCAACATACAGTTCTCCTCTGGTTTACAAAATAATTAGTCATATGCACATAGGATGAGAAGTTGTGTGAGTGTGTGTGTGCATGTGCATATGTGTATGCACACATGCCTCATTGGGGATGCTGATTGGGTACACTACAAAACTATATTATTTAATCTCAGCTAGCCCTCACTGAACACCAATCCTTTTCCTCTTCCTTGATTGAATTTCTATAATGGTCCCACAGTTCCCTTTTCTCTTCTGTTCTCTTCTTTTTCTTCTCTTCCCACCTTTACCACTCTTCCCTTCTTTCTCAGTAAAAGACTTTGCCTCATACTTTACTGAAAAAAGAGTCTCTCTGTTGCAAGATCCCTCTTCTCCCAAATTCTGTACTTCAGATTTCCTGAACATCATTTTCCCATATTCCGTTCCTTTGATCTAGTCTCAAAGTAAGAGGTAGACTTCTCTCTGACAAGGTCAAATCTTCAACATGTGTCTTTGATCCTATCTCCTCCAGTCTCCTGGAGGGTCTTCATCCTTTTATCATTCCTTCACCTCCCCCCCCCCCAATTTTCCATCCATTTGTTCCCTTTTCTGCTGTCTAGAAACATTCTCAAATTTCCCCCATACTTAACCTCTGACCATATCATACCCCCAAACTATTTTCTTGTATTTTTCTCCCCTTCACAGCCAAATCCCGGGGGGGGGGGGGCAGGGAGAGGGAAATCTAACAACTATACTTGTTACTTCTGTTCCCTTACCTCCCATTCATTCCTCAGTCCCTGCAGTCTGATTTCAAAGTCCACAACAAAGTGAAACTGCTCTCTTAATGGTTATCAATGATCTCTTAATTCCTACATCCAGTAACCCTTTCTCAGTCCTTGGTCTTTTTTATCTCTCAGCAGCATTTGACAATACTGATTATGCTTTTCTTTTAAACATTCTCTTCTCTCTGTGTTTTCATGACACTGCCCTCTTTTGTCTTCCTCTTACTTTTCTGACTAACGTTCTCTTTCCTTGAAAAGCCATCACTCATATCCATGATACCTGTGCATACACCGGTTCTTTTTCTTGGACTCTCATCTCTATACTTAGTGATCTTATTGTTAGTTCAGTCCTACATCTCCAAGTGCCCGATTGACATCTCCCTCTATCTGTCCCATAAGTATCTCAAACTCAGGATATTCCAAACAGAATGTATTATCATACCCTTAAATTTATGCCTTCTCCTACCTTTGCTGTTTCTTTCACTAGCACTACCATTGTTCTGGTCATAAGGTTGACAACCCGGGAGATGTCCTTGCTTTCATTACGCACACTCTACCAGTGGCCAAATCTTGTGATTTCTTTTCCTCCATCTCTAGCATGTTTCCTTCTTTCTACTCCTAATTCATGCTCTCATCACTTTTCACTTGGAGTATTTCAATAGTTTCCTTATAGCTTTTTTCTGCCTCCATTCTTAACTTTAATCCATCTTCAACATAGCTCTCACATTGATACCCTTAAAACATAAGTTCGATTGTATCACTTACTTGTTGAAGAAGCTTCAGTAGCTACATCTTGCCTCTAGGATAAAGACACAAACTCAGTTCTTGGGTATATATAGCAGTGGGTTTAGACTGGGGTATTTCCTCTAGGACTGGGTATGCACTAGGGCAGTGGTTCTCAACCTTCCTAATGCAATGACCCTTTGATACTCATATGTGGGCATATCTGCATGTGGGTGGACCCATCTGGAGACAGATAGAGGAGCAGTGTCTCGGTTCCTAAGACCATCGGAAATATGTGTTTTCCAATGGTCTTAGGTGACCCCTGTGACCCCTGTGAAAGGGTCTTTTGACCCCCAAAGGGGTTGCGACCCACAGGTTGAGAACCACTGTACTAGGGGGTGAGACATGTGGTCTGACCTCTTATTAAAGGACATAGATCCAATCTGATCCAGTAAACATTTAAGTGCCTACTATGTGTCAGGCACCATTCAAAGTGCTGAAAATACAATTAATAGAAAGACAGATAGTCTCTGCCCTCAAGAAGCTCACAATCTAATGGAGCAGAGATTCCTGATTGGTTCCTTTGTCTACTTCACGATTGAAGTGGGAGGGTGCTCTGTCAAAGACGATTGACAGCTAAGCTAGGACGCAGGACTAAGCAGAAGCAGGGAAAGATGGCTTGTCCCATCTTTCGAGATGGTTTCTTTGTTGGAACATAGTCAATGCCAGTTCTTCCTTAAATTTCTAATGGGGAGGGTTTTTTTCCTCTACCCCGGCCTGCTCCTCTCTAGTCTTGGCCCCTAGCGCTACAGCAGACACAAGAAAACAAGAACACATATACACATGAAAGCATGAACATATGCTTGCCTAGGCAAACCTGTGACTGTTGTTTTTGCTTTGCTTTTCTTTCTTGGAGGATGGTTGACCACATGTGAATCCTAAGATGGTTGTTTCTAGCCTTAGTAGCCACCTTATGAGTAGAAGAGTTCTGAAGTTCCAGGGTTGAGTGCTGACTGACAGCAGGAAGTGATTCCTGTAGTATATAGAGGACAAGGATACCATCACCTGGAGAATTCTATAGCCAAAGGGCAAAAGTACAAGACAAGCTCTCACTTGACCATAGAACTGCACTTGTGAGTTATGCAGTCAGCACAGCTCAAGGATGAAAACGAAATTCCTGTTCAGGAGGCCCACAGAGTGTTTTCGAAGTATTGGTTAATGCAGACTTAGGAGTCTTTTGTGACTTAAACATTATATACAAGCAAGCTATATACAGGATAAATAGAAAATAATTGACAAAGAGAAGACATTAGAATTAAGAGGGATTGGTAAAGACTTTTTATAAAAGATGAGATTTTAGCTGGGACTTAATGGGAGCTAGAGAAGTCAGTAGGAGGAATTGAGGAGATAGAGCATTGTAGGGGTGGGGGACAGACAGAAAATGCCCAGAACCGGGAGATGGAGAGTCTTGTTTGAAGGTAGGAGGGAGGTATGTTATGAAGGACTTTTAATGCCAAACAGAGCATTTTGTATATGATCCTGGAGCTAATAGGGAGTCACTGGAGTTTATTGAGTGGGGTATGTGTGTGCATGAATGTATGTGTATGTATTTATGAGACATAATTGAACCTGTGCTTTAGGAAAATCACTTTGGTGGCTTGGAGGATGGATTGAAGTGGGGGGGAAACTTGAGGCAGGCTGACCCACCAGTAGGCTATTACAATAGTCCATGTGTGAGGTGATGAGGGCCTGCATTAGAGGGGTGGCAGTGACAGAGGAAAGAAAGGGACAGTGTTTAAGAGATGTTGTTAAGGTGAAGTTGATAGGCCTTGGCAACAGATTGGAAATGAAGGGCAGAGTGAGAGGTAGTGAGGACTCCAGGATGGCTTGTGTGTGTGTGTCTAGCATTTAGGGCGAAAGATAATGAGTTCTGTTTTGGACATGTTGAGATCCAGTTTGAGATGCAAGACTGGAGGTCAGCAGAGATGCTGGGGCAGGACAGGTAGATTTGAAAAGCAGATTGGTCTCTCTGCCCCAAGTCTCTTCTCGCTTCCATCCATCTTTTGCTTAGCTGCCAAAGTGATTTTTCTAAAGCCACATTGAGACACCTCAATTCCCTTCCCATCTAATGAACTCATGCTGATACCCATGCCACCTATTTCCTCCCCACTCTATCTCTCCCCAACACACTCAATAAGCTCCAGCAGTGCCCTTTTACCTTCAGGATCAAATATGGGATCTTCTGGCTTTTAGATCCTTCTACAACTTGGTCCCTACCCACCTTTCCAGTTTTCTTATACTTTATTCCCCTTTACATACTTTATGATCTAGTGACACTGGCCTGCTTACTGTTTCTGGTGACTGTGACTTTGCACTGCCTGCCCCCCAGGTTTAGAGTGCTCTCCCTCCTCACTTCTGTTTCCTGGCTTCCTTTAAGACTCAGCCCTAAACCTACCTTCTGCAGGAGGCCTTTTGTGGTCTCCCTTTCTTCCTCTCCCTCTTGTACCTCTAGTGCCTTTCCTGTGAGATTATCTCCCATTTACACATTAATGTAGCTTGTCATTTCTGTGTTGTTTGTATGCTATTTCTCTCATTAGAAGATGAGCTCCTTGAAAGTAGGAATTTTTCCTCCCATCTTAGTTTCTCCAGTTCTTAGCACAGTGCCTGGCACATAAAAGGTGTTTGAATTAGAAGGACATTCCAGGTATTTAAAATTACCTCAAAAAAACAATTTTGCATCATTTGATGCACCTAGTGTTTAATATAAATACTTGTTAACTGACTGACTGACTCCCTCCATTTGTATCTCAACAGTGGATTCTTGAAGGTCACAATCCATCAGTGCCCAAATTTCTTTTACTGTGGAGTTTGAGGCATGGTGGCAGCCGGTGGGGAGATATTTGGGAAGGGGGTGGGTAAGGAGACTTCACTGGTATTCTTGAACATCACACTTTCTAGTTGACCACTTCCTTCCCCAATAAATAAAGCTAGGAAAGCCCCAATTTTGTTAGACAACCACCTTTATCAAGAGAGGAGGACTGACCTACGTGGTCTGATGATTTCCATTTCCCTCTATTATCATTGAACCTTCAAACCTTGTTAGCTAAGTGGAATGACTATTTGGTAACCATTGTCCAAGGATTGGTGCCACTTTCCCCCTCCTAGCACATGAAGTATACATAGTCTATCACTGTCAGTTTTGATTTAGATGTGTGGGACACTTGCTTGGTTATTCACCCTGCCCCACTGGTCCAGGCACAATACAAGCCTATAGCAGTAACTGCAGAAACATAGCACCTCTTTTTGCAACCCAGATCGCTGTCTAACTCTAACCTATGGGTGGGGAACCTGCAGCCTTGAGGCCATATGTGGCACTCTAGGTCCTCAAGTGTGGCCCTTCGACTGAATCCAAACTTCACAGAACAAATCCCCTTAATAAAAAGATTTGTTCTGTAAAACTTGAATTCAGTCAAAAGGCCACACTCAAGGACCAAAAGATTACATATGGCCTCAAGTCTGGAGGTTTCCCACCCCTGTTCTAACTCATCCTTGGGTCTCTCCTTGCCTTCTCTGCCCAGGATGTCTTGTCTGCTCTTCCAGAGTTAGCAGTGAGGAAAGGCCAAAGGACTAGAGTTGGAGGGGGTGGATCAGAGGTGTCAAACATGTGACCCCCCCCCCCGCCCCCACAGCAGTATAAACAGAACCAGATTTGAATGTAATTGGGAAATATTTGACAAAAATAAATAAAAGTACAATAGAACAAAGATAATGTTAGCATGTGGTTTTCTAAGTCAATATGCTGGCCCCAGGGATCCTTATGTATTCTTTAGTGGTTCTCATTTTTATCTGAGTTTGATACCATTGGGGTACATGATGCATTAGAGATGGAATCTTGCCTTTCGAAAGTATGATTTCTAGTTCCTACAGAAAGGCATTCAGGTGCTCAGAAAACTTGGGAAGGCACACTTAAGGCAATCTATAGGATGTAGTATATTATCAATGCTTGTTTTAGATCTCCCCCAACTTCTACATGCTGCACATTGTTGTTTTTTTAATCACTCCTCAGAAGCCCAGGACTCCCTTTACTCCTCCTCTACTTGTTTCAGAAGCTTCATGGTATAAACCATTTACCCACTTTCTTTCTCTTTCTCCCTTATCCCCAGTAGCTCAGGATTTTCATCCCATCTCTTTGACTTGGAGGAATAAGAGATATTCTTTCTCCCTTCTCCCTAAGCAAAAAAACAAACAAATAAAAAAACCAAACAAACAAACTTCGGACCACTGAATGATAGCCCAGCCGGGACCTTCTAATTCAACATCATGGAAACTGTTTGCTAATAGTTATCTGTGTAAGGCAATATGGCCACCATTAAGACCTTCAGTGGCTCATTAAACTGGCAGTCATAGGATTGCTGCCAGCCAGCAAGGTCTCTGGTTGTTTCTCATCAGTTGATAAGATTTGCTCTCTGTACCTCTCATTTGGCACTTTAATCTTATGTTCTCTTGTATTCCTACTTAACTTTTCATGTGTATATGTATATGTCTCATCTGTCTAAGAGCTCTGGACTTGGACCCAAGGAGACCTGAGTTCAATTATGACCTCAAATATTATTAACTGTGAACCTGGGAAAGTCACTTGACCTCTGTCTGCCTTGGTTTCTTTATCTATAAAACAGAGGTAGTAATAATGCCTCCCAGGGTTGCAGTGGGAATAAAATGTCATAATATTTTCAAAAAACTTTGTATACCTTAAAGAGCTGTATAAATTCTAGTTGTTATTAATTATTGTTATTATTATGCTTTTCCACCCTTTCTATTCCCAGCACTTGGCCCAGTGCTTTCTCTACAACACGTTCTCAATAAATACTTGTTGAATGATGTATGGTTTATTGAAGGACAGAAGCAGCTAATGGAATTATGCAATCCTAGAGCCGGGAAGGACCTTGGGATTTTCTGAGACCAAGCATAACAAATTAAATTCCAGTGCCCCAGCCTGGTACAATTGCAGAATATTATAGTTGGTACAATCTCAGGGGTTAATTAGAATTCATTTCATCATCAATGTGCCATTTTTTTTAGTGTGCAGAAAACCTCTATTCTATCTTATAGGAGATGAAAAAAGAGGCTTAAGTGGCCCCCAAAGAATGCAGCAAATACAGAAAAGACTCACAGTAGCCCATGAATAATCAACACAGTTCTTGGGGTCATTGGATTATAGGGTCATGGGTTTAAAGCTCAAAGGGACCTTAGAGTCCAATTCTGTCATTTTATAGATCAGTAAACTGAGGCCCAGTGAGCTTAAGTGACTTGTCTAGAATCAAAAACCTAGGAAATATATGAGGTAGGATTCGTATCCAGGTCTTCTTGGACAAATTCCATGGTCTTCCTCTCCAGTGAGCCCCACTTTCTATTCAGTAGGGGTTATGTTTATGATTGATTCTAGAGTGTTCCTCTCCAGTCATGCAGCTCCTCTCTTTCTGGCCGCATTGGAGAGGTTAGAACAGGACTCTCCAGGGCTGGCTCCAGGAACTGCTGATTTCATCTACAGAAAAAAAATCTTTTTTAATGTTGGATCCCAATTATTGATGACTGAGGGGTATTTGTTAGGGTCTGGGGTGTGTAAAACAATTTGGACAAGTGGTAGAGTTCAGCATTTGAGTGGTTATGATCTGTGGTGTAAGGCTTACCTTATGTTTTCTTACTCTGAATTGTCATCTTGTTACCCCCCCTCCCCATTTTATTCAGTGTTGCTTAAGATTATCATATATATTTCACTGAAAGTGGTAAAGCTGCATCTCAGAATGGAAATAGTGATTTAGAGGAAAAAGAACGCTGGGCTAGGAGCCACTGGCTCTGGGTTCTAGTCCAGGCTTTGCTTCTTGACTGTGTGAGACTTGACTTCTCTGGGCCTCATGAGCCTCATTTGTAAATTGAGGATAATGGTATTTGCCCTGTAGCTTATTTAGGTGTTTTTTTTCAGATAGTGCATGAGATACTTAATATGAAAGTTATGAGAAGTAAAAAGTGTTCACAGGTGTAAAGTTTTATTATGAGGAAAGAAAAAGCGATTACTTCACCTCTTGGAAAGTCTTTTCCCTCATATGTAAAAGGGAGATAAAATAGGAGACACTGTCAGAGGACCGTCCAGCACGGAGTGCCCATGTCAAAGAAGGTGCTGTGCTCAACAAGCAACGTGGAATCTCAGAAGCTTAAAAGAAATGCGAGATGCGCAAATTAAGAGACATCTCCCTCCCAAATGGCCACAGGGACCATTTGTGCCTGACCTGTGGTAGAGCCTTCTGAGCTTATATTGATCCAGTCAAAACAACCTCCTGTCTGTTCCATATATATGATTTGCCAAGCCTTAGTGACTTTGCATTGGTTGTCCTTCGTCCATCTAATGGTGCCCCTTCTTGCCTCCTCCTTATAAAGTCCACCCGCCTCTTCCCTTAGGATTCAGCTCAGGCAGGCAGACTGGCTAGCTGGCAATCCACAAACATTTATTAAGCTCTTACTGTTTGCTGATCAATAGTAATATAGAAAAGGCATCATTTGCACGAAGCTAGTGCTCTTCCTCCCAAATTACTTTGTGTATTGAGTTTATCTTTAAGCTATTTTTATTTCTATTTATTTGTTTTCTCTTCCATCAGAAGGTAAACACTTTGTGAGTGGTAATTGTTTCCTTCTTTGTATTTGTGTCCCCAGCACTGTGCCTGGCACATTGTAAATGTTTAATAAATACTTGATGATTGATTGATTAAAGACCTGGATCTGAATCTTAATTTTGACACTAATCAGTTATGTAACCATAGGCACATCATTCTCTGGTTCCTCATAAAGGGACTGGACTATGTCATATCTCATTATATATTGCTCTGTGTCTCACCGTGATTTGTTAGCAGCGTGAACCCAAGCAAGTCATCCAAACGCTCGGAGACTCAGTTTCTTCATTGATAAGATAGGGATAATAACATTTGCAATAACTATTTCACAGTATTGTTGAGGCAAACTTTGTAAGCCTAAGTGTATATATGTGTATGTGTGTGTGTGTGTGTGTGTGTGTATACACAGACATAAGTATATAAAGCATATATTATATATATATGTATATATATATATGGAGAGAGAGATAGAGAGAGAGAGAGAGAGACAGAGAGAAGAAGGAGGAGGAGGGGAAGAAGGAAGAAAGAGAAGGAAAAGGAGAAGGAGAAGGAGGAGGAAGAGGAGGAGAAAGAAAAAGGAAAGAAGAAAGAAAGGAAGGAAGAAAGAGGAAGGAAAAGTTTGGTTATTGATATTATCCTCTCTTCTGGAGATTTGGCTACTGGTGATGAACTTTTCCAGCCCTAACAGCTTAAAGGGACCAGCCAGCTAGGTTATGGGCAAGTTTAGGTTATAGTTTATGTCAGTGTAAGGAATACCTACCCTAATGATATACCAATCTTTGAACTGATAATTATTAGAATAAGTAGAAACTTTCCTTTAATTTGAAGAGGATTTTCTGGTTCTTGTATTCCAAATGTATGATGATTTGTTGGATTCCAGAGATTCAAAAGATCTCTAGGGGTCATCTTAATGTCTAATATGTGGAAATCATTTTTGGGAAGGAAGCAGAGATAGTTGCGTGTCTGGGACAGTCTCTAACTTCAGTTTCCTTTCAGTATGAGAAGTGAGAGTAAAGGTAAAACCTCTTATATAAATTATCTCTTTCCCTCTCCCTGCTTGTCCTGGTGCAAAAAAAAAAGTCTTTTCTACAGAGAGGGCTGATGCAGAGAAGCTATTAATTCAAGAGTGCTGGGAAGTTAACGTGTTTTCTTTCATTAGCAAGTTCAAAATTGCATTTTATTTCCATTTTGATGAGATTTTTATGAGTTAGAAGAGATGAAGTTGAATCCCATGAGCGTAATGGACCTAGAAAGATCGCAGATATAGGATTGAATTCAACGAACCATGAGGAGTTTAGTAAATTAATTAAATTTAACAAAATAATGAATTATTTTTTTCTGCTGGATTAAAATTACTAAAATGTGTTGAAAAGTTAATTGCATTTCTTATTCTTTGAAAAACTCTTTTGTGTATTTGTTTTCTGTCAGCCATAAGTAGCATTGGTAAGAAAAACACACATGATGACTTTGGGGCGTCTTGCTGGGGATGGTCCCTTGAAACTCCCATTTCTATTTTCCTTGAACCAGTTCATCTAGTTCTGTTTCCCTGGAGAGTGCTGGATATCAAGCCTAATGTCCCATGTAAGCATTGAGTCAGAAGAGCCCTCTGGATCTCCTTTCACCCATTTCCCTGCCTCAGAGCAATACCAAATCGACAACTACTTAGATATGTAAGATTTTTGTAGTATTTTGATATTTGAGTAAGAGTCTGTTCAGGAGCCCCAATTTTGAAGAGCCTTTATTTTTTATGGCCCACCTTAATTTGCCCTCCACAGCAGGGTCAAATATCTAGGGCCTCATAGGAAACTATAGGAATCAGGGCCTATGTTAAAATGCTTTTGTAATGAATGCATTAAGGGGAGCCTCCCCTTAATCAGCTCTGGCTGATTGCCCTATAGAGCATAGGACCCTCCCTATAGAGCTGGGGTCCTTAGGGTGACACATTTGCCTTGGCTATTTCTGTGGGCCATACATACAGACTCAATGTTGAAAGATTTGGGATTTAGGATCATGTAGGAACATCTTGGTTCCAATATGGTGGGTGGAAGTAGTGTGGTTAAAGAAACACCTACTGGAAGACTTCTTATTCAGTAGTCCTAAAAAGGAGTGACTAACTTCTGGCATGCTTTATTTCTTATCTTGACAGAACGTGTGGTGTTGAATTTTCTCTTTGGGATTTCTGCAACCCAGTAGGAATGGTGATTACTCACATGTGGCATCTAGAACAAGGATTCATCCATATGAGCCTGTATTGGACTCTAAAGGTCCAGGCTATCTCTTGATACTTTGTGACTTTTTGCTAAGCATAGGCAACTGATGTAACAGAGATTTTGAGTTGGACTTCTAAGAAAGTGAATGAGTGAATAACTGCAAAAAACCCCTTATTAACTATTTACTTTGTGTTAAGCAGTGTGATGCAAGTAGACAAAAGTCAGGCTGTCCTTTTTCTCAAGGAAAGCCCTTAGAAATCAAATGTGCAAGCAACTTTGGATTTGTTTTTCTTTTGTAAATTTACCAATTTTAACTCAATCTCATTATCTCTTTCTATAATATGATACTTTCTGTAATACTATCCCCTTTCTGTCCTCAACTTACTCCAGCTCAGAACTCCATTGTTTTCATGGGTTCTTGATAATTTATTTGGCAGTTGGGTAGTGGAGGAGATAGAGCTCTGGACCTGGAGTTCAATCACCTAAATTAAAATCTAGCCTTAGAAACTTACTAGCTGTGTGACCCTGGGCAAGTCAATTAATCTTTCTTTGCCTCAATTCCCTCTTCTGTAAAATGAAGATCAGTAGCACCTACCCAGGGTTATTGTGAAGACAAAAATCAGATGTTTATAAAGTGCTATTATTATAGACGAAAAGGAAAGTTTCTAAGACCTTTTCTATAGGTTTTGTCATCTTTGGAAACCAGTAGCATAGTCTGGCTTTAAAAGGGGGAAGGGAGTTGGAGTCCACAGAGAGAGAAGTTCCTTCGCAGCAGTTCTCAATCTGTGGGTTGCGACCCCTTTAGGGGTTGAATGACCTTGTCACAGGGGTAACAGGGGTCACCTAAGACCACCGGAAAACACATATTTCTGATGGTCTTAGGAACGGAGACATGGCTCCTCTATCTGTCTCCAGGAAGGTCCGCCCACATGCAGATACGTCCACATACGAGTATTAAAGGGTCACGGCACTAGGAAGGTTGAGAACCACTGCTTCAGAGTTTTTCCAAGGCTAACTAGCTCTTTCTGAGCAGGGATTAAGCTGATTTTTTTTTTTTATGCTGCTGAGGGACCTAAGTGCTACTAGCCCCTTTTCAGTTATGGTCATGGAGCAGCAGATAGAGTGCTGGATTGGGAGTTAGGAAGACCTAACCTCAAATCCTTCCTCAAGCACTGGCTATCTCTGGGGAAGTTTCTTAACCTCTCTGGGCCTCAGTTTTCTTGGCTGTAAAATGAAAATGTGGAGCTCATTGAGCTATAAAGTCCATTCCAGCTCCCAATCCATGATCTGATAACCCTGGTCCACCCTGTCCTAGTCCTGGCTTTCTCAACCTGGACTTCTCTTTACATTATCTTCAATGCTTTTATCTCGTTGGCTCAGTTATCTCTATATAGATACCTCTCAAATCAATATATCCACTCCTAACTTTTCTCTCCAAATTCAGACCCATATCACCAGTGGTTTGCTAGGCATCACCACCTGGATATACTGATATATTTTATGTTAAGAAAGTTCAAAATTCAATTTTTCATCTTTTCTTGCTAAATTGTTCCCTCCTCAATAAACTGCAATGGCTCCCTATTGCCTCTTTTTGTTTTTTTAAAGCCCTTCACAACCTGACCCCAATTAGCTTTCCAGCCTTCTTATGTATTACTCCCCTTATTCACATGATTGTTCAGTCTCACGGGCTTTCTGACCTTTCCTTATATAAAGACATTCCATCTCCACACCTCTGCTAATAGCTGCTGCCCTTATACCTGGAGTGTATACCTTTTTTCACTTTTGTCACTTAGAATATTTGTTTCTTTCAAAACTTTGCTTATTTGAAGATTTATCTGATTTCCCCAGCTGCTTTGCTACCTCCCCCCCCCCCCCCCATTTACCTGGTATTTCCCAGGAAATGTACACATTGTCTCCCTGAAAGGAGGGACTTTTTTTTGGTACTCCATCACTCAGAGCAATGTCTGGTACATAGTATATACTTAATACGTATTAATTGATTAATCCAACACAGCTACCAAAACAATCCCTCTAAAGCATAGTTCTGACAGTCACTGTGCTGCTCCCCTCAAAAATCCTCAGTGGCTCCCTCTTTCCTCTTGGATAAAAATATCAGTAGCCTGGTATTTAAAACTTTTCCCAACCAATTGCCCATCTACTTTCCATACTGATTTCCTATTACAATCCTTCATGAACTTTGTATTCTAGTTAAGCTGTACAACTTTCTATTACTTAACCTTGATGTATTATACAACTTTCTATTACTTAACCTTGATGTGTTAACCTCTGCCTCTTTGCATTAGCACAAGCCTCCCATCACCCATGACTAGAATGGGCTACCTCTTCACTTCTACCTCTCAGAATCGCCAACTCCCTTTATAACCTTCCTGATATTCCCCATTGTTAGTGTTCTCTCCATCCTTAAATTCCCTCTGGAGGAGAAATTGAAGCTGGTGACTTTGCACAGCCCTCCATCGCTTAAATCCAATTCTCCTGCATGCCATGGCATCCCTTCTCTGATGTCATGGTCCTCTTTGAAGGACAAAAACCACCACTATCACCACCTCCAACAACAACAAATTCTCTATTTACTTACCCATGTATGTATTGTATCGCCCCAGTAGAACGCAAGTGCCCTAAGGCCAGGGCCTCTTTCTTTTTTGGTCTTTGTCTTCCTAGCTTGAGCACAGTGCCTTTTTTATGGTAATATCTGTAGAATTTCTTGAACTGAGCTGGAATGTGAACCTAGTTCTCACCTTACTCTAAGGCAGTGGTTCTCAACCTGTGGGTTATGTTCAGTTTGTAACAATGAAAATACATCCTGCATATCAGATAGATTCGTAACAGTAGCAAAATTACAGTTATGAAGTAGCAACGAAAATAATTTTATGGTTGGGGGTCACCACAACATGAGGAACTGTATTAAAGGGTGGCAGCATTAGGAAGGTTGAGAACCACTGCTCTAAGGTATCTCTCTTTCCATCACACTAGGAATGTGTCATTGACTGAGAAAGAAAATGGGGGGTGCTGATAAGGGAGGTTTGGAGGAAATTATTTCATGAAAGGGGGTCAGAGGTTTATTTATAAGAAATCTCTGTGTGATGTGAGTACTTGACAGATCAAGAAGAACACAGTGACATGAACATGTCTTTCATCCACCCTGTGCTGGTGACTGTCACTGAGCCACGTTAGATCAACGGCAAAAACCCTGGAGGTGATCACTCTTATGTATAAGATTTGAACTGGAACTCTGATTTCATAGTTGCAGAGAGTTCCTAGCAAACATTCCTTCTGGTCAAGTCAAGAAACATTTCCTAGGTGTCTACTATGTGACAAGCACTATGCTAAGTGCTGGGGATAAAAAGAAAGGGGATAAGTCCCAAACCCCAAACAATCCCAATTTTCAAGTAACTCATAGTCTAATTGGGGAGACAACATGCAAACAACTATACAATATGTGTGTGTGTATAAATTAGATATAATTGATCTACTACCACACACCAGCAGCCACTCTGTAATTTATAGTTTTAGAGAGTTATCCAGGAGAACTCAGACTTGCTTAGGGCCAGTACATGCCAGAGGCAAGATTTGAACTCATTTTCTTGACTTGCATCCAGCTCTTTATCCACTCTATTGGCCCATGGCACCTCTCAAGATTTGTATTATAGAAAACAATGTATAAAAGCGGAATTGTTAAACATAAGCGCAGTAAAGATAATTCAGTGGACTTATATTATGAAGAGCCTGGACCCTAAGGTGGATGGGTGGTGGGATGCTTTGGTGGTATATGGGGGATGGGGGAAGTTACCAAAGTTAGCCTAAGTAAAGATAATGCAATATTGTGCTTGTCCAAGTAGCATTTAGAACATCCATCAAAACGCTTTGTCGTGAATGCTATATTGGATACATGCCAATCTTTTAGAAACGGCAATATCAGCAACCCAGAATCATAGCAATTTAATATTGAATGGGGCCCCAGCATTGGTCATGTAGTCCAGCCCCAAAGCCCATTGGTATGGGACTCTCTTTAGCTGTGGAGATCAATGTCTTGTGCTTGTATGAGAGGCAGAGCAGAGTTGGAGAGGGGGAGAACTCCAGACTCTTTAATCTCTTCTGTCTTCTTCAAGTCTTCTTCGAGTTATGAGAAGATGGATAACGTTAATCCCACTTCAAATTGCTGAAAGAAAAGGCTCTGGGAATAAGCTAAAGCTGACAGAGAGAAGCTGACAGTTTCCATTACGTTTCCACCCCCAGCTTGCTACATTAGAAACGTTAGTGAATGTCCCCTTGGGTGAAATCCAGGATACTCTCTCTTGGTTGAATTGAGTTACTTTGCTCCCAATGGGAGAGCTCCTTCACTCTGTATTGCATGGTATATATTATCATATGTATATCTTCTCTGATTCTGTTTTGCTATTTGGATAAATGGGTTTCCTTGCTATTTGCTATGGGTTTCATTGTGGTACTGGTATTTGATGGTAAGAGAATTAACCCTTTAATATAAAGCTTGGAGTGTCCTAATTCCCCCAACCATGAACAGTAATCAGAAGTTAGATTGAACCTGACCACAGACTAACAACATTTATGGGATTAGATAGAAATGATTCTAGTCTGGTAACTCCCTTTGTTTGAGAACAGAATAGACTCCAAGCCTCAACTTCCTGGCTGGAATGAAAACCTCCCTTGAAGGGTAGGGGGAGAAGAGGTTGAAGGTGTCTATTATGTTTCCCTTTGAGTCATACAATGACACATTCATGCTGCATGCATGAGACAGCCCTTGCTATGTGTGAACCTTGCCATGCATTGGGGTTTTGTTCAACCAAGAGAGAGTCTCACTTAAGGGGAAGTTCCCCAAAGTTGCTAATGTAGGAAGCTAGGCACAGGGACATTTTGGAGACTGCTGGCTCCTCTCATGTTGACTTCTTCCCAGAGTCTTTTCCTTAATAAATCTGAAGTGAAGCTGGCAACTTCCATCTTCTCTCTTGAAACTGGAAACCAGAAGTGCCTAAAGCAACTGCAGAAACCAGAATGACAAGAAGAAAACTCAAAGATGACTGAAGAGACCAACTAGTTTGGGGTTCTCTCACTCTCCAATTTTACTCTGCTGCTCACACAGGTATGATTCCACCATTGATCTCCACCAATAAAGAGAGAGTCCCATACCAGTGGGCTCTGGGACTGGGTTACATATGATAACCCTTCTAAAACTTGACCAGTAGCCTTTCCCCACTGTCTTCTCTTTTCCAGGTTAAATACCCAGAATTCCTTTTGCTGATTTTCCTGGGACATAGTTTCAAGGATCCTTTCTATCCCTGCTTACCTTACTTAGAACATGATCTAGATGGTTTAAGTGTCTTCTAAGATTTAGCATCCAGAACTGAATACAGTAGTCCAGATGTGGTCTAAATGGGGCCAAATGCAGACACACTATCACCTCTCTTCCTCTGTATATTGTAGTTTTACTTTTGTTTGCTTTTTTTGGGAGGAGGGAGTTATTACATCACAAGACTGAGTGATACTTATTGAACAAGTGGTTCTTTAAAAATCTGACATTTTTTTTTTAAAAAGAAAATGCCTTCTTGCTTTGTCTCTCCTTTCATGAACTTGCTCAATTGATAATAAAAACAAAACAAAACAAAACAAAACCTCAGGTAGAAGACTTTTCTTTGATTCCTATTAAATTCCGTTCTGTTAGCCTTATCCTACTCTTCTGACTTGTCATGATTTTTTTAGATTGCAATTCTGTCAGTTGGTCCATTAACTACCTTCCCTAGCTTTGTGTGTTCTGCAAATAAATGTGACAGATATAGATAGCTTTCTTTTAAGCCATGGAGAAAAACATTGACCAATGTAGGGCTGAGGAAAGAGTTTCAGGGCACATCACTACAAGATGTCTTCTAGGCTAATATGGATTCATTAGTCATCAATTTTTGAATTTTATTAGCTGATTCTGAACCTTCCTATCTGTACAATCATAATCATCAACAAGTTAAGGCTTACAGGGGTAGTCATATATACTCATATATGTACATACATACATACATATACATATATATACATATATATATATATATATATATATATATACACACTCATCCATCCATCAATCCATCCATCTATCCATCCATCCATCCACACTCTCTATATACATATATACTCTAAAAAATTTAGTCTAGGTTCATAAGTCAGCAATGCTGAATTCTGAAACTTGTATTCTTTGCCTATTCATAGATTCTGAGAATCAGAGCAGAACTTGGTGGGCACCCAAGGAAGAATCTAAAGAAGAATCATCTTTATGTTTTAATGTAATGTAATGTAATGTAATATAATGTAATGGTGATCTGAAACAAGTGGTCATACAGCTTTTGCTTAAAGCCCTTAATACAGTGGTTCTCAACCTTCCTAATGCCATGACCCTTTAATATTTGTATGTGGGCATATCTTCATGTGGGCAGACCCACTTGGAGACAGATAGAGGAGCGGAAATATGTGTTTTCTGATGCTCTTAGGTGACCCCTGTGAAAGGGTCGTTCAACCCCCAAAGGGGTTGCAACCCACAGGTTGAGAACCGCTGCCTTAATAGAAAGGAAACTCATTGCTTCACAAGTCAAAGAGTTTCACTTTAGGACAGTTCTAATTGATAAGAAGTTTTTCCTTATATTGAGACTAAATTTGCTTCTTTGCAACTTCAAGCTTCTATCTTTTGGGGCCAAATAGAATAAATCTAATCCCTCTTACAAGTGACCATCCTTCAAACACTTAAAGACATCCATCATTTCCTACTGAGTCTTTTCTTCTCTAGGATAAATACTCCCATTTTTAAAAGCCCATTGTAAGGGGCAGCTAGGTGGTGCAGTGAATAGAGCACTGGCCCTGGAGTCAGGAGGACTGGAGTTCAAATCTGGCCTCAGACACTTTACACTTACTAGCAGTGTGACCTTGGGCAAGTCACTTAACCCCAATTGCCCTGCCTTTCCCCCTCCAAAAAGGCAAAAAAAAAGTTCATTGTTATATGGCATGATTTTGAGACCTTTCACCATCTTTGTTGCTCTCTTTTGGATATTTTATCAACATCCTTTCTAAAATACTGTGCTCAGAACTAAACATAGTTCAATTCAGGTGGGAACAGTCAGGGTACAGGAAAGTATGTTTATCATCCCCACACTCTGCCACAATCCTTCTCTTACTGCAGCCTAAGATTGCATTAGCTTTCCTGGTTGCCATTATCTGCTCTTGACTTATAATGGGTTTGCATTCCACTAAGACCCCCTGATCCTTTTCAGCTAAAGTTCTGTCTAGCTGTACTTTGTGTTTGTTTAATAAGGAAGAAGGTGATAGGCTTAAAATGAGATCCATATAGCATTTTAGTCCCTATTCCCTTTCTTTGTAAATAACCTATTTAGTCTTGTGTTGAAAAGTAGAGACAATTAGAAATTAGAGGTGTAAAAAATATCCTCAAGGAAAGATTCTGTGGTTTTCCATTCAAATAAAGACTGAAATCCCTGATGCCAAGAGATCAGTTCTGCTTCCTCAGCCTGGAAAACTGATCACTAAGCATGTATGTGCATGGGAGTTCACTTGTGGGTGTGATTTCCTGGTAAATGAAACTTTGTGATCATTGTCTCTCAAAATTGCAATTCCAGGTCCACTGGTGTTTGTCCTTATCTCTCCTGCCTTTGATTTCACATTGTTCATTTGCCACCACTGCTTGCTAAATGGTGTAGCTAATTTGATACCTGTCTCATGGGGTATGTGGCCTTCAGTGCTACCTGCTTTTCAGGCTGTTAGGAGCATCAAGTGAGATAATGGATGCAAAAATGCTTTGAAAAGTCCAAAGTCTGATATAAATGTGAAAGATTATTATTTTTACATTGCCTGCTACAATTCCAGGGAGGACCACCTTTCTGTTCTCTGAAAAAGTTTCATTGTGTTTTCCAGATTGGAAACAGCCATGCAATTACCCAGCAATATTTTCTCTGTTATCACTTTTCAAAATGCATGTTAATTACCGCCGCTGGTTACGGGGTAATTATGCTGCTGGCCTGGCAGTCGGGCTTTTCAAATTAAAATTGCTCTAGTTTATTTGGGTTCTACTTTCATTCATTTGATATGAGCCCAGGGAAGTGATTATCTAAAGACATTTGAAAAGTGGGAAAGAGAATAATAGAATCATAGAATCTCAGAACTAAAAAAGACCTTTAAGCAAAGGCTAGATGACCAGTTTTTGGGTATATTGTAGAAAGATCATAGGATTTGGAACTGGAATTTACTTTGCAGCTTCTCTAATCCAATCTCTTTATTTTAAAGAGAAGGAAATTGAGGCAAGTGGTAGTGTGATTTGCTAATCACCAGGTAGCTGTAGAACCAAAAGAGAAGCCAGTGGTGACACCTGGGAAACCAGAAAATGATGTGGTCCACATATTGCCAAAGTGGTCCAGATGGCCTTGCCCAATTGCCAGGCCAGCAGCATAATTATCCCATGAACCCCAGGTTAAGCACCTACGATCTAGTCCATATCTAAATCCTTTGTCTTCCCCCTAAGTCTTATCTTCTCCAGGTTAAACATTACAAGATCCTGCTTGCAATGAATATACCCTCATTTTCCTCACCATTCTGGTTTCCCTGCTCTGGCCGAGCTCCAGCTTACCAACATCCTTTCTCAAATGTGGCATCCAGAAATGAGCATGTTATTCTGTGTGTGGTCTGACTAGGGTGGGGTAGGATCACAACCTTTCTTGTTCTTCATGTTGTATATCTATTAATGCAGCTTAAGATTGCAGATGATGTTATAATAAATGCATGAAACATCTTCAGTGAAATCTATATAAATTTCAAAGGAAGACCTAACCATCTACAATAGAAGAATAAAGTGGATGAAAAAGAAATATAATCTGAATTATAACATGTAGCTGGAAAGTAACTTTTTGATTAAGTTATTGATATATAAATACAAATGTATATAAATATGTATATATAGTGTGAATATAGGCTGCAGATGGCCATCTGAACTTGTGTTCAGAATTGAATGGGAGATAATGCTGGGCTGCAATTGAGAAATTCTGCAGTCTTTTCAATGATTCCCCAAATGCTAAGTTACAAAAACCAATAAAAAACAAAAACACTACCAATCTTTTGGTGATGCTATATAACTTTGAACTATGGAATAGCACAATTTCAGAAGACTCAAACTACTGATGACCTAATGAGCAGCAGAAAGATCCATGATGGTTAAGCATTAATTGATTGATTGATTGATTATTAATCCATTGTATATTGATGACCTGTGAAAAATGTTGTAAAACATCATCGAGGACATGAATGACCATAAAAGTGAGTGGGTTGGTTATGGAGTAAGAAAAGAACTAACAATCCAACTCACATTTTTTTTTTTTGGTTTAAAGTTATGATTTCATTGGTGTATGGAGCTTCTTTTGAGGAAATTCTCCCACCAATGCAAATTAGCAACTTCTCCATGATGTATAATATTTAAGAGTTGTCTGGGGTACTGAGAGTTTTTAAGTGACTTGTCCAGGGTTACCCAATCAACATGTGTCACAGATGGGATTTGAACCTAAGTATCCCTGACTAGACAGCTAGGTGACTCAGTAGGTAGAGCAGCAGACTTGGAATCAGAAAGACTCATCTTCATGAGTTCAAATCCAGCCTCACAAGGTTACCAGTTGTGTGACCCTGGGTAAGTCACTTAGCCCTGTTTGTCTCAGTTTCCTCATCTATAAAATGAACTGGAGAAGAAAATGGAAAATCACTCCAGTATCTTTGCAAGAAAACCCCAAATGAGGTCACAAAGAGTCAGATGCAACTGAATTGATACAAAAAAACAAAAAAAATTTCTGTCTCTGAAGCTATCTTTCTAACCATCCTACAATTTTGACTGTTTTGTTGAACGTAATTGACCCAGTTTTCGACTGTGACCTACAAAATATTAGAAAAAACAGTTTTTTAGGTGACTCCTCTATGAAGCATTTATGGAAAGACATGGTTAATGTTACACAGGATGAAAAGGAATGGAAGAGTTGTAATCTGCAATTATGAGGGGAATCTCAACTCCAAAGATATCACTGATCCATTTAAATGTTGGTAAGATTGTAGTAGAGTTTTTTTTCATTTTTAACATAAAATTGTTGGCTCATATTGAGGCACTAAAATTCCTTTGTCTTTTTTGTATGAATTTCGTAAACCTAAGTTCCATATCCTATAATTGTGCAGTCAATTTTCTGAACCCATGTGTAAATATTTATTTCTATAGAGTCCCTGTTAAATTTTACCATATTAGATTTGGTCCAACATTCTAACCTATTGAATTCTTTTTTTTCCTTCTTTTTGGAAGGGGGAGGCCAGGGCAATTGGGGTTAAGTGACTTGTCCAAGGTCACACAGCTAGTAAGTGTTAAGTATCTGAGGCCGGATTTGAACTCAGGTGTTCCTGACTCCAGGGCCAGTTCTCTATTCACTGTGCTACCTAGCCGCCCTATTGAATTCTTTTTAATTCTGAAATGTCTCATCCATCATGTTCACCCCTTTCATATTCACATCTCCAAATTTGTTAAGTTTGCAGTCTATGCTTTCCTCTTAATCATTAGAACTGGGTCATTGGACCAGAACTAGGTTCTTATTAGAACCTGGGGCACTCCATCAGAGATATCGCTCCATATTGACAGAATCCCTAATCAACATTCATGGGAATTACTGCTTCTCCAGTAACTGAATTCACTGAGCAGGCCTGTCGTTCTATTCATACCTCTCCATCTTCAGAATTAAACTGTGAATGACCTTGCCAGATGTTTTGCTGAAATCCAGGTGTCTACTATGCATATGGCATTCCTCTGATCTGCCAGTCCATTAACCCTGTCAAAAAAGTCAATGAGTATAGTCTGTTATTTCTGGGTAGAACTGACCTTATGTATTGGTAGAATAGGTAGTGATCCATTGTTCTGGGACAGACCTAGCTCAGTCTAGTACAGCACATCAGACACAGGTTTGGAATGCAATGAAAAACTCATGGACAAAAAACTCAAAAACAATAAATATACTTACAATAGAATTAAAATGATGCTATTTGTTAAAAATAGAAGGTTCTTTCCCAGGATAGAAACAATGAGTTAGAAGGATGTCTCTCAGTACAATTGGAATTCTACAAATCCTTAGGAATGTCAGCTCCCCGAAAGACTAGTTGTTTATGCCTCAGGTGATAAGGAAACCTCAATTCCGTAGACCAAGAAATTCTTCTCCAGGATAGCCTCTTTACTCTGATAAGGAGAAACAAACCCAGACTGTACAACACATGTATTGCTCCTATCACACCCATGGATTAATTAAATCTTAATTTTTAAGCATTTTAAACTTAAGTTTCAATTTTTAATTTTACATCTCTTCATTAATACCTGAAATTGTACTGTTGGAGATTCATTCTTTAAAAATCACCTGTTGCATGTTTATAAATTTACCCCTTAGTTCTTAACATCTCAGGGGGAATTAGTTTCTCAAGTAACTTTTTTCCCTAATAGGGATGCCCAGAGAGACTAAAACCACTGGATTAGAGGGAAATAGAGAAGGGCTTACTGAAAAAGGATACTAGTTTGCAGAAAGAGATGACGTGAAACTCAAAGAAAATTCAACCAATATCACAATTTTGTTATAGACCAACTGTGTCAGGACCCCCTTGTGTTCTCTGCCTCCTTTGGACATCCCACAAGGTCATTTGGTGCAACTTGCTGGCAAGGGAGGATATAATGTCCCATTGCAATATGAGCAGTCTAGGACCAAGCTGCTATTCTTGTGCCTTAGATACCATTACATGAAGTTTCACCATTACAATGGGGTCCAAAGCATTCTCCCAAACTTTAGTTGGAACCTTAGTGGTATGGGTCACATGTAAGGATGGGACTAACCTGATGAGTAGTGAAGCAAGTTGCCTGCTATGTAGTGTGATTTGAGGTAGGTCAGGGATAAATACACCACTATTAAGGTCTTGAAAGTTTATTTTTTCCAACTTTGTGAATCCTCTATAAAACACATCTTTGTTAGAGAGACTAGCAGTAGAGATGTTCTCCCCCACCTCTCCAGTAAAACTATTTCCTTGACTCTTTCTTACAATAGTTTGCTCTTTTTTTTTTCCTGGTGTGTGTGTGTGTGTGTGTGTGTGTGTGTGTGTTAGAAGAGAGAGAAAAGAAATGCTTACTAATTAAAAAAATTAAATTGAATTTTTAAAAGGTTAAAAAATTTAAAAACATCTGGGAGGGGTAAGCACATCAGAAAGCACATCAAGTATTCCAGAATTAGAATCTCCAAACCTCAGGGTTGCTTATCCAATCTATGTCTAAATAGAAATCCTCTCTATAACATCTCAGACAAGCAAAATAAGAGTTCCTTTCATAAATCACTGGTGTCTTATTCACTCTGAGCATCTGTCCTATCCCTTCTTTCGTCTTCTTCCTTTCCAAAAGAACTTCAAAAAGCCTTTTTGTTTTCTTTAGCTTCCTTACCACAAATTCTTTTTGAGTTTTAGCTTGGCCAGCATAATCGTCTTCTGTTTGCCCTTATTTTTATCTTCTAGAATGTCCATTGAGTTCCCTTTGCATCCACATTGTTCTCTTTTGACAGCTCCTATTTTCCCCAACACTGTAATTTTCTCTTTGTGATCTCAGAACTTCATTCTTGAGAGTCATTCATCCCTCCTGGGCAGACTACTTTCCAAATTTTTAGAATTTTTGAGAGTTCCTTTCCTTTTTCTTAACTCTTTTACATCTTCCCTTCTAAAATCTAAGATTCCTCTCAGTCTAAATGGTTACTTAAATTTTCCAATCCCAAGTGATAATTACTGCCCTCCCTGCCCCCCTCCCCATAGAGGTCTTATTACCACTTCAATACCAAGTTCCTCATTGTTGGTGAGAATCAGATCCAGTATTGAAGTTGTCCTTGTGGGTTCTCCACCTTAACAGGGATAAAATGACTTTTAGGGCAAGTGAAGTTTCTGCTTTTGACAGAAACAGAGATAGAACTCTAGTACCTGTTCAAGGAATCAAATTCCTGCTCTATAATGCCTCTGGGACAGGTTGTAATCTATTTCCAGAATTCCTTATCTGTTTCTACTCTCTGAATGGTTTGTAGCTTATTCCAATGACAATATTGCATTTCTTTCTGCCTCTATTGATATTACCCAAGTACTCTCCACCATCTGGTTATTGAATTTCCTTACATAAGTATATCTTCTTTATATGCAATACTTACTACTCCACTTCAGTGTCCTGTTTTTTCATAAAGTAGATCGTTCCGGAGCCAATTCTTCACATGAATCTCTTCTCACTGAATTTTAATAATACTTATGTTATGATGTTCATCTCCTTGCATTAGGATCACTAATGTACCTTGATTGTTACACTAACTAGGTACATTTGTGTAGAGATGTTGGAGGCCTTGGGTTTTATTGTTCTATATCTAGTTAAGAAAAATGGTATCTGAGGATGGGATTTAGATTTATGGACTATGGCTTAAAATAAAGACATGATGGGTTCTTGGCTAGGAATAGAAGGCATGTAACAAGGGCTGGTTCTTCTCTTATATATTTTTTCTCTTCTGAAATCTCCAACAGTTTTGCCGTAATTTCACTCCCCTCCCCTATTTCCACCTTTCCCTCTCCCACCACATTGCAGTTATTCTCTGTAGTGTTTGGCTTAGTAGATATCGAAGTTGTTTTTCTGTCTCCCTGTTCTTTTTCAGTTTAAAGTCTTTTGATTAGATTTTCAAGATTCCAGAAAATTTTTTTTTTTTTACCATTCCCTGCTAAGTACATCTCATCCCCAGCCAGGATCCCATCATGTCTGTATTTTAAGCCATGGCGCAGAAATTCAATCAAATTCTCAGACATCATCTTAAATATCGCTAGCCGCTCACTTTTCAGCTTTGTCTTTCTCTTGAATCTCGTGCCCTTAATCAGCAGTAGTAATGGAAACACCACCTGTGCCCCTAAGAGCTTCAGTTTCTTGCCCAAGACTTCATAATCTTTTAACGATGCTTTCTAGGTTTCTTTTGGCAGTATCCTTTGTGCCATTTGAAGAAGATAGTAGTTGTTTGGCTTAAGGAGTCTTCTGAGTTTCACTATCACTATAATGTATGTTAGATACATGCCACAGGAAAACGGCAGAGTTACCAGTATTATGAAGTTGACAACTCATTGATTCAATATCTCTTGTCAGTAACTCCTCAACAACCACTATTCATCACTTTTTCTTCTGACCCTTACTGGATGATCTGTCACCTAATAGTACCTGTAAATCCATACCTTCATTTATTAAACGAAAAGGAAATGCTTCTTCCTCCAAAGATCTATCTCCCTCTTCAATAATGGTCTCATAGCTGTTCCTTAGTTCCAGGTATTCAATAGTCCTTCTTTCCTTGTGACATTCTTTTACTATCTTGCCCCCTGATAGAAGGCAGGATTACTCTGTGGAAGGGAAGGGAAAGAAGGAAGAAGCATGTATGAAACTCCTACAATGTGCCAGTTACGGGGGAAGCACTTTTTATAAACATTATCTCATTTGATTCTCACAACAACCCTGTGAGATAGATGCTATTATTATCCCCACTTTACAGTTAAGAAAACTGAGACAGTGACTTGCCCAGGGTCACAAAGGCTCAATTTGAACTCATTATCTTTCTGACTCCAGAACTACTGTACCATCTAGCCATTTCTGCTTTGTCATATACTTTTTGTTTTTGTTTCCACAAGCCCTTTTATCTTCTTTTCTAGAATAGCAATCCCTTGGCTGAGTATTATATACTCAGTGTGTATCATTGCAAAATTTTGCTCTTCATAAAGTAATTTTTCCTCTCCTAGAGAATGAGTGTAGCCAACTGCTTATGAAGGTTTTCAACTTGCAGTATTCTACTTTGTTGACTACATCCAACTTGCTTATCTTTTCTTGCCAATTTACCTCAGCATTTTGTTTTGCTTCCTTCTTCAGGCCTTCTCTTCTTCTTCCTGAAGGCTTTCTCCTTCTCCTCTTTCTTCATAAACTTTCATAAGAAGGGGCCATAGGAAGGAAGTAGGCAGGAGGGAGACTGGATCTCTCTAGAGGGAAGAAATAGCTTCATATAGGAATGGTGAGATCTGGTAAGGATCTTTGCTCACTTAGAAGTTTCACCTGGGGTTAGCCCTGAAAGGGTCCTCATCTTGTCTAGGCTAAAGTCATACTCAGTTGATATCACTCCTTTGCAATCAAATCTTACTAATTGAGGCTAATCAGCAAGAACAGTCAGTCTGAGTTAGGAAAAAAGTCAATTACAGAGTATCAGAGAAACATCCTTAAAATGCTTTCAGGTACCTACACACCAAAACACTTTTATATCTTCTTCTCAGCTCTATTCTTTGAGGAAAAGACTCTCTTGACCATGCCCAACTCTTCTTGTTCTTTTGCTCTGATCTCTTTCTATCACCTCTGGGAGTGTGCCCAATCATTCTTCTCCCATTCCTCTCTCATCTTCATTCTCGCCCTATGGATTGCTTCCTTTTTCACTGTCTGAAAACGAGATCAGATCTATTCCATCCTTCAGAAAACCTTCATTTGGCCCCAACATTCCTTTAGACTAGTGTTCTGTAGCTTGACTCCTTTTTAGAGCCAGACTCCATAGAAAATTATCTGTCCCTGCTGCCTTTACTTCCTCCTAACCCACTCATGCCCCAGCCCCTTTCAACTGGCTTTTTGATGCCAACACTCTGTTGAAGCTATCCAAAGGTTACCTATAATATCTCAACTGCTAAATTCCATGGTCTTTTGTGCAGTTCCTCATCTTTCATACTTTGACAGTTTTGTCACCTCTTTGCACTATCAGTTAAACCCATCTTCCTAAATATTCTCTCTCTCTCTGTTCTTCTTTTTCTCCTTCCTTCCTCTCATCTCCTCTCTTCCTCCTTCTCCTCCTCTTCCTCTCTGACATTTTCCAGTCTGCTTTATTCTTAGAGTCAGAACTCTTTGGGCCTCCATTTTATTATCTGTAAAATGAAGGATTTGGACTAGGCGATCACTAAGTTCTCTTCTAGATCTCAATCTATGATCCTGTGGGCTATCTGACAGATCCTTCTAATTCTCTTTTTCTGATTATCTTCCAAGCCCCACCTCCTAACCACAAATATGCTCAATTTTCCCCAGGACCCTTTTTGTTTTCTCTCTATGCTCTTTCACTTGATAATCTCCTAGGAGTTCAAATGTTACCTCTTTACAGATGATTCCCAAATCTACAATCCCTAATCTCTCTCCTAAATACTGGAATTATCTATATCGCCAATTGTCCATTAGACACCTCCAAGTGTATATTCCATTGGCACCACAGGCTCAAATGGGAACTTCACTTTTTCTCCTTTTTTCCTTTGAAATTTCCTATTTCTTTTAGGGATATCAACATCCTCCTAGTCACTCAGGTTTGTGATCTTGGAGTCATGCTTCATGTTTTCTTTGCCCTTACTCCTATTATCCAATCAAGTCCCATCAATTGTATGGGGCAGCTAGGTGACTAGAATGCTAGACCTCAAGTCAGGAAGATTCATCTTTCTAAGTTCAAATCTGGCCTCAGACATTTACTAGCCACGTGACCCTGGGCAAGTCACTTAGCCCTGTTTGCCTCAGTTTCCTCATCTGTAAAATGAGCTGGATCAGGAAAGGGCAAACCACTCCAGTATCTTTGCCAAGAAAACCCCAAAATGGGGTCAGAAAGAGTTGGACGTAATGAAACAACTGAACAATGACAAATTGATTCTACAAATACAATAGCTCTTACACGGGTCCCCTTCTCTCCACTCCCACCTTCTCTCTACATGACCACCACCTTAATTCAGGTATTCATTATATTTTGGTTGATTGTTCATTATAGACTGAAAGTTGATCTCTTTATTTCTAGTTTTTTAATTTTTCAATTAATTCATACCCCACACAACTGCCAAAACCACCTTTCTAAGGCATTATCTGACTATATCTCCAGTCTGGTTAAAAGTTTTCAGTCATTCCATATTATCTCTACAATAAAATACCAACTTCTCAGCTTGACAACTAAGACTTCCCAATTACCTTTCAAGCCTTTAAAAAATATTATTTCCTTTCATGTACTCTATGTTTCAGGGAAACTGGACTACAAGTTGTTCCTTGACCTAGGCATCCTAATTCCTGTTGTGTTGCATGCACCCAAATGGAACACACACTTTCCTTTTTTCTCTCTCTTAGTATCTTCATCTTCCTTCAGAATTAGCTCAGCTATCATCTCCTCCATGGAACCTTCTCAAACAAATTTCCTGGTTATTCATTCTTTCTACAAGCATCTGTTGAGCATCGACTCTGTACTAGGCACTGGAAATATTGAGACAAAAATGAAACAATCCCTGCTGTCAAGGAACTCAAAAAATTTTTTTGAAGGAGGTTGCATCCAACAGCATAAAAGTTAATACAAAACATAAACAAAATAATTTTTGGAGAAGAGTGCATTAGCTTCTGGAAGCTGAGCCTCCTGCTAGGCCTCCTATTGGAGGCAGAATTTAGGCTGAACTTTGAAGTAAGCTGAGGAATGTATGGGGCAAGGATGAGAGGGGGTGCACACTAGGAACCAGGAGTAGTTATGGAAGGGATTGCCTTAGCAAGAAGAAAGACTATTTCTTTATTCCAGATCGGAGTAAAGGATGAAACAGTTGGTAATGATGTCAAGGGGTTCTGAGAGGTAGAGAAGGGGGCAAAGGTAGCTCAAGATAAATGATCTTTATTTTTTCAGTAAGTCATGAGGCTCTCTGCTGGGCTGGGAAGAGGACTGGTATGAGAGTCTTAAAGAGAGATTTGGATCTTCATGATAAGGAGTGAGATAGAGAGTTAATTGGAGAAGATTAAAAGTTTACTTTGCTGTCTTGAAGGCTAAATTGAGATTAGACAACATAAATTACTAGGAAACCCAGTCAGTATGATTGTGTGGCCTCCTGTAGTATCATTTAGTGGAATATGAGTAAGAATAAGAAGATTTACTTACTGTGGGATGATCCAATGGTGGAATTTAGAAATGAATGAGTAGGAACAGGTCAACAAGGGTGGGAGGAAGGGGAACAGAATTTGCAGTTAAAAAAAAGCAAAAAAGAACCCCTAAAACAGTGTACAGTTGAAATGATGAGATTTACATTTGAGATTGGAAGGAAAAGAAAGTGAAATTTGTGCAAGGATGATCACCTAGGAGAACATCAAGTAGCAGGTGGATTGGAGGTCATGAATAGGTTTAAGAAGTATAATTCACAGGAAGAGATGAAATTATGGTCAGGGAAAGAGGAAATTATGGTCAGATAGAGGAATTTCTTCATTGCGGAAACAGAACAGTTTTGAGTAGTGATGAGGCCTCTGTTTGAAGTGGAATGAAAGTGTAGGCTATGGGAATTGAGACAGCTGATAAACTGTGAGCCCAGGGTGCTTGAAGAGACATCTATATCTATGCCTACTCCTATGTCTACATCTCTATCATCTCTCTTTTTTCCCCCTTTCTCTCTCTCACTCACTCTCCTAAATTCTCCAAGTATAATGAAGGGCAGTGTTTGAGGTAGAAAAGAAAACTTTGAACCAGATACTTAGAGGAAGAGAGTTGTGGGAGAAAGTAGATCATGCTGCCACCTGAAATTATGGTCAAGGAAAGAGGAAATTATGGTCAGAAAGAGGAATATCCAAATGTTTCATTGTGGAAGTAGAACAATTATGAGTTGTGATGAGACCTGTGTTTGAAGAGGAATGAAAGTGATAGGGTGCTTTATCTAAATGAAACAAACCTCAGAAGACAAAACGTTGCTAGGTAATGGAGGCAGAAGGAAGGGTCTAAAAATGTGATCAGGAAGTCAGGAGTATGTTTTCTTTTCCTCCTGGTCCAACTTGTTAATGCATTCTGTCTTTTCAAAGTACCCCATATTTATTTATTTTTGCACACTGAATCTCCTAATAAAATAAAAAGAAGTTTTTTGAGGGCAAGGGATTCCAAATTTTAATATTTGTTTTCCTATATTACTGACTCTTGAATATGCATACACATAAACACACATATACACACATATACATATACACACTTACCTGTTGAGATGAAAACAGTAACTTACCTTGTCTAAAAATGTATTGCCCAAGAGAGCCCTTTCTGCAAATGAATTTGAAATATAATTAGGAAAAATTAATAATTGGCATAATTATCTGATTATCATGGGGGCTGCCTCCAAAGCTCTTGGTAACAATTTTTCCTCTTATAGCAGATCTCCTTAAGTTAAAGAGTATGAATTTTTGAAAATATATTTTGATAACAATTTCAACATGATCGACTCCCTTTATGACCTTATGTATTTTATTCTATGCATTTATAAACATTATTCTTAAAAGGCTCCATAGTATTGATCAGGCTGCCAAAGGTGTCTGTGAATGATAATAAGTAACATTTATATAATACTTACTATGTGCCTGACACTGTGCTAAGTGCTTTACAAATATGATCTCCTTTGATCCTCACAACAACCCTGGAAGGTAGATGCTATTGTTACCTCCATTTTACTGTTGAGGAAACTGATGTAGACAGAAGTCAAATGACTTGCCCAGGGTCACAAAGCTAGCAAGTGTCTGAGGCTGGATTTGAACTCAGGTCTTCCTGTCTCCAGGTCCAGTGCAATAACCACTAAGCCATCTAGCTGCCTCTAGATGACACAAAAAGGTTAAGACCCCCTATTTTAGAGTAACACATCCCTTTTGTAATGCATTCATGCTATTTTCTTAGCAAAGCTCCTTTTAAAGAACTGCAAAGGTCCCCTTCCACCCAGCCTCCTTTCAAATGACACCAAGCCCTGAAATTCATGAAGTCTAAATGAATGACTTTTTCTGATGTCTTCTCTCCCCTTGCTTTTCCCATGACTGTATCTAGCATGTGGAGACAGTAGCCAAGGCCAATGTGCTTTGATTGGTCTTGCCTTCTTTAATTCAGGAAGTTTGGGGTGGCATTTGGCTTTTGGGTCCCCTCTTTGGCTTGCACTCAATCCTTGTTTAATTTGCTGTAAAGGCCTGGAGTGATTCAGCAGCAGGAAGGGTACTAAATAAGATTGGTTTGTGGCAGGTCATTAATCACTCAAAGAGGGAAATTGCTCTTTCAAAGGGAACTGGCAAATTGTTTCTAGACCCTGTATGAGTCACAAGGCTGCTCTAAGCAGTGACAACACAGTGGGGCCTTTGCACCCAGATTTCCATGATGGTAATTTGTTCCTGTTGGAAATGTCATACAACACAAATTTGCTACTGATATTCTATTTGACAAGTGGGTGAATGGAGTGGCATTGACTTAATCATAGCTTTTTAATAGAGGTATTTGGGGGTCTTCTTCCCTTTGGTTGACTCTCATCTGACTACACAATGACATTCCAGGCCTGCCTGTCCCATTGTGCTGGCTGATGAATAGGAGAAAGCATAGGTGGCTGAGGAAATGCAGAAAGGATTCCTTCTCTCCTGGGGTGGATGGGTGAGGACACAGGAGAGAGATATCAGAACTTCTCTTTATCTCTGACCATATATTTTCCACTTGATCCAACTTAAACTACTTATCTATCTCTTTAACTTAATTGTACCAATTAGCATCTCCTAGCTATTGACCAGGTACATCTTGAGAAAGCCAGTTACAAGCTAGCTTCCCTTGACGCAGGAAGCATGTAAGGGGCTTCTTGCCTAGGGCAGAAATTGCCTCAGGTTTCAGTTCTTGTAACTGGTGCATCCTTGTCCAGATGCTTTGTGATTCACTGTCTGACCTTGAATGCTGATATTTATGTGTTTTTCCTATACTATATTTACATTGCCATCCATAGGCCAAATTGGACAGAGGGAAGATGTGTAGAAATGGTGAGGAAAAGGATTATCAAAACCTGGTTGTTAGTGTGGATAATGATAGTGGGGTTTCATTGATTCACATTTCTACCATCTTTATTATACTTTTGTATTTGTGAAGTGCAAAGTTTTCTGACTTCATTATCAACCCCTGAAGACTTGGGGGCTATGGCTTTAGGGATGTAGCCCCTCCTTATCTCTTATCCTATCCCCCTACGTCATCACAACAGATACAACAGTTGTCTTTGAGATAGTAAATACTCCTTCACTTCCAGACTGAGGATTGATAAGGGCACAGATTGAAGAGAGGTAAGCAATTACAGGTGTACATAGGAGCTCCGTGGTACAGCTTTATCTGTTTAGGATACAAAGCAATATCTGATGGCTAAATGTCTTTGTCCAGCCTGTTACCAGACCAGTCCTTTTCTCTTTGGCTATATGAGAAATCTGTCTTTTCTTTTTAATCCCTCTGACTCCACCAGGTTCTTTTTAATGCTTAGAGGTAGAAGTAAGGAGGGACAGTATCCTCAGAATGGGTGACAGCTGGTCTAAAGGCACAGAGGCAGTAGTGAAGTGTCATTTGTGCTGAACAGTCAGTAGGTTAATAAATAGTCGATAGGTTAATGGTTAATGTAGCTGGATGGCAGAGTTTAAAGAAAGGGGTAAAATATAAGAAGACTGGAGAGGCAGATCAGCATCCAGTTGTGTAGCTATTTAAATGTTACTCAGAGGAATAGCCCAGTGCCCGGCACATAGTAGGTGCTTAATAAATGTTTGTTGATGGATTGATTCATTGCTTGAAAGAAATCCCTTGGATAAAGGGGGTATGATAGAAATTGTGATTTGAGAGAGAAAAGGGAAATTGTGTTGGGTCTAGCTAGAGTTGCCAGGGTAACAAAATCCAAGCGATAGACAGAAGGTGGACAAGATGTTTGTAATAAGTTTGTAACAAGGAATTTAGCACAGATGGTGAAATGCTGGTTTATCTCATGCCAAATATTAATCCAAGATGGGTGCCTATGAAAGGTGAGGTCAGGACAGAGGGGTCCTCAGGCGTAATCTAGTCCAACTCTTTTGCATATTTTTCATTTTTTTTTTCATATTTGCATTTTTCATTTTTGCATTTTTTCCTGGTAGGTCCTCTAGCGAGGGGGAACCCATTACCACCGAAAGGCAGTGTGGTATAACAGAATCATTGAATCCTAGAGTTGAAAAGGACTTCAGATGTTGCTTATATAAAAGAAATTATTTCCCTTTCTAATGAGATTACATTACCTTGAGCCATTCAAATCTTCTTCCCTGGTGTCCTTGTTACCAGCAAGGTAGGTTAGGTGGGTTGGAGAATATACTGTGATGTTGGGTTTGAGTGTCAGTCTGGGTTGGTCTAAAACTGCAGTTAGTGGTCAGGCTATGTCTAGAGGTCATTCTGTGATTGACAGAAATTAGTTTGAGCCTGGGATTAGGTGTTAGCTAATGGCTAAAATTAGAAGTCAGTCTCTGTCTATGATTAGGTGTCAATCATGACTAAAGCTCACCTTGTAATTAGGTTTAGGAGGCAAAATTGTAGTCATAGATCACTTCAAAGTAGATTCATTTAGGGAACCAAATAATACATTTGTAAAATCTTAGGTCATTAAAGACCTTTGAGATCTATTAGCTAATCTCTTGGACAGTAGGTAGCGCAGTGGATAGAGTTTTGATTCTGGAATCCTGAAGACCTGTTTTCAAATCTGGCCACAGGTACTAGCTGTTTGACCCTGAGCAAGTCACTTAATCTTATTTGACTCAGTTTCCTCATCTGTAAAATGAACTGAAGAAGGGAATGGCAAGCCACTCCAGTATTTTTGCAAGAAAACCACAAACGGGATCATGAAGAGTAGGACATGGCTGAACAACAACAACAAGTTAACTCTTACCTTGAAGACCTCTAGGATGTAGGTCTACACATTCAGTTTTTAGTCTCATTCAAAAAAGAAGCAGTTTTCCTGCCTTCTTTGGGAAGATATTTTTCCTGTTGACTAGACATAAGAAGCTTTCATTGACATTCTGATTTCACAATGAGGATTTTATTCACTCCCTTGAATTCCCATTAGCATTCTTCTCAACTGACTACTCCTTCTGCTTTCAGACTACATATATACTAAGCCAAACAAGACCTTTGTAAATCTTAAACTTTCACATAAGATAAGTGTTATTAGGCCACTCTCCAATGTTATGATTTTTAGGGAACTAGAATGGCAACATAGGCCAGCCCAATTCTTCTCTCTACCATATTCCCACCACCCAAACCTGGCATTTCTCTAGAGCTGCATGTCTTCAGCTCATCTTTGCCTCTATTACGATACATTCCTTTTTGAGAAGAATCAGTCATTGGCTTTTCAGAATAAATAAAGCTCAGTATGAGTCAATAATGCGATTTGGCAGTCAAAAAAGGGAAAGCGAACTTAGCCTGAACTGAGAGCCATAGTGCTGAGTACTAGGGATGCCTGCTCTATTGTGCCCTGCCATATCTAAAGTATTGAACCCAGGTCTGGGTGACACATTTCAAGAAGGGCATTGCTAAGATGCAGAGTATATAGAAGAGGACAGCCATATTAGTAAAGAATCTCAAGATCTAGCCATCTGAGGACTAACAAATCCTTAGTTAATGAACCAGTTAATGGAGAAGAGAAGATGGTGGGTATGGTGGGGAAATGACATGACAGCCATCTTCAACTATCTGAGAGACTGTCATGTGGAAGAGAGATTATACTTACTCTTTTTGGTCTCAAAAGGCAGAATTAGAAGTGATATATAGAAGTTCAGACAGGTGGATTCAGACTTGATGTACAGACAAGAGTTCCTAACAATTAGATCTGTCTGAGAGTGGAGTGAGCTACCTCAGGAAGTTACATACACTGCAGCCTCCTCACTCCCTCCACAGGGTCTTCAAGTAAAAGGTAAGATGATCACTTAGCAAGGATATTGTAAAGCAGAAATTTATAGTCTGGGGTCTATGAACTAGTTTTAACAATAATATTTTGATAACTGTATTTGAATAGAATTGATTTCCTTTAGAACTGTATGTATTTTATGTTATGTTATTTAAAGACATTCTTCCAAGAAGGGATCCTTAGACTTCACCAGACTGCTAAAGGACTCCAGAAAAGTTAGGAAACCCTGGTATAGGGGGTACTGCTGTATGAGTACTGGTAGGGCCTGATGGGCTCCAACTCAGAGACTCTGTGATTCTGATAGACACTATCTGAATGCAAGTGTGGATAGGGGCAGAGGAGAGAAAACAAGAGGGCACCAGAATCTGCAGGAATGACCTGGGAGGGGAAAAACAGGTAAGGGTATGGAGAGCCTGGGAATACAAAGAAGGCAGCATCATGCATTTAACAGTCCTGTTCAGTATTGGCTCTGATTGACACAAACTATACTTGTTGGGAAGAGATAAATACAGTTATCTGAGCTGCGGTGTATTGGAGGAATCTTTCTCAACATGATTAGAATCAGTCAAAGAATCCCAGAGCAGGGCAATAGTAGGTTATGATGTACAACCCACTGAGATATTTATAACGATTTAAAAATGCTAGGTTTATGTATTTATGCATTTTCTACAGTGCTGATCTGCTAGGATACGTCTATTGTAGAGATAGATAGTTTATTTCTGTTGGTGCAAATCTGTGTAAAGAGATTGCTCAGCCAACTGTATGACTTTTAGGAAAAGAGCTGAAAGAAACAGGGCCTCATATTTTGATTGCACTGAAATTTTTCTGTCTCTTCCTGGGCTCCTGGTAAAACAGAATTATGGTGCAAACAGATTGCATTTAGACATTCCTTAGATAGGAGGGCTCCCTCACCAAGAGGGATTGCCTTGGTTTAAGGTTTGGAAGTAGCATTGACAAAAACCAATGTGTTTAATAAGACTAAGTCACCTCCTGCTAGCAAACAAAAAGCCAGAGGTGTCCTATTAAGCACTGTGGAAGATTAAAATTAACACATCAATAATAATAATAATGATGATAAGGATGATAATAACAAAAACTAGCTAGAATAGCAAGTAATGGGAAAAGGTTAGATGCCTTTCTAGTACAACTGGCTCATGTTCTCCTACTTCGAGTAGGGGAAATTTCTTCTCTCCTTCCCTCCCCTTCCTTCCCTTCTCTTCCTCTCCTTTCCGTTTTCCTCTCTTCTCTTTCTTTCTTTTTTCTTCCTCTTCCCCTTCTCCTTTCTCTTTTTCTTTTCCTTTTCCCTACTCAAATGGTATATTCTTAGATATGTTGATGGAACCATGATCTCAACCACATGGGCCTCTTTCCACCTACATTGTCGTATTTATACATTCTTGCCCACATCTTTCCATAAATCTTCCGTAGAAGATTGGTATTTCTAACAAGTTTTAATTTCCTTAAAGGCTAAGCTTGAGTTCTGTCTTCTGATGCCTTTAGTTTCCAGTTGTTTGTCCTTCATTCTCAAAGAGGATTGTGACTTTGGGAAGGTGATGTCATTCATGACTTGCAAGTGAATTGGAAGTTGCCTGTAACATCTCCCTAGAAATCACTTTCTATCTACTCTTGATATATTTTGTATTTGATTTCTGCATCTATATTTTCTGTATATTTGTTTCCCCCTAAGAGGATGTAAGTTCTTTAAGGGCTGAGCCTGTTTCCTTTTCTCTGTCTTTGTATCCTCAGTGTTTAATGTGGTACATGGCATGTAGTAGATACTTAACAAATCTTGAATTCTAAATGAAGCTCTATGTCCACCTACTGTCTTATAGAATCATCTCTGGTTCTTTTAATATTTCAGGGATATTGATTTAATGAGACTATCTACACTTATATCCCAAGCATACTTTCCCAATTCTAGTTTCCCTGTCTTTGCTCATTCTGAGCTAACTTCCCTCCTGTTCTCTGCCTATCTAATTCAGGATCTGTTCCCAGACTACCTCATCCATGAAGTCTTTCCTGACCACCTCAGTTCTTGAGAATCTCTCCCTTCTCTGCCTTTTTATTTTTTAAAAGTCCTAACTGCCTGGACTCTTTATTTGGACCTTAGCATATGCTATCTGGTATTACCTTTTTGTGTATCTTAGTCTTTGATAGGTAGACTATAGACCTCTTGAAGGTAGGGAAACCTTTACTTTTTTCTGTCCCTTATAGATCTTGCATGGCCCTGGGTATGCCAAAAGTCATCAATAAATATTTGTTGGCTCATGAATTCGAGGAGAGCTGGGAAGGAGCTATTCCAGTGTCTCACCCCGAAATACACCAAGTCTTCTCCAGAGATGTGCCATGGTGCACTGAAGACTCATTCCTTTAGGTTCTTCTTTATGAGCTTTCCTCTCAAATGCACATTCCTTCTGGAAAAGGGATCATTACGATGTGGTTGATGAAGTTTGTCTTTCAGTTCCAGAATTTCTATCTGACCTTGACTTCCCCCAGGCATTACGCTTCAGGATGTGCTTGGGTGTGGAAGAGGGATACTTTATATTTAAAATTATTTTATTTTATTGACATATCTTGTTTCTACATTGTCTATATTTCTCCTTGTATTCCTCTCCTCCCCCTGCAGAAAGTAATCTTTATAATAAATAATTATTTTTACTTTATACTTAAAAAAACCTGAAGTGTTTACATTCATTATTTTAATAGCCTTGTCAGGACCTTGGACCTGACAGAGTCAGTGACTATTATATCCATTTGACAGATGAAGAAACTGAGACCCAGAGGCATAATCTGTAGACTAGTACACCCCACCATGTACTAAACATGCCTATGCCTAGAAAGCGAACTGACTTGTTGACGGTCACACAGCTAATGGACAAGCCCGACCTGAAATTGATGTGTTCTGACTCTAGATAGTGTTCCCTTTCTAACATGATACAGGGAGGTAGCATTGTAGAAATAGCAGAAAGAATAATTGATATGGCATCAGAGGACCTGATTTCAATGTCTGGCCAAACCATTTTGACCTGTATGACCTCTCTGTGCCTCAGTTTCCTCATTTATAAAATAAGGGGGTTGACCTAGATGGCCTCTAAGGTCCCTTCCAATTCCAAATTGAAGAGCTGAAAGTAAGGCATGTCCTAGAATATTAGAACTGGATAGGATCTTAGTGGTCATGTCCTTTAATATCCTGATTTTCCACAAGAAGAAACTAAAGCCTAGAGTAATGACCTGCCCGTGATCACTCAGCTAATGATTAAGACTCCACATTGTTCATTATAGCACTGACAGAGCTAGATATAGAGGGAGCTAGAGATGACTGTACCTTAGCTGTGATGCTTGCCTCACCCAAGAAAAGCAACAGAGTGAGGAAACCCAGTCATGGGACTGGTAGAAACAAAGTAAGGAGGTCAGAAGTCCAACCTGAGGAGTTTCCTAGGGGACAATAAAGAGATAGCAATGTACAAACTGGGGTGATGGTAGGACGGGGTCTTCTGATATTTGCTGACAGCTTTTGTTCTCATCCTTTTTAATGATTTGGATAAATAGAATGCTAATTAAATTCAGAGAAGATATTAAATCAGGAGACAGCATAAACACCAGCGAGAATAAAGAAATATTCAGTGGAATCTCAGAGGTTATGAAAATGGGCCAAAAACAATAAAATGAGATTCAACCTTGGAAATTAATTAGATGTGAGCTTTGGAAGGTACTGGGGGTGGCAAGTTACAAAAAAAATTCAGAGCACCCCCAACTTCCACTCAATGTCAACCTGGCATAATTTCAAGGCCTGGAAGTCAGACTAATTTCCATTGGAGTGGTTTGGGGGATCCCAGTGTGACACCAAATCTTTCTACACTGCAATGTCACAATGAGGAAGACGACCAGCAACAGCTTGTATACGAAAACTGGGGCTGAAGAATTCAGCTCAGTTCATTGTGCTAATAGAAAACTGGAATGAGATTGAGTATTTAAAATTAGGATGAAAAAGATACGGGAGGAGTGATGGTGGTGGGGAAAAGAATTGTAATGTTTTATGGTAAATAGCCTTTCTTATAACAAAAAAAGCTTCAAGTTTCAATTAATATATATGAACAAGTGTGGTAGAGTGGGAAAAACCCAACTGATTTGCCTTTAGAGGATCTGACCTCAAAATTAGACTTTACTGTTTCCTAATTATATGGACAAATCATCTCACTGAACCTCAGTTCCCTCACCTGTATGATGAAGATGACCTCTGAGGGCCCTTTCAGCTTTAAATTCCTATAAATCTGTTTTTCTGCTTCTTGGTCCCCAACTCATTGCTTCATGTCATATTCATTCAGCTCCTTGAGGAATATTTCATTGTTTGTCTTTGTGACCTCAGTCTAGCACAGTGTCATATGTATACAGGGGTGCTTAATATTTACTTGTTGAATGGAATGAAATTGAATTAGGTGTGAAAAGCCATGTCAAGAAAGTGACTTTTTTTTTTTTAACAACTGTGGTATAGTAGAAAGAATACTGTAACAGAAAGACTATTAGAATGACAATCAAGAGGGGATTGCCAGTGTCAAGTTACGAACCAGTATTTATTTATTGTTTGAGCGCTGCTGATAGCCTTCCCAGGGTTCTTCCTTCCCTTTTTTCCTCTAAGATATGCATTTTATATATAATAATATACATCTTATAAATAAGATATACATCTGCTGGTGAGAACCCATTGCTCTTTGGAAAATCTACTCTCCTTTCTGGAATGCTCAAAAAGTTTTAGGACTGAAGGAGATTGGGCGGGAATGTTGAGAAAGAGATTGGTTGCTGTCCTTTGTTCTTGGAGAGGATAAAAATAGCATCACTATTTTAGAGTTAAGTTACAGTGTGTCTGACCCTGGAAAATCAGACCAATATGAGCTCAGAACGCTTTACCATAGGCAGGGCACAAAAAGTCCATATGAACATTTGGAGCGAATTCTCTAAATTTGTGCATCTCATATTTCTTTTGAGCTACTGCAATTTTTCTTTGCTCATAGAGCACAGTGCCTTCTTTGATGTGGGCACACCATGCTAGGTGGAACTTTGTCAGCATCTCTCCTGTCTCACAATCAGTTCCAAAGTTCTTCAGAGAGACCCTGAGAGTATCCTTGTATTGCTTCTTCTGAGCATAGTGTGAGTGCCTTCTTTGTGTGAGTTCTCTGTAAAATAGTCTTTTAGGCAAACGTAAGTTTGGCATTTGAACAATGTGGCCAGCTCATCAGAGTTGCATTCTCTGCAGTAGATTTTGAATGCTTGGTGGTTTAGTTCAAGAAAGAACCTCGGTGTCTGGTCCCTTATTCTGCCAGGTGATCTTCAAGACTCTTCCTAGGATAATTCAAATGGAAGTGATTCAGTTTCCTGGCATGGGGTTGGTGTACTGTCTAGGTTTCATAGGCATAAAACAATGAGGTAGATAGATAGGCAGGCTGGGAGGATGGGTGGGGTAGCACCATTTCCACTGAATCATTTAAGGGACAGAGGACAAAACTATCCTGATCTAAAGAAGGTCTCTCATCTGCTTGCTAGTACCTGCATTCTAAAATACTTTGTTCTTTGATAAAATAACCATCTTTCAGGAGGAGAGAACCCTGAATGCCTCAGGTTGTCTTAATCAGAACTTTTCCTGAGAGCAGATCTGGATGGAAATACTCAGGTTCTCAATAGTACAGACCCAACTGAGCAAGGAGGGCATATGCAGAGCATAAAGTTAGCTGTGACACAAACTATCATTGTTGGGATACCTTGTTGGGAAGAGGTGGCAAAGAGCCTGTGCCCAGGACAGAAAATGACAAATGAAACAGACCAAATCCCCAAGTCCAATTCTTGAGAATCCAGAGACTAAAAGGGAAAAGGGAAAGGTAAAATGTTTCCCACACCCAGTTCAGAGCATGGTACCTATGTTTTGGGTGAATAGGACCTTCAGTCCCCTAGACATTGATGAAAAAGAGATGAACTGTTCCAGTATGCTGGTTGTTAAGATTCCAACCCTTCTGGCTCAGCAGTCAACACCCATGTGGTAGGGTAACACAGGAAGTCTTCTCCCAGAAGCAGATCCCTAGTGTCTCCCACATAGTTGCCTCCCTCTTAGGTGATCTGGGGATGTGAAAAGTCCTGTTATAGCTTGAAGGCCTCCAGTTACAGAGTGTGGGGGTAGGAAGGTGTGGCTATCTCAAGGACAGCACATTCTGAGTTTGAAAAGCCTTAAAGTTTTTCTCCCTCTTTACCTCCTACCAATTGCTCTCAGTTCTGCTTTCTCTTTGGAATTAGAATAGATCTAATCTTTTCTGTAGGAAACTGACCCCAAAATACTTGAAGAGACTTTTCATTCCTCCCCATCCTTTGCAAATATTTCTCTAGTCTTTACCTCCCATTTTTCTTCAACTAGTCCACATACAGCATGAGCTGCCAGGGCCTCCTTTGGACACTCTTAATTTATTAATGTTGTTCCCACTTTCTATGATGCTTTTCTTAGCATATACCTTGAACACAACCTCCTTTATATACCAGCCCCCTCCTTGAATAACTCCATCTTCCTTTTCCCATTTCACAATGAAAGAATTTTTTGATGAAGATTTCACTTTAGACTGTGTTTGCTAAATGAGCTGCTTGATCAGATTTTCATTTGGAGAGCAAGGATCCTCCTGGGCCAGTCCAAGCTCCTATATTTATTTATCAAGGAGATTATTTACAACCCAACACATCCTTCTTATTTATTTCCTCAATCCAGGACCCAACAGAGCTGGTGATGCAGTCAGAGACCTGGAAGGCAGAGTTTCATTAGGCACCTCCTATTTGGGCCCCATCTGGTCACAGGCTCTTAGGCCAGCCAAGGCAGGGAACTGAAGGGGGCCATGCAGACCTGTGAACCAAAGAGATCTGTCCAGCAACAGGCTTGTGACTAATTGTTTTAATAAAATAGTGGAAGAAAAGATGATGATCCCTGCTGAGTTATCATTAACAAAAAATATATATATATATATGGGTCAAACTCTGGTCCCCCAAAAGGAGAAAATCTTACCTTTAATGAAAATTACCTGTTGTGGAAATTAGGTCACTCATACACAGTAGGGATTTGGGGGCTCCCTAAGCTCATCTCATCTGCCCTCTTCACACAATTTAAAACTAATACAAATGAGAAGGTGGTTAGGGGATGGGGGAAGGAGGCTATTTTAAAACAGCCACCAAACTGCCCTGTTTGCTGAGAGGCAGAATGTTTGCCATATGGAAAGAATGTTGAATCAGGAGCCAGCCCTGGCTCTGTCCCTCATTACCTGTGTAGCCTTGGGGGAGGAACTTCACTTACCCAAGCTCAGTTTCCCCATTTGTAAATGAGACTGTTGAACCAGCTAAACTCTGAAGTTTACTCTAGGTATTTAATCCTATAACTAGATAACATTATAATCTTTTTCATCTTTCAATCTATGATCCTACGAGCGTCACTTGGTTGTCAATTCAACAAACGCTTATTAAGCTCCTACAATATGCCAACACATACAAATGTTTATTAAGCTCCTACAAGTGCTGAGGATACAAAAAAGACAAAAAACAATCCCTGCTTTTAAGGAATTCACAAATAATGAGGAAAACAATATGTAAACTACTATGAAAAACAAGATATATACAGGACTAATTGGAGCTAATCTCAGAGTAAAGGTACTAGCATTCAGGGTGTTTGGGAAAAGCTTCTTGAGGAAAGTGGGATTTTAGATGGAACCTAAATAGCTAGGTAGAGCATTGAACCTGAAGTCAGGAAGACTCACTTCCTGACTTCACTTCAAATCCAGCCTCAGACACTTGTATGACCCTAGGCAAGTCACTTAACCTTGTTTGCCTCTGTTTCCTCATCTGTAAAATGAGCTGGAGAAGGAAATGGCAAACCACTCCACTGTCTCTTCCAAGAAAACTCCAAATAGCATCACAAAAAATTGGACACAACTGAAAAATGACTAAACAATGAACAAATCCAAGGAAGTCAAGTGATGGAAGTAAGGAGGGAGAGAATTCCAGGTATGAGGAAAAGCCAGTGAAAATGCATGGAATCAGGAGATAGAATGTCATGTTTAAGGAACTGTAGATGTCAGTATCACTGGATCACTGAGTAAGGTGTAAGACTGGAAAGGTGGGTAGGGTCTAAGTTACGAGGAGCTTTAACAATCAAATTGAAGATTTTATATTTCACTTGGGAAGCAATAGGAAGGCATTTATTGAATAGGGTAGTGACATGATCATAATACAATTTAAGAGAATCAGTTTGACAGTTTAATGGAGGATGGATGAGAGTGGGGAGGAACTTGAAGTAGGGACACTGACCAGAAGTCTTTTGTAATAGTCCGGGCAAGAGGTGATGAGAACCCACACTAGGGTGGTGGCAGTGTTGGAGAAGGGGAAAAGGTGTGTATGTATATATGTGTGTATGTTGTTACAAAGGTAAAATCAACAGGCCTTGTCACCTGATTGGATATGGAGGTACGAACCTGAGAAATTGAGGATGACACCTAGGTTGCAAACCAGGGTGATTGGGAGGAAGGTGGTGCCCCTGACAGTACTACGGAAGTTAGGAATAGGGGAGGATTTGGGGGAAATGATAAAAAGTTCAGTTTTGGACTTAAGATGTCTACAGCAGAGATGTCAAACATGTGGCTTGTCACTCATAATACTCCCAAGTGCTGCCTAAGCCAGGTGAAAATGTAATTGGGAAATAGTTAACAAAATAAAATATAACAAAACATAGATAATATTAGTATGTGGTTTTCTAAATCAATATACAGCACTCAGGACTCCTTATGTTCAGTTTAGGGGCCACGTTTCTATTTTAGTTTGGTACAAGTTGTTTACAGGCCATTGAACTCAAGTACAATAAATGGTCAAAGAAGGGAGACTAGAGGTCAGGAGAGAAGTTAAGGCTGGAGGAATGGATCTGAGAATCATCTGCATAGAGATGATAATGGAATCATGGGAGCTGATAAGATTATCAAGTGAAATAGTATAGAAGAAGAGAACAGGGTCTGAGACAGAAACTTGAGGGGACATCCGTGGTTACTGGACTACAGGGAGATCTAAAAGGCCAACTGAGAGCCCATTATATTAGAAAACTAAAGGATCATTTATGACTTTGAAGGGAGGCATTAGAGTTGAATGATGAGGTCAGAAGTCAGACTGTGGAAAGTAAAGAGAGTGAGAGGAAAGGAAGTGGAGATACCTCTTCTAGATGACCTTCTTCAGGAGTTTAGTCACAAAAGGAAGGAGAGATATAGGATGATAGCAAATGGTGGTGGATAGAACATCTGAGGGTTTTTTCAGGATGGGGGAAAATAAGAGGGTTTGTAAGTAGCAGAAAAATGACCATGAACTGGGAGAGCTTGCAGATTGGTGACAGAGTAGGGAAGATAGAAGTGAGATCTGCTGGAGAAGATGGAATGGAATGGAATCTCTTGCACGTGTACAGGAGCTTGCCTTGGCAAGCAGAAGGACCACCTCTTCATGCGAGATATGAGTGAAGAAGATAGCAGCAGAAGTCATTTGAGTGCTTTAAAATGAGAGAGGGGAAGACAAGGGAACTCTCAGCAAATGGTCTCTTTTTCCTCCAATATAATATAAGACAAGGTTTTCAGCTGAGAGGGTGAGGGGAGAGGGATTGTTGAGACATTTAAGGAGGGATGAATAGGTTTGAATAAGCTAGTATGGTGAGTGGAAAATTAAATATGTTAGAGAGGTTTAAAAGCATTATCTTGTTGCAGTGAGGATCCAATTGAGATTGTATAACAAAAATTTGTAGTGAAACCCAATAATACAGTTTTGTGATTTTTTTTCCAGCTTTGTTCAGCAACATATGAAGAGGAGTAAAAACAGGGAATGATGGGAGTCGTATAAGGCTGAGGCTTGGCAGATGGGATAAAGGGGAAAGGAACTCAAGAGAAGAGGACAGTATAGAGTTGAATTGGTTCACCAAGGGGTCAGGGTAATGATGAGAGGAGAGTGTGGTCCGTGCATGGTGATGGTCTGGGAAAGAATTGAGGCATGGAAGGCCTGGAGGTGATGGTGAAGATGCAGGACAGGGGTAGGGATTACAATCCAGAGGAAGAGATGGAATGATAAAAGATGACGATAAAAATATTTTCAGAGCTCATGCCCATGAAAGAACACTTATGGGTGATGGCAAGATCAAGGTTATGACCATCTCCTTCTGTAGATGAGTTGATTGGAGGGGAGGTCATGAGAAATGAGCAAGTTGAGGAACTGGAAGGTAAAGATGTTTGAGGGAATATGAATATATATATATATATATATTGAAGCCCTCTAGTGTTAGGGCAGAAGTTAAGAAGAGAGAAAGTATGTGAGCTAGGTGCTGAACTAATTGAGAAAGAAAAGAAAGGGTCTTGGAGGTGAGTAGACAATGGTAACACAATGTTGACTGATAAATTTGGATTGAATAAACTTCAAAAGAGGAGAGGTTACTGCGTGATGGTGATAGAGGGAGAGTCTGGAAGTGGCAATGGGGAGCAAGGAAAATTCCAACTTCTCTTTTTTTGTGAGGCAGTTGGGATTAAGTGGCTTACCCAGGGTCACACAGATAGTAAGTGTCAAGTGTCTGAAGCTGGATTTGAACTCAGGTCCTCCTGACTCTAGGGCTGGTGCTCTATCCACCCTGCAACCTAGTTGCCTCTATTCTAGCTTCTTTACCACTACCCATGACTTGGGGGTATGAGTGAAAGTGTAACCAGTATTAGAACAGCTCCTGTTATCAAGGAGTTCACAATCTAATGGGGGAGGGAGGATAACACATATGGAAATATCCTGTGGTCCTTGAGTTATAGTTGCAAAGCAGATGGTAATGCCTTTGCTTAATGTAATTTCTACTGATAAAATCCTATCAGTTTCAAATGCTGAATCATTTGACAGTGACTTGGGCTGAAAGAACTTTGTTTTCTGAATATATAAGAGATGTGGCTATAACATGTTAAGGAGCAGTTTCCAGGCTGTGTGTTTATAGCTGTTGCTTCCTAGGATTAAGGCTGAGGGCAGTGGGCTGGGAGCAATGCTCTTCCCAGTGTCACTGGATTCAAGGACCTGGGCTGTCTTCACCAGGGTTTGAAGAGAGATGGTGGTCAAGCTGGCACTGGGGGTGGTTTGACTTGCCAGGCACAAGCTGCCTCCTATTTCTCCCTCAGATTGCTTTGCTGCTTCAGCTATGCTGGTTTGCCTTCCCTGTGTGTGACACTTATTTGACAATTGGTGGGCAGAGTTAGCCCCTTCTCCATAGGAGTTACTTCTCTGGATGATGGCCACAGGGCTAGGCTAGGAGCAGGATGATGGAGAATGAGGTTTGAACAATGGCAGAAATTCAGTATCACTGGGATGGGGAGAGTAGCATGAAGTCAGAGTATGGTAATCATTCAGGAATGAATTCAGGTAGGTTATCATAGTCCACACAGGTTTGTCCTCAAGGGTAGAGTTGTTCCAAGGTCACAGGCAGAGATGTATAAATGGAAATGGAAGGTGGTAAGGCAAGCAGTATAGAATTGTAGGAGGTAAGAGTGGATGCTGGGATTCAAATGGAATGACTGGTCCCAGGGAGGCTATGAGATTCCCTTCCTTCTTGGGCAGGCAAGGTAACTGACGAGGAGTTGTAGGAGGCCAGAGTCAGTGCAGGAAAGAGATGGAATGGCTGGCCCTGGGGAGGCTAGGATGTTTCCTTCCTTTCGGGGCAGATGAAGGCAAAGCAAAATCTTGCCTTCTGGGGAATATAGTTAGATGAGAGTGCAGTGGTGGGTAGAGCCTACAAGATGTGGCTAGGAATCAGGGAAGCTGTGTTTTAATTAAACCTTATGGCCTCTATATTCTGCCTATATGTGTGATCACCGGTAAATCACTTCATTTCTCTGGTCCTAGGCTTTCAAATTTGTAAAAATGGGTATAGTGATCTTAGATCTACTTACCTCCCAGGCTTACGAAAGTCTAATACTCAGCTATGTGATTTTGTCAGTAAAGGAAATTCCTGCTGTGGGTATTTTCCTCATTAACACATATCAAGCCAATCTGTTACTCACAAGTAAAGTCTTGGGGGTTGCCTGAGCCACATGGAGTTGAAGAGATACCAGTGTGGCACAATAGGAAAAGAGCTGGATTTGCATTTCAAGCTCATGATGTTAAATCCCAGTACTGCTACTTCCTAATTGTGTGACCACGGACAGATCATACAACCTTTCTAGGTCTTGTTTTCTCATTTGTAGAATGAAGGGGTTATACTCCGTGACTTCTAAAATCTTCTCCAACTCCTATGATGCTGCAATCTTGTGACTTAGATTTGAGAATTCAGTTCTGCACATTACTACCCATTTGACCTATAATCCTAAATAATCCTGAATGATTTAAATCGAGGCTTCCTGCCTCTAAGACTAGCATGCTCCACTATATGAGATATAAATAGAAGGAAATTTAAAGTATTATACAAAGGAACTGTTATTTTAACTAGATCATCTTGAGATTGTTCTGAAATTATCTCTGGAGAATTCTTTGCAGAACAATTCCTGCTGTATTGCCCAGAGAAATGACCTTCCAATAGCTCCAAGGCATGAGGTATCAGCACATGTGATGTCAATTCTCTATACTACAGAACTCTTTATAGCCGCAAATTCAGCAGGGCTCAGAATTTCCTCTCCATACCATCTGCTCAGTCTCCTGGTAACTGAGAAATGCATACACAAAGGATCACTTAGTTATAGCATGGTATGAGGCTGGCTGACTCCATTGGCTGGAACACAGTGCCGAAACCAAGGTCATGGCATTAGTTGCCACACGGATTAGTTAGGTTTGCTGCTCCGCTGCCAAGTGTTGATACCCCAATGTGTCTACATAACGATCTCTTGCCATGGACCACTGAATCTAGCTATAGATTGACCCCTACACTGGCCAACCATTTCCCCAATGTGAGGTGATATACACAAAGAAGGGGTAAGAGTATGTATGTTCAGTGCACACCTCATATTGGAAAAGAATCAAAGTTCCTATCATGGTGATGGGTCAGTAGCATCTTTATGTATGAAGGAATGTTGTTGTTCAGTTGTTTTTCAATCATTTCTGACTCTTTGCAATCCCATTTGGGGTTTTCTTGGCTAAGATAATGGAGTGGTTTGCCATTTCCTTCTCCAGCTCATTTTACAGATGAGGAAACTGAGGCAAATGGGGCTAAGTGACTTGCCCAGGGTCACACAATTGGTAACTGTCTGAGGCTGGACTTGAAATTAGGAAAATGAGTCTTCCTGATACCAAGTCAGTCCTCTATCCATTATGTCACCTAATTGACAATGAAGGAATGTGCAGAGCACAGTTCAAACTGCAATTAGGATGCTGTCCTTGGTGCTCTGCCATAATCCTTTACCTCTTTAATAAGTTGTGAAGCCTCTGTTACCTCACAGGGGAATTGCAGACTGCAATGAGGGACTTGTGAAAACAATGGAGATGATCATTTACCATATAATTAATTGCTGGATCCTGTCTGAATTTCTGTTTCTTTGAAGAGTGATGAAGGTAACAATAGGGGGAGATTCTAGGCAAAGGGACTGAAAAAGAAGCTAAATGCTGTGTTTGGTCACACAAGAGAAGGCATTAAAAATAAGAGCATATCCACAAACCAAGTATGAAAAACTGAAGGATTTTTTTGTATAGCCTGAGGCTGTGTTACTTTCTTGGTACTGAACTAGCTCAGCCTGAACCCCAGAATTCACCTTGCAATAGTGCTCTCTTCTCATAGTTCAGTCATTTCAGTCATGTCTGATTTTTGTGACTTCATTTGGAGTTTTCTTGCAAAGATGTTGAAGGAATTTGCCATTTGCCATTTTACAAATGAGGAAACTGAGGCACACAGGGCAAAGTTACTTGCTCAGGGTCACACAGCTAATAAGAGTCTGAGACTGGATTTGAACTCAGGAAGATGAGTCTTCTTGACTTCAGGCCCAGCGTTCTTTCCACTGTACCACCTAGCTGCTTTAGATACTTTGTCCTATATCTGGTCCTTTCAGTTCAAATCTGTCTGGTTATTATTGTGGTTTTATTGAAACTCTTTCTTTCTTTTAAAAATATTTCTGTCATTGTCCACTGATGTTTCCACCCTCATCCCTAAAGAACCCTTCCTTGTAATAAGGCATAGTATTTTACATTTTTGTGGTCATTGTATAAACTGTTCTCCTGGTTCTGCTTACTTCTCTAGGAATGAGTTCATACAAGTCTTCCCAAAATTCTCTGCATTCTTTGTATTCAGTCTTTCATGGTTTAATATTTTTGGTCATATTCATATGCCACAGTTTGTTCAGCCACTTTCCAGTAAATGAACACCTACTTTCCTTCCAGTTCTTTGCTGCCACAAAAAGTGCTGCTATAAATACTTTTGCATGGATGAAACCTTTGCCTCTGTCTTTGACCTTGGGAGTATATGCCTGAGTATGGTATTACTGTGTCAAAGGATATGTATTGCTTCCCTAGTATAATTCCAAATGATTAGCCAGAATGATTTCTGCTTTCTTCTTGATCTTGGATTGTTAAAACATTTTGATTTTGATTCCTACCTGGTTGGAATTTCTCAGCTCCAAGCTCTCCTTTAACTTTCCTTTTCTTCCTTAACTGTCCTGCTTCTCAAACTGGGGATGGTTTAATAATTAGCATCGTAAACTCCACTGTGATGGGCCTTGATCCTAGAAAAGTCATACACACTAAAGGAGACTGAACATTATCTCTACCCTAACAGTCAGAAAGAAGAGACCAAATTAATTCAGTTAGTCAAGAAAAATTTACTAAGCACCTACTGTGTGCCAGGGACACAAACTCTAGGGACACAAAAAGAGGTAGACCCTCCCTTCAAAAAGCCCATCAATTAATGGGAGAGATAACAAGCAGACAGACTTCTGGCCTAAAACCTCACAAGCAAGCAAATATTTACAGATAGTCTCTCTACAGGATTGATAAGAAATACTTAATAGAAGGAAGGCATTCAAATTGAGAGGTGTTGGGAAAGGCTTCATGTAGAAATCTGGGGTTTGAAGGGAGCAAGGGAATCCAGGAGGTGGAGATGAGGAAGGAGATTGTTCCAGTCATGAAAGATGGGCAGAAAAAATGCCTGGAGCTGAGAGATTAATTTTTTTTTTTAACAACAAGAAAGCCAATGTTACAGGATTGAAGACTGAAAAGTGGAGAGTAAAGGGTAAGAAGACTGGGAAAGGCTTGGGAAGGACCAGGTTATAAAGGGCTCTGAATAATAGAGGTTTCTGTATTTGTTCCTTGAGAAGATATGGAGCCGCTGGAGTTTTTTGAGGAGGGGATTGTGACATGGTTGTACTTATGCTTTAGGAAAATCACTTGGTGACTGAATAGAGGATGGGTTGGAGAGGAGAAAGACTTAAGGCAGGCAGACCCATCATCAGGCTAAGTCCTGAGATAGATTTTTTTCATGGTAGTAAATTTGAAAAGATTTAATAAGTGGCTAACCTTGAGCAAGTGGTCACACTTGTTGGTGGAAGAACTGACATGATTATTAAATTGATTCTAAGCAGGGAGGATCTGGTTGAAGAACCAGATGCTGTGCTTTTGTGAGTTAGCAAATCACAACAATTTATAAATGCACTTCAGAGGCTGTTCATCATGGATTACATAAATGGGTGATCATGCCTCATCAGTTTCAAGAGCAGTTGCTTACAACTTACAAGGAGCAGCTGCTTACGACTCAGTGCCCAATCCTGTATATGGTAAAGACTTGGTAATAGCTTTGAAGTGGAGTGACCCTGGTCTTCTGGCTTCTAGTTTTGAGAAAGTCGACATGTAGTTTCAGACTTTCTTCAGATGCTTGAAGGGAGAGAAAGACTCTGGGAAGAACCTGACACGTAGAGGTGTTGGCATGATGATGATGGTCTACTACTCTTATAATACTCCTACTCTTCCTCTTCTTCCTTCCTCCTCCCTTTTCCCTCTCCCTTCTACTTTCTTTTCCTTCCTCCTCATTTCTTCCTTCTGCCTCATTCTTCCTTCCTCCTCCTTCCTTCTTCTTCTTCCATTGTAGAATTAGCATTTGATGGGAAGGGATATTTATCTTGGGGCACACCTTCTGCATCATGATAAGAAAGTGATAAAGCATGCATCATGAAGCTGGAAACTTTCCCTCTAGACTAATAATATTTAGAGAGCATATAAATATAAATCAAGACTGGTAGCCCTTTTTCCTCTGAGAGCAGAGTGGCCAGCCTCTGACGTCAATCTTCTACTGTCAAGAATTAAGGTCTCCCTTGGAGAAGGGTGGGTGACACAGACTCAGAGATATCTATTCATGCCTCTTTTGATACACATATGGACCAAGTTATGCAGACTCACGTAACTTTTCATAGACAAAACAGCATACAAACCCATTACTTATAAAACTTGGGTTTGAGTCTTGCCTTTCCCACTTACTAGCTGAGTAATCTTGGATGAGTCACATGATCACTTTGAGCCTACATTTCCTTATTTATAAAATCAGCATAGTATTTATATTACTAGGGAAGGAACTAAGGAAAGTGCATCGAAAGCTAGAAAATGCTCAATACTGTGTTCTCTGCCAGTTCTAATACTTTATTTACTCCACATATTGCCAGCTATATAGTCTTGTCTGTATACCTTCTCTGATTTTTGTTTGCTTTTGTTTGATAAATGAAGTTGTAATTGTATAGTACTGAACACAGGGCCAGGTACATAAGAAGCATTATATAAATGTTACTTATTCTTACTTACTAAATGTGACGCTAAATGTGATTCACAGGTATGGAAGAGGCCTCAGAATTCAAATTTTCTTGACTTTGACAAAATTTATTGGAGGCTTGGAATGAGAACATGTCATTTTATTTACCTCATATCTCTCTTTCACATATACCCCATGATCAGCATCACTACCAAAAATAATAGCAAATGCACATACCCATATGGGTTTTTAAAACAGAAAGATGGCCATTTTCAGGGTTCTAACCTTACTGCATCACTTACCCAGTATTGAGGAAAATCTAATAATATTATCCTTTGCATAATAGTCACATATGTGCCAGAAATGGTTTTCATTTACTCTATAAGCATTAGTCTTGAGAGAGAAGTGTCTAAACCAGAAGAGTCCCCTTGTATACTCTGACATTCTCTTTTGTTTTTGACAAGACAGGAATTTACAGGAATCTTGCATGAGGAGAATTTTGCAATATGATAAAATATGATTATACAGTGTTAATGTTCTACTTCCTTTAATACAGAAATTCTCGAAATATGGTCAAGGAGTACCTCATAGCTATCAGATTGTCTAACATGAGAGAAAAGGAAAATGACAAATGCTGGGAGCAATATGGAAAAATAGATACACTAGTGCACTGTTGGTGGAGCTGTGAACTGATCCAGTCATTCTAGAGAACAATTTGGAACTATGCCCCCAAAACTACAAAACTCTGTATACCCTTTGACCCAGCAATGCTGTTATTAGGTCTGTATCCAAAAGAGAGTAAATAAAAAGGACCTATATGTATTAAAATATTTATAGCAGCTCTTCTTGTGATGGCAAAGAATTGGAAATCGAGGGGATGTGGGGCAGAACCAGGATGGTGGAGTAAAAGTAGGAAACTGAGGGGATGCCCATTAATTGGGTGTATCGGCAAGCACCCTAGCATACCCAGGGTGGCTGCTAGCACAGGTTCTTAGATCTGCTTTTCTAAAGG
>CM053588.1:179246466-179266073 GCA_028646515.1 Pseudochirops corinnae
AGAGAGAGAGAGAGAGAGAGAGAGACAGAGAGAGAGAGAGAGAGACAGAGAGAGAGAGAGAGAGAGAGAGAGAGAGACAGAGAGAGAGAGAGACAGAGAGAGAGAGAGAGAGACAGAGAGACAGAGAGAGAGAGACAGAGAGAGAGAGAGGGAGAGAGGACAGGTGGCTTGTTAATTAGCCATTTAATTGGTGACTGTGTTAGTGAAGCTGGTGTGTATATAACCAGAACATTTAATTTCCCTCCATATCCTGATAGATTTGGGGCAGAGGACTGTGGTTCTAATCTAAGTTCTATCTGGATGACCTTGGGGAAGGCATTTTCCCTGCCTGGGCCAAAGTTTCTTCATCTGAAGAAAGATGAAACTTGAGGTGACTATCTCTAAGGTCCCTTCCAGCTTTAGGGCCAATGACCTGCAGCACCCAGGACCCCCAGACTTCAGCCCCTTCCCACCTACATGTCTCTTCAACTCCCTCTTTCCTAACTCCAGTATAATCAGGACTAAGAGCTTCATTACTACCTCACAACCCCAACTCCCACTAGACATCTTCATTCCTCCCCCACGTCTCAAATAGCCCCAGTATCACAATAGTCATTCCTTTCTGGTGGGTCTGAAGTCAGGAATACCTGAGTTCAAACTCAGTCTCAGAAATTTACTAGCTGTGTGACCCTGGGCAAGTCACTTGACCTCTGTCTGCTTCAGTTTCCTTATCTGTAAAATGGGAATAATTATAGCACCTGCTTCTCAGGGTTGTGATGATCAAATGAGATGATATTTATTAAATACTTAGCACAGTGCCTGGCACATAGTAGGTGTTGTATAAATGCTTATTCTCATCCTTTCCCCCATTGATTGACAGAGAGATGAACTTTATAAGTTGTCCATCTAACTGCGTGTCATCGAATGGACAATAACCATTTTTCATTCATTTGGTTACCCTTGTGTAGATGGTTAGACTAAACTCTTCTGAATGGTTATGAATCTCACCCAGGGGACTCTGCAATGTCATGGGGACTGAAGAATACAGCACAATGTCACCCCAAAACAAGATAAATCTATAGCAGGGATCTTACCTTTTTTTTTGTATTGTGGATTCCTTTGGTAATTTGGAGAAGCCCATGGATTCCTTCTAAGAATGTTTTTGAATGCATGAATTATCAGACACAGGATTACAAATGAAACCAAAGGTTAGTGACAATAAAGATATAATTTTTCCTATCCAAGTTCATGGACCCCTTGAAATCTTCTACAGACCTTGGGTTAAGAACTCTTGATTTAGAGGACCCACAGAAAATCTCTCTTCAATTTGGACCCTATGTTAGATCCCTTTCATGACAGTAGAGATGATCTTTATATTCTTTGACAAGCATGCCATTCCTGATTTAGTCATTAGAGGGTCATTCAACAAAATTATATCTATTATGTCTTTCAAGGAATCTCACATAATTTTGATATATGCCTGTGATATACCTTGTTAGGAGGGAACTTGTAAGGTGGAATTTTGTTCTGCTAGATCAATTTTAAAAATAATAAACAATAAGCCTTCATATTCTTTACATCATTCAGGTAATTGTAAGATGGTAAAGATGTATTCTACTGAAGATTGTCAATTATGACAGTGTTGCAAATAAAATTCCTAGGGCCAAAGTTCTGTCTTTGAAAAACTCAATTTATTAATTAAGTTATCCAATAATCAATAAATTGAGACTGGTGTTCTCTACTGATGACCAAAAATGAAAATAGAGTTTCTGGGCCACTTTACATCTACTATCTTCTTTCTGATAGACCTCTCCTGACAATCTAAAGGCAACCCTGATTGGTGGACATTTAATGAGGAGGTGGGCTTAGAGTTCTCCACTCCTAGTGGAGGGAAGCAATGAAAGGTGAAAACATAGTAAGAGAATTTGAAGATCTTCCCTGCCCCTTAATAGGCCTCACTCAGAGCGCAACATGAGAAACTTGCCTAGGGGAGGCTTGTTTTTCAGGAAGACCTGAAGCTTTTGTTATTTTGTAATTAAGAAGTGGGTCACAAAGGTTGTGATGTCCTCTGACCCTGGAGAAGACTATATATACTCCCCAAGGTGAGGTTTTGTTTTGGGGCTCACTTATGAGAAGAGTTGTGTGATTTGGCCAGATGGGACCCTGGGCAGCCATTGAGCACCCTGGCTTTGAAAACCCAGATGTTGGTGCTTCTCTCTCTGGTAACTAACTATGTAGGTATATAATGGCCAGACAGTTAGAAGCCCTGTCTGTTGGTCTGTTGAATTGTGTTATTTTATTTGTCTGTATTTTTTGTCTGCTTGTAATTTCTGTTTGTATTTTCTGAAGTTCAGGGTGCTGACTTTTTCCCCAGAACTATGTGAATGATATATACGTTTGATTAAAGAAACGTTGTTAACCCCTTTTGAGTTGCTTCCTTTTAGAAAAGCAGATCAAAGAACCTGTGCTAGCAGCCATCCTGGGTATGCTAGGGTGTTTGCTGATACACATGGCCTAGTCATGAGATTCAGCAACCTCCAGCAATTTGGGCAAGAGAAGACATCCAGACTGAGATCTGTCTGGGTATGTTTCTTCCTTGTAGACAAGGTTATTCTGAACTTTAATGAAGGAAGCAAGGGCACACAAATAGTATCCACTAGCTCAGGCTAACTTCTCTCTCCAGGCAAACAAAAAGGTCCAGTCCAGGCCTTGGGAGAGACATGCCTCAGTTAGAATGGGTCAGGAGAGATTTTTTGTAAGCTAATGTAAGAGATGGCCTTTTGAACAGTGAACAGAATATTATAAATTAATATTAATAATCAAATAATACAGCATTAAAATGAATTTTTCTCAAAAGCCTTCCTATTCACTAATACTCTCATCAAGGATGTCCTTAATGTATGTGTATACCAGACTCATTGAAAAGGAGAATAATTTATACGGTAACAAATATTATAAAGACAAATAACTTTGAGAAACTTAAAAACTAATTTCCTTAAATAACCAAACATGATTCCAGAAAAGTGTTAATGAAGCATGTTACCCCTCTCCTAACAGTGGCCATGGACTCAAAGTGTAGAATGAGGCATGCATATTTAGACACAGATAATATGGGAATTTGTTTTGTTTGACTGTGTGTGTGACACACACATATTTGTTAGGTATTTTTTTCTTTTTCATTTAGAAGAATGGTGGTGGGAAGGAAAGAAAAAGAAATATTAGTTGAAAAATAAAAATAAAATGGGAAAAATTGTATAGTTGGGAAAGCAGGCATGTAAGTCAGTAATTCTTGATATTCTCCCAGTTGCTTTTCTTTGATATTAATAAGGTTGAATAATTTTTTCTAAGTTTTGGTATCTTCTCCAGTTTCAGATAATTTATGAGTGAATTCCCTGATGCTGTCATAACTGTATCATGTTTAGCATGAGGCTTGTTTATAATCATCTACCTAATCCTATTCTTAGGTCTTATCAAAGTTGTGTTCATGAATGTCATACCAATGTAAGTTCTGACAGGTTCTACTGAGTATTATATAATATATATTATATATATAGTATTATATATATATTACATACACATATGTATATAATATATATACATATAATCTTTGAGTATAAATAAGCCTACTGATGGACCAAGAGTCCCCCATCTCAGAGATTCTCATTAACATGAAATGTTTTTTGGTTACCTAGGTTCATGAAAAACACTGATTATGAGGTGGAGCTCTAATCTCTGATGATGGAGGAATACCTACTCCAATAAAATCACAAATCCTTGCTTATGGTGTAGTAATTGTAAATAATATTAATAAATATTAAACATATATTGTAAATAATATTAATTCAAGATTTTAGTTGCTACAGTGACATTATGCAGGTGTGACTGAATGTATGTTAGAGGGCTTATATGTTCAGGGCAACAAGGATTCAGATAGAGGAGAGGTTCTCTAATTAGATTAGAACAATCATAGGAGGCTTCATGGAGGAAGTTGAGGTTTAAGCTGAATCTTGAAAGCCCTGAATCTTAGATAGTTCCAGTGTGTAATGATGGATGGGGATAGGGAAGGGCAGCATAAGCCAAAGCAGGGTCTGAGCACGCAATTAGTGCATTAGAGTAGAGAGTCTGGCCTGGATGAAGCAAAGGGGCCAGGTGAGAGAAGAACAGAAAATAAATTTGGATGAACAGGATGAGGGTCATGGAGAGGTTTGAAAGCTAGACTGCGTCTGGATTTGATGCGGATGAAGTCTGAAGTCGAATTTTGCCTCATGCTTTCTGAATCTGATTCTGGCAAGTCATTTATACTCCGTGGGCCTCGGTTTCCTCATTGTAAAAAGGAGATAATAACAAGATCTACCTCATGGGGTTGTTGTAAGGATCAGATGGTACAAAGTGTGTAAACTTCTTTGTAAACCCTCAAGCACTATATTTAAAAGTTGCTGTAATTATTAGATTATTATTTAGATTATTATTATTAGATTAGGCACAATTTTCTAGCCTGTCTGCCCCCACCCTCTTCCCAGTCAGGTCACTATTAAAATGTTCAAGTTATTTTTTATTCTCATCCTTACCTAATATCTTCTATACTAATATAAAAACAAATTATTTTTCCTTGGATATTATTACCATATGAAAGTTTTCCATCACTGCCAATTTCCCACCTAATTTTCTTGTTAGCATTTACAGTTTTAAAGAGTCATAAATTGAAGTATTCAGGGTCTTTGATTCTTTGAACATGGTGTCTCATTTCTTTTCTGTGTATTCATTCTCTCCTTGCCTCTTTTCCCACTTTACTTTCTCCTTTTGATAGGCATCTTGGAGATCCATTCCCTGTACTTGACCTTCCTCCATGAATTTGTCCTCTGCACTGAATCCTAAGGCTAAACAAGCCCAAGGAAATGAATCACTGTTTTATTTTCCAATTTGGCCAGGGCCTCAACAAAGTCTAGATTGAAAAATATCAAGCATCTATCTGAACTCTGGACCTGTGACATGCTTAAATTTATGACTATGAGGCTGCATGTTGAGTGACCTTTTTTCATACCCTCAACCTACCCACACCATGCTACCCTTACCCTTGAAAAGCAGATTTCTTTTAAAGGGTGGAGGAAGCATCTGAAGTTCAGGGAAGACAAATTGAATTTAAGGGATAAGGGGTGGGGGGGGACCCAAGTGATATGTCATAGAACTTCTACATCTTAGAAATATGTCTGATTGGGTGTGCCCTTTACTTCTGTGGTTCTCTCTTGGGCAGATATGGGAAAGGGTAATAGCAGTAGATGGTAGGTACCTTCTTAGAATTTGCATGTAATTTTACCATTTGAGTCTTTACTGAGAAAACCAAAGTTCCCTGTGGAAAAATAACTGATAATAATAGAGTGCCTATACTGTGAAAGAAGCTATAGCAAATAAATGTATGCTAAAGATCAGAGACTCAGTCTCTTCTTCCCAGGTGGAACAATTCTTGAGTGATTTTCATAATATCATGGTGAATTGTCATACTGACTTCTCTATGTCAGATTTAAGCTGGGAGCATCTGTCTGTTACCAAGACTTGGGTAAAAATGGCCACCAAGCTGGGACTGTGAGGGAATGGGGTTTCCTGAAGCACTAGGTGGCAGCAGTTTGTAGTATAATGAAATGTCATATATTTGAAATGATTGAGGGAAGGATAGATAGTCATTGACAAAGTCTCATACCAGAACATTAGTCCTGGACATCCATGGTTTACATGTCAATGGGGACATGTGAGCTGGTTTTCAGTAGCCTGCTACCATAAGCCACTCCATGCTGCTCGTGAGAGCTGTTGTTGGCATGATCTGCTTATAGAGCTGGCTGTAACTACACAGTCATCTTCCCTGGCTCCCTCTGACTCATGACAATCAGGAGTCAATGACAGTCAGCAGCCATAGCTTTGTTAGTGCATCCTGGCTCTCCAGAAGGCAAGGGACCAGGACTTGGCTTATTCATTGCTGAAAGGTGGTTGACTTCTAGTACCTCTGAAGTAAATGACAGAAACCATTAGCACTGGGTTTTAATTATGATGATTCTGAAGTTGAAATACCTTAGGAAAAAATATAATATGAAACCTTAGGAAAGAGAGCAGATGGAACCAGCAGGAAGAAAACATAACAGAAAAAGGAAGATGAGAACCACTTGTTAATGGGAATGACCCCTCCATTTGCATAGTGCTCTATATTTTTCAATGCCTAGTAACATTGTCCTGATGTTACCATTGCCTTGTCATGTGACCCTGAGCATTTATTTATTTTTTGATTTATTGATCAAGTGGGATTTTAAACTGGAATGGGGGGGGGTAGAGGGAGAAAACTTCCAGTAAGTAAATACAGTGTGAGAGATGTCACAGTACATTGTCCTACTTTGTAGGAGGAAGAATGTCAGTGTAGAAGACCAGTAATTTACAGGAAACAATATTCATGGGGAGGAGAAGTGATAGCTATGACCTGAGATGACTATTCCCAAGGAGCAGAGATGAAAAATAAATCAAAGCAATACAGTACACTGGAAAGAGTAGTGGCTTGGGAATAAGGGGATCTGGGGGCCAAATCCTATTTCTGATACTTCTTACCTACGGAACCTATGCAAGTCATTTAACACCTTTGGGGACCCAGTCCTTGCATCTGTAAAATGAAGGGATTGTAGTAAGTGACCTTGAAGGTCCCTTTCAGTTCTAGGGTTATGATCAAAATTTTCTGAGACACTTCATCTTAACCCGCAAAGATAAGCTTAGCATTGTATCTTTGAGAATTGGTGGGGTGGGGCTTCTAACTGGAATATGGCTAGGGAAGAGTATCATATTTTTTAAAAAGAAGAGATTAGGTGAAAGGGATTGTGGAGTGACATTATATGTCAAGAGGATATCTATCTATCTCTATCTCTGTTTCTATGTGTCTATATCTATATATTTATCCCTCAAATGGTATCACATATGTAGTTACTTTTTCCAAATTTGCATATGCTACTCCCTTTGTAATCATTTATTTCCTAAATTTCCTATGAGCACCCAAACACATCAAGGTAAGATGGATTGTTGAGGTAGGGTAATTTCATATCTATAGTGTGTATATTGTAGGGGGAAACAGTGTCTTCTTCCAAGGTGGAACAGTTCTTGAATGATATATTCATAGCTTTTCATGACAAGTTCTCAAATAAACTTCCCTATGTTAGGTTTAAGCTGGAAGCATCTGCCCATTACCAAGACTTGGGCAAAATGGCCATCGAGCTGGGGCTGTGAGGGACTAGAGTTGCTTGAAACACTAGGTGGCAGCAGGTTGTAATATAAAGAAATGTTATTCATTTCGAATGGTTGAGGGAAGGACAGACAAAGTCACTGGGAAATCTGACACCAGAATATTTAAAAAGAGATTTGTAATTACCTTTTAATAAGCAAAGTACTATAATTTAATGGCTCATAAAGAAGGTTGATTTAAAGGGCCAAGGCACCTCTTTTAGGGCAAAGGTAAGATTCATTTGTAATTAGCATATTTAGAATTAGCAAACTATATCCTTCTAAAATGCTTTAAAACTGTTCTTTTGAAGGAATTTCTTTGTCTCTAGGCATTCACTACCTGTGCACTTGGTCCTGGTTGCCCAGTCTTCTTTTCTAACCATCTCAGTCATGGCTTTCTTCATTTTTCCTTTTAGCCCTGGCTAGGAAGCTAACATCTCTGTGGGTCTGAAGGCTCCAGACCAGAGTTTGTGTGTGTGTGTGTGTGTGTGTGTGTGTGTGTGTGTGTGTGTGTGTGTGTGTGTGTGATGGTCCCCTTTGGAAGTCTGGGAACTTATGGACTTTTTCCTCAAAACAATGTTTTTAAATGGATAACATAAATATACAATATTACAAAGGAAACCAATTATATTGGCACGTAGTTATAAAAATATATTTTTTAAAGTTCATAGACATCAAGTCAAGAACTTCTCTTCTGGTAGATAGCCTATAGTAAACAAAAGGAGCGAATATTCTTGAAATGATCATGAACTTCAAGGGCTCCCGTTGTGGCTTCATTAATGGTTGTATGTATATGTGAAAGGAGATGGAGAGGAAAAGAACAGGCAAAGGCATCCCCAGGCAAAACTGTAAGGTAGACGAAGTCTATCTCTGATGTTTCCAAATGCGCCAGCACCTCCCCTCCCTACATGGCTCTCCTGAATAGTAGAGATAGTACTAAAGTTGGAGTGAGAAGACTTGAATTTTTCAACTCTGGTTCTGATATCATTGACCCTGGTTTCAACTTCCTCTCCTGATTTTTTTTTTTGACCTATGTGACCTTGAGCAAGTTATTTAACCACTTGGATCCTTAGTTTCTTGATTTGTCAATAAGGGATAATAGTACTGGGACTACAATGGTAAACTCTCTCTGAAGATGGGCTAAAACAAACTGAGGGTAATTGACAGGCCTCAAACCTGTCAGTGAGTTAAAGGACATCTACTCCAAGCATGTGAAACCTTCCCCTGGTGGAATGGGCAGATGAGAACAATTTGTTCCAATGGCAGTGAAGGTGGCTGAAGCAGGTGCTGTGGAGAGCTAAGGGCTTAGTCAGACATCAGACACCAAAGTCCTCCACTGCATCCTGGGCCATTGCCAATCATTTTGACTTCAGTGACCCTGAAAGAGAGAATAAGGCTGATGACTGCACAACTCTGCCTCGCTTAAATCAAATTCAAGCCAAGTCAAGACATCAGGCCATGATGTTACTGGTCCTCTTTCAAAAATGAAAGACAGCAGCAACCTTACAGGGCTGTTGTGGAGAAAGGACTTTGTAAATAATAAAGGATTATATTATCACAAATTATTATTATATAAACATCAGTGCTTATTACCTCCACAAGACAGCATATAGAAAATGGGTGTGCTGAACAAATTAATGGTATCAATGACTTTGCAGAAGGAAGGGGTTACCTGGCACTCCCTAGCTTGAAAGTATAAAAGGTATGATCAGGAAAGAACACAGATTCTGACATTAAGTAGGCCAATGAGAAATCCTCAAAGCACACCAGGACCAGGGTTCAAGGCAAGGAAATGGGTCAGTCCCCACAGTCAGTTAAGAGCCCAAAATCTACAAAATGAAGAATGAAGCAAGAGATAGATTACAGGTTAGCCAAAGAAAATGAAACCAGAGAGTGCAAATCATGGAATTTAGAGACAGAAAAGATTCCAGGGATCAACCCCACCTCATTATATAGATGGGGAAAACTGAGACCCAGAGAGGCTAAGTGATTTGACCAAGGTGACAAAGGTAATTCTTAGCAAAGCCAGGACTAAAACCAAGAGTTGCTGGCTGCAGACCAAGTGTTCTTTCCTTGATTATAACACGCAGCAAGGTAAGGCAGGGACTGGTCATGCAGACAAATAAATGAAGACTTAAAGGCACTTAGGAATTCTGTAGGAGTCTCAGCAGCAGGGGAAGAGTAGACAGAAACTCAGGCAAGCAGTTCAGACAGTAAAGGGCCAGAACCTAGGGAAACCTAGCCAAAATAGAAGGATAGGAATACACACACAGGCAACTTTCTGACCCATCTCTCATTACAAGCCCCTTGGCTATTGGCAAGACTAAGTACCCCAGAGTGTGCAAGTGGAACAAGTTTAAGAAGATTCTCAGGAGGTTAGCCTGGCTACTGGAATTCAAAAGCACAGATAAAGTCGGTCCCTAGAGACATCATAGAAGCTGTTCTCTTAATACTTTTACATGTATAGAGCTGTTGTCTTCGAACGCAAAAGAAGAAATCTCATCCTGGCCACCACCTCTTACAGCTATATTTTCAGAGAATTTGTGTCCCCCCTCTCCCTGTCTCCATGCTTTGCATGTTTAACATTATCATTATTCAAGTTAGAGTCCAAACTCTTCCACCTTCAATTGCAGCTTAGTCAGGCTGATTTCCTCTAAAGACACCTTTAGCACATCCATGGGGCTGTGAAAACATCATTTTGCTAGGGAGTCATTAAAATGTTTCCTCTTACAGCTGGCGCCTTTAGGTGTGAAAAAAAAAAACCAACAACACGCCCACTAATACAGGACAAGAATGGTTGCAGATGGCTGCTCAGAAGCACTTGTCAAAATCCAGTGTCATAGCCATTTATGTTCCTGCAAAACATCACCCCTATCAGCAGCAAAACTGTCTGGGCAAAGAAAGGACAATTATTCCCCTGAAAACATATGGCTGTTTTTCCACATGATGCACATTTGCCCCCTGACACCACTGGTTGGGGAACGCTGAGTGATAACAGGTATTGATTGGTTCAATCCTTGAATATGAATAGAAGAGATTTAGGGTGAAGATTTATTTTCAGAATGAATCCTTGAACAATGCAGAAGCCCAGAAAAGGGGCCTTGGCATATTATGTCTTAAAGAGAAAAAGGAACAGATTGAAAATTATGGAGCAGACACTCTCTTGGTCTATATGAATATGTTGAAGTCTTCCCTGATAGAATGTAAGTTCCTTGAGGACAGGGACTATTTCATTTTTGTCTTCGTGGTGTCAGTGCCTGGGACATAGAAAGTACTTAATAAATCATAGATCCATAAGAATCACAGGATTTGAGAGTTGGAAGGGGCCTCAGCCGTCATTTAGTCTAATTCATACATCGGAGTCAGTCAGTCAATAACCATTTAAGAGTCTACCATGAGCCTGACTGGGGGTGAAGTGCTGGGGGTGCAAAAGAAGACAAAAGTCCCTGCCCTCACAGAACTTACTGTCTAATGAGAGACACAGCATCTAAACAACTAAGCACAAATTAGCCATGATCAGGGTAAATTTGAAGTAATCAATATAGAAGACATTAGAATTAAGGAGGATTAGGAAAAACCTCCCAGATAATTTGGAATTTTAGCTGGGGTTTAAAGTAAACCAAGGAAGCCAATAGAGGAGGATAAGAAAGAACATCCCAAGTCTGGGGGACAGGGATTCCCAGTACAAAAGTTTTTTGATTGTTTGTTTATGCCTCGGACCCTACGCAGTCAAAGCAAAATCTTTCCTTAGTACCTTAGATCCACAAAGGCCACATCACAAAATTTAGTACTTAGATTGTTTGGTTGTATTTCACTTTTTGTGACCCCATTTTGGACTTTTTTTTGGTAGGATGCTGGAGAGGTCTGCCATTTCCTTCTCTAGCTCATTTTACAGATGAAGACACTGAGGCAAATAGGGTTAAGTGACTTGCCCAGGGTCACATCACCAATAAATGTCAGATCAGATTTGAACTCAGGACGATGAATCTTCCTGACTCCAAGCCTAGCATTCTATCTACTGTACCAACCCACCTAACTGTACTTAATCTAACTGTACTTAATCATATTAAATAATAAAATCCTTGGTAAAGATTGCAGATGTTTTAGGATTTGGGAGAAGGGAGATATCAATGTAGCTAGAATAGTTAAAGAAAGATAATAGGATTTTGAATTGGAAGCCATCATAATAATCAAATAATCCAGGGTTTTTAAAATTTGGCTTTTATGAATTTGTTTTAAAAATATTTTGATAAACATATTTTGGTATAATTGGTTTCTTTTGTAATCCAATATGTTTTATTTTGTGCATTGAAAAATATTATCCTGAGTAGGGATCTGTAGGTTTCATCAGATTGACAAAGGGCTCCATGTCACACTCATGCAAATTGAGACCCTGGATATAGTCCAAATCTCTTATTTTCTAGACAAGGAAGCTGAGTGCCGATGTTCACTGCTAGGATTTGAGTTGTTCTTGGATTTGGATATGTGGAGAAGAAGAATCTGGGCATAATATTAGGAAGACAGAGATCTGTATTCCCATTTGCCTTGCTCAATACCTGGCAAATAGTAGGTATTTAATAAAAGCTTACTGATTGATTGAAGACCCCAGCCAGTAGGGATGCGAGTGGGAGTAGTGAGGGTGGTCCAGCATCACTCACATTGGAAATTATTTAAGGGAAGTCCAAGTCAAACAGGCTTACTAGGGTTCTGTGCACACACAGCAGGTACTGAGAACTATTTGCCACTTCCATAGCCCACATTTTGAATTTAGTTTCATGCCTGATAGTCTTATTTCTATTTTAATTTTGCCCTATTCTAAATGCACTAGAAGAACTCACTATTTAAAGGAACTCTGCAATAAATCCCTTTGTAAAGAGAAGAAACCTTTTGCAAAATGAATAATTCACCTTCCTCTGACCTCTAAAACCTGTTGGATAATTCTTGATTTTCATTTGCCAGATTTTCTTCAATCTAGTATGCTACAGATGTCTGGGACAATAGTTCCATATGAGATATATTCTTACTACACTTTTGTTCATTCATTCATTTATTTATTCATTCATTCAACTCAACCAAAAATTGAAGAATGATTAATCTCAGTGTGCAGATAATACTTTGACATCTGTAAGTGTCCTGTGTAGGCAGTTAGGTGGAGCAGTGGATAGAGTACCAGGCTTGGAATAAGTAAGAGTCATCTTCCTGAGTTCAAATCTGACCTCAGATACTAGCTGAATGATCTTGGGCAAGTCATGTAACCCTGTTTATCTCAATTTCCTCATCTGTAAAATGAGCTGGAGAAGAAAATAGCAAACCATTTCGGTATCTTTGCCAAGAAAAACTCAAATGGAGTTATGAGGAGTCAAACATGACTGAGATAACTGACAAAATATCCTGCTGCAAAGGTGCTCAGGAACACCAAAATCTCGTTAGAAAAAAAAAATCCAACATTTAATAGTAAGATGATTGGTCTGGAGTTTAGGGACATGGGTTTTAGTGCTTATAGCTACTAAATTGTTGAATGAATTTGGGCAAGGTACCTCATCTTTTGGCCATTGATTTATCTTTTAAAAAGGAGGAATTGTACTAGCTGATCTCTAAATCTATTTCCTCCTCTCCAGCTCTAAAATTTCGTGGTTTGATTATATGAAATCAGATTTTATACTCCAAGTGATCTCACTGACCCCTCTGTGTCATGGTATTTCAGGACGTTACCAGCGCAACAGAGTATAGGTGCTGGATAGGCTTCTCCAAAATATATTACTCCAGTCCTGGACGTTAGGGAAGAGAGAGATGCCAGAATGAGTCTAACCCCCAAATCCATGCCTTCACTAGTAAAGGATCAGAAGGAACACAGGACTGGTAAGATTTCAGGAGGAGGTTAAGGGAACAGAAGGAAAAGACATTAGGGTGATTACTGAGGACAGGCCAAGATGGGGCTATGGCGGGGGTCCCTGGGTAGTTAAGGGGAAACATTAGAGGACAAAGCTATAAAAAAATTGCAGAGAAACCAAAATCAGATTTTCAATAGCTAAAAATTTTTATAATGCTTTAAGGTTTGCAAAAATGCTTGATATGTAAGATATTATTTAAACAGCCCTGGGAGGTAAGGGTTAATGTTTCCTATTTTAGGAATGAGGAAAGGGAAAGACATAACTTTAATGACTCGCCCAGGTCACGTAGCTGTTAAATGACAGAAGCAGAATTTGGAATCAGGTTTTTCTAACTTGAAAACAAGAACTCTACACACTATATCATATAGATATGCCTGACCCTCATTCATTAATGACCTTTTCTGCTCTTCCTCCCCTCGCCCCCAGCACTTAGCCTGTAGCTCCTTAATTCACTTTTATCTTTTGTTTTTGCTTTTTGGAGGAAGGAAAGCAGGGCAATTGGGGTTAAATGATTTGCCCAAGGTCACATGGCTAGTAAGTGTTAAGTGTCTGAGGTCAGAGTTGAACTCAGGTCCTCCTGACTCCAGGACTCTATTCACCGTTAATTCACTTTTAATATACTATTGTATATTATGGTTTTCTTTTTAAGTCCTATTTTCCTCTACCACACTGAAAGCTTAATGAAGACTGGCACTGAGTCTTAAGTTTTCTATCTCCCCTGCACTGACTATGGTCCTACATAGTAGGAGTATAATTAATGTTTGTGGAATTCAAATGAAGTTAAGAGGTAGAGATGGCTATAATATAGTTCATTTTAAGAACTATATTTAGCCAGTTGGTCTGAAGGTAAAATTGCTGCAAAAAGAGATTCCCCAAATCTGTTAAATTCACTGGGGATTTTGAATGGAATGTGATTTTCTCTCATCTCCAGTCAGAGATTAAAAAGAGCCTTGAGTTATTCCTAAAGTTATTACTAATTTGATTACTCAATTGTATGTCGCCTGGTGTGTATGTTTATGATAATGTTATTGTTTTAGAGGAAACCAAGAGAGAGAGGCAATTGTATTTGGGGCTCACTCTTGCTTTTCAAAGAGATTAACAAGTAAAGGCACAAAAAAAATATGTTGCTGCTCAGATCAAGACTAGGGAATCTTTGTGCAGAGCTGCTTGGTGTCAGAGGATTGCAGACAAAGGAAATGATTACTGGCTCCAGATCTATGCCGTTACACAGGATGTGGTAATGCCTGGTCTGAGTGATACATTCTATACTTTAGTCTGTAACCCTCTGTCAAGAGGTAGGTAGCATTCTTGAATATTAATGATAAAGAATCATGGTCCAAACAAAAAGGTCACATCATAAATAAATAAGAAGAACTTGGAAGGAAGCACCTTTTAGATCTATGGATAATGGGAAGAGTTCAGGACTAAACAAGGGATAGAGAGGATCACACAAAATAAAATGGACAATTTTAATTCCTCAAAATAAAAGTAAAGTTTAAAAGCAAGTCCAATGGAGCTAAGATTAGAAGCAGAGGTATGTTCAATCAGTCTCATGGAGCTGATTGTTAAATATTCAATATGAACAGTTGTACCTCATAAATTGGCAAATGCTATAAATCAGGGTTTAATTTATTGTTTTCTTGTCTAGTCGAAAAAAGTGAAGAAGAAAATGTTAATAATTCAGTTTAAACTTAAAAGTATGTCTCACATACATCCCTCCCCCACTCCAGAGCTAGTTAAATATTTACCAGCACAACCCTGATCCAAAGGGAAATAGTTAGCTGGGGGGGAATCTTTTTATCAAGTTTCTCTGATAAAGGTTTTATTTCCAAGATGCTTATGGAATGCTTATCCAGAAGAGCATTACCCTTTGAGGCAGTGTAGCACAAGTAAAGAGCACCAGACTTCAAGTCAAGAGGTACGGGTTTGAGTTCCGACTTAACCTTGGGCAACAAACAAACAAACAAATGAACAACGTTCATACTTTAACATTTGCAAAGAGCTTTGGGAGGGAAGAGAAGAAGCCTTATACAGCGCCTACTATGTGGCAGACACTGAACTAATATAAAATATCTTCTTTGATCCTCACAACTCTGTGAGGTAGGTGCTGTTATCTTTATTTTATAAGTGCGGAAACAGAGGCAAAGTGGACAAGTGACTTGTCCAAGGTCACACAGCTAATAAATATTTGCTTGGGAAAGGAGTTTAACTTAGGTCTTCCTAACTCCAGGTCTAGTACTCTGGACACTTAGCTACCTTGCTGCCTATAAGAGGTCAACTTACTTTATATTTCCATCCCCCAGTTTCTTCATCTGCAGAACAAGGACAATACTTACAAAGAGTTGTTATGAGGAAAAGCTGAATAGAATGCTACCTGACTGAACTATTAGTATTATTTGAGACAATTTAATTCAACAGATATTTATAAATAATTGTGTACCTTTCCACAAAAGTGCCCTTCTGATATCTTCTTGTGGTATAGAGGTTATCCTTGATTCTTGAGAGCTATACCAAATAACCATAAGTTCTGGAAAAGTCTATTATGCTGCTAGAAAGAGTTCAAGTGTGGTCCCCGAAACATACCGGTGTTCCTGGTGTTTGAGAACCAGCCTAGCTAAGTGCAGAGGCTCATCACCAGTGGGCCGACCTCTAGGAAATGAATTATTTGCTCCTGGTGGCCTGTAAAGCAAAGAAAAACAAAAAAAATGGCATTTTGTAGCCCACTTCTTTGGTGACAGCAGTACAGTAGTGGGAAGGGGGGCAGAATGTTTTAGGAATCACATGTATCTTTTTTAGATTATCTATAAATATCAGTTTAGCAGTTGGTACTCTAAATATGAGATACTTGTCAAAAGACCAGTCAGTCAACATACTACTGGAGAAACTTAATTATACAAATATTGGCATTCTTGTTGTACATGAAAGTAGAAGATATAAGAAAGCTGTAGCTAAATAGAAATATGGCTCATAGGCTCTACTTAGAAAGGCAAGTAGAGCTGATTTCATCATGAACCTGAAGGTTATCAGAAACATCATTTCATGGGACATTTGGTTATCTCACCTAGCAGTATACATGATAAACTTAAGCCAAAATGACCACTGAAAATAATTGCAGCTTGTACAGTAAAATCTTTTGCAGAGAAGGTAGAGATGTTTTAAAAAGCGCTCTATAAAACACCTCAAGTTAAATAAAAAAAAATTTGAAAACTCAATGACTTTAATACAAAAGTGGGTATTGGGAGGATTATGAAAATACCATCCATGATTTTTAAAATCATGTCCTTCATTATTTCTTACAGTATAATAGCATCCCATTGTATTATCTACCATAACTTATTTATCCATTTCCCTGTTGATGAGTATCCCCTCAATTTCCAATTCTTTGCCACCATAAAAAAGAGCTTCTATAAATATATTTGTTTTCACATATGAATCATTTCCCTCTTTCTTTGATCTCTTTGAGTTATAGATCTTGCAACAGTATTATTAGATCAAAGGGTAGAAACAATTTAATAGCTTTTTGGGTGTAGTTCCATATTGCTTTCCAGAATGGTTGGACTAGTTCACAGTTCCACCAACAGAGCATTGGTGTGTTTTTTCTCATGTCCCCACCAGCATTTTTCATTTCCCTTTTTTGTCATTTCAGTCAATCTGGTGGGTGTTAGGTGATACCTAAAAGTTGTTTTAATGAGCATTTTGCTAATTATTACTGATATATAGAAATTTTTTCATATAGTACTCCGAAAACTCAGGCATACCTGTAATTGGTGATCCTTTGATTGCTCTCATTAAAAGAATTTGCCACTGTAATTGATGATGTCTGGTGCAGATAGATCCACAAGGAAGAGTGAATGCCTTTTAAGAATGAAATACTTCAGATTATCCCGTTTTTGGATGACTTAGTGGCGATTGTATTAAGCCCTAGAATACCACAGAGTCTTCTAAAGGAGATTCACTACCTCCCAAGAGTTTGACCTAATAATCCACGTAGGCAAAACCTAGGTTGGTGCAATGGAGAGAGTACTAGTGTTAGGAAGACTTGAATTCAAATCCGGTCTTTTTTTTCCTAACGATTCTTTGCTTAATGCTATAATTTTATAGAGTACCCAAGTCAAATGATTTTTTTTCTTTGAGGGGGCCAAGACCTTTTTCTTTCTGAACATGATACACCATAGTCTGAACACAAAAGAATATTTTAAAAATACAGTTACATACTAGTTTCCTCAATGGCCAACTATTTATCATCTACAAAAGGATAAGGACTTTAAACTAGCAAGAACTCTATCAATCAGAATCTCTCTCTCCTCTCCTTTCTTTTTTTCCTCTCTTCTCTCCCTCCTCTTCTCTTTCTCTCTCTCCTCCTCTCTCTCTTCTTCCTTCCTCTCTTTTTTTCCTCTTTTCTCTCTTGCCTCCCCTCTTCCTTCTCTCTTTCTCTTTCTCTTTTCTCACTTTCTCTCTCCTCTCTTTTTCAAATCCAGTCTTATGCACTTATCACATCTCTGTGATCCTTGGTAACTCACTTAACCTCTGTCTGCTTCAGTTTCCACATTTGTAAAATGAAGAAAATAATAGCACATTAACTCCAAGGATTGTTTTGAGGATAAAATGAGATAATATTTATAAAATGCTTTGCAAACCTTGAAATGCTGCATAAAAATAAGCTTAATGCCTAGACCAGTGGTGTCAAACCTGAAACAGTGGCCACTAACTCATTCATAAGATCCCTATGGACCATGTAATGACTTAATTTTGAACTATAATATTATCTATGGTTTATTTAATTTTTACTTAGTTTGGTAAATATTTAGCAGTTATATATATATTTTTTTGCTTTTTATTTTGGAGGGGGGAGGGCAGGGTAATTGGGGTTAAGTGACTTGCCCAAGGTCACACCGCTAGTAAGTGTTAAGTATCTGAGGCTGGATTTGAACTCAGGTCCTCCTGATTCCTGGACCAGTGCTCTATTCACTGCACCACCTAGCCACCCCTAGCAGTAATATTTTAATCTTGTTTGGGCCACAGTTGGGAGTATTGTGATCTATAGACTGTGTGTTTGACACTAGTGCTCTAGACAATGCTATATATTTGGAATGATGGTAAATTTTGAGTTCATCCATCAATACATATATCTTGGCTAGATTCTTGAGGTGGACAAAGAAATAGACCCAGAATTAAGTGGGGGGGGGTAAAGAATAGGCTGGATTGAATTTAAGGAATTGCACAAGGCTTTTGATGATCCCAAACTTCTCCATGACAAGGGAAACCAAAGAAATCTTGCAACATCAGCATTTTTCCAGCAATGGCATATGGATGTGAATGAGATCCCTAAGAAAGCTGGAATAAAGAGAGTAGCATTTTAGTAGACATCTACTTTTTAATAGTGTAGAAGGGGATCATGAGATAGTGTGTAAAGAATACTAGATTTGGTGGCTGAGGATCTGGGTGTGAATTCCACCCTCTATACAGTGTTACTTTGGGCACCCTTTCTTTAAGCATTGTAGGTTAGTGAAAGTAGGAGGAGAAACTGCCTTCCTTAGAATTAAATGTGGAGGGAGACAAAAAAGGTTCAAAATGAAAGCAAATTTGGTCATTATGGAGTAGGCATTCCTGAGAGCACCGTAGGAATGGGAAGATCTGATGTGGAATATTTGGGGAGTGGTGGGAGGAGGATGTGAGTAAGGGAGAGGGCAGTTAGAAATGGGGAATGGGGTTTGTATTTCCACATTTAGAGGCTCAGAATCACTGGGATGGAGAAAATATGAGAGGGTAAAAGTATGCAAACCATTGAGAAATGCATGATATTAATGGCTAGAGAGAAGTCTTTTGAGGGAGACAGGTGATTAGACTATTGAAAACTCTCATGAGGACAAGCTTTGAGGCAAGTAATGATGTATCCTACTAGGATCAAGAGACCCACTTCACAGGAGTCAAGAGCTAGAGAATGGAGAGCTTGGGAGTCTAGTCTAGCTTGGGAGGCAGGAACAGACAGTTCAAGGTGGGTCAGGTACTGGAAAGGCCTTTGGAACACTGAAGAAGTCTGGAGCAAAGAGGTCAGAGGCAGGTGGCCTGGAACAGGGCTGATACAAGGGTTCCTGGAAAGATCCTGGAGAGAAGAAGCTAGAGGCAGGTGGTCAGGATCTGCTAGGGGGTGAAGACTGGGGAATAATTGAGATGTTTTGTATTGAGTTTTTATAGGCATGAATAAATATGTCATTCACTTGGGTGAATGACTTGACAACTGTATATTTAAATATTTCACAGCTGGTGCAGCATATCCATACTAGAGCCCTATCCTGAATTAAGTATTAATTAAGAGCATTACTTATGGAAAGGTCCTTTCCTAAAGGAAATTATAGGTTTAAGATGCTGGTAACATTTTCCTATGGACATATATGTATGTATGCCTACTCTGGGAATGAGAAAGGGCATCAGAAAATTTGTCTGATATTCCTGATTTTATCAAGAGATGGAACCATAATAGCTCTTGGTGAT
>CM053588.1:179266173-179289920 GCA_028646515.1 Pseudochirops corinnae
CACACACACACACACACACACACACACTTATCCCCAATTCTGCATTTCCTCTCCCTTAACTCATTTTCCGTGATCTTTCAGAAACCATTGTCAGTGGTTCCCACCTATCCTTTCTCTGAACCCCTCTAAATTTTCTTTCTGCAGTTTAAGGTGCACATAAGACTATTCTTGGCTTTTCATTTCTTATTTTTCACAAATTTCAACAGAATGGTCACTTCCCTCCAAGGTTCCCATAATTTCTGCTTCAGTAAAGAGATCCCCTGTACTGGTGAGAAACAAATTCAGAATAGAATTCTTTATGTTGGTTTCTCCACTTTTTTGAGTGATTAAATTATCATCAAAGTGAATTAAGAAAATATTTCTTGCTTGGCTTAAGGCAGAGAAAACTCCAGCATATGCTTTGATAATGAAAATTTCCACTTTCTGCTGTACTGTACCTCATATCAGGTTTGAGATGTGTTTCCTGAATTCCTCATCTATTTCCTCTTTGAATGTGACGATAAGCAGCTGGGAAGTTATTTGTAGGCGAAGGGGAGTCGATGTAGACATCTGATCAGAGGAAGTTCTGAAGTTTTTGAGATGTGATTTAAGTACTATTTTAGGAAGATTTGTATGGCAGAATTGTATAGGATTAGAGGAGGAAGAGACTGGAGGTAGAGACACAATTGGATACTTTTGGACTCCCCTCTTTGAAAACAAAATAGTCAAAAAGTATTTCTTGATTGACTTAATCTTTGCTGAATATTTCTATTTTCTAAATGACTTCCTAGGTTCCCAACTTTGGCTACACTTACTGTCCAGGATCGAGTGTATTTTTCAGGATATGTCATAGGTTGTTTACACATGGTTTCTTGATCCCCAAATTTTTCAGTTGCCATTTCTTTCTTTATGAGTATTATGGTTTCCAGATCTTTAACCATCTGTAATGTATCTCCCAGTTGCTTACTGTGGATAATCAAGGGTGAAACCTCATTTGTTCTTTATGAAGTTTGCAGGTAAAATTTAATCCCCTAAGGCTTGAGAACTTAAAATCATCTGCTATGGGTGAATCTGGAAGAATTCTTTGAACACATTGACAAATGATCCACTCTTTAAAGAGGCCTTGGAAAAAGACACACAATAAATACTTAATTCAGGCTAGAGCTCAAGCATTAATATGTGCTGCAACAGCTGTGAAATATTTAAATGTCCGGTTGTCAAGGCACTCACCCATGTGAATGACATATTTACTCATGCCTATAAAAACTCAATACAAAACACCTCAAATCGCTTGTTTATCTGAGCACAGAAGATTGAAGACAGTTGATCAAAACCTATCTTCCTTCCAGAATTGTCCCTAAAGATGTGTGAAAGAGATACATATCAAGCTGTCATCTTATATAGTCTGGTTGTTTAGAGGGAAGCTGTGAATGACAGATTTGGGGGAAATCACAGTTATATTCCAATATCCTAGCCAATTTAACTTAGATAATTTTTGTGTGTATTAACTTTATCCTATCTTGCCTTAATTATTAGTCTCTTTTGATATTACAAGCTGCTTATTATAGAAGACATACAGTATTTTTGGTATTTATGAAATGCCCCTTTAATACTCAATTTTTATGTTCATTCATTTGTGAATGTATGAACTCAGCAGGTCATTACCAAACATCTATTGTGGCCAGCTCTGTCTTGGGGGTAATAGAGACAAAGTCATTGAGGAGCTAACGGATTAGCTTGCAATCCTATATTACATTAGTGTAATACAGGGTATCTTTGCAATGTTCTCTCACTTCAGTGATCTAGTTCAACTTTCACAATAGTCCTTTAAATTAAATGGATGTGGATTATTATCTTTATTAGATGAAGAAATAAAGACCAAAAGAGCCTATGTGCCTTGACCAAGGTTGTAACTCATTAGCAACATTCCCAGAACTAGAACTCAGGTCATCTCACTCTTACCTGAGTATACAATGAACTTGCTTTATTGTTATGAATGATTCTTATATTCAAGGGAAGTGGCTTGACAGGGAAGATCCCAGACCATGAGACCATAGAATCTCAGAGGCTACCTTGTACAACCATACCACCAGTTATTGAACAGGTGATCCCTTTTTCAAAGGTTATGTAGCCTAACTGAAGACCTTCAGATCCCAATGGAATTACCTCCTGAGGCAGTTCATTCTAACTCCCAGTCTTCTCACACATTACTCCCCAGCACATACTTTGTGGTCCAGCCACTGGACTGCTTGCCATTTTTTTTACTCGATGCTACATATCTCCTCTCTGTGCCTCTGTACTGACTGACAGTCAGGCTTTTAATGCTCTCCTTCTTCTCTATCTTTTAGAAGTTCTAGTTTCCTACAAATCTTAGTTCTAGTGCCACCCCCCAGCTATTAGTTCCTTCTCCTCTAAGATTCCTATTTGTACATTTGTCATCTCACCTTAATTCAGCTGTAATGAATGTAAGCAACTTGAGGGCAGGGACTGTTTTTTTCTTTGTATCTCCCAGTGTTTAGCATATAGTTAATAAGCTGCCAATTTCTAAATGAATTAAGTATTTATTGCTTATCTTTGTCCAAGAATCATTTATCAACATGTTCGAAGAATTCTTCCAGATTCCCCCATAGCAGATGATTTTAAGTTCTCAAGCCTTGGGAGATTAAGGTTTACTAATAAACATCATAAATAAGAAGCCATTTTTCTTTATATCAAACTTATATTTGCCTCTCTTCAATTTTTATTTGTTACTCCTATTTCTGTTCCCCTAGGCAAAAAAGGGACAAATCTAATCCTTTTTGGTATGGAAGCCTTTTGCATAGTTGAAGATGGGTCTTGTATCCTTCTGTTTTCCAGCCTAAATATCTTCAGTTACCTCAACTGATTTTCTTTTTTTGTCATGGTCTTAAGTGTTAACATAAATCTGATCATTGTTTTCTGGATGCACCGTAGTGCAGTGGTGTCAAGCCCAAGCAGAAATGGAGGCTATTAAACCGTGCATAAAGATCTCTGTTGGTCCCACATTGACTTAAAAAACCTTAAATTAATATTATCTATGTTCTATTGTATTTTTTATTTATTTTGTTAAATATTTCTCAATTACGTTTTAATCTGGTTTGGGCCACCCCAGGAAATGTTATGGGCTGCATGGAGCCTCTGGCCTGTGTTTGACACCTCTGCCTAGTTTATCAGTATCTTTACTAAAATGTAATCAATGTAGAGGTCTGTCATCATCTTCATTCTGGTTATGAGGCCTCTCTCAATGTAGCCTGAATTGGGCATACAGTAAGTCACTAAGACTTACAGATCTTTTTTTTTCCCCAAGGGGAAGGCAGGGCAACTGGGACTAAGTGACTTGCCCAAGGTCACATAGCTAGTAAGTGTGATCAAGTGTCTGATGTCAAATTTGAACTCAGATCCTCCTGACTCTAGGACTAATGCTCTATTCACTGTGCTACCTAGCTGCTCCCAGATCTTTTTTTTCACACGCATTATTATCTATTCATTTCCTTCCTACGTTATGTTTGTAAAGTTTATTTTTTGAAATAAACTATAAAAGTGAACATCTATTACTTTTAAACTTTGATCTTATTAGATTATGCTCATCGTTCTAGTTTGTCAAAATTATCGTGAATCTTGTTTATTATCCAACCTACTGGCAATCCGTTGGAACTTTGTGTCTACTGTAAATTTGATAAGGATGCCTTTTGAACCTTTATCCACATTACTGACAAAACTGTTTAAGAGCACAGAGCCAAGGATAGAGCCTAGGCTAGAAAAATCCCCCCATTGTGGTACTTATATATTGACAGATACTCTTTGGTCCTATTCATTTAACCAGTTCTCCATCCGCTTAAGTGCACTGTCATCTAGACCTTATCTTTCTATCTTGTCTACAAAGACACTTTGAAAGACTGTTGAAACCCAGGGGTACAATGTCTATAGTTGTCAAATGACTTGCCAGTCTAGGAACTCAGCCAGAAAAGGAAATGAAGTTGATGTGACTTGTTTCTGAGGAAGCCAAATTATGGGCTTTTTTAGTGATAGCCTTTTGCCTTTCTAAATGTTAATAAACCGTGTATTTAAAATATGTTCTAGGAGTTTGCCAGAAATAGTCAAGCTTACTGATCTCTAGTCAGCAGCATCCATTTTCTCTCCTTGAAAAAACTGGGACAATACTTGCTCTTCTCCAGCCCTGTGGCACCATTCCCAATCAATCAAAAATCAACATGTTTATTAAACAACTACTACATCCAAGCACTGTGCTATGTGCTTGGGATACAGAGACAAAAACAAAACAGCCCCTGACTAGAAAGAATTCTGTCTGAATGGGGAAACAACATGAAGGTATATAAAACATAAACAAAATGTGATACCAGATAACTTTGGGGAGGAGAAGGCACTAGTGGATTGGATGACCAGAAAGACCTCATAGGGCACTTGAACTGAGTCTTGAAGAAACCCAGAGGTTCTAAGAGGTAGAGGTGAGGAGAGAATGAATTCCAGGTATGGGGCACAGCTGGTACCAAGGTCAAAGATGGGAGATGGAATGTTCATGTATGAGGACCAGGAAGAAGACTAGTTCAGGTGGCAAGTAAAGTGCATGAAGGGGAATAATCTATAATAAAACAGGGAAGGTATAGAGATCTCCATGATTTTTCAAACATCAGTGAAAATTGCTCTGTAATTGTGCTTGATAATTCTTTCGTTACCTTACAATATAGTTCATCTGAAGTTGGGAAATTGAAGTAATTGAGGGCAACTTGGTGCTTTCTTCTTAGTTCATCTTGGATTTCAACATCCTTTTAATGATTCTATTTCATTCCTTCCAATCAAAGAGAAAATAGAACTGAAATAAGATTCAAGGAGTTCTACCGTTGTGATATATGTCTGTCATCGTTACGTTTTCCACCCTAAACTGTAGTTTAATATCCTTTTTTTAATCCTTCTTAATTCTAACACATCTAAAAGATCAGCAACCAATTTTTCTTTCTGTCATAGTCATCTATTGTATATGCTCATGATTATATCATCATTGTTTCTTTCTTCATTGATGCTCATTCTGGATCTGGAGAGAATGACTTGTGCCAAATATTCAATAAATATTTTAAAATACCATATATGCATATATTTTAAAATATTATATATACATATATATGTATATGTATAATTTCTTACTGATACTGTTTGCTTTTATATCAATTAAATTTCTCCTGGTATCCCACTTCCTTCTTATTCCAGAGAGCCATCCCTTATAGTAAAGAAGATTTTTTTTATAGAAAATAAAAAAAAATTCAACAAAATGAATCAATATGCTGGAAAAAATGTGACACATTATATGTGTTGTTTTAGAACCATGGACCCCCTCCCATCTTCCATCTCTGCAAAAGAGCTGGGAGAAGGATCTTCTCATCTTTGTTCTTTTAGACCAAGCTCGTTCTTCGTAATTTTTCAATATTCATTTTGATTGTTTTGTGTTTGTTGTTCTTTCCATTTACTTTGTTGGCCATCATTTTGTATTTTATTTTTCTGGCTCTGTTTACCTTATATTGCATCAATTCATGTACATTTTTTCATGCTTCTCTATATTTATTATGTTCTTTAAAGTAGAATAATTTTCCATTGCAATCACATATCATGATTTGTTTAGGCATTCTCCAGTTGATTTGCATCTTCTTTATTATTTCTAGTACTTGACTACTACAAAAAATTCTGCCATAAATATTTGGGCATATATTAGACCTTTATTTTTGTTAACAACCTCCTTGAGGTACTTATCTAGCAACATAATCTCTTGGCCAAATGGTATGGACGTTACTTTATCTGTTTTCCCACAATCTCTTCAACACTGTTCATTCTCTGTCTTTTGTCATCTTTGACAATTTCCTTCATGTGAGGTAAAATCTCAGATTTATTTTGATTTGCATTTTTCTTAGTAGTAGTAATTCAGAGTATTCTTTCACATGGTTGCTAATAGTTTGCAATCCTTTTTTTTTTTGAGAACTGTTTGTTCATATCCTTTTACAGTCATCTATTGGGAATGACCTGTGGTCTTTTTCTTGGGTGCCTTTCCCTTGCTGAAAGTCTCTCTTTTCTACATGCACCGAACAGGGTTATTGGGAGGATTAAATGTGATACCATTTGTGAAGTACTTAGCATAGTATCTGGCACATAGTAGGTGCTATATATAAACACTATTATTATTGTCCTTTATCCCTACATTTCCACATGAACACTCATGACTTAAGTTCCTTGTCCCTCTTGTTAGGTGGAAAAGGGGGCTCACAGAATCATGTTCTCATTTATATAGCATATTAAAGATTGAAAGGCACTTTGCTCATACTATCTTATTTGATTCTCACAATAACCCTGTGAACTAACTGTACTATTTTATATATACAGAAACTGAGGCTGAGAGAGGTTAAATGACTTCCCAGGGGTCATTTAGTTAATAAATGAAGAAGAATTTGCACTCAGCTCTTCTTGACACCAAGTTCCAGTGCTCTATTCATTATATCACCTGACTGCTACAGTCTTAAGACGTAAAGGAACACAATGAACATCTATTCTAACACCTTCATAGAATAGGAATCTTGTCTATAACATCCTTCTCTGCCTCTCTGTCTCTGTCTCTCTTTTTTCTCTCTCCACATACAAATGACAGATATATGTATGTATGAATATACATATACACATACACATGTTATAATACATACATAAACACACATTGTATGTTTGTATGTATGTATGTATGTATACCCTTTGCAACAGATGACCACAAGACTCTAGACACCTGAGGAAAGGATGGACACACCTATCCCAGCTTGCCTCCCCTATTTCCCTGTGGTTTAGTAGCACACTAGTGAAGAAATATGACACCCCATTTCTGGGAAGCTCCTCTTTGAGAAAAAAGATGACAAAATAGATTGTATTCTCACTCCTCAGTAGACTTGAATCTTACTCTCACTTTATGCATAACAAGGTCAATCGAAGACAAAAATAGGTTAACCACATTAAATATATTGGCTCTGGTAACAACCCTTCCTGCTTTGTAAATATTCCTAGGAAAGTTATGTGTGTCCTTGTCTTGCAATAGGAACTTAGCTACATGTGACACCAGCAAGTTACCAGTAGTACCTTCCTTTGATTTATTGTTTCATCTTGCCACAGTTGTTGGCCATATTTTTAACCCTTAAAACATAGGCATGCAAACTTCAATTAACCACCTTTAGCTTTGGGGAACTCAACCCCTCACAAAGAAATGGATCCCATTAAGAGAACTTTAATTATTAAGAACCTCTTTAAAAAAAAATTAAATAGAAATTTCTTCCTCTAAACTTCCACCCACTGATCTTCAGACTGCCCTCAGGGGACAAGCAGAATCAATTTAACCCCTCCCCAATGTGACAGCCCTTTGGAGACACTGATCATGTTCGTCTTTTCTTTTTCTATCTGATATTGTCAGCCTGAGTCTGACACATCTGGGCGGTGTAGGGCCAGAGAGTTTACAAATCCAATGAATGTGAAATTTCAGAAGATTGCATAGTTTTGCATTAAAAAAGATATCTTTTGGTTTTTGATCACTTTCCTTTCCTACTATACCTCTCCCTCCTCCCAGAGACATAGTCCTCATAACGAAGAATAAGGCTTAAAAAAATACAACAAAATCAGCTAACACATCAATGAAGTTCAACATTATAAAATCTCTCTCTCCCTTTAATACACAGCTCAAGTGTCATTCTATATGTGAAGTCATTCCTGATCTCAATGGCTAGTGTTCTCCCTCTTAAAGTAGATTTTATTTAACTACTTCATATTTATTTTGTGTGTATATATATACATATATAACATATCGATTAGATAGATATGTATATATGTACATATATGTATCTCCATACCCAATGTATATATGTATACACGCACGTATATATGTTTATGCATGTGTATGTATACACACATACATATATATTTCAATATATCTCCTTGTCTACCCTGATGATGATGATGATGATATGGAAGTTCCTTGTAATAGGGATTGTTTCATTTATTTTGTTTGTATCCCCAGCACCTACCTCAGTGTCTGGTGCATGGTAAGTAAATAATAAATGCTTCCTGGCTTGATTCCATACCCATGATCCTATCACCTCAGTGAAGAAGGGAAGCAAGAACATTTTCACTTATTTTCTTTGGGAATAAAATTAGTTATTACAAATTCACAGCATTCAGTGTCAGATTTTGTTGTTCTTTCCATTTGCATTTTTATAGTCACTGTGCATATTGTCTTCCTGGTGCTGCTTACTTAAATATGCACAGTTTCATGTTTTCCCATGCTTCTCTGTATTCTTCATATTCATCATTTCTTACAGTGCAGTAAAATTCCATTATAGTCATGTACCACAATTTGTTTAGCCATTCCCCATTCAATAGATGTTTATTTTGTTTCCATAATGTCTTTGCTACTACAAGAACCAAATGCAGCTGTGTTTAAGATTGCATTTTGTGAAGGCTGAATATTTAAATGAGCATAAAGACTAGTACCTACAATGAAAACATTACAAAATTAGCTATTTTCAAACTATAACTTCCTGATTGATATATTTCATGATAAAATATCTTTGAGAGATGTTCCATAGAAGTCAGGCAGACCTGAATTCAAATCTGGCCTCACATTTGTTGGATATGTGATCCTGTTTGCCTCAGTTTCCTCATCTGTAAAATGAGCTAGAGAAAGAAAAGGCAGACCACTCCAGTATCTTTGCCAAGAAAGCCCCAAAAGGTGTCACAAAAAGTTGGAAATGACTGAAAAACACCTAAACAACAGCAGCCCAACGCCTGAGAACCTCCTCCTTCTTCATGTCTCTCAGGAAATGATCAAAGGGTTGATAACAAAATCCAGTGATCTTTGCCCTTCGCTTTAGATTCTACACCCCACAAATGCTCTGACCGTTGACTAATTTATTGAGCATCATTATCAGTACCATTCTAGGACTAGTGAGAAACATAAGAGAAAATGGCTTTTCTTTTTTGAATAGTCTAGTTGAATGGGTGAGAAATGTATATATGAAAAGCTAAAATATAATACAAGACAATATCAAGTGAGAAGAGTAGTTACATAAAAAGGCTAGTGGATTTTGAGACAGATCTGGGTTCAAATCCTAGGGTTGCCACTTACTATCCATGTGACTGAGCAAGTTGCCTAAATTCTCTGTCTAAATTTCCTCATCTACAAAATAGGAGGGGATTGGATGTGAAGACCTCTCATATTTCTTCCAGCTTTAATTCCTACTTAGAGAAGGCCCATTATGAGACTTTCGTCTGGTGATCCAGAAATGGTATTTGAAGACTATTAATTCACCCTAGTCCCTTTCTCTTCATTTGAAGCAATGATAACACATAGAATCTTACAATATTAGAGCCAGAAGGGATGTTAACAATTAGTTAGTCCAAATCCCTAATTTTACATATGACAGAATATCCTCAGAGGTAAAGTAGCTTGTTCAAGGTCGTGGCTAATCAGTGGTAGAGCTAGTTTGGGGGGACCCAAGGGTCTTAACTCCCATCATCAATTTCTTTGTCCTTGTTCATCTTCACTCTTCCCCAACAACTTTCAAATTATTTCAGACCATGGCAGTGTTTCTTTTTATGAGAATCTTTTTTTTTTTTATTGAATTCCTTCCCCCTCAGTCTCAGTTTGGAAAATCCCCAGAGAGATTCATTTTGAGGACAGCTGAACTAATCATGAATATTCTGCTGAGTCAGCTTGAGAGAAATCACTCACTCAGTGAAGCTCCTCTCCCTCACCCCTCCTCAACTCCCCCAGTCCCTGCCCTACACATAATTAGGCAGTCAATACCCCAGAGAGGAAATGCAATGGCATATCCTCTTTTTTCTCTTTTTGAGGAATGAAAGACTAATTTGCCTGTGTCAATTCCAGATTTATTCTTGATTGGTCCTATTGGCCTTGTTGTACTGGCTCAGTACATTTATACCTGTTTATCCTTGGCTCAGTCCTACTGTGTAGGGAAGCTTAGCTTTATTTTTAGTGGCTGCCAAGAGCCCAAATGCAAATGCCTTCCCTTCATCCGGATAACAGATAATAACATTCCCATATGTCCATTCAGTCAATAAGCTTTTATTAAACACTATGTGCCAGGCACTCTGCTAAACTCTAGAGATACAAACAAAGACTAAAACATAATCTCTGCCCCTAATGACTTCACATCCTAATGGGGGAGACAATTAAAAAACAAGGTATGCACAAGATCTATACAGTATAAATAGAAGATAATATTAGAGGGCACATGCTAGAATTAGGGGCAGGGAGGGGGAAAGACCTCTTGAAATTAGTGGGATTTGAACAGTCTCAAAGGAAGCCAGGGAATCAAGAAGACAGAGATGAGGTGGGGAGAGCAGTTGAGGCATGAGTGCTGTATGAGAGGGACAAAGCAAGCAGATGCAGGGAAGTAAATTATGAAGAAAGGAAATTAGGAAGGGCTTTGAAAGCCAAACCAGAGGTTTTTATAGCTGATCTTGGAGGTAAGAGGGAAAAACAGGAATTGGCCAGAGATGGTGGAGGAGAGGTTGGGGTGGTATGTATGTGTGACATGGTGAGGTTTGGACTTTAGGAAGCTGAGTATAAGAAGGAATGGAGTGGGGAGATGTGAGGTAGTTAGAATAGCCAGTTAGAAGGCTATTATCAGAGGACAGCAGGGTGACTATGGCAGTGCAGCAGTTCTGTGAGTAGAGAGGAAGGGACATAAAAGGGATGTGAAGGTAGAAAAGACAGAACTTGTCAATCGATTGGTCATGTGGAGTGGGTGGAAGGCAGAAGATGAGAATGACAATGAGGTTGACAGTCTGAGTGACTGGGAGGACTGGCAGTTCCTTCAATAGTTATAAAGATGTTCAGAAGTGGGGAAGGGTTTTGTCCTCTTTCAGAAAGATGGTAACCTTGAGGCAGACACATTAAAAAACAAACAAACCTCAAACCAAAAGCTCTATTCCCCATCTCCATCTGAACTCTCTAGCACAGACCATGCACAAAGAAATCTAATAACATTGTCAAATCTCATAATCACATAAAGCCAAAGAGGATCAAAAACAACATATGCCTGATCATATTGGAATGAAAGCTGAGTTGAAGAGACAGGGTCTGAGGCAACCCAACTCAAAGGGAGAGGGGAGAAAACTATTCCTCCATGGCTAGGCATTTCTGAGGGTTTTGAAAATAGTTTTGAAAACTGGAGGGATTTATTATTTGCTTTTTCTCCTGGAGGAATGATCAGGAGCCCAGAAGAATAGTCATTCTTTTCATGGCACAGAAGTATAAGATGATTTCTTTACAAAAGACTCCCCTCTGGAGCTGAAAGTATGATTAAGGTATAAACCAGTGCGAGGTGAATGGGAGATATCAAGTTTACATGCAGTGTCCTCAACCCCTGAACCTAAAGTTGAATGTACATTGTGCTGAGTAGACCACATAGTAAGCAAATACGTGTTATAAACCAGGGAAAAGGATGTATGTTCTAAAGGAGACTGGGGGTACCTGGGAACCTTGCCATCGCCCAGCTTCTGGCCATGGGTAAATCTAGGTCTCAGTTACTTCATCTATAAAATGAGGTAAAACCAGTTTTCTTTTCTTTCTTTCATTTTTTTTTTAATACAAATTATGCCACAGAGGCACAGAGAGGTAAAATGACTTAAGGTGGCAGAGTTTGTTAGTGGCTGAATTGGGACTATAACCTGTATTTGGGTTCTAAATCCAATTCCTTTTCCATCATATGAAAGCATTTATTGCCACCCTTGCAGGGTTTCTGTGGAGGTCTATTTTGTTGTTGTTGTTCAGTCATTTTCAGTCATATCCTACTCTTTGTTACTCCATTTGGGATTTTTTTGCCAAAGATACTGGGGTGGTTTGCCATTTCCTTCTCCAGTTTATTTTACAGATGAGGAAACTGAGGCAAACAGGGTTAAGTGACTTGAGCTAGGTCACATAACTAGTGTCTGAGGTCATAGACCCAGCACTCAAAGGAGATCTTAAATGTGCTCATAATTCTGCTCTCTGGAGTCATGCAGAACAAACCAAATAATCCCTCCTCTAACATGACAATCTTTCAGATAATTGAAGACAGTTATTTCAAGCTTACTCAATAGAATATTCAAACACCATAGAATATTTGGGATGGAAGCAACCTTAGAGAAGATCTAGTCACAGATTGTCTGAGTTGGGAGGAAAATTAGCGACCACTTTGTTTAAATTTTAGAGGAGTCCCTTCTGCAATATCCTCAGTAAATGGTCATACCTTCACCTGAAGACCTCTAAGGATGGAGAACGTCCCCCCTCCCAAGGCAGTCCACTTCTAGACAAACTCTAGCTGTTAGGACACTCCTTATATCAAACTGAAACTTCCCTCTGGGCAACTTCTATCCACTGCTCCTTCTTCTGCCCACTAGGGCCAACCAGAGCAGATTGAATCTCTTGTCCACATGACGGCCCTTCCAATACTTGAAGACAACTATCATACCTCCAATTTCTCCCCACAAGGCTTCTCTTCGATGGACTAAACATCCCCAAATTCTTCAACTGATCCATCCATGGCACAGTATTGGGCTCTCTCACCAGTCTTAGTTTTTCATTTACAGATGAGGAAACTGAGGCTGGGAGAGGTGAATTGATCTACCTGAGGAGATACAGCTAGATTGTGACTCATTTGATACTTTAATATGTCTTTGGCTTCTAAGTCTAATTCCTTTTCCATTCTAACCCAATGCCCTCATTCCTTCCCTTACAGGGTTGCTTGTGAGTCAGTGAGGTCATAAGTGTGGAAGTGCTTTGACAAATAATGTTGTAAATAGTATGAGGCTAGACTTTCAATGTTAGTAGTATAGGAAACTCTCAGGTGAGGAAACTTCCTCTACCAATGCAAATCAGGACCTTCTTTGCCAGGAGAGTCTTAAGGCAATCTTTCTCAATTTTTTTTAATCTCAGGACCTCTTTACACTATTAAAAATTATTCAGGATCCTGGAAAGATCTTTTGCTTATGTGGGTTCTATCTATTGATATTTATCATATTAGAAACTTAAATGTCAGTAGCGTTATGAAAATAATTTTGACGCCTCCAGGTTCCCCTGAAAGATGTTGGGTACCCCAGAGATCCCTAGGCCATACTTGGCCAACCACTGTCTTATTGATTTGCATGGGCCACTGAGAGGTTAAGTGACTTGGGAGAGCCACCCAGTCAGTTTGTTTCAGTCGGGACTTGAATATAGGACTTCACTCTGAGGCCAGGTTTCTATCTTCCACACCACATTCGTTGTGTTACTCCTTTGCCATGTGAATAAAGGTTTTTATCCCACTGTGTCACCTACAGGTGTGTCCCTTTGTTTTCCTTCTGTGGGTCAGTTTGGCTTTGGAAAGGAAAAAAATGCTTCCAATGACATTTTTCAAGCTTTCCTACTTAGTATATTGATGATACTGTCAAAAGTCACCGCAGTTTGCTGGCAGCTGTACTTCCTCCTCCACAATCACTTCCATTTCCTCAGGGACCAAATGAGGAACCCCCCCACTCCCCTTCAGTGTAAACAGCTTTAGACCATTGTGCTAACATAAGAGACTCCCTGGGCTCTTGTGGTATGAAGCATGTTTTGTCAATGCAATGAGATTGCTATGAAATTATTTTTATAGACAAGGAGACAAGAGAGTTCAAGAGCAGAGACAGCTGATTCCATTGGAGAAATATTCATATTAGGAAGTGGATATTTCAACTGTCATTTGGGATTGGGTCAATACAGGAAAATTGTAAAGTCAATCAACTTCTTTGTCTATTGCCATGAATCTTCCCTTTCTGCTCCACTATTCCTTCTCCCTTGTCTTCATTCATTACTTTCTTCAGAAGCTCGGGGTCTGTGCGTTTTCTTTGAATATTTCCAAACCATGCTTTTCCCACTCTGATGCTCATTCCTATCTCTTTTCCATAAGAACCTGCAATTCCACTTTGTGAGCCACCCTGGGTTCTGATAAGTGAGCTTTCCCCTTATCCTGTCTAGAACCCGGCCTCTATGCCACTTCCTGGCCCCCTGCACACCATACCACCATGTACCCCTTTCCTCTTTTTCTTCTTCCCTTTGTGTTGCCTTTCCCCATTAGATTGTAAACTACTTGAAGGCAGAGCCTATCTGACTTAAATTTATATTCCCAGCACTTCACATAGTGCCTTGCTTATAGTAAATGTTTCCTTCCTTCATTCCTTCATCCTTCGTTCCTTAGTTCCTTCATTCCTTTGTTCCTTCATTCCTTCTTTCCTTCCTTCCCTCTCTCCCTCCCTCCCTCCCTTCCTTGGTCTCTCTCTCTCTCTCTCTCTCTCTCTCCATTTCCTTCCTCTGTCCCCCTTTCCTCTATATAGGAGTGTGCTGGAGCCAACTTGAACCATTTATCTTAAGCCGGTTGTTAAATTTTCATTGTGATCATTTACACTTTGGAAATCATTAAATGACATATCAAGACTTGGGTCAAACTGGATGGGATAATGATAGAGGAGCTTCTAGGAGGCACAGTGAAAGGAGAAGGCAAAGGAGAACAGTGGAACTGGGAATGGGAAGGGATGAAATAGTAGAGAAAGGTTTTTTTTTTTTCCTCTCAGGAGACAAGCTCTGAATTATGGGAAAGATGCAAGAATTGGCTAGGGTAGGATTGGAAAAGTCGGTTACTTAAAGCTAGCTAATGGCAGTGGGAGTTTGGAAGATCTTGAAATGAAGGAGGTCAATGGTAATGGCAGTGGGAGTTTGGAAGATCTTGAGATGAAGGAGGTCAATGGTAATTTGCCCAATTGGGAATGTAGGTAAATGAGATCTCTAATACTGGGCATTGGTCAGTAGGGCTTCTTTTTAATAGCCAGCATCTCTACTCTCCTGATATAAAATAAAACCCTACACTCAAAGAGCTTACAGTCACTTTGGCAAGCCAAGAATTACATATATGCAGTAGTTATGTAAACCAAGGTAGGATATAATCAATCAATTAATCAACAAGCATTTATAATTACCTACTATGTCCCAAGCATTGTGCTAAAAAACTAGGAATATCAATAAAAAGAATGGAATATTTCCTGCTCTCATGGAGCCTGCATTCTACTGGGAGGGACAAATTCACATATAAGTATATAAAGAATACATATAAAGAGAATAAATACAAATAAATGTAAAACAATTAAATGCAAAGTTCTGTGGGAGGGATGGCTCTAGCAGTAAGGGGAATCAATAAAGGTTTCATGCAGTTGGTGGTACTTAAGTTGCATTTTGAAGAAAGGTAGAGATTCTATTAGGCAGGAGTAAAGAGGGAGTGCATTCCAGGCATCAGGGACAGCCAGTACAAAGGGAGTAAAAAGATGGAACATAGAGGGTGTGTGTGTGTGTGTGTGTGTGTGTGTGTGTGTGTGTGAGAGAGAGAGAGAGAGAGACAGACAGACAGACAGACAGAGACAGAGAGACAGAGACAGAGAGATGGGGAGAGACCAAGAGAGGTCAAACAAATTTGGTGGAATTTTAGAGTTGCAGTGGGACAATAACATAGAATAAGGCTGAAAAGATAGGTTGGTACCAGGTTGTGAAGAGTTTTAAAAGCTCTGCAAAGAAGTTATTTGATTCCAGAACGGGAGCTCTTAACCTTTTTTGTGTCATGGACTCCTTTCTCAGTCTAATAAAGCCTATGGATCCCTTTTCTCAGAATGTTTGTTGCCTTCATGAAAAATTAAAGAAAAAGCTGAATTTCATTTAAAGGTTAGTGAAAATAAAGATGCAATTTTTTTTTTTTACCATCCAAGTTCACAAAACATCTAAAACCTATCCATAGACCCCCTTGGGAGTCTGTGGAGTCTATATTAAGAACTCCTGTCCTAGAGGTACTAGAACATATCATAATGTAGGTAAGAGAGGAAGCTAGAATGTATTGACCAAAGGAGGATCATGGTCAGGTCTGTGCTTAAAGAAGATCACTTTGGCAGTTGTGCAGTATTAGATGGATTAAAAATAGATTAGAGGTGGATAGACCAATCAGTAAGCTCCTGCAATAATCTAAGTGAGAGATGATAAAGGCCTGACCTAAGTGGTGGCTATGTGAGAGGAGAGAAGGGGTCAGATGTGAGATCTACTGCAGAGATAGAAAGGATAAGATTTGGCAAATAATGGGGCATGTGGGGCAAGGAAAGATGAGGAATCAAGGATAATACTGAGATCCTGGAAGACTAGATGAAATGTTATTTTTGACAGAAAGAAGAAAGTATGGAAGAGAGGTGAATTTGGGGAAGGGGAAATGATTAAGTTCTGTTTTGGATAGGTTAAGTTTGAGATGGCTCTGGAATATCTAGTTTCAATGTCCAATAGACAATTGGTGTTGTGGGACTGAAGTTGAGGGAGGGGGACTAGAGCTAGATAAGCGGATCTAGCTCCATCTGCATAAAGATGATAATTAAACCCACAGGAAGTGATGAGGTTAGTAAGAGAGAGAGGGTGTGTGGAGAGAGCAGGAAAAGAGGGCTCAGGATAGAGCCATGGGAAACCCTGACATTTAAGGGCCATAATGCCAAAGGTGAACCACCAAAGGAGACTGAAAAGGAACAGACAGGTAGGAGAAGCAGGAGAGAGTAGAGTTCTGAAAACCCAGAAGAATGGAAATATTTTCACTGGCTATTTAAAATGGATAGGATGCATTCTTTTGTGTGGGCTTTGAAATTCAATGGAAAGTTGAACTCAGTATTTCTATTTCCTGGTTTAAGTCCACTAACCATAAGAATAGCATGACAGATGAAATATGTCTTGGATTTTTTTTTGGTAGAAAAGGACTTCATTCTTAATGTCTGAATGTTACAAGCCAGATAAAATGCTTTATTAAAATACATTGTCTGTGACTGCATGGTGTCCACTTGAGTTCAAAACCAAGGGAAGGAGAGAAATCCATTTTGATGGGTCCCAGGCTTCACAGGTCACGCAAAGAACATTTTAAAAAGTCCTTGAGCAGCGGTCGAGGGGGAGGTGTGGCTTCATTTGGTGGTAAGGAAGTGATTTATCCAGTAAGCATGTAGGAGATCATATCCCATTAAATGCTTGACCAGCTTCAGAGTACTCTGTCAGTGGTTGGTCCTCTGGGCCCTCTAACAACAGATTTCTTTCCCTCAGGCTATGATCTCTTTTCATATCTTCTGTCAACATCCAGAGCATGTTCTGCTTTCTCAGTACTTATTCCCCATTGGGCAAGGTTCATGGGGCACAAGAAAAGTAGCGTTGTGATTTTTTCCACATTCCTTCACATAATGTATTTAAATTATATTGTGCAAACTCTTAGTATTGCAAGAATTCAGGCAAAGGCTTCCTGGAGGAGATGGGCTCTCAATATTATGATCATATACATCCTTATCATCCATTATGTACAAAGTACTAAAAGTTGGGGCTACAAACATGGTCTCTCTTTTTCAGTGGCTTAGATACGAGAATAGGAGCCAGGAGTCATAGGTTCTAAGAGTTCATGCCCTGACTGTGTGATCTGGAAAAAGTCTCTTCCCTTTTCTGGAACTCAGTTTCCCTACTTATAAAATGAAAGAATTAGATTTTCTAATTGAGTTTCCTTACAACTCTAAGAATCCAAACTTCATAGTGGAGGAGGGATGATTTAGATAATCACAGGAGTACCAGTGTCTCAGGAAGGAGGAATGGTGGGCAATGTGTAGATGTGGGGATGACCAGATGACTGTGGTGAGTGTGTGTGTGTGTGTGTGTGTGTGTGTGTGTGTGTGTAGACAAAATTTGACATCTTAACAGTCTAAGCCATGAATTTTATAAGGGGAAGGAAGCTTGTCAGATTGGAGAAGGCATTTTAAAGCTAAGTTCTAAGATCATGTCTTATTCATTGTTGGATACAAACTTTTAGAGAAAGTCCTTGGAGTGGGAACATGGGGATGGGGGAAGATGTCCTCTTTGTGGTAAGTGGGTGTTTGCTGATCAATGGAGTAAGAAAATGAAAGATTTTCCCTGCACTTTTCTCAGAGCTAACTGTACATATGAAATATTATAATGTGGCCCATAAAAAGAAGCCGGGAGTCAGAAGGACTGGGTTTTGGTATTAACTATCCCTTTGACTTCAGCCACTGACCCTCCCTGATGTCCCCTCTTTTCTCATCTGCCAAATGGGACTAGCCTAACATAAATCTACTCTCTAGGAAAGTATCTAAGCCATATTGAAGAGAAAAATATTTTCACTGACTTGTTAAAATGGAAGGGAAGCATTGTTTTGATGGATTTTGAAATGCAAACATGAGTAGAAATAGAAAGCAGAATTCCCTGCTTCTTTTCCCTTATCTAAGTTGACTAACCATAGGAACAGCATGAGAGATGAAATGCATCTTGGATTTCTTTTTAATAAAAGGACTTCATTCTTTATAAGTCTGAGTGTTATAAACCAGGTAAAATGCTTTATTAAAATACATTGTCTGTGTCGGAATGGTGTCCACTCGAATTAAAAACCAAGGGAAGGAGAGAAATCCATATTGATGGGCTCCAAGACTCAGGCCTCTCAGGTCAGGCAAAGAGTATTTTTAAAAGTCCTCTGGGGGGCCTTCACTTGGCAGCAAAGAAGTGATTTATCCAGCAAGCACTCATGAGGCCATATCCCATTAGATGCTTGACCAGCTTTGGAGTACTCTGACAGTGGCTGTTCCTCTGGGCCCTCTAACAGTGGACTTTTTTCTCTCAGGCTGTGATCACTTCTCACACTCCCAATCCTAACATCCAGGTCATGCTTTACTCTCTCTCTCTATTCCCCAATTGGGTAAGGCTCACTGGGCACAGAAGCAGAATTACAGCTTTCTTTACATTCTAGCTCCTAGCTATCTTTCACTTTGCTTCATTCATGTTCTCTGATCTTGTTCATTCCTGATCTTGTCCTATCCTTGTCTTCTCCTATTCTCATGTTTTCATATAGACCATTCCTATTCCCCATTTCCCATACCTGGAATGTCTTCCCTTCCTTATCTTTGCCTCCTAAAATCCTTTTCTTCTTTCAAGGCTTATCTCAAATACCATTTTCCCCATTAAACTTTTCTTGATGCTCCTCAATGTCTCACAGACTGAAAGGGATCTCTCACCCAGCGTTGTACCTAGGGCTAGGAAATTAGAGTTTTGTCCCAATATATGACCCTGTAAGGAGTCTTCCAATGTATCATCTCTATTGGCACATTGTCCTTTACTGGTCTATGTTCCACAGTATAAGCAACTCTGATCCTTTGCCTAGTCCCAGATAACATCATCTAGTATCATCACCATGGCATCTTTTCCCCTACCATTTTTCTTTCTCCCTTGCTGCCTTCCCTTCTTGTCTTTGTCCCTGGAGTTAGGGACCATTGGTCATACCAATAAAGGAATGGTAGTTGAGCCACTTTCTTGTATGACTGTACCAAGGACAGACTGTCTTCCATGTTGTGAAACCTTCTCACTCCCCTGCCCCCACTCCTTGTAACTGAATTTGCCTAGGACATAAAAATTCCTGGTTATGGCTGTCTATCCTTCCTCAAATCCTTATTTCACATTTTCTGGATTTCTCTTTTGTCCCTGTCAACTTCTGCCTTACTAGACAGACAGACAGGGAGAGAGAGGGAAGGAGGGAGGGAGGAAGGAAGAGATGAAAAGGGGAGGGAAGGGGGAGGGAGGGAGGAGAGGTAGGAGGGAGAAAGACAGAGAGAGAGAGAGGGAGAGAGAGAAGCAGAGAGAGAGAGAGGGAGAGAGAAAGAAAGAGAGAGTGAGAGGCAGAGACAGAGAAACAGAGAAGACAGAGACAAAGATGAAGATAGAAAGAGACAGAGATGAAGACAAATAGAGAGACAGAGACAGATAGAATTTATTAAGCCACGTGCTAACCTCTAGGATACAAATACAAGCATATAAGACAGATTTCTGGGTTGAGGGAGGAAGAAATGTTTAAATATGCATCATTAACACTTTCTTAAATCTAAACAATCACCAAAACAATAAATCAAACCCTGATTTGTAGCAATTGTTGATTTGTGAGAGGCAAATACATTGAAAATTTTACAATTGAAGGCTCTCTTACCTGGTCAGAGCTGGCTCTAACACACCCCTGAATTATATACACATCCAAGTCTTATTCCTTACAAAATTGTGCTAATTTGACTTCCATTTGGCCATCTCTCCTTTCTGAGTCTCTTTTTATTCCTTTCAATAATACTTCCCATCTCTGTCACTGATCTCAACCTTCTTCTCTCCACTCTCTTCCCTTCATGAGGTACCAAAACATAAGTTTCTACAGTCAGGGAGGGAAACTTGCTAGACTAGTCCCTTCCTTTTCTTCCAATGGAGCTTGCAGTGGGAAAAAATGGTAAGGGGGGGATTTGAAAGAAAAAAGGAAGAAGTTGGTACTTAAATCAAAAGAATGACATTCTAGTGGTGGAATTTCAGGTACCCTTGACAGGCCTTGGATTAGATATTGGAGAAGAGGTCAATTTTTCAACGTCACTTCACCTTGTTTAACTTCAAAGGAGGCCTATAAGTGCCTTCAAAGGAAATGTGGTATAATGGAAAGTACTCTAGATTTAGAGTAAGAAGACTTGAGTTTTTTATAGCCCCTTTTCACTTATTCATGTGATCTTGGGAAATTCTCTTTACTCTTCTGAGCCTCAATTTCCTTATCTGTAAAAGAAGAAGAATAATGCTTGCCATATCTATCTTACAGGTGGTCCAGAAGGTCTGAATGCTTCTTAAGAGCAAGGAGTAGAGCTAACATGTTCTAAATTGGATACTTGGGTAGTTTTGTGCTGAAAAAACTTACTATCCATAACTTTTCTTCTTTAATATAACAGGTTAAGACTAGTTAAACATATATATTAGTAGAATGGCCAATGTAATTTGAGGGGGTACAAGAAGTCTCTCTAGATGTACCATAGAAACTGAGTTTCTGCCATTAGAGAGTTATTGCTTTGAATTCCTTTCTTTCTTTTTTTTGCCTTTTTGGAGGGGGAAAGGTAGGGCAGTTGGGGTTAAGTGACTTGGCGAAGGTCACACAGCTAGTAAATGTTAAGCGTTTGAGGTAGGATTTGAACTCAGGTCCTTCTGACTCCAGGGCTGGTTTTCTATTCACTGCACCACCTAGCTGTGCCTGGATTCCTCTCTTTCCTTGAAAGTACATGCTTTCCTGGGAGAGATAATACAATAAATAGCATAAGAAGATGTGGGGTCTAAACAAGGGTAAGAAAAGTCAAGGGAGTGAAAGTAGGGACAAGGTCACAAAAAGAGAAGGCAAGGGACACCAAAGCAAATTTTGTCTATCTGTAATGGCAAGCAAACAAGTACTTAGTGCCTTGTTTCAGTTGAGCCTTGACCTTGATTATATCAAGTCTGTGTTAAGAAACAGAACTTGTGAATCCCACAGTGGGAGAAACTTGCTGATGCAACAGGAAGGGGAAAAACAGGGAGGAGCTAATGACCACATATAAGGAGAAGCCCAAGCTGGGAAAGAGCAGAATTGAGAAGGGGAAGTTTATGGTGGCCAGGCATTCTGTTTGTCTGTTCTGTTTGTATTGATTTTTGTTTGTAATACTTTCTACAGAAGCCCTGAGAGAATATTCTTGTTGTCTATTTACAGAAGTCCTGGAGAATGTTTTCAGAGGTCCTGGGACTATACTGACAATTTGTGTTGAGTTCTTAGACGTTGTTTGTGGGTCTGTGTTGAGTTCTCAGACCTTGTTTGTGGATCTGTGTTGAGTTCTCAGACCATGTTTGTGGGTCTGTGTTGAGTTCTCAGACCTTGTTTGTGGGTCTGTGTTGAGTTCTCAGACCATGTTTGTGGGTCTGTGTTGAGTTCTCAGACCTTGTTTGTGGATCTGTAGTGGTTCCACAGGTAGAAAGTGAATTGATGATGGTGCCGGCAATGTGTATAAATGTTGTTTTGGCTCTGTTAAACTTTGTCTTCCCAGAAACAGAAACTGTGAAGGATTTGAGGTGTACTGGACATTGTGAGCTTCATTATGGAATGAGAACAGCATGAGGAACTAGATGAAGAGCTGAGAGATGCCTACCTTTGAATCCAAGTGACAGTTGGGTAAATTCAGGCAAAAGCTTGGACCATGGAAGAGGAGCCATGGAAGCTGAGAGCCAGCCTTGAGTCAAGATGAAAAGACCTCTCCTTTGATACTTAGTGCTGATTGAGAAGATAACGATTTAACTATGGCCTAGGGGTGGGACAGATAGGGTGAGATTAAGACAATGTGACCTAAGGTTGGAGAACTTTGACCTTTGTACTTTGTGTCCCTTAAGGAGGCTTGCTCCTTAAGGATGATTGAGTTAAGGGCTTACTGAATGATATCTTTAGTTTAAAACTATGTGGCCACTTTGGTGAAAACTATGTGGCCACTTTAGTGATAAGTTGTTATGTTATAACATTGTAAATTTGTTTTTTGTGAATGTTTTGCTTTAATTTACTGCTGAATAAACAGAAAGTTCACTATACTATGTGATCAGAACCTTAAAGCTGTTCATAGCAGCAGTCCTCTGGGAAGCTGCTCATGCTTGGCTTTACACTATCTAATAGAGGTCTGAGAACTGACTAGAATTCTGAGATTTGTAGTTAGGAGGGGATGCTAGGGAATTCTCAGACTCCAATTATACCTTTTGAAGTTAAAAAAAAAGTTGACCCCACCCTGGTTAATAATGCTTACATTTTATGGTTTACAAAATGCTCATCAAACATTATCTCATTTCATACTTATATCAGTGCTGTGAGGTACAGAGTTCACAGTTATTAGCACTATTTTATAGATGAGGAAACTGAGACTCAGAGAGGTAAAATGATCTATACTAGGTCATAAAGCCAGCAAAAGGCAAACCAGAGCCTTCTGAATGCAAGTACAGAACTCTTTTTATCTACCACACTACCTCACAAGAAAAGGAAAATGTAAATTTAGTGCAGAGTTTTCTCACACTTGAGGAATCCAAATTTTATGTATTAGTTTTTTTGTGTGGAACTTTGATCAAACATTAATGTTAATACTCACTTTCTGGAATGGTTGCTCAGAACACTTAAAAAATAATATCATTGCTCTGAGGTCAGTATAAGATTATAATATGGAGGTATAAGAGGAGAAAAACTATTTTTACACATTATTTAAATGTAATTCTATTTGTGGAGCATTCTCATAGAACCTTAGCATACTCTCTTATATACTCTCTGAACTCCTCAAACATTTCCATGAAATCCTAGAATGCTTCTCCAGAACCCTATTAGACATCCAAATAACTTTATTAGCATGTTTTCATGAAACCTTAGGAAAAAAATCCATGCAAATCTAACAGACTACTTTATATGTCATGTATGCTTTTCTAGTGCCTCTAATGTGCATTAATGAAACCCTAATGCAATTCTATGGAAACCTAGCATGTTTTCATGAAATTCTAGCACATTTCTATAGAATCTTCATATCTTTCTATGAAATCCTAACACTATTCCATGAAACCCTATCACATTTCTGTGCAAGCCTAGGGTTCAGTGAAATATGGTTTAAAAAAGCCTACTAGAGACTGATATGGTAAAAGATCAAATTTAATTTTTGATGTGCCCACTGTGGAGAGGCTCTGTGTAATTACACATGTACAGCCTGTATTTGATGGCTTGTTCTTCCAGTGGGGGTGGCTGACGAGGGAAGAAGAGAAAGATCTAGAATTTAAAGCTCTATAATCAAATGTTAAAAAAAAAATTTATATATATATATATATA
>CM053588.1:179290420-179358421 GCA_028646515.1 Pseudochirops corinnae
GAAGACATAGGAGAGATTAGATTGGGGGAGGGGTCATACAAGGGGATGGCTGTTTTGGGTGGGGGGTAGGAGAAAGATGGGGAGAAAATTTGTAACTCAAAATCTCATGGAAATGAATGATGTAAACTAAAATAAATAAAATTTTTTTAAAAAGACTGCAAAAAAAATTAATTTTTGAAAATGGATTCTCATTTTGTTTTCTGAAGCAACATGAATTGCTCCTCTAATGTAGTGATACATTTCAGCTGTTGGGTTGGTGTTTTTTCTGTCTTGAATGTATTTCTACTTTGTTTTGATTGGACATATATCACTGTGTGTCATCTCCTGGGATTAATTAGCACCTGCCTGAGTTACATTTAGTTTAGGTGGCTGAGTGCCTCCAAACAGATGGTGGCTGAAAAATTAGAAATTATTGTGATTATCATAATTATGAGTTTCTGAACGTCAGAAGTTTGTAAAATCCTACTGGCCATTGGGCATTGAGAGTCCCTATACAGGTTCACTGGGATAGTGTGCACTTTGAACTGTATAGCTGCTATTAATCCTCTGTCCTGAATTCTCTTTGGAAATGCATTTCCTATTACATTAAGTTTTTTTTTAAAAGTTGATTTATACATGTGGTTCTTGCTCCATAATTACGGTCTAGAATTAATTGAATATCCTGTAGCTTTTTGTACTGTATATGCTAATGATTACCAAAAATTGATTCTCTTCTATATTTCTTTATTAACTTATCTTAAAGTGACATATTGTGAATAACAGCCTCACATACTGCTAGGCTCGGCAACTTTATAATTTGCAATTCAAGCTGTTTATTCTTTTCCATTTGTTTAGGTAATTTATTTTTCTAAAAAGAAAAAGACCTGAATTATAGGAGCTAACTGAGAGCATAGATTCGAAAGGGCTAGAGAGCCAGAGTGAATAAATAATCTCACAATGAGACAATCACGACCTTCCATCAGGGTGTCTGGTGAGTCGTCATGCTAGTTTTATTTTATAGACCATATTGAATTAATTTAATTATAAAATATCAGTGCCCTGCCTGGTAATTAGCATTGCAAAAATTCTCCAAGGTGTTCTCTCCCGTAAGAGGCACTGTGGCTCTGTGGAGTCATGGAGTAGAAAAAAATAACAATACTACTAAGAATGAAAATTCTCCTGGTGGTGATTTTATGTTTAGATGGACTTGTTTATTGGCTTTCCCAAGATTGGTAGATGGCTTTGGGTGCTGAAAGACAGTAGGTCAAAGAGGAGTTCTGCTGTCTGGCAGAGGTCAGAGGACAGTAAGAGAGAAGTACCTCAGCTCAGTAGAAGCCATGAGAGCTAATGTGTAGCCAACAGATTCAGTGAATTGCTGAGCTTATGCTAGAAATAAAACAGGATAAAAATAGAACTTTTTGGAGACCTAGGGACAGATGGACTTGGGCCAAGGCCATGGGTGTATAGACAGTGGTATTTCAAATAAGGCCTTTAAAAATTAAAATGACATTTTTTAGCATCACCTTCCAAATGTGTCATTTGTCCTTTCCTTACCCAGAGAGTCACCCCTTGCAGCAATAAAAAAGAAAGAAAAAAGGACATTAGGTATTCTTAAGGAAGACTTTTCTCCTAAGTTAGTTGAACTCCACATCTTAGTTGGTAGTACAGTGGTTAGAGTTCTAGACCTGAAGTCAAGGAGATTTGAGTTCAAATCCTGCTTGAGACTCTTTAATAACTGTGTGACCCTGGGCAAGTCACTTAACCTCTGTTTCGTTTTCCTCATCTGAAAATTAGAATCTACTCTCAGGGTCTTTGTAAGAATGAAATGAGATAATGCATATAAAGTGCTTTGTAAATCTTAAAGTGCTGTATCAATGCTAGCCATTAATGTTCTGTCTTCCCATTGATCTTATAAGTACCATTCTGGATAGTTTATAGCCTGACCGGTCCTTGGATCCTTGAACAAAGACTTTTTTTATTTCCTTAAAGATAACTGAAATTGAGAGAGGATTACAGATCAATTATCCCAAGAAGAAGCAGCACAAGGTTTAAAAGGGTAGGGGGAGGATGACATTTTCAGGAACTCCACATCCTCAGGTAGGAGGACAATGAAGACAGAGCCACTACCAGTAAGCTGTTTACTTTTACTGGTTACCCACACCCAGACTGGTGGTGAAGACCAGCTGAAAAACTCTATAGGCTCAGTGATGTAACTGCATACTTCCCTTGGACCTGGGATTCTTGCTCTCATTTATTGGCTTTCCCAAGATTGGTACATGGCTTTGGGTGCTAAAAGACAGTAGGTCAAAGAGGAGTTCTGTTATTCCAGCAGAGGTCAGAGGACAGTAAGAGAGAAGACTTCAGACTAGGCTGGAGGCAGGAACTGTGACTCTCCTTTGCTTTTTTGTATCACAACTGCACAACTACTGTTTGCTTCTGAATTTGCTTCTGGCTCTATTCAGCCTAGTGCCTGAGACCACTGCTTGCCTGGAAATGCCACTCCTAGCTTCTGGTTCCCCTCCTTGTTCCATCTAGGATCTGAGACACAGATCTGTGTAGTGAGAGCTGGAGCTCCCAGTTGGCACCTGTTCCTATAGCTGTGACTAGTTTGGAGCACCCCTGTATGGGTCTATGACCTTGGGGTATTTTAGTATACAATCTATGTCCCCTTTCTCCTCTGTCTCTGTCTGTCTCTGTCTCTTTCTCTCTCCTTTTGTCTTCTGTCTCTGTCTGTCTCCCATCTTCTTGTGCTTACATGGGTTGAAAATAGGACTTACTCTGATTTTCACTTGAATTTCTCTCTCAGAACTCAGTCTGGTGCATTTGCTAGATCTTCACTGAGGAATTTTGTGGGGACTCTTGACTATACTTCTTTCTGCCACTTTACCAAGTTGAGTCCCCAAAGCATGACTGCTATTTCTCCTTTCAGTGTTCTAAGCATAAAAATTAAAGGGTTTAGGGATTAACTAAATGCTGTGGTATTTTAGAAAGAAATTGGTTCAACACTGTTCCCCCCCCCAAAAAAAACCAGCCTTGTGACTTTGATTTAGTATGGTTTGGAATGTTAACTGGACTTAATCACTAACCTCCTAAGGACTAGTATACTTTTGAAGACTGGTTTATTAACTTGGGCTAGAGGTATTGAATCATAGGGTCACAGAATCATAGATTTAGAGCTGAAATGGACATTATAGTGATTTATTCCACCCTTCCCCTCCTTACAAATGAAGAAGCTAAGTCCCAGAGAGGTAAAGTGATTTCCCCAAAGCCCCACAGCTAGTAAGTGGCAGAGATAGAATTTGAACCCAGATCCTCTGACTCCAAATCCAGTGCTCTTTCTACTATATGAGGTAAGACCTGAGCAAGGTCTTGAAGGAGGGATAAAACTTAGATAGATGGAAGCAGTATGTGGGAGAAGGTATTCCAGTTTTGTGACTATGAAAAGTAAAACAAAGGGACAATCTTGAGCAGGTCACTTCATGACTCTGGGTCCCAGTTTCTATCTGCAAATCAGAAAATTTACCGAAGATGATCTCTAAGGTATCTTCCAAGACTAGAATTCAATGATCTGGCATCCTGCATTTTACATGCTTTGGAGGATGAGTCTTTCTTTTCTCTTTGATCAAGGTAATGTGGTGGTAAAGAGGATGGTGGCAGTGTCAAAAGGTTTTTTGAGTCACAATATTTTATTTCTTCTGAAGTGTTGCATTGAATAGCACATCATCATGGTATCCCAGTGTTTTGAGAACCACAAGCCATTGGATCACAGAATGAGAGAATCTTAGAGTTGGAGACACCTCAGAGATCCCCTTGACCCACCCTACTCACTCTACATTTCACCCTTCCATAGCATGTCTGACAAGTGGTCATCTAGTCTCTGTCTTGATAATGACACCTATGTAAGGGTGGGAGCAATCATGGCTGCTCCAATAAGTCGGGCCTTGAAGGGAAGATGATTTGAGAGGCTGGAGACAAGAATATAGATTTTCTGTCTAGGATGATTTATCCAGAAAAATACAAACAACCACTTCAATCTACCAGCAAATATACCAAGTCATTGGGACCAAAAGAATTTAGGAATACAGATTCCAGGATTGTGTTTCTAATTTCCTCCATTCCTCCGTTATTTACTTGGTTCACCATCCCAACAACATGCAGTCAGGAAGTTCACCCAAAATTCTAACCAAAATTTCTTTTGCTATATAGTGTGGGCAAATATATTCTCATTGCATTTAAGGAATTAGTTCAAAATTATATCTGTCTTACAGTTCTGTGAGTCACCTTTTTTCTTATATTTAACAATCTAATTAAAATCCAACAAGTATTTATTAAGTGCCTACTATGTGCAAAGAGGGAAGCTAAGTGGTGAAGTGATGGATAGAGTGCCTGGCCTGGAGTTAGGCAGACCTAAGCTCAAACTGGGCCTCAGATGCTTACTAGTGGTGTGACCCTGGGCAAGTCACTTAACTCTGTTTGCTTCAGTTTCCTCATCCAAAAAATGATCTAGAGAAGGAAATGGCAAACCACTCCAGTATCTTTTGCAAGAAAACTCCAAATACAGTCATAAATTAAAATGACTGAACAACAATAAACATGTAAAGACAGTGTTAGTTAATAGGAGCACAAAGGGTGCTGACCTTTTGTCAGATACAACATACAAACTGGCACTAATCTCCTACACTAATCTCCACATATTTGAGGGGAAGGGAGGGAGCCCACACAACTAGGGGAAATCAGTATAGAATTCCTTATGGAGGTGACACATGACCTGAACCTTGAAGGAAAGCAAGAATTCTAAGATACAGAGGTGAGGGAGTGGGAACACACCAGGCATAGGGGGCAGCTTATGCAAAAGAATGGAGCCAGAAATGGAATACTGAGCTCAGAGAATAGTGAGTAGGACAGTTTTTCTGGAATAAAGAATGTCAGAAGGAGAATAAGCTGAAGATGATGGGATTTGGGGTGGGGCAGGGGGCCAAGATGATTTATTTTTTGAAATGATGGTTGTCTTGATTTTTTTCTCCTGGAGAAAAAGAGGTCCAATTTAGTAAGCAAACGAGGCCCCTAGTTATCCCATCCTCCCACCTCTTAGTTGAACAAGCAAAAGAAGTGTAGGCCTAAATTTCTCCATGGGATCCATATGGGGAATTAGGATTGTTTATCTTTCTGACAGCGAGTGAATCTAAACATTGATTCTGGGGTCCATCCAATCTGGAAGTTTCTTTTCCCTTGATTAATCAATTCAGATTTACCAGTTTACTAAGAGATTCTTTTCAATATACCAACCAGTTTTTGTCAAGTATCTATTGTTTACCTGGTTTTGTGTGAAAGGTGGTGAGCCAGAGACCCTCTTCTCAGGGAGCTTGGGTCTGCCCGGCTTAACGCAAAATGAATGCCTGCTCCTTTTACTTTCCTTGCTTTTCCTGGGAGAGGATGATTTTTAGCTCCATTTTCCATATGACAGTCAGTAAAAAGGCAGTTATTAAAATATCAGTCCTCAAATCTGGGCCAACTTTACATGTACAATAATAATAAGGGCTTACCTCTCATGTATTATATGAATTATCAGGAGAAAGGTCCCACATGTAAGGAAATAATAATTATCACATCCGTGATAGAACATGATACTAGTGACGGGTATAGATGAGCACTGAAGGGTACACTTTATAGATATCTTCACCTACTGGAAAGCTGCTGCTGAAAGGAGAGCGTAGGAGTAGAATACAGGTATATATCAATAAAAGATTCCAGAAAGGCATTCCTTTTTCTTTTAGTCCTGGGTAGACTGAATTTTACCCTGAGGTGACTACCCTCTTTAGTCTAGGGCAGGGATTCTTAACCTGTGACCCATGAATTCTTTTATAAAAAACGTATATTGGGGAAGCTAGGTGGCATAGTGAATAGAGCACTGGCCCTGGAGTCAGGAGGACCTGAGTTCAAATCCAACCTCAGACATTTGTCACAAAACTAGATGTGTGACCTTGAGCAAGTCACTTAACCCCAATTGCCCTGCATTCCCCCTCCAAAAAGCAAAAAATAAGAATAAAAAAGTATTTTGATATGGCTTACTTTGTAATCTTATGTAATTTATTTTATTCATTTAAAATATTATTCTGACAATGGATCTGTCGGTTACCAAATTGGAATAATAATAATGATAGTTGTTATTTATATAGCTCTTTAATGTTTGCAACATGCTTTACAAACATTGTCTCATTTTATCTTACAATAATCCTCAGAGGTTGGTGCTATTATTATTTCTATTTTACAGATGGGGAAACTGAGACAAGCAGAGGTGCAGTGACTTTCCCAGGGTTACCCAGCTAGTAAACGTCTGAGGATGGATTTGAACTCAGTTCTTCCATGACACAGAAAAGGTTGAGAATCCTTGGTCTAGGGGATTCTTTCTTTGATTCACTTCAGTTTAGAAATCTCTGTCTGTGATTTACTATTTGTTTTGGGTGAAAGGGAATAGATAACAATGTAACAGTGGTAGGAGGGAAGTGAAAAAGTGGATGGGCACAGTTCACTGGAAAGAGTAGTAGTCACACCTTTTCTACTTTATAAGAGGAGTGTTTCCCTCAGCTTAATCTGTTTCTACGTCTTGTAAGAAAGAAGGCAAAGATCAAGTAATCTACTCAGTTATTGGGTCTTGCCCTTCTCAACTCAGAAGTAGAAGGGAAAGGACTGGGGTCTCACCAATCATAGCTCAGTCTCTTCATATCCAGATGACCTTGCAAACTACTTCAGAGGCTGTTGTAAGGGGGTGGGGTGGGGCTGAGCAATAGCTGTTAGAATTTTGTAGAGAGAATCAGAGGAGCACAAGTGTTTGACTCTGGCAAGTCCACATTGCATCATTGTGGAGGACAAGCTTTAAACTTTAAACTCTTCACCTCTTGATTCAGCTTCCCTTCTTTCTTCCACCATTCTACAGGAACAGTCCTAGATAACCCAGTCTCCTGAAATCAGTGGCTCATGGTTTTGGATAAAAGATTACACCCGTAGTCTTTGAAGGGCTAATAATGTGATATAAGACCCTGGAAAAATCACTCTGCTCCAAATATTTTCCTCCCTTTCTCTGTGCCTAAAAATCTCACCATTAATTATTTTTTCCTTCAGATCAATTAATTAAGAAAATATTTTTTGAACGGCTATTATAACAACAGATGACATTTACAAATCACTTTAAGGTTTGCAAAGCACTTTTAGATATGTTATCTCATTTAATACAACTCTGTGAGATGTATCTTATATGCATTATCTCTATTTAATGTATTAGAAAACTGAGACTCAGATTTATCTCCATCTCACATTAGGGATAATTATTACAGATAGCTGCCTATGTGATACAATTTCAATTGTGATATGAAGGCTTTTCTATTGAAAATATGTCTTCCACACCAGCTTTTTAATTCCTGAAACTCCTTCCATAAGGGAAAAAATTTTTTTTTCCTAGTATGCTTGTGGTCACACAACTACCAAATATAGAACACAGAATTTGAATTACAGGTTCTTCTGGGACCACGTTAACATGTTTTCCAATAAACTCCCACGCGATCCTATACTAGGTTCTATAAAAAATGTTATTTAAGCCTTATCATGACTCGAGGGTTCTTTAATATATCCCTGGGATTGGTAACACCTTAAGTTTTCAACAGCTAAGTCCAGAGATACCCTAGCACATATTACCTTATTAGAATGTCAAACGATAACCTAGGAACAGTAATGTAAAGAAATAGCTGCAGGCAAGAATGGGACAGAGCTTGAAGCTAAAGCCAAGGCTCAATGCTGTCTGAAACTTTCTTTGCTTTACTTTTAATGGATCTATACCCTAGATCTGTTGGAAGTCCTGACTCCTATTCCTTCTTATCAGTACTACCAGTCCCTGTCAACCCAATGGAGTGGACTGCTTTTCTCCAGCTCTCCTCATTTATTGGTGAACACAAACCCTTCTTCTTTTTAACTTATAGGAGGCAAAAATTGTCTCTCCTTCTCCCCCTACCAACATGCCACAAAGTACTTTATTGAAAACTAATGGGGAAAAGTAAAATAGAAAAACTTAATAGAGAAAAGAACTAACAAGTCACAGAATATGGTAATCTGATCCCCATGTACAGTATCTCTAAGTTAGCTCCAGTTCGCTTGAATAATTTCCTAGCACCTTGGTCAGCTACCTAGAATCTAGACCCAGTTTTGCCATATAGACAAGAGTCATGTTCTCTTTGGAGAGGAAATGACAAATAGTCATCCTGTCCATGATTTAAATCTCACTCTTGGGTTTTAAAACTAGAGTCCTTTTGGCACCTTCCATCCTGTTCTGGTTGCTTAATCCTTCTCTGAGTACTTCTGACTCTGTGACTAGATTGTAAATTGTTAAACACTTCAAGTTTGTCTTTCACAAGCATCAAGGGTAAAGGAGGACTGAGAGGTGGAGGCAAAACAAGAAAAGGGAAGGTAAGGAAGACTGAAGAAATACATTAATAACCATTTTAAAACACCTACTGTGTGCTGGGCACTGTACGAGGCACAGGAGATACAAAAACAAAGAATGAAATTATCTTCAATGTTTTCACAATTCTGGCATGGTCTTGCTTTTTTCCATATTAACTGGCCACAGGAATGAAGCCACTCATCTGGGTGGTCAATCAGGCCTCTTCCTCCTCAATTTCTCTTCTGTCCTGAAGCCTTAAACCCTTGTTAAATCCCCAGACTCTGTGACTTCACTTCACAAATTCCTATTCATGATGTTTTTCCTTTTAGCCTTCTTTTTTCTCCTTCCTTATTATGGTCACAGTGGCAGCTGTTTATGAGGTACGATGACAGAGATGCCATGAAGGCCTCTTTGCCAAAAATATGCTTTCCTTAGAAGCTGTTTGGTACTCAAAACACCTTTAATAAGAAACAAAACCATTCCTCCTCCCCCATCCCCAAAAATGAGTGAGGATGTAGATACTCTTCAAATAAAAAAATCAAACAAACCCTACACTTCTAAAATGTGCTCTTGGGAAGAAATGACTGGTAGCTGATCCTTTTCTGAAAGCAGTTTTTTTTTTTTATGGGAAAGGCAGAGAGGTAAGTTAAGGAAGAGAAAAGTGAACAAGGTTTCTCAAGGATTGAAGAGGAAAGGATACAGACTGGGTGGAAGGGAACAGGGTGTATTTGGGGGGCAGCAAAGGTAAGCTTTGCCCAAGGTCACATCTTTTCTTACACCTGTCCCTTTCCCTACCTCTCAACTCAAGTCCTCTTTCTAGGATTACCCGGAGAAAATGAAGCTTATGAAGATGGTCTCGTAGCTAGCTGCAAAGCTTCTTGGGCTGAGAGTTTTCTCTTACAGTGCAAAGAAAGGTAGAGAGAGGGGAGTGGTGGTGATGATAGGGAAGGGAGAAGAGGTATGCGTGTACACATTCACTTGTATACAGAGGAGAAGGAAGGGGAGGGAGGGAAGGTGGAGAGAGAAAGAGAGAGAGTAGAAGAAGAGGAAGAACAAGAAGAAGAACAAGAAGAAGAACAAGAAGAAGAACAACAAGAAAAAGGAGGAGGAGGAGAAGGAAGAGGAAAAGGAGAAAAAAGAGGAGAAAGGAGAGCAATGAAAATGAGAAATCTCCAAAGAGAAATATCCTTTTTTTCTTCCTTTTTTTCCTTTTTGAAGGTAAATCAACTGGCTAATAGTCTGGCAAAAGGGAGCATGGATGGAAGGAAACATTTCCAATGTTTACTCATTCTGAAAAATCAGGGCCCAAAGGTTAGTTCCTTAAATGCTTCAGTAGTTTCTTCTAGGCAAAAGAAAAGGGAGACATTCCACCTGAATGGAGCCAGAAGGAAAACATTTGTCCAGCTCACTGGCACCCTAATAGGGGAGCACAGAGGGTAAGAAGAGTGAAGAGGTTAAAAAGGAAGTTTCTGATTTTTCTTCCACTGGACAGAGTCCTAGAGTTGAGACCAATTCAGGGATTTTCATAATTGTCCATACAGTCCTATGAGAATCCCTCTTCTTTATTCCCTTTCCTTCATCTACTTTCCTTCAAGACCCATATCTCTGCCCCCCCCTTTTTTGGTCAAGGAGGGGGACTTTTGGGGGGCCTCCAGATCTTAAGCTATGAGACAATTATCCTTGGCTGTAACAGGGATTTTGTCTGGGGCAGGTAGTAGGGGGTGATGCAGCATCTTGCTCTCACTCTTAGAATCTTATTCTCTTGAGAGGTGTAAAGTACCTTATCTAGCCCCGAAACAAATAAAGACTTCACCAGAAGTTACTGGCTCTTCTGGTACCAGCTGTGCTGCTAGTAAATCATTTTCCCTCAGTGCCCCTCGAGCTGAAGACTTAGAGATGGATGGAGCCTTAAACATTCGTCTAGTCCAATACTCTCAATTTACAGATGAGAAAACTGAGGCTCAGTTTTAAAATAGGATGAGATCATATCTGGGGCCTCTTCTGCCTCTCTCTTATAGACCATGATTTCTGAGAATGGATAACATGTCTCTGATGTAAAGAGAAGTGGAGCTAGTCTCAGAGGACCTGGGTTCAAATTCTACTGTTTGTGACAGTTGTGGCCTTGATTGTGCTACTTAACTCACTAGGGCTCTGTGAATCATTTTAAATGAAGCATCCTCCTAGTGGTTTCTATCTTTTACAAGAAGTGGTGTGTTTGCAGGAAAGAAGAAGGAAGGGAATAAACATTTATATAGGGGCTTTCTACGTGCCAGGTGCTTCTTAGGACTTTTATTTCATTTGGTCCTCACAACAACCCTGAGAGTCAGGTAGTATTATCCCCATTTTACAATAGAGGAAACCGAGGCAAACAGAGGTTAAGTAATTTGCCCAGGGTCACACAGCTAGAAAATGTGTGAGGCTGGATTTGAACTCAGGACTTCCTGATTATAGGCCCAACATTCTATCCCCTGCTACACCTAGCTGCCTCAAGTACCTCCTGCTGGGTAGCCAGCACTGGCTCAGGATCTTCTGACTTTTCAAACTCATGAGATAGTTGACTTGTCTGTAATTGTTCTTTAACATATGTCTCTCCAAGCTTTAAATCCCATGACCTGTTACATGGAGATAACAGAATCTAGAATTGGGAGAGCCCTTATCCCCCCTCATTTTATAGATCAGGTAGGTCATATAGGTAGCAGAGCTTTACTTTGAAACCATGTCTTTTGGTTATAATCTAATATTCTTTCCACCAGACCATCTAATATCTGCCATGTATACTCATAAAACTTGTGTGAAGATATAACTCTAGATGAGCATAAAGGAAGAAGACAGATAAAGGGATGAGTGTTGGGTAGCACTATGTATTAAATAGGTTTGTGAGGAAATCCAGGAACTAGACCAAAGAAATATGGTGGAGGATACTTGGGTGATCATAACAAGGGTTTTTTTCATCAGAGTATACAAGAAACCTCCTAGACAGAAAAAAGATAATAGATGAGAAGTTTGGGAAAGATATCACAAGCCTGGAACTTTGGCATATACTACTGTCAGAGTGACCGACAAGGTCTAGATCTGCTGGCCAGGCTATGACTTTCTTGGTCATTTCAGGTGAAACATATTCCTAGTAGTCACCATCTTCTCTCAGCAGTGCTATAATTGCCAGGTGTGGTGGCCCATGACTGTAAACCTAGCTACAGGGGAAACTGAGGATCATGTATTTCATGGGCTTAGGAGTTCTGAGTTGCAGTAGGGCTAAAGTCAATTGAGTGTCTGCACTAAGCCTGGCTCTGATATGGTGAACCTTTGGGAGTTGAGGGTCACCAGGCAGCCTAAGGAGAGACAAATCCAATGAAAGCTCCCATGCCAGTCAGTAGTGGGATTGGGAGCATGAGTGACTGCTGCACTTCTCATCTGGGCAAGATGGGAAGATCTTAAAAAAAGAAGATGAAGAAGTAATGTAATTGTAGAAGCACCTCTTGCCAGGTAGCCAGCATTGACCCAGGATATCCTGACTTCTAAAATTCACAAAGCAATTGCCAAGTAAATAAACAATCAGGATTATTGTTTGATAACCTATACTCAGGGAAAAGAAACACAAAGCAGAAGGGGCAGGCAGAGCTTGAGCTTCAGTCTCTACAGCACTTAGACAATCATATTCTTGCTGCCATGTGATTATAGATACATGACTTTTGGGAAGGGAAAGGGAGAGAAATCCTTTCTCACCTTTGTGGAAGTTAAAGGAATAGCTGGAAGAGTACCATGCAAAACACTTACAGAGAAGAAGAAAGAGAAGACTCCTTCCCTTTTATAGCCTACTGAACAGATGGAGCTTCCTGACTTAGTTAACGATTTTCTCTGATATGCTTTCCTCAGCCCCCGAGTCTCAGGGATTGCTTCATCATCCTAAAGTGCAAGTCTTTTCAGTGTTGATCCAGAGAACATAGCAATCCCCGCATGCCCAGTGGCATGTGGGAGATGCCCCAGAGCAACAATTCAGGGAAATTCTCCTGATCACCCTTGCTACATAAAATTATATACATGGAACATTCGGGTGAGACAGTGTAATAGATGATTAACATAAGAGCCTTGCATGAATGTATACAGATAGTGCCAGGAAGGTTAAAACTCAAAATGAATTGAGGACAGTAAGGAAAGATAAGAAGAACAAAATCCTTTTTTAAAATTTAATTTTTAATTTATGGAATCAAACAAACATTTCTAAAACATAGTATAATAAAAAAGATGATTGCATATGAAACTGCAAATCTACTATGCACAACTTGTTCCTCTCAAATATGCAGCAAAATTAGCGTGTAACTTTCCTTTGTTTTTCTTCTCCCATCCCCACCTTCCATCCTATAGATGGCCACCATTAGACACAAATACATACATACATACATACATATATACATATGTACATACATACATACACACATATATATGTAAAATTATTCTATACATACTTATATCAATCCTTTCTTTGAGTCCAAATAGTGTCTTTCTTCATGTCACTTATAGTTAATTTGGGTATTTATAATAGTCAAAATTACTTACTTGCTCAAAGTCATGCTTAAAGTGGTGTCGCTATTATATTGTATGTACAATGTTTTCTTGGTGCTGCCCATTTTGCTCTTCATTATTTCATGAAAGTCTTTCCATGTTTTTTTTTTTTTTTTGGCTTTTTGGAGGGGGAAAGGCAGGTGGGATTAAGTGACTTCCCCAAGGTCACATGGCTAATTTTTGTGTTAAATGTCAAAGGTCAAATTTGAACTCAGGTCTTCCTGACTCTAGGGCTGGCGATCTATTCACCACACCACCTAGCTGCCCCTCCATATTTTTCTAAAGTTATTGAGTTTCATCATTTCTTATATCATAGTAGTATCCCATCATAATTATATACCACAACTTGTTCAGTCACAGTTTATCAGATAAAGGTCTCATATCTAAAATATATCACTTTGTGAAATCTACAAGAATATGACTCATTCCCCAGTTGATAAGTGATCAAATGATATGAACAGGCAGTTCTCCAAGGAAGAAATCAAAACAATTTATAGTCATATGAAAAAATGCTCTAAATAATTATTGATTAGAGAAATTCAAATTAAAACAACCTCGAGATATCTTTTTACACTTACCAGATTGGCTAAAATAATAGAAGGGGAAAATAACAAATTTTGGAGGGAATGTGGAAAAATTGAGACACATTCATTGTTGGTAGAATTGTGAACTGATCCAACCATATTGGAGAGCAATCTGGAATTATGCTCAAAGAATTATTGAACTACCAATTTGACCCAGCAATACCTCTACTTAGTCTATTTCTGAAGATAATTGGAGAAAAAGGAAAGAAACCTATGTGTTCTAAAATGTTTATAGCAGCTCTCTTTGTGATGGCAAAATACTCTTTTTAAAAGTTCTGAAAGAGAAAGATCCAAGAAGGATAGATCACATCTTGGGATGATTGGAACAAGATAACTGACAACACAGCTGCTCAGTTACTATTTTGCTTCTGTGTCCTCTGCTAAGGGGAATGCACGAGAACTGGCAGAACAAAAATGACTGACAGGGATTTGTTACCTAAGATTAGCAAAGAGATAGTCAGAGAGCATCTTGATGAATTTCATTTAGCTGGCTCAGCTGAATTACATGAGGTATGGAATACATGGAATGGAATTGGGTATGGAATAAGTCTAATGGGGGAGACAACATGCAACAACTATCTACACACAAGGTACATTAGGACTAATGATGATCATCTCGGAAGAAGGAACTACTATTGGGGGAGACTGGAAAAAGATTCTTATGGCAGGTGGAAGGTTAGCTGAGACTTATATAAGTTATATATCATGTAAACAGAAGAGAATTCTAGAGGGAAAGCACTGGAGGGGAGAGGTGGTAGGGGAAGCAAAGGCTTCCTGAAGAAGGTGAGATTTGAGTTTTCTCAAAAGAAGCCAGGGAAGGAAGGAGTATTCCAGGTATTTGGGGATAAGCCAGTGAAAAGTCATAAAGCTGATAGATGGAGTATTGTGTAGGAACAGCATAGGCTAGTGTAAGTGGATTATAGGTTGTGGAGGGATAGTAAAATATGAGAAACCTGGAAAGGTAGGGAGGAACCATATGCCAAAGGAGGTTTTTTTATATTGATCCTGGAGGTAATAAGGAGCCACTGGAGTTTATCGAGTAAGAGTAAGAATTTTAGGAAATTCATTTTTGTCAACTTAATGGAAAATAGAATGGAATGGAAAAAGACTTGTGGCAGGGAAACCAATGAGAAAGCTATTGTTCCAGTGAATCCACTGGCTAGAATCCATAGACCAGGGGGCAGCTATGTGGCACAGTGAAGAGAGCACTGGCCCTGGAGCCAGGAGGACCTGAATTCAAATCCAGTCTCAGACACTTTACACTTACTAGCTGTGTGACCTTGGGCAAGTCACTTAATCTCAATCGCCCTGCCTTCCCCCCTCCAAAGACACAAAGAATAAATCCATAGACTTCATGCTGCCTTCTACCTGGCAAGAGTCCTTTCCTGCCCCTCCTGATCTCTCATTTTATGTTCCATAGGGCCAGATTGCCAATGTATTTCCTTTTGGACACCAGTTGATGATGGTAACATACATGATATACCTACAAGTCTATAAAGGGTGTCCTCACAACAACTCTGTGAAGTAGGAAATGCTGGTTTTGTTAGTTGTAAGCTCCTTGAAGACAGGGACTGTTTATTTTTTCTTTTTCTAAAAATAGTATTTTTTTTTCAATTACATGTAAAGACAATTTTTAACATTAATTTTTAATAAATTTTTGATTTCCAAATTTTTTCCTTGCCTCCCACCCTTGCTTCCCCTCTTACGAAGACAGTAAGCAATATTATATAGATTATGTATGTGCAATAAATTGATAAATCAATGATTGGTGCCTTTTTCCTGCTGTATTACATTGTTGAAAAATTTTTCCAAGGAACTGGCTATTTTAAATTTATTTGTTTATTTTTTTTAATTTTCAACATTCATTTCCACAAGATTTTGAGTTACAAATTTTCTATCCATCTTTCCCCTACCCCTCACCTCAAGATAGTGAGCCTACTGAATACCCTTTCCCCCAATCTGCTCTCTCTTATATCCTTCCCCATCCCCCTCTAACTTTCTAATAGAGCGAGATGGATTTCTATACCCCAATGCCTGTATATCTTATTTCCCAGTTGCATGTAAAAAACACTTTTTTTTTTAACATTTATTTTTAAAACTTTGATTTCCAGATGCTTTCCCTTCTTCCCTCCTCACCCACCCCCACTGAGAAAATAAGCAATTCAATATAGGTTGTAAAAGTGTAGTTACACAAAATGTTTCCATAGTAGTTATATTGTGAAAGACTAACTATGTTTCCTTCCATCCTATCCTGCCTCCCACTTATTCTATTTTCTACTTTGACCTCCTCCCTTTTCAAAAGTGTGTCCTTTTAATTACCCCCTCCCCAAATCTGGCCTCCCTTCTATCATTCCCCCTCTTACTCTCTTTCCCCCCCTACTTTCCTGTAGGGTAAGATACCCAATTGAGTGTGTATGGTATTCCCTCCTTAAGCCAAATTCAATGAGAATAAGGTTGACCCATTCCCTTTTACCTTCCTGTTCTTCCCCTCCATTGCAACAGTTTCTTCTTGCCTCTTATATATGTGATAATTTACCCTATTCTGTCTCTTCCTTTCTCCTTCTCTCATTATATTCCTCTCTCACCTATTAATTTTATTTTTTAGAAATCATCCCTTCATGGGGCAGCTAGGTGGCCCAGTGAATAGAGTACTGGCCCTGGAGTCAGGAGGACCTGAGTTCAAATCCAGCCTCAGACACTTGACGCACTTACTAGCCGTGTGACTTTGGGCAAGTCACTTAACCCCAGTTGCCCTCCAAAAAGCAAAAAAAAAAAAAGAAATTATCCCTTCTTTCAACTCATCCTGTGTCCTCTGTCTATATATGTACACCATATACACAATTCATATATGTATTTATACACACATATACCCTCCTATACATGCATATATATGTATGTATACATATATACATATATATTCCCTTCAACTATCCTCATACTGAGAAAAGCCTCATGAGTTAAAGTTATCATTTTGCCATGTAGGAATGTAAATAGTTCAACATTAAGAAGTTCCTTGTGATTTCTTTTTCCTGTTTACCTTCTCATGCTTCTCTTGCTTCTTGAATTTGAAAATCAAATTTTCTGTTCGGCTCTGGTTTTTTCATCAAGAATGCTTGAAAGTCCTCTATTTCATTGAATGATCATATTTTCCCCTGAAGCATTATACTCAGTTTTGCTGAGTAGGTGATTCTTGATTTCAATCCTAGCTCCTTTGACCTCTAGAATATCATATTCCAAGCCTTTCAATACCTCAATGTAGAAGCTGCTAGATCTTGTGTTATCCTGATTGTATTTTCACAATACTCAAATTGTTTCTTTCTGACAGCTTGTAACATTTTTTCCTTGACCTGGGAACTCTAGAATTTGGCTATGTTATTCCTATAAGTTTTCTTTTGGGGATCTTTTTCAAGAGTTGATCAGTGAATTCTTTTAATTTCTATTTTGCCCTCTGGTTCTAGAATATCAGGGCAATTTTCCTTGAGAATTTCTTGGAGGATGATGTATAGACTCTTTTTCTGATAATGGCTTTCAGGTAGTCCAAAAAATTTTAAATTATCTCTCCTGGATCTATTTTCCAGGTCAGTGTTTTTTCCAATGAGATATTTCACATTGCCTTCTATTTTTTTCATTTGTTTGGATCTGTTTTATAGTATCTTGATTTCTCATAAAGTCATAAACTTCCATTTGCTCTGATCTAATTTTGAAGTAATTATTCTCTTCAGCGAGTTTTTGAAATTTCTTTTCCATCTGGGCAATTTGGCTTTTTAAGACATTCGTCTCCTCATTGTTTTTTTGGGCTTCTTTTGTCATTTGAGTTAGTATATATTTTTGGAGGGCAATTGGGGGTAAGCAACTAGCCCAAGGTCACATGACTAGTAAGTGTTAAGTATCTGAGGTCAGATTTGAACTCAGGTCCTCCTCACTTCAGTGCCAGTGCTCTATTTGTGCCACCTAGACGCCCCATTAGTCTCTTTTTAAAAGTGTTATTTTCTTCAGTATTTTTTGCACGTCCTTTAGCAGGCTGTTGGCTCACTTTTCATGATTTTCTTGCATCATTCTCATTTTTCTTCCCAATTTTTCCTCCACTTCTCTTACATGATTTTCAAAATCCTTCTTGAGCTACTCCATGGCCTATAACCAATTCATATTTTTCTTGGAAGCTTTTGATGCAGGAGTTTTGACTTTGTTATCTTCTTCTGGTTCCATGTTTTGATCCTTTTTGTCCCCCAAAAAAGGATTCTATGGTCTGATTGTGCTTCCTCTGCCTGCTCATCTTGCCAGCCAATTACTTGACTTTTTCTGCTCTTTGCCATGGTAGAACTCTGCTTCCAGAGTGGAGAGAACTGCATCCCAAATTGCTGGGGTTTTTGCAGTTGTAAGAACTATGAGAAGGGTGCCCTCTCTACAGCCACGACAAGCTCTGGCACACTTGCCCCAGGACCACCGCCCAAAACAGTGACCCAGCAGGTCAAAGCAAGAACAATAACCCTCTGAATGGTTCTTGTTCCCCCCATGATTTCCAGGCCAGGAGCTCCCTATTCAGCCATATGGCAGTAGCTGCAGCTGCCTCTGCTGTGCCGCCGTCTCCCTCTAACCCAGGGGGTAGGGGCTGGACCAAGCTCTTCTGTCACTCAGTTCCAACAGAGTTCCCTACTGATCTTTTACTTTCTTTTTGGTGTTTATGGGTTAAGAGGTCTGGAAACCACCACAGCTGCCACTCTCCTGAAGTCTGCTCTGACCAGTCAGTGCCATAGGTCTGGGCCCTTGCAGCTCATGTGGGACTGTGCTTGGCTCCCTTTCTGTTGTGATAGATACTGCCTGTGGGCCAGCCAAGCTGCCTTCAGCGGGAAATTTGTTTCTTTCTGTCACTTTGTGGGTCATGTAGCTCTAAAATTTGTTTAGAGTCATATTTTACAGGTATTGGAGGTGGTTGGAGTGGTAGCTCAGACAAGGTCCTGCTTTTACTCTGCTATCTTGGCTCCCTAATTTTTTTTTTCTATATCATCACCACACAGCTCAGTGTCACACACATAACACATGATTAATAAATGTTATTGATTTACAGAATGATTGTTATTTCTACTTTATAAATGGGCTTAGAATCATAGCCCATAGAGTATTAGTGAGGAAAGGGATCTTCTATTGTCACTTGTCATTTTACTGGTGAAGAAATTGTTCCAGAGAGATGAAGTTATCAAAGATCACACAACTAAAAACATAGATCTCCTAAATTCTAGTCCACTGTCTTTTCCACTCTTGCTACTATGTGTCTGCCTTCTCAAATACATTTGATTTTACAAGGAATCTTTGGGAAGCTAAAAAAAAGCCTTCAAGATCCACATCAGGAACTAGCATGAGCAACCAGAACTTTGCCTCAGGGACTTGACTTTAAAGAGACATTGAAACTTTCAGTTGTTCAGGAGCTACAAATAACAGAACTTAGTAACCTTCTCCCTTCTTCAGGCTGTACCCCAGAGTATCTATAGCCCCACTTCATGTCCCTGTGCCTGTCTGTTTCCTTCCCCCAATAAAAAAACTGATTTGAAATTGAGTTTTCTGATGTCTGCCCTGGCAGTAGTTTGGGCTGCCTTAGGTACAAATAGTGTTCTTTACTTCAGCCACCATGGTAAGCTGCTGGAGGAAATACTTTTTTGGGATTTTCAAATCAGACTCATGTAGATTACTGCCTATGTGCTTCCTTCTCCCTTTCCAACCCCAACCCTCAGGAAAAAAGCCTTTACCACCGATGCATTCCCCATGCACTTTAAAAAGTAATAAGCTAGATGAGTCCCATGTAAATGGAGTCAGTAGTGCCAGCCCCGAGGATATTTCACTGCCTGCCATGGGCCCTTGATTCGATCTTACCAAGGGCAGGGATGGATGTCGCCTGCTCTCTGTGAATTATGCCTTGGCCTCTTATTTTTTATAACATTCCTAGGCTGTAATTCTAGTCTTTTCTTATTACTTCTGATTTCCATTCCCAGCTTCTCTCTCTTGTGTGTTTTTCCCCCCTCTTCCCCAGACTTTCTCTCAATGACAGTAACATCTCAAGGTCAGTGCTCTAGTCTCAGGGAAAGACTAGGAAACTCACTCCGGCATACTCATAATTTGACTCAGATTCACCTTATCCCAATCCTGCTGGTAGGGCTTTGTGGCACCAGGGTCTGAGGGACCCCAACTTTGGAACTGTGTTTGATCTTATAGGGGATGCATTGGGCATTGGTGTGTGTGTGTGCGTGTGTGCGTGTGAGAGAGAGAGAGAGAGAGAGAGACAGACAGACAGACAGACAGACAGAGAGAAAGAGAGGGAGAGAGAGAGAAAGAGAGAGAGAGAGAAGCTTTGAAGTTAGAGGAGGAGCAGGGTGAAAGTTCTTCTTTCAGGGGTCATGATCCTAATCTCTCACTTCTGAAGCCTTTCTCTCCCACATAGTACTCATCACTTGGGAGAAATTACTTAGGGAAAATAAGAAGACTATCTTGCACTCAAATGTGAATATAATTTTATCAGTGGGGAGAAGCAAATAGACAACATTGTGATTTAGGAATAAAATCCTAGGGAGCTGCCGGAAGCATATAGGGGTTAAGTTACTTGTCCAGAGCCACAAAGCTAGTAAATGTCAGAAGCCAGGTCTGAACCTAGCTCTTCCCAATGTCAAGTCTAGTGCCTCCTCCTGATATACCACCTTGCCTTCTGGTTAGCACTTTCTATTTTTCAGAGTATTCTTGTATTCCATCTGATACTTTCACAGCCTTGGGTAGTAGGTAGGGAAAGGGATTACTATGTCATAAGATCTTCAGTTTTGATCTGGAAAGGACCTTAGAGATCATATGATTCAACCCCCAAGAGGACTGCGACCCAGAGAGCTCGAATGACTTTCCCAAAGTCACCTGTGAGTAAATGTCAGCACTAGGAGTGGAACCCATATCCCCCAACTCCCAATCATTTTCAGGAAGGGTCCAGGCCAATCATCCTTCAGCCCTTGCAGGCTCTGTGTCTGATGTTCAGGATTTCCCCATCTTTTCCTCCTCACTCTTTAGCTTGTTTCTGTGTATTATCTTCCCTCGATAGATGTAGAAAGCTCCTTGAGGGCTTTCTTTTTGTTTGTATTTGTAGCCCCAGTGCCTTGCACACAGTAGGTGCTTAATAAATGTGTAATTTCCCCTTTTTACCATACCATACAGAACATCTAGTCTGATCTCCCCTTTTATGGATAAGGAAATTTCCCTTTTCCCAAGGCTGAAAGGGACTCACCCAAGGTCACATAATCAGCAAAGATTAGAACCTGAGGTTTGAATGCAAATCCTTTGATTTCAAATCTGGAGCTTTTTCCATTGAAATAGACAATGGAAGCAAAGGCCCAGAGAGATTTAATGCCTTGTGTATCATTGTACAGAAGGCTAGTGGTGAAAGCAGGGCTTGATGCCTGGACATCTCTTGACTTGGAGTCTGGTGCTTGCTCTTCAGTTACTCCTATAACTGCTGTGTAACAGTGGATGCTTATTCATCCACAATGATATTTAATAAATCCATCTTACACTTCCCTATCTTCTTCTACTATGATAATTGTAGTCTTTCTATTGTCTGATGTTATGATGATGGAATTCCAATATGGAGTGACATTGGATGAGTGGTTCTAATGCCCATGAAGCATATAGGCAAAGGCAGACAAAGTTATAATTTTCCTCTCTTTTGACCTGTCTCAAACAGTTAATGCTAGTAGTTTCTGATTGGATAAAATTCCTGACCAATTGTGGCAGTCTGAGTTATTCCCCTCTTTCTGCCTGATAGTTAACTTAGACACTTAATTTCTGGTGCTCTAAAAATCTCCCCCTACCTGAGCATCACCCCAGCCTGGTATTGCTAAGTGATTCCAACAACTTCTCCATCACATCTGGGTCTAATTAGAAATGTTCCCTCCCATTTTTGGCACTGATAAGCTATTCTCCATCAAGCCCATTTTAGGGTATAGAACTTAGCTACCCGAACTCCAACTTGGAGTATGTTCTTTCCCCAGCATGTTCCCTCCTTCTTGCATTGGTTTAGTTTCTTGCATCTGTGGGGATGAATCTTTGTCTGTCTGTATTGCCATATTGTGTGTCAGTGGGTTGGGTTTTTTTTTCCTGGTTACCATATAGTATAATAATAAAGTTCTTGTTTGTACCAGCTTCCTAAGTACCAATTTCCTGTAAATTCACAAACTTGGATAGCGAAGCTTCTAACCTGAACTGTTTGGCCAAATAAAGTAACTATCCTTCCTCTTTATCTTTCCCTTTCAAAATGTCACCATTCTATATGCATATATGCGGTCATTTCAATGCGTCAACACAAGCTTGGTGCTCAGGAAAATTGTAGTGAGGGTGGTTTTGTCCTTGAGGCCTTGTTATCCACCCTCACAGGTTGAATTCTAGTAACCAAAACATCGCAGGTAACTCCTGTCTTTACCAAGGTGTTACCTGCTGACATAGGGATTACTTGAAAATGGATAAAGGTCTTATCTGCTGAGCAAGGTCTTGTGACTAGATCATTAAGGAACTATAGTATAGAGTCATGGGAAAAGCCTTGGACCTGGTGTCGGAAGACATGGGCTCATACTCCTGCATTGCTCCTGACTACCTGGGATGCCTTCAGCCAAATCCTTTCATCTTTCTGGGCCTCAGTTTTGCCATATGCAAAATAAGAGAATTCAACTAAATGATCTCTTAAGATCTTTCCAGGTTTAACATTCTGGTATCTCTAAGATCCTTTGAGTTCTAAACTCAATGCCTCTAAACTTTCTGACTGAGGTGTTCCCTATGAATAGATGGTTGATCCCTCCTTGGGATATTTGTATTTTATGATGGAATTCAGGAGTTTGGGAGAGGAAGGAAAAGGAATTCTAATAGTGGAATGACAAGTTATGAGAACCTTTTCCTGATGGGGGGGCTGGGTGTCTTGTTTCATTGCTCCTCAACTTCTACCTTATAGGAGCCCATCTCTTCTGCCTATGTATAAGGCTGGCCTGGTTTGGTGCCAACATAGATAAAAGAGAAAGCTTTTGTTTTTTCTCTTTCCTTCCCCAACTACTACATTACTATTTATTTAGTGCAGCAAATCACATTTTATTGGGTGCATTTAAACAGACCTGTGCTTTAAAACTGAGAGGGATGGGGACCATGACTGCTAATTGGAACCAGCCGAAGTCTTCCAATGCTGCTGAAGTGGCAGGATTACCCCTCTCCCCCACCTGCCGGCCTGGTGGTTTAAGAGAGCATGAAGGACTAATTTCATGGCTGATAAAACTTTCTGTCCAAGAGGCTTCACAGACAAATGAGAGCTCAACTCCTTTTTCCCCTCAAATTATATTATTTTCTCCTTTCATAAGGGATAGGCTCTTGGCCCTTTGTCATAACCTTTCCCAGTATGGAGCCTTCACAATGTGGTGAAGGAGGTGGGGATTGTCCTCATCATTTAAAATATGAGAAAATTAAGTCCCAGAGAGGTTAAGCAATTTGCCCAAGGTCACACAGCAAATTGGTGATTAGAATTCCTAGTCCAGTGTTCTTCCTTCCTTCCTTCCTTCCTTCCTTCCTTCCTTCCTTCCTTCCTTCCTTCCTTCCTTCCTTCCTTCCTTCCTTCCTCCTTTCCTTCCTTCCTTCCCTCCAACAAGCACTCTGTTAGGTCCTGGGGGAAATAAAAAGCTAAATAAGACATGGTTATTGCCCTCATGAGCTTACTATCTAGTAGGGTGGTTTATTAGTTCACTATCTAGTAAGCAGTAATGATAATGCAGGACACAACATAAGTGAATAGGATAGGTATGAGTAATGTGTCGTTTGACACTAAGAGAGATAATTTCTTACTGGAGACATTGTGGAGATAGAATCAATAAGGTTTGGCAACTGATTAGATATGGAAGGAGAGGAAGAAGAAAGAAAAATTCTTGATGACTCTAACATTGCTAGCTTGGGTGACTGGGAAGATGGTAGTGTCTTCAATAGAAATAGAGGAGCTTTGAGGAAGGATAGCCTTTGGGGAAAATATAAAGGTGTGTTCTGGATTTGTTGAATTTTGGATGTAGGAACATTCAGATGGAGGTGTCCAGAAGGCAGTTGGTAGAGCACTACTCAAGTTCACAAGATAGATTATCATCTATTTCCTCTCCTTCTTAGCATTAACTACCAGATGTGCCAGAGGTAGTACAGAATCCTGCCAGAGATGTTAGCATATGGCCAAATGCGAAGATCTGGGACTCACTCAAAAGTGGTAGTGTAGTCATAAATATAGACCTGAAGAAACACCCTAGAGAAAACCTATTCCAAATCCCTCATTTTACAGATAAGTAAATTGAGGCTCAGAGAGATTAAGTTGCTTGCCCAAGGTCACACAGATAGTATTGGTGGAGTCAGGATTTGAACTCTCATCCTATAACTTCAAGCTTAGCATTCATTTGTCTGCACCATGTTGCTTCCCATCTTTAGTGAGATGATAAATGAATTTGTGGAGTAGAATAATATTGCCAAGGGAAAGAGTATATATAGAGAGGGAAGAGAACAGGGTCCAGGACAAAGCACTGAGGGACATTAATTCTAAGAGGGAGAGGAGATAGATGATAATCTAGCAAAGGAGACAGAGGAAAAGCAGTCTGATAGGAAGATAATCACAAGAAGGCAGTGTCATGGAAACCTGTAAAGCCATGCACCAGCAGATTCCCAAAAGAATGCTCCTGTGAACAGCTTTTAGGGTTCAGATTACACAATATAGTGAACACTCTGTTTATTCCATTACAAATCAAGACAAACATTCACAATATATCACAATATAATATTCACAACATTACATCTTATAACATTACATCTTATCACAGAAAATGGCCACACAGTTTTCACTACAGTGGCCACAATATTTAGAACAAGAAACAATAGAATAATCAAACTTCCACTCATGGGGCAACTCAATACTTAATCATTAACAAGAACAATAGAATAATCAAACTTCCACTCATGGGGCAACTCAATACTTAATCATTCAATCAATTCACAATAGAATAATCAAACTTTCACTCATGGGGCAACCATTAACTTAATCAGTCACTATTCTAGATTCACAATTACTAAATATCATTGATCACAAATACAGTCATTAGAAAACCACACAAACTCTCCACCCTTCGGTGTCCAGCAAACCTCAATTTCATCCAAAGGGAGGCCTTTTCTTCATCTTGACTCTGGGTGGTCTCTCTGATCCCCTGGATCCCCTTCCATGGTCCCAGCTCCCTCTTGAATCCACCAAACAGTCACCTGGATTCGGAAGCAGACAACTCCCAGGTCCTCGTCCAGTCCTCAGAGGTAGACAGCTCCTAGGTCCTTGTGCAGTCATTAGGGCAGTCCCTGGCACACACTGAAGTTCACAGGGTCCAGCACATCTCAAACTCTTCACCACTTCTCTTGTCTGGAACTCAAGGATCAGCCAGGCCACAAACAAAGTCTTATCTTGGTCATGCTTTTTCACTCAAAGATCAGCCAGGCCATGAACAAACAGTCTTATCCTGGTCATGTTTCTTCAGTCCTCCAGCACTTCAGCTGGCCCCAGGACCCAGAAGGAATATAGGTCTTCCAGGCAGCCTTGTTAATGTAAAGGAGGAGAGCTATAGGACAATACTTGGAGAGGATGGCTGGGTCAATTGAAGGCTTTTTAAGCATACAGTAAAAGTAAACATATTTGTAGGCAATAGAGAATGAGCCTGTGGGGAGACTGAAGAAGAGAGAGAGGGAGAGTTTTTGATGTAGAAAGGAAATGAAATTAAGAGCACAGGAGGAAGAGTTAGTCTTGGAAAAGAAAAGATAAGTTGGGGCTTCTTTTTCAGAGATGGGAATGGAGAATGAAGGACAGGGGGTTTGAAATCTGACAAAGGTGAAAAGAGGGAGCTTTTTATAAAAAATTTTTTTTGGATGCTTTTTAAAGAAAGCATTCCTCTCACTTGCTACTTAACAGAAAGCATTCTCTTCCCCATCAATCAGATTCACTCATGTTACAAAGAGAAGTGAGAGCTCATAAAGGAATGTATTTATCTTCTTGATAAAACAGGAGGCAAGGTCATTTGCTGAGAGCTAGGGAGAAAGAGTTGACTTAGGTGACTTACTGGAGGAGGGAAGATTGGAACAGATGCTTCTATGAGTACACTAGGAAGATTGAGGGTATGCATTGTGCATATGTGTGTATATGTGTACATGTGTAGTTGAAAAAGCACAGAACTTTAGAAAATATGTTTATTTCATTAACTATTTCCTAATTACATTAAAATATTTTAATATTCATTTTTAAAAACTGTGAGTTCCAAATTCTTTTATTCCCTCCTGTCCTACCTTCACCCTTGACTAGGCAAGCAATATTATATTGATTACACATGTGAAATTAGGCAAAATACATTTCCCTATTAGTTATTTTGCAAAAGAAAACACACTCAAAAACCCCTAAGAAAAGTAAAGTAAAAAAAAAAAGTATGCTTCAATCTGTACTCAAAATTTGTCCATTTTTTCTCTGGAGATGGATAGCATTTGTCATAACTGGTCCTTTGGAATTATCTAGGATCATTATCTTGATCAGAATAACTAAGTCTTTCACAGTTGATAATCCTTACAATATTTCTGTTATTGTGCACGGTGTTCTCCTGGTTCTGCTCATTTCACCTTGCATCAGTTCATGTCAGACTTCCCAGGTTTTTTTGAAACCATGGAGTTTTATAGCCCTTTGAGCACAGTTCCAAATTGTTTTCCAGAATGATTGGACTAGTTCACAACTGTACCAACAGTGTATTAGTGTCCTTATTTTTCATTTTTCATCATGTTAGCCATTCTGAGGTGGTATCTCAGAGTTGTTTTAATTTGCAATTCTTTCTTCAATGGTGATCTAGAGCATTTTTCACATGACAATTGATTGCTTGCATTTCTTCTTCTGAAAACAACCTATTCATATCCTTTGACCACTTATCAATAGGGAAATTGCTCTTATTTTTATAAATTTTGACTCAGTTCCCTATATATTTGAGAAATGAGGCCTTAATCAGAGAATCAGAGAAACTTGTTGTCAATTCCCTGCCTTCTTTCCACCACCCCCACCACCCTGCCCTCTAGTTTCCCACTGTCCTTATAATCTTGGCTACATTAGTTGTGTTTGTGCAAAACCTTGTAAATTTCATATAAACAAAATTATTCATTTTATTTCCCATGATCCTCTCTTGTTGTTCATCCTTCATCCTTGAAGAGGACTGATGACATCATGAGGGTGATAACTTGCCCATGAATTGGATTTAAGTGAGACAGAGCTGTGCAAAGTCTTACTCTCTCCTCCAGAGTCATTAGAGTCCAGTGACAAGACAAAGGTTAAGATCTTCTCTATTGTTTGATCATAAACTCTTCCCTTATCCATATATCTGGCAGGTACATTTTCCCATGTTCCCTTATTTGCTTATATTATCACCTTTTATATCTAAATTATTTATGCATTTTGACATTATTTTAGTGTATGGTGTGATATGTTGGTCTATGCCTAGTTTCTGCCATACTTCTCTCCAGTTTTCCCAGCAAATTTTGTCAAATGGTGAGCTCTTGTTCCCAAAGCTTCAATCTTTGGGTTTATCAATCACTAGATTACAGTGGTCATTTACTCCTGTGTATTGTGTGCCTAATCTATTCCACTGAACTGCCACTATATTCCTTAGCCAGTATCAGATTGTTTTCATGATTGCACTTTATAATATAGTTTGAAATTGAGTACTACTAGGCTACCTTCATTCACATTTTTTTCCATTAATTCCTTTGATATTCTTGACCTTTTGTTCTTCCAGATGAATTTTATTATTTTTTTTCTAATCCTACAAAATAATTCTTTGGTAATTTGATTGATATGACACTGAATAAATAAATTAACTTAAGTAGAATTGTGATTTTTAATATATTGGCCCAGCCTACCCATGAGTAATTAATATCTCTTCAATTGTTCAGATCTGTCTTTATTTGTGAGAAACGTGTTTTGTAATTGTGTTCATATAGTTCCTGGGTTTGTCTTGGCAGATGGAACACTGAACTTGTAATGAGAAGTCTGTAGTCCCAGCACCACCACTTACTTACTTTGGGGACTTGGACAATTTACAAAGCCTCTTTAACTCTCAATTTTTATACCTGAATCTTTCATAGGACTGTTGTAAGGATCAAAGGAGAAAATACATAGGAAATAATTTTGAAAATGCCAAAGAATATATTATTACCACCACCACCACCACCATCATCATCATCATCATCATCATCATCATCATCATCATCATCATCACTATCTGTGATTTCTTTGGTGTAGGGAATTCCTGGCAAGGAACTATGTCAATGCAGATTAGGATCTACTCTGAAACATATCTTAGAGAGTTGCTTGGCAGGGGGGGGGTCACTGAGAGTTAAGTTACTTGTTCAGTCAGACTCACAGAGTCAGTCTATGTAGAAGGTGGTATTTGAACCCAAGTCATCCTAACTTTTGTCCACCATGCCATTGTGCCTCTTATTATTGTTGTTGTTCTTTTCATGATTCTGTTACAACCTGTTGGAAAACTCCCTGAGGAAAGATGTTTTATACTTGTTTGTGTTCCACATACTATGCAGTTGCTACTTAACAATTATTTATTGAATTGGGTACATAGTGTAACTGGGGTGGTGATAGAATCTATGGATGGGTAGATGGCTGAACTAATAAGGGGCTAGATATAATAGAGGGAATATCTCCCTATTTACCACTTCCCAGTCCTCCCCAATGAAGTTTATAAGCACATCACAGATGATAAAAGGTTGGTTAAGGCTGACCTAGAGTACCTGACTGTCTACTGGCTTATTTTCTTTTAGCTCAAATGAAGTAATTATTTTCTCCAGTTCTATATAAGTGTTCTGCTACCAGAATTCTATGAAATGCCATCTTCCTCCCAGAGAGTAGATTGATTATAATTACTCAGAGTAGGCTTAGATCTACTTCTTTTGGGCTAGAAACTCATTAGTTTTCATAGTCATCAAATAACTGAGAATTTTAGAATCTGGGACTTTAGGGATTTTAGAGGTCGTCTCAATGATGTATCTTCTGTCTATAATATTCCTGACGAGGACAACTTTCACTTCAGTCTAGGTAAGCCTAAATCCATAGCTGGGAAGGCTTCATTTTCCTAGATGAGTTAGTTTTCTCTTCTTTGAGATGATGGGAATTTTGGTTACATATGATGCTAAACTTGAGCAGTAAGACATTATCATCAAGCTTTCAGTCCAATCACCTTCATGTGTTACAGCTTCACTTCATTTCCATACCTGAATCTTTAGGAAGATGATGCCTCAGAGGTTCTTAAAGATCTTCAGTTGTACATCGGCATGTCTGGTGGGTTTGTTCCTAAGGCTAGAGGAGAAATACCTTCCTTTCCCTTTAGGGCAGAGATGAACAGAACCAGCACATTGGGCTCCCCTACTCTACTGTTGGCTAGCTTCTCCACATATCAGGTTGCCTCAGTGTTATGAAGTGATCCAGTGTATTGACACTGAGCCTGAGACTATGATTGTAGTTTGGATCTCTTAGTTATCACAAGAACCATAGGGCCTGTGGGACACAAGATCATAGATTTAGAACTGAAAGGGACAGGAGAGGTCATCTAGTCTAACACCTTCATTTTACAGTTGAGGAAACTGAAGTCCAGTGAGGTTAAATCACTTATCTAAGGTCACACATGTAACAAATAGTAGGACCAGGATTTGACCTCAGGAGGTCCAGAGTTCTTTTTATTTCAGTATGTTCATTGCTAGGGGTTGAACCCTTTCTCTGATAGATGCTAAAGTCCTATGTGCCATGCTCCAGATGAGGGGTTTAGAATAGGGTTGTCTCATTGTCACAAGCCCTTGGAGTGCAAAGTCTTGTTTGGGGTTCCACTGACCAATGTGTGCCATTGTGGATTGGCACCTTTATGCTTAATGGCCATCAGCAGATATAGCTTATAGACAGAGCTGAGACACCTACTTTTGCTCAATTCTCTGGAACAGAAAATGGACAGGAATAGAAGAGAGTAACAACAAAAACAAACAAATATCAGTAAAGAGATTAGGTTTTGGCTGGTGGCTGAGACTGAGTAAATTAGAATTTAAATAGATTTTCAAGAACAAAGGTAAAATCTGAAGAGTCTTTTGCTGAACTTTCATTGTTTTAAGATTTACTTCTTGGGGCAGCTAGGTGGCACAGTGAATAGAGCACTGGCCCTGGAGTCAGGAGGACCTGAATTCAAATACGACCTCAGACATATAACACAAAAACTAGACGTGTGAGCTTGGGCAAGTCACTTAACCCCCAACCTTCCCACTCTGCGGTGTTCACATGCACAGATAACCTCTAGTCATGGAGATCACTGGGGAGAAGCTAAATGTATGAAAAATATATGAAGATTTTTTTTTTTAGGTGGGTAGTGAGATGGGTATCTTACATGAGCTGGTATCAAGAAGGAAGAATAGCTCTTAAAATTTGATGAATGCTTTATTCCTGAGTGGACTGTTGTCACTGAGCTACATGTAATTGGCTTATGGAAATCTAGAGAAGGTCCATATATATCCATGCAGAATGTTTGTTTATTGTTTGTTTATATTTAATAAAATGGTTTATTACTGTTGTAATAATATTACTATTAGCTTCATTGCTTTGATCTCTCTAGATCATGAACTTATATTTGGTGTCAGCATGCAGCTGGCCCAAGACATTTTTACCCAGAAATTTACCTTAACTCAACCTGCCCCTCCTTCCCTTAGTTTCTTTCATAACCTAGTTTTCTCATGATTAGCTTCTTTCTTCTCAAAGTACAATGTAACTCCTAACTTCCAGTTGATTGAGGGTTCCAGTTATTCAAGGTATGTACGACTCCTGGGCTGAGAAGAGTGTGATGTTGTTTCATTCATATTCACTCTTTCAACTTATAATTCCTACTGCCCCTTGGAACCCGAGAAACATTCTGTTTACGATGAAGAGACAAATATTAGGCTCTTTTTCAACTTCATATTTACATTGTAGTAATAATTGTCACACGTCAATGTAGCAGAAACACAGGGAGGACCGTACCAGACTGAAGCAAATACATGATTATTTCTCTGCTGTGCAGGTTAGAGGATAATTGCTCTTGGATCCACTCAGTGTAATTACTCCATAGGAATATGCAAATTGCTAGGTACCAAAGTTACAGGCTAGTGTAATTAATTAATGGCATTGGTATCCTGAAACATAAGCTCTTAGAGCCAAAGCACTTTCTTCTAGGGGACTAAGCTGACCTCCAAGGATAAGGCAAGCAAAAAGATAGAATCCTATGTCCAAGGATGTCTGATACTGCTTTCAGGTTTTGTCATGATGTAATAAAGAACAGCTTCATTCAGATTGAAGCCAGAAATAAGAGAGTTGTTGGTATTGGGTGTCAGGAGAGGCAGGCAGAGTACCTGGTGACTTGTAGGAGAGTATTTGATCTTTTGTACTGCTCTGTGCCTCAATTTCTACATCTTTGAAATGGAGCTAACAATGACCAAAACTATGGCACAGCCAATGTGAAGATCATAAAGATGAGAAATCTTCAGTTTGGAAAGACAAAGTCTAAAAGCAGACATGATGAACACTTGTAAAATCAGGAATCATGGATCCAACATGCTAGTACCATGAATCATCCTTCGAAATCTGAGCAAGGTATGTTTTTGGCAAATAAGAGAAAGTGCCTGTCTCTTTTTAGGTAAGCAGGTCCTAAACTCAAATATCAAAAATAATAACCTACATTTATATAACATTTTAGAGCTTTTACATATATTGTATTTCATGAGAACTCATTTCCCATAAGATGTGAGAGAGGGAGGAAATATAAATGAATTCAAATATGATTGTGCAAATTGGTCATAGAATCACAGATTTTGAGTTGAAAGGGACATTGGAAGCCATTGGACCCAATCCTTTCATTATTTTAGATGAAGAAATTGAATATCCAAGAGTTTAAAAGACTTGCCTAGGATCACACAATTAGTATTTGAGGTAGCATTCAAGGACAGAGGTGGGCCAGTGGTACCTACATCCTGGTCCATTACTCCATTCTTGACATTTTTCTGTTTCTCATGATGAATGACAGAACTCAGCTACTAAAAGAAGCTTAAATATACCTAATATTTAAGACTGATACCATGGAAGACAATATACTTTTCCAAGACACTTTGCTTGGAGGACTTCTTAGTCATACAATCTGCTGGTTTGGATACGGTGTCTAGACCTTAGGTTTGGCTCAGTCTGGCCCTTACTCCATACTCAGTAACTCACTTTACAGTTATGTAAGTTTTAGGATCAAAAGTTTATTCCTAACTTCTAAACCAAGTACCTCCATCTGTTTAATAAGCTCTTATCCCTCTAGCTTGATTCAAAGTCACACCTGGAAATTTATGAGCCTAAGTCAGATTCAGTGTGATGGTGGTTGGGGAGTGATATGGGTCGAATGAAACAAGGACATAGAAATCCCTGGATACCCTGGTATACCAACATTGCTGCTGATCATGGGCATCCACAGGCCAGGTGACCTATGAGCAGAAAGTCCTGGTCAAGTACTGTTGAGTACAAGAAAACTGAGAGCTAGTGACTTCTTGGCTAAAAAGTAACTTAAAAACCAATTAAACAAAAACCATCTATAGTTCATCATTTCCTATGAAGTCAAGCTTAAATTCTTTTCTTAAATCTTTTCTCATCTTTTCTGATGTCATCAGACAGGGAAACACAAACCTTTTTCAGTATAAGAGGAGATGTCAACTATGTACATCTCTGAGAATGGAATAGGCCTGTGAATAAGACCTTTTAGTACCTGTTAAATCATTTGGTCCCAGGTTCTGGTTGTGTTATTTTGTTTTAACTAACTGGGACCAACTGAAGATTTTCTCTCTAACTCAGTGTTTTCTGACCACTACTTACATATACATAGAATTATGAGGGAGAGGAAAGCCTGAGGGATGGGTAACCACAGGAAACTCCTAAACCATATGATTTCAGTCAGTGTTGTTCACCACTCATCCTAACTGAGGCTCGACCAAAGTTCAGCATCACCTCTTCCCTTTGGCTCAGGTCTATTTGACAATTGTTAAGAAGCAAGGAAATAGTCTACCAATACCAATTGTAAATTACCACAAATTAATTCAATGAAATATTATTTTCCATGAGAAATCATGAATATGAAGAATTCAAATCAACTGGGGAATATTTGTATGAATTGATGTACATAAAGTAAGCAGCATCAGAAAAATGTGATGACCACAATAATGGAAAGGAAAATAATATTGAAAGACTTTGAAACTGATCAATGCAATATCCACTCTTGAACTGAAGAGAACTGATGATAAAACATGTTTTCCACTTCTAGAAACAGAGGTACTAGACTATAGGTAGTAGACTACAGGCAATTTGTATACAAGGTTAATGGGTTAGTAAATGTATTTTACTTGAATGTTCTTGTTACAAAGGAGGGTTCTACTGTCAGGGGAGTCATTGGAAAGTGACAGTCTAAGAAAAGAGTATTAATAGAATAAAAATAAAAGAAATGAAGAAGTTATCACAAAAAGTAACAAAGAGAAGCTGAAAACCTAGATAATCTATAGACTGGATGATCACCTCTCAAATCAGTGTGGGACAGGTAATAGGAAATTAATCAGGAATAGCATATTATAAGATGAGGAAATGATTGAAGTTCATCTTCAATGACACCTCTGTTTCTAACCCTTATTCCTCTAATACCAATAAATTTAAGCTCTTTCCCCTTTCAATAAAACTTATTCTCAAGACAATATCTTAACCTCATTCACACTAAGGCATAAGTGATTAACAATAGCTTTTTGTGATTTCCCCCTCCCAGGGAGATATTGGTAGCGTAATTAAGATCGAAGTCTTAATGAAAACTATTCATTTAAAGCTCAAACACTTATCTTGCACCTACTGTTAATAACATGCCTTATGTATTGTTTGTTATTTGTCCTTCCTTCTTGAAGAACACCAATGACATCAGGAGGATGATTTTTTTGACTTGCAAGTGAATTGGAGTCAAGTGAGGTAGGGCTGTGCAAAGCCATCAGCCTCACTTTCTTCTCCAGGGTCATCAAAGTCCAGTGGCAAGATATAAGTCAGGAAGATCAGAGATGGCCCCAGATGCAGTGAGGAGATAACATACCTTGTATAACCATGGCTCAAAGCCCATAGGACTGTCTTCACTGGTGTAGACAGATAATTTAATGCTCCAGTGCATGAGGAATGGAGAGTCTGGAGTTCACGAAAGTTTGAGAGGAAAGACAGACCCAGCCCTTCTGGCTTCTAGTCTTAAGAGAGAAGACATTTTGTTTCAGATTCTCTTCAGGTCTTTGAAGGGTACAGATCTGGAAAGAAGCCAACATGTAGAGGAGCCAACACTTCAGTGTCCTTCCATATTCCCAGTCCCCACTAGAAAGGTATGAGAATTTCCCCTTGGGTGAGATCTTGGCTCTTTTTCTTGGTTGAGCTGAGGTATCCTTCTCCAAGTGATAGAGCTCATTCACTCTATGTATGTCTGGTGTATTCTCATTTTTTATTCTCTGATTTTTGTCTGCAGTTTGGATAAATGAATTTTTTTTTTTTGCTTCTTGGAGGGCAATCAGGGTTAAGTGACTTGCCCAAGGTCACATAGTTTGTTTGTGTGTTAAGTGTCTGAGGCCGGATTTGAACTCAGGTCCTCCTGACTCCGGGGCTGGTGCTCTATTCACTGCACCACCTATTTGCCCTGATAAATGAATTTTTTGTACTGTTTGTGTCCTTTAATTTGTTTTTCTTATTGTGTACTTATTAATTTGTGCCATTTAATTGGTGTGTGTGTGTTTGTGTATGTGTAAATGGCATTTAGTGGAAAAGTATTGGATATATTGCTTGAGACATCCCTTCCCTTTTAAAGAATAGCCATCAGAATCTCAGTTTGAACTCAGAAATTATTTGTCCTAGACTAACAATATTGAAGGGGGAAGACAGATATGTCTAGTCCAGTACCCACTTTCATTGAGGAGAACAGTGGCTTAACTCCTACTTCCCCTCCTGGTGGGAATCAAAGTCTTCCTTGGAGAAGGGTGAGCTAAGGAGACCCTAGAGATATCTATTCATGCCTCCCTTTGAGCCACATCTAGATAGACCCATGTGGATACACAGGCAACACACACACACACACACACACACACACACACGCACACACACAAACACATGCCACTACCTTTATCTCCACCACCACCATTTACACTTGTTAGTGCTATGGAATAGCAAGATTGAGAAGATGAAATTCCTGCCCTCAAAGAGCTTACTTTCTAGGAAGGATTCCCTAGTCTGAAAGAACGTCAGTATTTTAAGCTGATGCATCCGTAAGTGAGAAAAGACTTATAGGTATTATTTGTGGAAAGGACCCCCAAGATCATTGAAACCATCATTTTTCAATTCAAGAAACTGAGACCCAAAGTGGTGGAATGACTTATATGAGGTTACACAGGCTCTAAATAGAGCCAAGCTTGAAACCTAAGACTGAGACTTCAAATCTAACGTTTTTCCAACTATCCAGTGAGGGGCTTTCTAGCTCCTAGATCCTTGTCCTACATAAACCAGCCCTGTCCCACTTGGGAAGTGGGTTGTTTTGTTCTTATTTTTCTCTGTTGCAGTAGTGTCATATCTTTCTGGCAATGCTGAAGGCCCCTTTTTACATCCCCTGGTCCTTAACTTTTTTCTTACAGTCTTTTTATGAAACTCATTGTATTTTTTTCAGAATTTTATTCTTAACCTTGAACAAAAAGGACGATGCTGATTTAAACACGGGGAGCCCGTCAGTAGAGCAGAAGCATGAAAATGAGGATGGAAACAATTACAAATTAAAACACATTGCTTCTGTAGAGTCCACTGCTTCGCCTTTCATCATGATTAAAGCAGACTATCTACAGTAAGAAGATATTTATGTGAAGTTAGAGCAGGGCGTATTTCTTACTATTATCCAGTTTACACTGGTGCTCACTGAAGGGATATATATTTTCCCCATCTTTTCTATTAGGCAGCTTGCAATAGCTAATTTCAGAACCTTAAGAAATTGGGCCAGTCCCCACGATCTTAGCACTATGCCATAATCTGTGCTATCACTCTTGCCTGAATTTTGAGAAGTCAAAGAACAAAAGCTAATGGGAAGATGAACTGGCTTTAATTGATGATATTTGTTCATTGGGGAGCAATGGATCTAGTTTACAGGGAGCAGCCCGTGAGCCTTGTGGCAGAATGATTTAGAGAATGTTATTTTAGGGATGTTTTCCTTGGAGGGATGAATTTTTATGTGTCACAATAATTTTTAATACAGTTTACTTTTATTTCCATACAGGATGACAATGTTCAGAAGCAAAGAACCCTTTGAAGGAGCATGCCATTACTTGGTTAACTCATCCATTCAACAACCTATTATGCACAAAACACTGAGAAGAGGAGGTAATGGTACAGTCTCCAGCTTTCAACAATTCAAGAATTACATGAAAAAAAACTCCTCAAATCATGGCATCTTGCAAATAAAGTGAAAGAGATTAGGAAGGACTAAGAAATGCCAAGAGGAACAGGAAAAAACATATGAACACTGTCTTCAAAACACTGATTGTTGACCCTGGCAACAATGGGCCTATGTTTATTCTTCACAGTTTGACTCAAGCCTTTCTCTGTAGACTTATTTCACATTATTCACCTTCATCTCCTTTTGTTCCATTCAGAATGGCTTCCTGTCTTTTCTTGAAATTCAGTGTTCTATTTCTTGTGTCCATACAGGCTGGTGCCCAAGTCTGAAATGCACCCCATCTTCACCTCTGAATCTTAGAATCTTATTTTTTTTGAGTCTTAACTCAGGTGCCAATTTGTCTAAGGAAGTGTTTCCTGATCTTCCTACTTGTCGGAAGTAACCATCTCATAATTTATTTATCTATGTAGTTATCCATCCAGCAAAATGTAAATTCCTGGTTACTAGATGGCACAATGGATAGAGTGCTGGTCCTGGAATCACAAAGATTCATCTTCTGCAGTTCAAATCTGGCCTCAAACCCTTATTAGCTGGTTGACCCTGGGCAAGTCACTTAATCCTGTTTGCCTCAATTTCCTCATCTGTAAAATGGACTGGAGAAGAAAATGGCAAACTACTTCAATATCTTTGCTAAGGAAATCCCAAATGTCAGGATAAGTCAGACATGACTGGAAAACAACTGAATAACAACAGAATGTAAACTCCTAGGAGAAAGGGACTGTTTTTCATTTTTGTCTCTAATAGGACCATGAACTCTGGAGTGACTGTCCCATCATCCCCTTTGCAAGTTTCATCCCCAGAGGTTTGCTACTTGAGCTCTCAGAATGTAGGGGCATCCCTGAGGGGTTATTTTTATTTCTAATGCCATAATTGACACGTCCCCACAAATATGCTTTCCTCATTGATGACCAGTAAACATCAATTAGTCATTCAGGCTTAATTAGCTTTGAGTTTCTAGTGTTCCCTTAGTGCTGAGTGGGAAGGGAGGGAGACAGTTCGAAACTTAAAATATAACCAAAATAAATAAAAAACAACCAAAAATGAATTTCTATTAAGGAACAGTAAATGCTAAACATCCCCTCAGAAGTCTGAGACGCTTGTACATACAGAGTCTAAGGGAAAGCAAACTCAAGCTCACAACACATATAACAAAAGGTCACTTAAAACTCTTGGGTGCTGGAAATCCTTTTCTCCCTTTCCTGGGTCACTCAGGAAGCTCCCGTTAGATTAGAAGAAGCTTTTCTGCTGGCCTCTTGGTTGAATCTTAAAGTTGCCTTTTTTCAGTGTGTCTAGTGTGTGCTCAGGTACCAATGTAGACCCCACTGTCAGCTCCTGCTGTTAAGAAAGGTGTTGAAGAAAGGTCAAAATCCTCTGGCCCTCTTGTTAGGAAGGAGCTCCTCCAGGCATGGGGAGGACGGGTGAGTCAGGGAGTCAGAGACCCAGGCAGAGACCAGGGGCTCTTCCCACTCCACTTAGCAATTCTTTTTCGGGGAAGGTCTAGAAATCTTCTCCCTGGAGTTACTAGCTGCTTGAATCCACAGGTTTCAATCTGGCTTTCTATTTTATAGACAGCCCACAGAGTGTCACAAATTTCCTTAATCATCTAAACATGCTTCCGCATAACATCATACCATTTCATCCAATAACTTTCAAAGATATTGAAATTGATCAAGGTCATTCTCTGTACTTAGTCTAAAGAGTATGATTGATTAATTTAGTCAAGAAGTGTTTTCACTTGGCAAAAGTACAGAGAAAGAGACAACTTGGCACTTTAAGGGGGATGAGGGTGATCTTATTGATTGACTCAATTCCAGCCTTTCTCCTGTCCTGCCCTCCAACCCCTTCTTAAGGATAGGTCTGTAGTTGGAAAAGACCTGAGAGCTCATTTAGTTTAATCATCTCATTTTATAGATGAGGAAACAGACCTAGGAAGCAAGTGACTTGCCCAAGGTCTCAATGTTAGTATTCATCACAAGTGAAATTTGAAGCCTTTATCCTCTAACTATAGAGACAGTATTTTTTTGTCTTTGTACCCCAAGCACCCAATACAATGTTTAGAACATAGTAGGCTAGAGATGGGAATTAGACCAGTGTTTTTTATTTGTTTGTTTGTTTTTGGCAGAGGAAACTCCCAAGTGAGCAAACCCTTCTCCAAGTGACGTAAATTAGATTTTACTTCCTCTGAAACTGATAGTCTTAGACAGTTGCCCAGAACACTGAGAGGATATTAAGTGACTTCATCAGGACTGCAAAGCAAGTATGAGTCAGAGGTGATGCTTGAGCCCTTAACTTCCCGGCTTAGAGGCCAGTTTTCTGTTTACTAACCTACCCACTTCTGACAGTCATGCTGGCCCAGAGGAGGCACTTTCTGCCCTGCAAGTGAGCCTTTTCTATGTTTTGTCTGCCTCAATAAAGTGAACTCCTTGAGAGGAAGAACTGTCTTGATTTTTTTCTGTTTGTATTCCCAATGCTTAGCACAGTTTTTGGCACATAGTAAGCATATAATGAATAAATGTCTTTTTATTCCTTCACTTATCCATTCATTCCCAGTTTACCAATGAGAAAATTGAATATCAGAGAGAATAAATGACTTGACTATAGAAACACAAGAAATGTCAGAGCCAGTATCTTGGCTTCTGAGGCATTTTCCAGCTCTAGCTTTATAAGCCCAAAACAATATGAGACTCTTGAGGGTGGGAACAGTTTTGTTTTTGTTTTTCATATTCTTAGTACATAGCACAGTGCCTGACACATGATAGGCATTTAATAAATGCTTTTTAAAAACTGAGCCCTATGCTTTGAGCCCATGATCCAGGCCCAGTGTTTTTTTTTTTTTGTATAGCTCTGACATTCTAGGGTTTTATGAACTCATACAGTAAAGTCAGCGGCCAAACCAGGAATAGAACTCAAGTTGACCTGACCCTCTAGCCTTGTTTTTTCCCCCCCTGCCTTGATGCTGTCTGCCCTTTGAGGGTCATAATCATATTTCCAGGGACAGCTGAGGAGACAGAGCTAAAACCAATAGTGGCTAAAAGAACCAATGACATGAATCCTAATGAGTGTCATGTTTCTTAACTTTCCGTTAAATGATGCCGAGGTGTTTCAACATGTCCTTCCAAACCCACACGCTGAAATTCAGAAAGGGAAACTAACCGGAAAATTGAAGTGACCAACTGTGTCTGCCTGACCGAGCTGCATAGCAAACATGCAGCAAAGACTGAGAGTAAAAAAATGAGATTTCAATTGTTCTTTCTAACCTTCTCCCCCTCCTCACCGTTCATTTGAGTCACACAAGTATCATTTGTGGCTTTAGTAGGCTTTATTTTTAACTTGAGTGAGAGAGTACCTTTAATTGGGCTGCCTTGAAATCTACCAACCCCATCCAGATGAAGGGAGTTTGGGCAGTCAGTTGTGGGGACTTTGGGAGGGAAAAGAGGTCGTGCTGTTATCACTGGAGGTTTAATGTATGCCTCTTCACTCCTGCTGGATTAATGGGCCTGTGCTTTCTTTATGATTATCATCAAAACTAATTAACACAGCTCCTTGAAGCTCTCAGATGAAATGGGAATAGAGTGGGGCAGGGATGTGGGAAGAAGAGGTTAATTTTTAAAACCCTTCCTGCCAGCCCCTGGGGAGTGAACAAAACTGATGGCCCCAATTAACCCCAACAACTTTTTCCTTTCCCTTCATACTCTCAGCTACCTCTTATCTTTACCCTTTTATTCACTGATCTGCAGATCCCCCACTTCCCCATCTTAACCTAACCCTTTCTGTACCTCCTCTAGGACAGGATTTATCCCATTGCACATCTTTTGATTCTGCAGGGGGTCCTCAGAATCAATGGCAGATGTTTTTTTTTTTTTTTTTCAGGGCAAGGCATTGCATTTAGTCACTAGGATACAAAGATAAGAGGTTTAAAATTCAGTTTAGAAAAATCGGGCATAAACTTATTCAGAGATAACAAGATGGAAAGGAATATGTAATACTACCCAATGAGCCTTTCAGTGATTAAACAGAGTATGAACTCAATACATGAAAAATTCACCCAGAGACCATGGAAGTCTTTCTGGAAGCAGTGGGACTTGAACTGGGTCTTAAAAAATACATAAAATTTAGCTAGTAGTCAATACAAAACTGACCCATCCTACTTGCTTTTTTTCTAAAAAAAAAAAAATTAATTCAATTCAACAGACATTTGTTAAATACCTATTTGTAACCAATTAGCCCAGACGTTAGAGCTGAGGGCTAATGAGGACAAAGTCATAAGTAAAAGCCTTGTGTGGGCACAGACAATTTATGGCCAATCTCCTCTATAAAGTGTTCTTGGATCATTTATTCCCTAGTGAGCTCTCTCCTCTCCCTGACCTATTATGGTGTTGAGCGTCTATGCATTTTGCTATTTGTTTGTATTCATTGTTACTATTTTCTTTTTTTTCTATATTTATAAAAATGTATTTTCTCTCATTCCCCCCCGCCCCTCATTAGAAAAAGAAAAAAACAACTTTGTAACAAATATTCATGGTGAAGCAAACCAAATTCTTGCATTGATTATATATTTTAAAAAATGAGTCTATCGCCTCCCTGTCAGGAGGTAGGTAGCATGTTTCATCATGAGTCCTCTGGAAATCACGATTAATCGTTGGGTTGATCAGAGTTCTTAAATCTTTTAAAGTTGTTTGTTTTTACAATGCTATTGTCCACATTTTTCTCCTGGTTCTGTCCATTTCACTCTTTATCCATTCATAGAAGTCTTTCCAGGTTTCTCTAAAACCATTCCTTTCATTATTTCTTATGGTATTCTAATATTCCATTACATTCATAGACTGTATTTTTAAAGCTATTCTCCAAATGATGGGTACCCTCTTGGCTTCCAGGTCTTCATTACTATAAAAAGAGCTCCTATGAACATTTTTGTACATATAAGCCCTTTTCCTTATTTGAGTCTTGTATGTCAATCTCGTCTTCACTAGTTTCTTATAAACTCAGGTAGTGCAAGACACAGAACTCACTGTCTTGCAATAAATACTCATAAAACAGAGTAAGTTATCTCCCCTCTATTCTGTGGATATATATTTCACACAATCTGGCTATCAACTGAGACTTAATCACAGCCAGAGGCTGATTTTTTGATGCCTCTCCAAGATGATTAGTTTTTCAGATAGAGTTTACAGCAATCCAAGAACCTTGACTATAGCTGAGACTGGCCACTAGAGGTCTTACCACACACTTTTATCAACTGGAGAGGAAAACTCTCCCAAGGGCTTTAGAATTGGAAGAGAATTTAAAGATAAAATAGTCTCAGCCAGTGGTTCTCAAGCTTACTAATGCCTTGACCCTTTAATACTTGTATGTGGGCATATCTGCATGTGGGCGGACCTGCCTGGAGACGGATAGAGGAGGGGTGTCTCGGTTCCTAAGACCATCAGAAATATGTGTTTTCATGGTCTTAGGTAATCCCTGTGACCTCTGTGAAAGGGTCGTTCAACCCCCAAAAGGGTCGTGACCCACAGGTTGAGAACCGCTGCTTTTGCAAGTGAGAAAACTGAGGCCTAGAGAGGTAAGACAATTTGGCAAAAATCATACAGTTAGTTAAAGGGTGGAGCTAGGACTAGAATCCGAGTCTTAAAAGTAGAAATCCAGTGCTCTTTATATTATACCACGTTAAATGGAGAGTGAGATGGGGCTGGGGGTGGGGGTGGGGGTGGAATGGGAAGGAAGGGCCATTATGAGTCATCTTGCTTAATAGTGAGAAACAATAAATTCTGGGTGGAGTGGTGGTGGTGGTAGAGATATTTCATCAGCACTTTTTTACTGAACAAGAACAGCAGATCAAGAGAAGACAGGGTTAAAAAGCAGAGCATATTTCTGGTGCAGGAAAACTAGCTCTCTAATGCTTTTCTAAGCCTGCTCTCTTTCCTTGTCCAGTGCTAGACTAATTTGGGAGGGAAGAGCATGTATCTTAAGGTTACGGGATCATACATAGGCTTTAGAGTTGGAAGAGACCTTAGACATCATGAAGTAGAAAGAAGTTTGGACTTCGAGTCTGGAGACCTGGGTTCAAATTTCAGCTCATTTTACTGTCTCTGAACTGTAATTTTCCTAATCTGTAAAATGGGCATTTTTTTTGGAGGGAGAAATTTTACATTTGAGAATACTGAGGCACAAAGAAGCAACATGACTCACTCAAAGTCACATAGATGATAAGTAGCCTTACCCAGCATTTGAATCTGGGGGCTTTCTTTCTTTAGAAATTCCAATATCAAATCCAAATCCAATGTTCCTTTTACTAAATCTTGTTGACTCTAAACACAATCACTGCTGTACCCATTTGCATTAATACATATTGTGATAATATACTTGTACAAATATATGCCCCATGAAACATAGAAGCAGATTGAGTACACATTATTCTAGGAATGGCTTGAAAATTGTAGGCTCATGTGTCAACCATATACAGGATACTTTGTGACTTCATTGTAACATATAACATCACAAAATACATGCCTACATGGAGATAGTAATTTTCTGGCATAGAAATAATGTGTGTTCATTTAAAAGTAAGATTTAAAAACCATAACAAATTTTTTATGTATGTATGCTATAATATCTAAAAACTGTTTCTCCTTCCTTCCTTCTATGTGTTGTATCCCAGGTGGCAAATATCCACCTTGCCTCTACCCAACCCTAGCTCTGTACATTGAGCATAGGTTAAATTCCGTGTCTCTTGTTGAAAAAATGGACTTGGGAAGACTGAAACTACTGCCCCAGAACTCCCACATGCCTCCTTCAGGGAATTTCTTCCTTCTCTCTCAAATTGAGTGCTACAGGCCTCTGTCTTTGGTGCTAGTTCAATATTTTTAAAAAGCAGCAAAGTTATAGAAGGTGTGTATTAATGCTTATTAAATATGAAAATGTCACAAAACTGAGAAGAATAGTTAAAATGTTATCTGTTTGAACTGGAATCTAAAGAGAACTCCTTAGGGTAGATTGATCAGCCAAATCTAATCATATGAAAACTAACAGAAGAAAATGTGAAATCTTAGATTTAAAAAAAAAAATCAATGGAAGTACAGAATGGGGAAAATTGTTGCTAAGCAATAACAGTTCATTTGAAAAGGTCCTGGGGATTTTAGTGGATGGAAAGTACAATGTGAAATAATAAGGTAAAGTATCCCTTGAAAGAATTAAAACTACCATGGGCTGTATTAACGGAAGTGGAATGTCTAGGACTAGGAGATGCCAATCCTTCTCAGATCTCAGTGCCCTGCTCAGACCACATCTGGAGGATTCTATTTAATTCAGGATAACCCATTTTAGGATGGGCCTTGTCAACATGAAGTATGTCTGGAGGGGTGGGGTCAGGATCATGAGGATATTTACTTAAAACCCTGCTATAGAAGGATCAGTTGAAATGTATGGGAAGCTTTCACCTGAAGAAGAAAAGACTTAAGGGGGAACAAGATTTAAAGTCTTTAAATTTTTCAAGATTTGTCATGCAGAAGAAGGATTAGATTTGTATTGTTTGATCCCAGAAGGCAAAACTAGAAAAATGGAAAGAAGTTGTGGAGAAGCAGATTTAAGTATGAGATGGAAGGGAAAACTACTGTTTTGAGCTGTTCAAAAGTAGAATGAGCTGCCCAAAGAGGCAGCTTCCATTGTTGGAGGTCTGTGGCCAGACGGCCACATTTTCATAGTGTCCTAGATTTCAAACTGGAGGCCATCTATTCCAACCCTCTTACTTTAAAAGAAGAGGAAACTGAGGCATAAAGAAGTTGAATGACCTACCTAAGGTCACACAGGTATTAAGAGGCAAAGTTGGAATTCAAACCTAGATTAGTTATTCACTCAAGCATTTCTTGAGTATTATTGCTGAATAGTACACTATGTGCCTGGTGTTCTACTCAGTTTTGGGGATACAAAGAAAGGCTAAGACACAGTTCTGAGTTTCCATGCTAATGGGTGAGACCATATGCAAATAACTATGTGTATACAAGATATACACAGTGTCAGTGGAAGGTAATGTCAGTAATAAGGACACTAGCAGGAGATAGGGGTGAGGAGGTATACAGATTCCTGCAGGCTGGAGTTAAGCTGAATTTTGAAGGAAAGAGAGAGAGGTGAGGAAGGAGCAAATTTCAGGGATGGGAGACTACCAGTAAAAAGACACAGGGTCAGCATAAGGAGTGTCCTGAAGGAAAAACAAGAAATTCAATGTCTCAGGATTGTATAGTTCACAGTAAGGAGTAAAATGTAAGAAAACTGAAAAGGTGAGAAGGTGTGAAAGACTTTATTCCATGTCCAATGTCCTTTTTATTGCACCACAAAATCACTTTGGTAATAGAATGGGCCTCTGAGACAGTCCACAGTCATGGTTTTCTTTAGGCCAGTAGAGTTCTCAGGCGGTTGGTTCCCTATCTCTGAAGCCACAGGCAGAGAAATGTTTGGTATTGGGCAAGAGGGAAAGGGCCTGCATTAGGTAGAAAGTACACAAATCAGTTATGGAACTGTGGAAAAAGGTGTGGATGAAGAAAGGAATGAGGAAGGGACATGCATGGTACCCTGAGCAGAGCTAGTCTGCTGCAGGCAAGCTTTATGCATCTCAGGAAGGCTACTTGGCTTTATATATTTTTGGACTGTGACAAACAAAAATGTTATACATTCTAACGTTGGTTAATATTAGGAATTCTTGTTCTGGCCTGGCTTGGACTAGATTACTTGAAAAGTCTCTTCTAACTGAGATTCTATTATTCTGTTACCTCTGACACCCCAAGACTTTAGCAGACCCCCTTAGGAAGTTTGCTTGTTTTTCCTTTCTTTTGACACCACTCCGTCAGATGTCAGCAAATTCTTCCCCTTCATTCAAATGAAATAGGTTGGGCATCAAAATCTCTATCAGACACTCAAAGGGGAAGAAAAAATAAAAGAAAGGAGGATAAATCACAGAACTCTTAAGACAGCCAAATTACAAAAATTACAAAGGCCTAGCAACAGTTTTTGGTTTAGCCTTGTGTGAATATGTGTGTGTGTGTGGGGGGGGGGGGAGGTCTATTCCTAAATTAGTGTTGGAAACTTGGTGTATAAATTTCAATGGCTTATGAAGATTAGAAACTCATTTGTAACATATGTGTGTTACTGGGTTTCCATTTATCCCTGAAAACCAGCCTTTGTCAATCTCATTATCTTCTATGTTAGTTCCAAGAGTCTGACTCCTAGGAAGGCAGCCTGGCATTTGTAGGCTGAGTGCTGGATTTGGACTTCAGAAGCCCTGGCTTTAAATTTTGCCTGTCACACATTGTGTGTGTGACACATATGTGACTCTGGACAAGGGATAACCCAATTAACCCTTCATGCCTTAGATGACTATCTACTAGCCAGCATTTATATAGGGTTTTGAGGTTTGCAAAACTCTTTACATGCTATTCCATTCTAGCAATAATGTGAGCTAAATGCCACGTTATCTCTATCATTTAGCTAAGAAACTGAGGTCAAGAAAAGTTTGGTGACTTCCTGGGGGGGGGGGGTCACACAGGCAAGAGTCTTGGTCATCATCACAGACACATCTTCCCCCTTCTGATTCCTCTTAATTATTCCTCCAAGGCTTAATTGAGGTTTTTAAAAAAGTGATGTTTTCCTTAGTAACCCAGGAAAAATGGTAGCTAGTATCATCAATTACACATTTCTATGAAATGCCTTGGGTAACTAGATGGAGTTGTGGATATAGTGCCAACCCTGGAATCTGGAGGACCTGGGGTTAAATCTGGCCTCAGACACTTACTAGCTGGGTGACTCTGGGCAAGTTATCTAACTCTGTTTGTCTCTGTTTTCTCTCCTATAAAACGAGCTGGAGAAGAAAATGGCAAATCATTCAGGATCTTTGCCAGGAAAACCCACAATTGGGTCATGAAGAGTCAGACATAACTGAAAATGATAGAAAATGAAAAACCTGCTGTGGAAATGGCACTATGTTAGGCTCTGGTAGGAAAACTAAAATCTTCTGTGGCAGAATTTGAACTCAGATCTTCTTGAGTTCAAAACTCTTCTTGAGTTCAAAACTCTATCCACTGTACCACTAAGTTATGCTTGGTCTTGATCTGCATTGGAAGGAGTTTGTAGACTATTTGAAATCACAGATCTTTGAGATGTTGAGATTTGGATTTTACTTCTTAAGCAACAGAGACCTCAGACTGAAGGACACGTTGATGAAGCCATTGTATTTCTCTTCCTATGTCCAGGGGACAGGCTAGCATGATGATCCTTCTTCTCTCTCCTATAAAAAAGAGAGAAATAGACATCTGTTCCAGGTAACTCTTCCAAAACTAGTGGTGCCAAAACTGAGAAATAGTTTATTTGGAAGTTACCTCCTTAATTCATTCCATTTTCTTTCTGCCACCCCATAGAGCACTAATCCAGGGACTTTACCTTCCTCGGGTGCTCCCTGTGGTATCTTACCTGGTATTATCTGTCCTGGATAGCTCAGTATGCTTTCAACCTATCTCTCCTTCCTTCCTAATCAATGTCAATCTATCCATCAATAAAGTTTCATTGACCATCTGCTATGTGCCTAGTCCTATGTTGGGAGAATACGAGGAGAGAAAATACAGCCACTGTCCTCAAAGAATTTATAGTATAATTTGTGAGTCAAGACTAGTGAATGCTCATGGAACAATAGGATTAGGGAAAAGTATAAAGTAGGTGCTGGTCTAGATGAGACAAATTCTAAAGTAGCTGCAGTGGGTCTGGCAGGAGACATTTTTGTGAATTGGGCTAGCCTCGGAATTCTTCTTTAAGAGGTACCTGTACCAATGAGCCTGGATAGAAGGTAGAATTTGTTTAGCTCAGGGTGGGTAAGTGGGAATCTGGAGGTGGAGTGGGGTGGATAGGGCAGCACAATTTGAGTAAAGGCCAAGAGGTTGGAATAAGCATGATATGCTGACTCTAGGGTATGACGGAGAGAGTGGGCAGAAAGGGCAAGATGGGAAATAACGAGAGAGAAGGCTGGCAATGTGTATTTGTGCATTAGCATTTGCATTTGTGTATTAGCTCATTGTTGAGGGTTCAGGGACAGCTCTCCTCTGTTACTTGGTACCTTTCATACAAATACACTCCCCTTTTTTCATTCTAAGCTGTCTCACTCTCATTCTAATAATAGCTAGCTAGCTTTTCCAGAGAGCTTAGAGGTTTGCCTAGTGCTTCAGATTCATTATTTTATTTGATCTACACAACTCTGTGAAGTACGTACTATTATTATCTCCATTTGGCAGCTAAGAAATAGGCTGAGAAAGATTCACTGACTTGTCTAAGTCAGTCCCAGTGTCTGAGGTAGAATTTGAACTCAGGTTTTCCCAACTCCAAGTCCAGCCCTCTATCTACTGCAGTGCCAGCAACTGCCTTTCCGTGAGGTCAGAGGCTGTGTCTTACCAGGGTGTGCTAGAACTGTTAAACAACCAGTTCTCCTAAATTTTAAATTTATTCTTCATTATTAATATTGCCTCATCACTTTCTTAAGTTCAGACAATCAACAAAACAGCAAATCAAATCCTGATCTGTATCATTTGCTGATTTCAGAGGTGTAAACGCTCACACTGAAAATTTAGCAGTCACTTCTCTCTAGGGGTAGGAGCTACCTCTAGAATCTAGCATAATGCTCTTCTCACAACAGGCATCTAACCAATATTTATTGATGATAGCAGTCATCATTTTTCCTGCATTGCTGAAGAAAACATTGCTTTTTGAAACCTCAGCAGGACCATGGAGGAATAACTCAGATGAATCAGGAAGAGGAAGACAGGGTTTTAATGATGATCAAGACCCCTGCCCACCTCTTTCTTAGCTTCCTCACTCTGAAATAGTTCTTATAATGAGGGCTCTTTCTCTCTATTGTCCTGGAAAGCCATCCTTCCTCTAATAGAACTGAGCAGGAGGAGATTCTCTACAAGCTTGCATTCCTACACATCTTTTCAATCACCATTCATTAAACCAGATTTAGTGGCTCGTGACACTGTTGTTTTCTTCCCTCTCCAACACTGCCTGGTTCAAAGGATTTAGATTCAGAAGGTACTTCACACATTTATTAAAAATTGCCTTCGGGAGCCTGGTCCATATTAACTCTGGTAGGGAAGCGTGTTATTTCCTGTTTACTTGTTTCCTGACATATGCTTGGGCTCAATTTTCCTGGGTGACTTCACAATATCCAAAGGAGCCTGGGGGGCACTGTTGGTCTCTTGCTCTTAGTCAAACCCCTTCTCCTCCCTCCCCTTCAAGCTTCCACTTCTTATACTGTTCTGAGCTTTCCTAGATGGCTCTGTGTGGGGAAAGGGGACAGCAAGTGGGTAACAAGTATCAGAGTAATATATTTTCTCCCTGTCTAGGGCCAAAAATGCCGGTCTGTTGCCTCTAGTTGATCCGACAGCAAATATGCATTAGATTGAGAGTCTAGAGACCCAGATTCTAGTCCAAGTCATACCAAACTAATGCCTGCTAGCTATGGAATTTGCTGTATAATCTTGTGTAAGTCTCTCTCTAGAATTTATCTCCCAAAGTAGTAGATTAAGTGACCTCTAAGGCGTATATATAGGAGAAAGGCACTGGAGCTGTGATTTTATTGGTATGGTGAACTCCCAGAATTCACCTTCCAGTAGTATGCTTCTTAGGACTAGAGACTGGACCTGGGATTTCATTAGAATAGGGACCCTCCCCCTCCTTTACCTCCCTCTTTCAATGCTTGTTGGTGCCTTTTCTGGGAGATAGAGTTTTAGGGAGTTGTCTAGAACACTGAGAAATCTAAGGTCACACAATCACCAGATGTCAAAGGTAGAATTAGAGCCAAGCTTTCTTGGCTTAGGGGCGAGCTCCATCTACGAGGCCACGCTCCTTTTCAATGGGGAAGTTTGAAAGCCACAAAGGAAAGGTGGTACAGTAGAAAGAGAACAGGATTTGGAATCAGAGGACCTTGGTTCAAATCCTGCCTCTATCACTTACTACCTATATGACCTTAGTCAGGTAATTTCACATAAGTCCCATTCCATGTCCAATATTCTTTACTCTGTGATCTATTTGGAATCACTGGGGTCCAAGAAGACTCTTGGAAAAATTGCAAAGCAGACAAAGTTTATCTTGGGGGATCTTCCTGTCTTCCCCTAATGTGCCTGGTATATTCATGCTACATCCCTTGCTGCTCAAGATTCCTTCCTTACAGTTGTAGCTCCTCTATTCTTTCTTTTCTCTCTTCTATCACCCAGCCCCAAAACTTACCTGTCTTGTTCTTCCATGATCCTGCCTTCCTAAACTAGCCAGTCTGATGCATTAGTCCATGCTAAAATGTTAATGGAAATGACTAGGTCATTTCTCACAAGTAACACATTTATACCATACAATGAGCTTCAAAAGACTTACTCAAAGGGTGGCTATTATGGTGGGGAGACTATTTTGTGTGGAGGAAGTTTTCAGTGTCCCTCATCTCAGTGCACCCAGGTGGCTGCCAGCTCTGATCTGCATGATCGAAACTATAATTCTTGACTTTCTTGCTCCACTTTTGTCACCAGGCAGACACACCCTTGATGTATCATCTGAGTTATTGCAAGACTGCAAAAGGCTCATTTTTCTGCCTTGAATCGATATTAACATGGTCAAAGGTCAGGGAAGAGGTGGCCAGCGAGAAGATCATCTTGAATTTATGCCTTTTTTTCTCCCTGGAGGCACTGGAAACATTTCACCCACTAATATCACCTCATTTTCTCTTCCTGATAGTCATTTCACTGAGAGGGAAGCTAAAATTCAAAAGGAAAATAAGTAACCTGCTGCCTCATAGAGAATCAGCAAGAGGACTCAGGGACCAATTAGTGAATCAAACAATTAATTCATTAATAACTGGCTGCCTGGCATGTACGAAGCGCTATGTTATTTGTCATAACTAGCTTTTGGTCAGGTTAGCGGCTGGGTCATACAGATAGGGAATGGCTGGAACTGGGAGATCAGCAAAACCCATAGGGATATATCAAATTGTCAGAGAAAATGTTAACAAACCACAGGAGTAAGTTTAGGTAGCAGCAGAGCAGAGATTTCTTTCTGGAGGCCCAGCAATAAGCAGCAAGGATTAGTCTAGTCTCTGACTTGGAAACAGAATATGTGAGATGAGTTCTAGCGAGATGAGATGGACAAAGGTTCCTGTGTGAATTTGTGGGGACCCAGAATGGGGTTCAGAGGCAAAAATAATAATATTGTTGTTGTTCAGTTATTTTTCAGCCATGTCCAACTCTTTGTGACCCCATTTGGGGTTTTGTTGGCAAAGATGTTGGAGTGGCTTGCCATTTCCTTCTCTAACTCATTTTACAGATGAGGAAACTGAGGTAAACAGGGTTAAGTGACTTGCCTAAGGTCACACAGCTAGTAGGTGAGGCCCCATTTAAACTCCAGAAGATGAGTCTTCCTGACTCCAGGCCCGGCCTTCTATCTACTGTGCCACCTAGCTGCCTAATAATAACAATAATAATAATAATAATAATAATAATGATAATAGAGTGCTTTAAAGTTTGCAAAGCACTATGCAAATGTCTCATTTGATTCTTGCACTAGTTTTTGGAAGTTGCTATTACCCTTCTCATTTTACAGGTGAGGAAACTGAGGCAGATAAAGGTTTAAGCAACTAGGTCAGTTTCACCTAGTTAATAAGTATATGAGGTCAACTCTGAACTCAGGCTTTCTTTGTTCTAGGGCCAGCCCTCTATCCATAGTGTTATCTAACTCCCTACAGCAAGACTCCTCTTTCTCAATGGCCTTGGATTGAAAGGCAGGATGTCAGTCCCAGGAACTGGGGTACCAGGCAGGGAACCAAGGCATGGAGAGATGAGGCAGAGATGTCCCTGGAAATGGAATGCAAAGTCAGGTTTGGTCACAAAGTTACAGTCCTACTCCTGGAATGATCAAGGTCAAAGGAGGAAAAGAAGATAGAAATATTATACCGGAGACCTACTAATCTAGCCCTCTTTGTGTTCTTACAGTCTAGGGACAGGCCTGATCCCTCAGGTGAAGGAAGGGTTGACAGAAACAAGGAGCAGTTAGTTAAATGAGCCCAGCTTCTAATAAAGGAGGGATAAGGATCATGGAGCTAAAGCAAACGAAACACTAGGGACTGTGGGGGTTATACAAATATGAGTCTGTGTCCTCAAGAAACTCAGCAGTCTCTTTGGGAGATAATATGTAAACAGGTGAAAAGATAACTAGCAATACTATTATTTACTAATACTAGTAAAACAAAGAGTTGGAAGGAACTTTAGGGAGTCACATGCAGTTCACCCTGAGCAGGAATAGCTTCTATAAAATCTTAGACAAGTAGTTATTCAGCCTCTACTTGAAGGCTTCAAGTGATAGGGAAATCACTATCTCCAAAGGCAGCCCATCTCATTTCTATAAGATAATAAGTGCCCAGTGAGTGGCGATGAGTGGTGGAGGCAATCAGAGGAGGGAGATGCCTTTTAGCTTGGATGGTGAAGGAAAGCTTCCTAGAGAAGATTGAGCTGAAGTTGAGTCTGGAAGGATCAGCATAATTGGCAACATTTATATGGTACTTCAAGGCTTGCAGAGTACTTGCTATATACCTGTGAGGTAAGGATGGGCAGGATTTAGTTTTAGTGGTGAGAGATAGCATTGTAGGATGAATAGAGTACTGTGCTTAGAATCAGGGGTCAGAGGCAGGAGCCTCAAGACTTACTAGGTAGATGATTCTGAGTAAGTCACAACCTCTCTAATCACCAATTTCTTTATCTGTAAAATGAGGAAATGGTGTGGAGAGAATAACCAATGTGCCCTAGACTAAGGTAGATACTTACAAACCCTCAGATATTTACTATGTGTATGACCTTGAGAAAATCACTTAAGTTCTCTAAAATAGCAATAATAATTTCTTCCTAAAAATAATTTGGGGGCAGCTAGGTGGCACAGTGAGTGAAGTGCTTGTCCTGGAGTCAGGAGGACCTGAGTTCAAATTTGACCTCAGATATTTACTATCTGTGTGACCTAATCAAGTCACTTAACCCTATTTGCCTCAGTTTCTTCATCTGTAAAATGAACCAGAGAAGGAAATGGCAAATTACTATCGTATCTTTACCAAGAAAATCCCAAATGGGTTCGTGAAGAGTCAGACGTGACTAATTAACTAAACAACAACAACGAATCTTTAAAAGGGCTTTGCAAACAAAATGTTATGTAAATATGAGCTATTATTAATGCATGTTCATATCCTACCTTGTGTCATCATCATCACCACTACCACCCTCACTTGGCATATCCTGGGGTGTGTGTGTGTGTGTGTGTGTGTGTGTGTGTGTGTGTGTGTAGTTATCATTTCTCCCTGAAAGACAGTGACCTCCATGAAAGCAAACATTCATCTGATTCTTCTATTCATCCCCCACAGTCCTGGGTATACTGTCTCTTGCATAGTAGGTGTTCCATAAATGTTTGTCAAATGGAGTAGAAATGGCATGAAATGAAGTGCTGAGACAGGAGAATACAGAACTCACTCGGGAAACAATGAGCAGACCAGTCTGGTTGGAGCAGAGGAAGATAAGGCAAGAAAGGAAAATTGGGGCTTGATTGCGCAATATCAGGCAAAGTAACCTGAACCTGATCCTGTAGTGATGGGAGCAGGGCCTGACAATCCAGTGTTCTACCCCCTAGGCTGCTGGGCTTATCACAGGTCTCTTCTCCTCCTCTCCTGCTTCCTGGCCTTGAAAGGAATCCTACTCTAGGATGCTCTGCCCATCTCCCTAGCAATCCATAAAACATGAGCTAGGGGTGATGGATAGAGGTGCTGGTCAGCTTGCTACCATGACATCCTGATGGGAGGAACAGAATCAATGGAGGCAGATGCCAATCAGAACCCCAAATGCTCTGAGACAGCTTCAGGGATCTGCTTGGACGGGGGCAGCTGAACTTCAACTCTAGGCGGGAGGAGATCAATACTGCCGAGACAGCACAGGAAGCATCACTGCTTAGAAAGCAGACACGAATCATCAGATGCCACTGAGTGCCACTTCCCAGCAGCCTCTGGGGTATCAGAGAATTCACACGAAAGAAAGAAAAGCACCTGTATTCATAGGCTTTAGACTTAGATGGACCTTAGAGAGAGGTGTGTTGCTAAATATTCAACAACCAGTTCTTCTCCCTCTCTATACCCCCTAAAAGTGGGCATGTGACACATTTTAAAGTTTAATCTGCACAATATTTCCATTGCTTTCTAAAGTTTAGACAATCAACAAACAGTAAATCTAGCCATGATTTGTGGTTTTTGCTGATTTCTGAGATATAAACTATTCTCACTGAAAATTTAATAATCAATTAGTGTTTGAGCTGGCTCCAGTACACCCAAGATCATTTCTCCAACACTTTCATTTTATAGATGAGGAAACTGAAGCTTAGAGAGTTATGATTTGTCCAAGGTCATGTAGATAATAAACAGCTCAGCCTGAGTTTGAATTTGAACTCTGCACCTATCTTTCTGTATGACTTTGGATAAGTTGCTTGCTCTCTCTGTGCCCATTTCCTTGTCTTTGAAATAGGTCTAAAAATGCCTGTTTGTTCCTACCCACCTCATAAGGTTGTCCAACCACATTCTCCTGGACTTAATCTTGTTCCCCAGAAACTTCATTTTTCTATAAGATCATAGGACTCAAACTTGTATGTATCATTTGTGTCAGGGGCTCTCCCTCTCTCTAATTGGGAGGGGTGGAACCTTGAGAGCTGTGCTCCATTTAAGGAGGAACCCCAGGCCAACCATCTTGTCATTTTCCACTCTACTCTTCAGACTTCATTATACCCATTTAAGAAGAGTACCATTCCCCACTTTTAACTTTCATTTATATGTTGTCTTCCTCTGTTAGATTGTAAGCACCTTGAGGGCAGGAACTGTCTTTTGTCTTTTTTTTGCCCCTGCTTAGTACAGTTCTTGGCACATAGTAAGGGATTTATAAATGCTTCTTGACTGACTAAAGTGAGATAATAGCAAAAAGATTGAAAGAATAAAAGGGTTATTTGTACAAATGCAAGGTATCATGCAAGGTAACAGAGAATATTGATCTTCATCTTTCTTGCATAACTCTAGAGGAGATTTTGAAGAACTTTTAAAGCACCTAGTTGGGAGTTGGTGCTGAAGGGTTATGTGAGCTTTAGCCTTAACTCTTTAGCAAGGGGGTCATGATGGAGGAGGCAAGCTTACAGAAACTAGAGGCAGGAAAGATGGATTTCTGCCCTGCCCCTGTCACTAATCTTCTGGGTGACCCTGGGAAAAGTCACTTTGCTCCTCTAGCCCTCAATTTTCCTTATCTGTAAAATGGAGGGTTTGGTTAGGAGAATACCAAGGTTCCCTCTTTGTTCGTGACTCTTAACAAATTGACCCAGGAGAGCTCTTCTCGGACTACTGATGATTTTCGAATAATTCTCCTGTTGGATTTATATACAGTCCACCCTATAATTTTAGGCAGGAAACTTGCATGCAGCTAGGTGAGACATCTGATAACCCTGCTCTAGACACTCAGCTCTGCCACCACAGAGAAGTCATTTATTTAACTTTCCTCAGTTTCCTCATCTTTAACATGGAGCAATAATAGCATCTATCTGATAGGGTTGTTTTACCAGTTAAGTGAGGAAATGGGAGTAAAATTCTTTGCAGACCTGAAGTACAACATAAATGTTACCCATAAGCTTGTGCTCATGCTGCAGTTGAACAGGGTGAAGCTCAGAAATTGGGTGCAATTGTCATTCATGGAAAGTAGTGTGAGGGGCCTCTCCTTCCAGCTTCTTCCCACTCAGGATATCTATGCTATAGTTTTCTCTTAATGTCAACTTCCCCACCTACTTCATCTGCAATTCCTTTCATTAAAATTTCTCTTTTGGGTTACAGGTTACAAGAAAGGTGGGCACATTATCTTAAGAAGGTCCCAGTAAAAATGCATTAATTTTCAAGTGGAAATGAAGGAGAGCGTTGTTTAGGGGGTCTAGGGAGGTTTCCTCTGGCCCTCCTCTATAAGCAAGTTAGCCTTCGAATCCAGCTTAGCCCATGAATCTCGAACTTCCTCTGTCCCAATGGTTTTCTTCTGATAGCAATTCCTCTAGCCTATGGCCTCCTCTTCTGATTAGTGAGTTTCTCTTTAGAACCTACGTCTAGAGTTCTCATAACAACTATGCTTCTTTCTAACCTGGCTCAGGCCCTGATTCTCTAGGCTACTTTTCCACCTAGAAACCTGTGGGAACACCTTCTCCTCCCACCCCTTTCAATTTCCTTTTAGGTGATGCCTTCCCCCATTACAATGTAAGCTCCCTGAGAGCAGGGATTTTTTGTTGTGGTTGCTTGTATTTGTACCCTCAGCACTTAGCATAGTGTCTGACAAATAGTGCTTACGAGATGCTCTTCTTTCTTTCTCTTTCTTTCTTTCTTTTTTCTATATTAGTTTATCAGATCAACTAGCTGTACTTTAGAGGACACTGGGAGCTTGGCTCTGGGGAAAGTAATCAAATGCAGGAGGTTCTTTATAAGGATCTTAGTCTCTTTGGTATTAGGATATTAGGATAGTCACTATTCTACAGCCTATAGGGATTTATTAAGGGCTTACTATGTGTCAGACACCATGTTAAACTCTGGGAATACAAATGAAGACAGTCCTGGCTCTCAAGGAGCATACAATCTAATGGGGAAAGATAATACACAAAAGAAAACTGAATATCAGGGGGTGAGATGGGTGGGTCACTAGAGGGAAACCAATAAATGGGCATGATGTTTGTGAAGTCAAAACCAAGCGGAACAATTGCTGGGAAATGAGGTGCTTATGGAGATGTGAAGGCTTGGGAACTTGGGAATAAGGTAGCTGGATGGATAGAGCATGTTATTCAGTCCTTTCAGTCATTTCTGACTCTTTGTGGTTTTCTAGTCAGAGATACTGGAGTAATTTGACATTTCTATTTCTAGCTAATTTTACAGATAACTTATCCAGAGTCACATGGCTAGTAAATGTCTGAGGCTAGATTTGAGTTCAGGAAGATGAGTCTTCCTGACTCTAGACCTGGTACTCTAACTTTGCCACCTAGCTGACTTGAAAAAAACCCAACAAAGTAATATATGTTAAATGACTCGATGTGTGGTGCTGTGGATATGGTCACTGTAATTGGAGTCAGGAAAACCTGAGTTCAGATTCTTCTCCTAAATTTGCCACCTGTGTGACCTGGGCAAGCCACTCCACATGTTTTGATTTCAATTTTCATTTCTATAAGGAGGAGGTTGGATGAATGACCTCAAAGGTTCTTCCAAGCTCTAAATCCATGATCTTGTGTGCAGGCCATTTCTTCCCTTTGCTCCTATTATTCCCTTTGCTTGGACAGCCTTCCTTTTCTCAGTTTGTTTAGATTCTTCAAATCATTCAAGGCCCAGTTTTAGCTTTTCCCAGATCCCCTTTTCCTTGAGGACCTTACTCTGGGATACTTTTCCTTACTTACAGTGATCTCTCTTCTTCTTTCCCCTCCCCATATTAATACAACTTGTAAGGTTCATGTGAAGTCTTAACTCCAGCTTGAAGCTTTCTCCATTCTCTCTAGCCCACAGTGATCGCTCCCTCCTTTGTACTCTTATGATCTCTACCTCTCACAACATGTATCCAATGTTGACTTGTGACAGTTGTTTTATTATTTCATTGAATTAGCATGGATTTAGCCAAGTCCAGTTGAGGAACATTTATTAATGTTCTTATTTACTCTGTTACAGGCACCAGGTTAAGGGCTGTAAATAGAAATACAAAAAGAATGAAAGAGTTCTTCCCCTCAAGCCCCTTCTATTCCAATTGGGAAAGGAAACACATAGAAGGAAGTTGAAAAAGGAGAGGAGGAGAATGGAGGAGAGGACAGGCTACCTCACAGGTGCGTGGGAGACAGTCAAGAGTACAACCTAGAGGAGAATTAAAAAGTGGCTGACCCAGGCTTGCTCCTTCATTGGAGGTTCTGGGAGGAGTCAAGCAGTCAGAGGGAGAGGCTGCAGGGCAGAAGGTGCCCCTAATAGGAGAACTTTGGGGTACAGTGAACTTCCGCCATGAAGAGATTTCTGTGGCCTAATGCCTGGCACGTAATAGTCACTTCATAAATGTTTATGTATTGAATTGAATAGTAAGGAAAGTCCATAGAGTCAAGTGGAGTCAGGAGAGGAATGAAGAGCCTTTATCATATAAAGGACACCATTAAGGCAAGGGGAAGCTAGAGGAATAAATGACATACATAATTCCTATTGGTCTTGTAATTTAGAGCTGGAAGGGACTTTCGAAGTCGTCTAGTCCAAGCCCTTTATTTTGCAGATGGGGAAATGGAGGCTCAGAAAGCTGAAGTGACTATGCTCGCCTAGTGAGTGTGGGAAGCAGGCTATGATTCCAGCCTTAGCTCCAAGTCTATCAGTCCAGCCACAATGTCACGTTTCTCTCATTGAGCTTCTTTCTGTATTATTGTTGAAACTTTCGCCTGTACTAGATTGTAAAGCTCTTACGGCCAGGGGGAGTAGTGGATAGAGCACGGGGCCTGGAGTCAGGAAGATTCAACTTCCTGAATTTAAATCTGGTCTCAGACACTTATTAGCTGTGTGACCTTGGGCAAGTCCCTTAACCCTATTTGCCTTAGTTTCTTCATCTGTAAAATGAGCTGGAGAAGGAAATGGCAAATTATGCCAGTATCTTTGCCAAGAAAACCCCAAATGGGGTCACAAAGAATCATCCGTAAAACGAGCTGAAAAGTGAAATGGCAAACCACTTCAATATCTTGACCAAGGAAACCCCCTATGGGGTCACAAAGGTCAGACAGGACTAAAATGGCAACTAGGACAGTCATCTCCTCAACTAGACTGTACGCTCTTACAAGACAGGAACAATCCCTTTTGCTTTTCTTCATCCCCCATAACAGCTAGAATAGGGCCCTGAACATGATAGATACTTCATTAATATTTATTTGCTAACCTCTATTTGGTGGGAGGGAGGGTTGTATAGCGGAAAAGGTGAGGACATCGGAGGCAGAGGATCTGGGCTCAAGTTGTCCTTCCTGACTGTAAAACTTTGGGTGAGTTATTTCTCTGTGAGCCCCAGTTTTGTCATTTGGAAAATGAGGAGGTTGAACTAAATGACCTCTAAGGTTCTTTCTAGCGCTAAATCTTATTCTCTAATCAGCAAAATGATACATATCTTACCGTACTGGCCTCATAGGGTTGTCGTAAGGATTAAATATGATGCTATCCGCTAGAAGTATCTGGGGCCAAATTACACAGCCTTCAACGCTCCTGAGTTCGGCCCACACAAGATTAAAATAGAATTGGGAAATATAAAAAAACAAAAATACAACAGAACATAGATATTGTTAATATGTGGTTTTCTAAGTCAACACATAGCCTGAAGGGATCCTTATGTGTGGTTTAGTGGTATCCATTTCTATTTGTTTGACATCACCAGTATAAACAATTTACTTGGTTGTTGCAGAAAGAGTTCCAAATTTTGAGTCTGACAACCTGGATTTAAATCTCAGCTCTGCTCCTCACCAGCTGTGTGGACTTAGGTGAATCTTCTCACCTCTCTGGGCCTCAGCTTCCTCATTTGTACAATGAGAGGATTGACATTGAAGGTCTTTTCCATTTTGAAATCTACCTCTAAGATTCCTTCTGACTTCTGATTCTACATAAATGTGAGTTACCATAATTGGGGAAATATTCATCCTGGAGAAAATTTCCCTTTATTCCTCTAAGTAGCACACACATACTCAATAGATTTGTCAAGATACTGAAGAGTACAGTGAAAAAGAGAGATCTAGCGTCAGAGTTTTTAACAAGTCACTTAATTTCTCCTCACCTTCATTTTCTCAGTTAAAAGCAAGGAGGCTGAAGCAGAAGATCTCTGAGGTATCTTCCTGCCCTAGATTTATGGTCGTGTTTCTCCAGTTCAGCAAGATTCTGCTATTTGGAGGATGATCGGGTTGTCATTTTAGAGTTGTATATGAAATTTGGATGCTCAGATCAGAGGAAATGATTCACACCCTATTGTACTAGAGATTCAGGGTACTTATGCAATAGGGATGTAATTGTCTGAGAGATGTGAACTCATGGACCAAGATTTTGCTGAGCAAATATCAGGAAATCCACATCCATTTTGTGGGAGCCCACAATTCCTTTCTCCCCATTTTGTCAGAAGGCTGTAGGAGAAGGAATGGAGGCAGTAAAAAAGGAAATGGCTACAGGATTAGGGATACAGGGTTTAAGGGATACAGGATTAGGGAGCTTGACAGATGGTGCAACTGACACCTCTGACACACAGATATAGCCTCTTTAGACTCTTATCTGACCTACAAGAATCTGAAAGCGAAAATACTTTTCTTTGCAAAACCATGACCTTGAATAAATTTTATACACACATACACACACGTGCACAAGCCCTTGAGCCAGCATACTGTATTTAAATATCATTAGTAGCCTTTGTAATCCCATGTATTTTACCTTATGCATTTAAAAACATCATTCTGAGATGGAGTCCATAAGATTCACAAGACTGATAAAGGGGTCCAGGCCCCCCTAAAAAAGTGAAGAATCCCTGTCTAGGGTATTTTCCCTGCTCTCCCTATCTCTCATGTAGTGTAGTTCTCATGAAACTCTTCTAGTACATTTGAGGCTCCAATGAACAGACTATAGCCAACATTTCTCTGACTCTTCCTTTTCATCAGAGGAAACCATCTAAATGTACTATCTTTCAGGAATGTGTCCACCACCCATTACTACTTCATCCCTCTCTTCCTCTCTTCCTGTCATTAGCTGTCAAGTTGTAGCGTTTTTGTAGGAAAGGCAGTTTGTGATAGTACAATGAGTTCTGGTTTTGGAGTCAAAAGATCAAGGTTTGAATTCCACTCTTAATATTTCTTTTCTATATGACTCTGGGTAAGTCACTCCAATATCTTTGAACTTTAATTTTCCTATCTTGAAAATGGGGATAATAATATTCATCCTACCTACCTCACAGGTAGGGTTATTGTGCTGAGGACAGTGCCTTTAAAACTGTAGAGTTCAATAAAAAGTCATGCCATTTCTTTGGAAGCAGCATGGAAGAGGAGAATGAACACTGGATTTGAAGGCAAAAGACCAACTGAAGGTCTACCTCTGCCGCTTCCTATCTGTGTGACAGTGGGAAAGATGTTTGACTTCTCTGGGCCTCAGTTCCCTGTAAGTGCAAAGTGAAAGGGTTGAACTCTAAGGTTCTTTGAGCTTTAATTCCTTTGGACTGTGCTCTATGTTTCAAAACCTTATGGGTGATTCTATTTAAGTTACTTGATTGGCTCAGACCTTAGACTGAAAGGATTTAGAGCTGGTAGGGGCATTCAAGATCATCTGGTTCAACTACCTTATCTTGCAGGAACTGGGTCTCAGATGGGTAAAGAGACTTGTTTAAGGTCGAATAAGCAGTAATTATTGGGGCTAGTATGTGAACTTAGTCTTTTTGATTCAAAATCCAATGTTCTTGTGACAAAACCACATTCTCTTCTTTGTTAAATGGCTAGGAATTAAGAAGGGGATTGGATACAGTGATTGTCAAGACCCATTCAAGTTAAAATTTTCATAATATTATTTAGATATACATATATACATACATATCTCTACATATATACATCAACATATATGCGCACACACACACACACACCCTTGTATGTTTTGTTGTCACAGAAAAGGCTCAAAGAAGAGGGAACAAAGTAGAGTCTGGAAGTTGAAGCATTAGCACAATGTTCTTTCAGGTTTTCTTGGCCAGGAAGTACATGATGTCACCTTTTTTCCTTTGTTATATACTATGCTTGCATATTAGCAAAAACCTACTTCCCTGGTTCCCTGTTTCCCAAATCTTCCCCTTCCAAAGAGGAGAAGGCAGGTATAGCACCAATGTAGTATTTACAGTGCCCATGGTCACTATAAATATACCTGCATGGTGCTTGATCACAAAATATAACAGTATCTCCAAATAGAACACAAAAGCAAAACATTTATTCAGATACCAGAAAACCAAATTGCAACACCAGGAAACCAATTCTATCATAGTAGCAATGAAGTCAGCAAGCCACAACAGCACAGAGAGCCACACCATCCTTTAGCCTTCCAACAAACAAACATAAGACCAATATTTACTCACAAGCTTAACTGTCTGCTTGCCTGCCATCCTTTCTCCTCCCACCGTCTAGCTGTTCTGACTCTCAGCTTCCTGTGGGCTCTGCTTAACCCTTCGATTTTCAAAGCAGGGAAGATCTTCAAATTCCCTTAAGTTTATGAAGGGACAGAGAAGATCTTCAAATTCCCATTACTATTACAGAAGGTTTCAAAGTCATTAAGAAGTGACATGAAGACTTGGTCTTGAGCAAAATAAAAAGAAAGCTCACCTACCAGAGGCCATAGTTTCAGGGACAGAATACAGGCTCTGATGGTAGGACAATGGGGAAGATGGCTGGAATGTAGTCATCATGGTTTGGAAATGGAAGAGAAATAGGTCATGTGACTAACATAATGTCTGATCCTCACAACTTCTCAAATCTCTCCAAAATAGGAATTATATGCAATAGATAAAGCAATTTCAACTGTCTTCTCTAAGATGCTAAGAACCCTAAGAAAACAACAAGCAAATGAACTAATAGAAGAGAAAGCTAATCTCTAATCCCAAACCTACTCACTCACCACCCCTCTCCCGCAGGCCACCACATTCTGGCAGAACTTCACAAGCTCACTCAACTCTGCCCCTTCCCCAGAAAGAAGAAAGCTAGTGTTCAGTCTGAAAACTAGGAATAGAGTCAACTAACAGAGGGCATCAGTGTGTCTGTGGGGTTCAATCAGGTTTAAAGTAAAGAGGATTGGTATCCATCTAAGGCTATTTCTGTCCCCCTAGATATCTGTTGGAGCAGAATAAAAGTAAATTCTCTGCTATGGAAGGAAGCAGTTTTGAGGTATAAGCCCCTAGGGAAACTGCCATCAGAAGGGAAGGAGTTAGAAACATGAATAAAAGAGGAAAATACAAAAAGAAAACAAAAACTAGAATTACCAATTATCTCAGGAAGCAGAAGACAGTTTAAAATGTTGGGAACAAACTAACAGGTGAAATATTAGTGACAGAAGGGAATATGGCCCCTAGATCATCAAAATGGAAATGTTTGGGAAGTGTCCAAACTCTTCATTCAAGATCCTTCACAATCTATCTCCTTTCACAGACCCAGGGCCATCACCAATCATTTTTTGTCTTGCCACTAAACTCCTATGACTCTGCAGGAAAGAGTGAGGCTGATGACTTTGCAAAATTCTTCCTCACTTAAATTCACTTCACTTGCAAGTCAAGACATCACCCTCATGATGCCGTTGGTCTTCTTCAGGAATGAACAACAACACCCTTTCACAGAAACCTATGCAATCTAACCTAACTTCCATTAATGATAATTCCATTTTTCAAAAGGTAGAGGAAGCAATGAAGGAAAAAAATAAACTCTATCATATTCTTACCAGGAAGGATAAAATTTTTGCTAAAGGAGGAATGGTGGAACCTTAAGGGAAATGTCTGCTACATATTAACGTTCATGATAGAGAAGGAGCAGCAAGTATGATATGCTTCATAATTTTTTGGGAAACAGATTTTAAGAAGAACAGAGAAAGGATAGGTAGGATTCTATGGACTAAAATTCAACAGGGAAAGTACACTCAAGAAGAAGAGGAAGTCTTCAAAAATGAAAATTTGAAAAATGTGTAAAAAATGAATTTTTATGAGTAGAAAGAGGAGTTGTCCAAGGAGACTGATGTGAATTCTCAGGAAACTTGCTGACTAATAAAAATTTTGAAAGACTTAAGAACATGTGAACAAAGGCAGATAATAGACAATACAAAAGCATGTCATGATCATAAAACAATGGTGTGAAGAGTATTAAGGCTCAAAATGAACTGGGATTGGACTGGCAAGAAAAGCTACAAAACACAATTTTTTTTTCCTTTGAAGAAATTATCCGTGGCCTAGGACCAGTTAACATTGACTAGATGCAATCTTAGTGGCCTCCCTAAAAAGTCAGATTCCTTTAGGTGCATTACTCTTACCCTGATTTTACTCTGAAAAAATCATGAAACACACTGCATGTCTAGATCTTCCTAAATGTAGATAAATAAAGTGGCTAGTTTCTCTAAGAGCAATCAAAGTAAAAGTGGCATTCGAGTGTAAGACAGTCTTTATTTCATCCCACAGAAAATGAAAAGGATGCATTAGATTAGAACCTAAAAACAATCAACACAATTCTTTGCTCTCTCCTATGGGTTCCATCTTTTGTGCTCCACAGAGAGACTGAATTCTTGGACTTTCTCAGAAAGGAAATAGATTTTGAAGCTTCTAGGTGGGCTCCCTCCTTTCAACTGGATCTACATTACCCAAAAACTCATTGTAATAGTGAAAGTTAAGGCAAGTCTTTTACCCCCCTTAAGTCATGGCTTTATTCTCTTGCTGCAGTTAATGGGGTCTCTTGGGTGACTCTTTTTTTTCTTCAAGAGGCACAGTGCATATTTAGGAAATTCCCTTTTTCTGGCTAGAAGGCTATATCTCCAAAAGTCTTGCACTTGAGGTTATGTGCAAGACAACCTTCAAGGCTTATGCTACCCCAGAAATCTACCTTCTGTGAAAACTCTGTTCCGTATTTTGCTGCTTAGGCCTCCTCTTCTTTCCTTCTAGCTAAAAGGCAAGGGTTTAATAATGTTATTATCTGTCCTTCTCTGGCCATACAACTAAGTACATGTAGCTTCAAAATGTTTCTCCAAGTTACGTTATCACTTCCTCATTACTGTCATCCTTTAGGCTGAGAAATTCCACTCTCTGCTCTCTTGCCCTCTGACCCATTTTCAGGAAGGGGAAAAGAAAGGTAAAAGACATCCAGGAATTCTCCTCTGGTCCTTTGTGACCAAGCATATGCAGCAGCTCCCACTTGCGGGGAGAAGAAATTTCAGCTCCTCCCTAACTGGATAATAATACTGCTCAGCTTAGAAACTAACAACAATTCTGAGAATGTTCTTGGCAGAAGCTACTATTACCTTACAGCATTTGTGGGAGGAAGGGGAGAGAGGCAAAAATCTCTTGCAGAAGTTAGAAAAAAAAAAGATAAAATCGAACCTTTTAAACTTTTGACATTCAAATTACGAGGCTATGCATGGCTATGCTTCAAAGAAAACTATTAGTTGAACACTCCTACTAAAAGGATTACAGTAAACAACACTTAATACAAAGGTTTCTTCTATTTAGGCGAGGAGGCTCCCCAGTGGGAAATGGACTTAGAATTTCAGTAGACAACAAGGAATGCTAACAACTGAATCAACATTGGCTTGATCCATCATTTTGTCTCACTTCTCTAGGTAGAAATTAAATTATGAAGTGTACCACGGTATTTGAAATAAAGCACTGGCAAGTGAAAAAAAAACTGCCTAAAATATAAAAAACAAAAACAAAAACAAACCACAACCCAACATGCCTAATGCCCCTTAATGAGTTCAAGTCACCAGTCTGAAATAAACTGTATCCTCAGTTGTAGAAAGAACTGATTGGTAAGCCATTGTCAGTAATTCTTAAGAGATTGTGAAGAGAAGCTCGGCAGGACTGGAAAAGGGCAAAGCCATCTTAATTTTCAAGAAAATGAATGATTTTTAAACTCTAAGCTTGTAAGCTTAACTTCAGTTCTTGAAAAAATTCTAGAATGTATAATTAAAAGGATGATTAGTGAATATTTTTTAAAAAATCAGGCTATGAACACAACACATGTGCGCGCACACACACACACACACATGCTCACAAAACATTATCACTTCACCAAAGATATATTTTAGCAGACTTAACTCACTTACTTTTATTTATCTTTCTTAAGAAATAAAACAAGCATTTCCATAACAAAGTGGGATAGAAAAACAGAGGATTGCACCTGAAATGGCAGATCCATTATGTACAACTTGCTATCCCTTTCAAATATGTAACAAAGTTATCATGTAACTTTCTTTTTTCCCCCTCCCCACCACCCCAAACTTTGAAGTAGCTACCATTATACACAAATCTGTGTGTCGTGTGTGTGTACACACACACACATATATACACATATGCTTGCATGTACACACAAATATACATATACATGCACGTCTGTTCTTTTTCTGGATTCAGATAGCATCTTTTTTCATGGGATCTTTGTGGCTAATTTGGGTATTTATAGTAGCCAGAATGATCTGGTAGTAACCAAAGTTGTTTTTAAAACAATACTGATGTTACTATATACAATGTTCTCTTGGTTCTGCTCATTTGCTCTTAATTATTTCATGGAGGTCTCTCCATGCTTTTCTAAAATCATTGACCTCATCATTTCTTATAGCAGAGTAATATTCCACTGTGAACATATAACATAATTTGTTTAGCCATTCCACAATTGATAGGTATCCCTTTAATTTCCAGTTCTTTGCCACCACAAAGAGAATGGCTATAAATAGTTTAGAACATGTTGGTTCTTTTCCATTTTCCTTGAACATCTTGGGAAATAGACCTAATAGTGGTATTGTTGGGTCAAGGGTATAGTCAGTTTAACAACTCTTTGGGCATAATTCCAAATCTCTTTACAAAATGGCTGGATGAACTCACAGATTCAGCAACAATGAATTAATGTCCTAATTTTTCCATATCCCCTCCAACATTTGTCACTTTCACCTTCTATCATTTTAGCCAGTCTGATAGGTGTAAAATGATATTTCAAGGTTCTTTTAATTTACACTTCTCCTATCAGTAATGATTTAGAGCATTTTATATGACTATAAATTGTTTTGATTTCTTCACTGGAAAATTTCTTGTTCAAATCCTTTGACCATTTATCAATAGAGGAATGACTCACATCCTTATAGATTTGACAAAGTTCTTTATATGTTTGAGATATGAGACCTTTGAGGAACTGTATAAATTTTCTCCCCAGTTTTCTGCTTTGCTTCTGATCTTGGCTACAATTGTTCAAAACCTATTTAATTTACTGTAATCAAAATTATCCATTTTACATCTCACTACATTCTCTATCTATTGTTTGTTTATAAATTGTTTACAAGTCTGATCTCCATAAGTCTAATAGATATGATCTGTGTTCTTCAAATTTTCTCATAATGTCTCTTTTTATATCTAAGTCCTGTATCCATTTTTACCTTATCTTAGTAAATGGTGTAAGATATTGGTCTGTGCCTACTGTCTTCCAGACTGTTTTCCAGCTTTTACAAACATTTTTTACCAAATAATGAATTCTTAGCCCAAAAACTTAATTCTTTACACTTGTCAAACACTAGGTTGCTATATTCGTTTGCCACTGTGGATTGTATATCTACCGTTTCACTGATCTACTTTTCTATTTCTTCACCAGTACCAGATAGTTTTGATAATTACTGCTTTATAATATAGCTTAAGATCTGATACTGCTAATCCTACTTCCTTTACATTTTTTCCACTAGTTCTTTTAATATTCTTGATCTTTTTTTCTTCCACATGAATGTTATTGTTTTTTGTAGTTCCACAATATATTTTTTTGGCAATTTAATTGAGATGGCATTGAATATATAGACCAATTTTTAGTAAAATTGTCATATTTATTATATTGGTCCTGTCTGGCCATGAACAATGAATATTTATTCATTTATTTAAATCTGACTTTATTTTTGTACCGAGTGTTTTTATGGTTTTGTTCAAATAGGTCCTGGGTTTGTTTTGGTAGATGTATTCCCAGGAATTTTATACTGTCTAGTTATTGTTAATGGGGTATTTCTAGTTATCTCTCCTTGCAGGATCCTGTTGGTAATATATAGGAATGCTAACGATTTGTGTAGGTTTACTTAATATTCTCTTACTTTGCTGAAATTATTGTTTCAATTAACTTTTTCATTTAGTCTTTAGGATTGACCAAACATACCATATCATCTGCAAAAAGAGATAGTTTTATTACCTCATTCCCTATTCTGATTCTTTTTTTTTCTTTTCTTATTGCTATTGTTAAGATTTCAGATATAATATTGAATAATACTGTTGGCACTGGGAATCCTTATTTCACGCCTGATCTTACTGGGAAGGCTTCTAGGTTATCCCATTACCAGTAATGCTTGCTAATGGTTGTAGGTAAGTGTTTCTTATCAATCTAAGGAAAAGTCCATTTATGTCTATACTTTCAAGTGTTTTTAATAGAAATGAGCATTGTACTTTATCAAATGCTTTTTCTGCATCTATTGACATTATTATATGATTTTTGTTACTTTTATTATTGATATAGTTATTATGTTAACAGTTTTGCCTATGTTAAACTACCCCTACATTCCTGGTATCAATCCTGATTGGTCATATTGTATAATCTTTGTAATATATTGTTGTAATCTTTTAGCTAATTTTTTACTTAGGATTTTGGCAGCCATATTCATTAATGAAATCGGCCTATCATTTTCTTTCTCCATTTTTACTTTACCTGGTTTAGGCATCAGCCTCATATTTGTTTCATAAAAGGAGTTTGGTATGACCCCTTCTTTGCCTAGTGTTCCAAATAATTTATTTAATATTGGAATTAGTTGGTCTTTAAAGGTTTCATAAAATTCACTTGTAAATCCATCTGGTCCTGGTGCTTTTTCCTTAGAAAGCTCCTTTATGGCCTGTTCAATTTCTTTTTCTAAAACAGATCTATTTAGATACTCTATTTCCTCTTTTGCTAACTAGGCAGTTTGTATTTTGTAAATATTCTTACATTTCACTTAAGTTATTTAATTTATTGGAATATAGTTGGGCAAAGTAACTCCTTATAATTACTTTGATTCTATCTTTTTAGTGGTATATTCACCCTTTTCTTT
>CM053588.1:179358921-179377511 GCA_028646515.1 Pseudochirops corinnae
TCATCTCTAGCTTTAAGGCATTCTTCATGATTATTGGAGGCTTCTGGTGGGGGCGCTCTGGCTGTGCTCTCCTCCTCCCTCTCTCTCCCATGATCTTTCTTTTCCCCAAAGAAGGAATCTAGGGTTTGAGAGCTGTTCTTACTTTGCTTCTTATGTTTATTCTTACTCATGGTTGTTCAGACCGTGATTTTTTTTAAATCTCTGTGGGGCTCTGCTTCCAGAAGGGAAAGCTCTGTCCCAAATCGCTGGGGTTCTCCCGGCTACCGTAGCTCTCAGGAAGATGCTGAGAACTCTTCCTATTTACTTCCGGCTGACTGGATAGTGAAGACTCCAGAACCGAGGCCCAAGACGGCGATCCAGATCCAGGCCGTTTAACACGAGAGCTCTTGGCCTGAGAACAATCGCTCAGTCCCCCTGCTGTCTGCAGGTCGCAGGCGGGAAGCTGCAACACGGAGGTGGGTGCAAAACCTCTGCCTTTCGCTTTTCCTCTCTGGAGGCCTTTCGGCCAGACTGCTTATCTCCCCCTTTAGCAATCCCCACTAGTAGCTGGTGCTAATCCGCTCACCTGAGAGGCTCCTCCCGCCCAGCTGCCTCCAGGGCACAGCCACGGCTTGCGGCTTCAGGCCAGGCTGGTTTCTGTTCGCAGTGCTGATATGGTTCCTCGTAGCCGAGCTGATTTTAGTGGGAAGTATCTTTGTGTGCGTTTTGGAGTTCTAGGATTGGTTTAGAGTTCTATTTTATGGGTATTTTAGGGTGGCTATGTGAGAGCTGTGATATGTTGCTGCTGCTACGCCATCTTCCCCAGAAGTTTTTTTTTCAATTTTTTGAAAATATTATTGTAGACTCAAACACCAGAACACAAATGCAGAATAGAGAAAAGAAAAAAAAACATATCATAGACATAAATATTGGAAATACAAAATAAGAAAGGGAAAAAAAGCATGTCAGAGCATAGCAGAACATGAGAGAATTCAAAATATGTAACAATAAATTTTCATTTCAAGACAACCTGTATGATAAATAATACACATTGTATTGAGAATTGTCCATCTTTTCTCTGCTTCCTTGTGAATTTTCTTTTGTTCTCAGCTGTGCACCTTTTTACTTTGTTCTTTTTTTTCATCCCCTCCACCCCACCCACCAAGTTTCTAATACTTGTTATAATAAAGGTTATAATAAAGTTTCTCTATACAATAATGTTTCTCTATAGTTTGATTCTTGTATGTCAAATCTTATATTAAGTTTAGGATTTTTTTAAACAAAGTCTTGAAAGTCTGAGAGTTTATCAAATGTCCATTTCTTTTTTCCATTCAGGATAATACTTAACTTTGTAGGGTATGATATTTTCAACTGGAGCCCCAGTCCTGCTTTTTGATATATTGTGTTCCAAGACCTGAGATTGAGGTCCTTTAATGTCTCTGCTTCTGGTCTTGTGTGGTTCTAATTGTGGCACCATCATATTTAAATTGCTTTAATCTTGATGTTTTTAGTATTTTATCCTTGAGCTGGGGGTTTTGGAATTTGACTATGGTGTTCCTATGAGTTTTCCCCATAGGATCTCTTTTAACTGGTGATTGATGGATTCTTTCTAGTTCTACTTTGCCCCCTTGTTTTAATGCTTCAGGACAATTTTCTTTATTGTAGCAAGATTATTTTTTTTATAATAATTTTCAGTTAGTCCAATTATTTTTATGTTTTCTCTTTTTAATTTATTTTCCAAATCTATTGTTTTTCTTATAAGATGTTTTGCTTTCTCTTCTATTTTTTCAGTATTCATATTTTGTTTAATTATTTCTTGATCTCTTATCATTTCACTGGCTTTACTTTGCCCAATTCTAATTTTCAAGGTGTCATTTTCTTCCTTAAGATTGTGGATCTCCTTTTCTAATTGGTTGACTTTCCTTTCATAAACTTCTTGTATTTCTTGGATTATTCTTTTTTTTTTTAAGTTTTTCCTCCATCTCTATCATTTGCATTTGATTTTTAAGTTCTTTTTTAAGATCTTCTATGAATTCTTCTTGGGCAGACGACCATTTGACGTTAGTCTTTGGGGTTTTCTTTACTTCAATATCCTCCTCTGAAGATTATCCCCTGTCATCTTTATTCCCATAATTGCTTTCTGTGGTTGAATTCTTTATCCCTTTGCTTGTGCATTTTTTGTAGTAATGACAGGGTACAGGCCCAAGCCAAGACCTTCACCCCTAACCCCAAAAAGAATTTTAGTCCAATTTGTCCATAGGCCCTGGAAAACCCCACCTGGAATCTTTCCACTTCATCTGGCTTTTGCCTGAGGACATAAACCGTCCTTTATTGCTATTCCCAAGTCTCGGTGACCCTTAACCTAGCCTAGCCCTGCATAGTCTGTTATCTCCAGGTAGCCTTCAGCTACTTCTCAATCTTAATCCCATCCTCTTAGTTCCTGGAGTCTGACTTCTAGTCACCCCAGTCCCATCAAGATCCTCCTTAGATTCCTCAAGATCCTCCCTGGACCCCTCCTCCCATCACCCCAGACTACTTGACTACCCCTAAATCCCTCCCACAGTCTTTCTATATATAAGATGCATTTTGCCTCCATGAAGACACTCAGATTTAACCCAGCCCACTTGTCAATACAAGCATCACAAATGCTCAGACTCCTTAATAAGTCTACCCAATATGACAGAACTTTAAGAAACTTTTTTACTTTGGCTGAAAGAAGACTTGGGCCTAATTCAATCAGGCAGGACCCAGTGTGGCAATATTTTGGGGCCCTGGATACCCCTAAACCTCAACAGTAATAGCTTAATTTTTGTAATCACCTCTAACCTGGGGTATGGCAAATGGTACCTCTTGCCCCAGATCTTCATTTCTACCCTCTAACCTGGAACCAAAGTCAGATGTCTGACCTCCTGTAAGAGCCCACAACCAGGGCCTTTCTGCCCCACTGCTTCTGCACTCACTGGGCATGTGCTGGTTAATTTTCACCCCTGCTGCTCTTCCAAGCACAGCTGAGTCTGATGTTCCTTATCAGCAGAGGTTCCCTCAGTCTTCCAGGGCTCAAATACCCAACTCCCCTCACTACTGGGCACAAAAGTTCCTGTAGCTGGGACTGATGCAGTCTGTCAAACCAACTAACCCAGGGACTTGCTATTTATTGTTTCAGCTGCTTGCTGCTTGTTATTCAAATGGAGGTGTTTACTCTTCACAGAGAATAAAGCTTGTCCTGGGATTTTGCTTCAGATCTTCTCAAATTGTCCCAGGAAGACCTGGGTTGTGCCCCTATTCTTATTTATCTCCACCCACATTTTATTCACCCTAAGGTACTATTTTAACTTTTTTGTGGGGGAAAATCTTGAGAGTTTGGAATTTTCTGACCTACTCCACCACAGAACCCTCTCCCCCCAAAAAATCTCAGAAGTTCTTGGTGAATAAGAAATCCTTTCCCAGGAACTTTGTTTTCTGATATATCACACACTAAACTAATGAGTCTGATAAATTTGGATTCTTCTCTGCCTAGTCTGTTCCACTAAGATATTTTTCTATATTTTTAAGGTCTACCAAAATATTTGGGGCAATTCCTGCTTTATCATATAGTCTGAGGTCTGGAACTGTTGTGTAGCTAGATGGCACAGTGGAAAGAGTGTCAGACTTGGAGTCAAGAAGACTCATCTTCCTGAGTTCAAATCTGGCTTCAGACACTGGCTGTGTGTCCCTCGGCAAGTCACCTACCCTGTCTGCTTCAGTTCATCATCTGTAAAATGAGCTGGAGAAGGAAATGGCAAACTACTCCAGCATTTTAAGAAAACCTCAAATGGCGTCATGAACAGTTGGATATGATTAAATGAATGAATGAACTGGCATAGTCACTCCCCTTTCATTCCTACCTTTTCCTCATCACTTACCTTGAGATTCTAGACCTTTTCTTCTTCCAAGTATATTTTGTTAGTATTTCTATAGCTCTGTTTAAAGCCATCGCTTGGTCTTAGTATCATAATTTTCATTACAGTTGCCATGGTCCAATGGTAAGTAACAAAAAGTCGTATTTGTGTTCCTCTATTTCTATAAAGAAAGTCTTGTAGTAATATTTATAAGTGCCTTCAGTGTTTCTTGATAGACCAATTCCCAGATAGTTTATTCATTTTGGAATATTTTGAATGGAATTTATTGCTCTCTTATTTCTTAATGGTTTTTGTCATGTCATCTGGAAATGGTGATAATTTTTAAAATTTATTTTATTTTTTTTACTAAAGCTAATTTCTTAATTAATTTCTTTGAAGATTAACTGAGTTTTTCTAAGTAAGCTATAATGACTTCTAAGCAGATATGATTTTGTCTTTTCTTTGCTGATATTTATATATTTTATTTCTTTCTCCTGTCTTATTATTACTAGCATTTTCAGAGCTATTTCAAATAATAATGAGAAGACAGAGCATCCTTGCTTTGCTCTAATATTTATGAGGTAATCTTCTACTCTTTCTCCACTGCAAATAATGCCAACTTTTGGTTTGATAAAAATGAGTTTATCATTTTTTAAGAACAGACCCCTTTTGCCTGTTTTATAGGGGGCCACATAAATAAATATATTTTTCCAAAGACTTTTTTGAGTCTATTGAGATAGATAGATAGATAGATAGATAGATAGATAGATAGATAGATAGATAGATAGATACAGTGGTTTTATTTGATTTTGTTTTTAATATGATTAGTTATGTTAATTGTTAGAGTCATCTCTCTGGTCAGTCCTGCCAAGATTTTTTTGGATCCTAACTTTCTTATCTGAAGTGTTCACTATCCCTCAGAGCTCTGTGTCACCTTAAAATTTAATGAACATTCCAATTATGCCTTGACTGCATCATTAATGAAAATGATAAATATCTCAAATCCAAGTATACTGGGGATCCTCTGTGACATACTTCTTTTAAAGCTGGCGTTAAATCACTAATGACTATATTTCTGTACTGCCTTTCAAAAAGTGCTGAATCTGCCTAAATTATATTATCGAGGCAACATTCCTCCATCTTATGCACAAACTTGTTTAGCATAAGAGGCTGCTAATACTTTTATGAAATCTAGATAAACTATGTCTACAGAAGTGTTCAATTCTAACAGTCTAGGGAACCTAGGAAAAAGGAGATGAAGTTACTCTGACATGATCTCTTCTTGATTAAGCCATTCTTACTGTTATGAATATTGCTTCCCTTTCTAAATATTTAATAAACATTCCCTTAATAATAGTTTCTAGAATTAGAATTTTCCCCAAGAATTGAAATCAAACTCAGGGGTCTATCATTTCCCTGCAAAGGATGAAGCTCCCTGGACTAGAAAGAGAAGAATAAAATCTTGGGGTACCTCTCCCAATCTTTACAATATTTTCAAGATATTTGACAGTGGCTCAGCAATCACATTTATAAGTATGATTTTGTTTTTTACTTTTTTCCAGGAACTAGAGATATTCATTGAGGCCTGATGACTTGATCTCACCAAGAAAGGAAGCTAGCTCCTCTCTTACTGTTTTCATATTTGTTTTGGATTTTAAGATCAAAGACTCTCTAAGAGGAAAAAATTAAAGCACAATTAAGAGCTGAAGAGTTTCACCTTCTCTCTATTGTCCATTATGACTGCCCCAACACCCTAAAGTTCAGTTCTATCTCCTTTTTTCTCCAAGATAGCTTTAAAAATACATTTTTGTTGTCTGTAGCTTTCCTTCTCTGCATCCATTTATTCCAAGTATTATAATTCCTGATAATATTTAATAAATTGTGCCATGGTTTTTTAATCACCCTCTTTTTGCTTACCCTCATTTATATCTCAGTACATATATTTTTTTAAATCTAAATTTATCAATGAGTTTCCTGTATATCCATATGTGTCTCTTTTGACAACTCTTTCTTTTTATCCTCATTGTGACTGATGTTTTAGCATTTCCAAAATGTCATTTTTGAAAGCTGTATGTTGCCTCAGAGGTAATTTTAGACTATGGGATCCTACCTACCTATCCTTTCTCTAAACTCTTTAAAATCTATTCTGGCAAAATTGAGGCTTCATGTCAGACTTTTTTTTTCCCTGTTTTTCTTCTCATTCACTCTCATAAATATAAAGCTAGAGTAACTTTCCCCAAAGTTTCCATCATTTCCAGCCCAGAAATCAGTTTCTCCTTCTTGGTGAGAATCATAACCAGAATAGTTGTTTTCCTTGGAGATTCTTTTGCCTTTTGAAGAAACAAAATACTATTACAGCACACTTGGAAAATATTAGGCATTCTGCTTCAGAAAAAGAAAGTGAGTGAGTGCTGACATGTTCAGTTTCCTCCCTTTAAAGATTAGGAATTTGACATCCATAGAAGTCCTGTGACTTACCCAAGATCTCAAACCAAGTTTGCGGCAGAGAAGAATTTAGAACTAATGCTTCTTCTCACATAGTTCAGAGCTCTATCTTTTCACTATAGCTTAAGAAGAAGAAACTTCTGTTCCAGTTTCTCTCCAAGATTCATATGTTTAATACTTCCAACATCACTAAGCAACCTTTTCTTCTCTGAAATTTTAATCTGTTCAGATATATCACCCTATTCAGATGCTAGGGACAGTTATCTACCATCTCCCAAACCAATTTCACTCCTTTCTCATAGAGTTCAATATTAGAGTTCAATATCTTCTTCTCTGTCCCAAACCCTATGCTTAACAATAATAATCATAGTCAGAATTATAATATTAGCTAGCATTTACATAGCACTTTAAGGATTGCAAAGCACTCTACATATATTTTCTCATTGGATCCTCAAAACAATCGTGTGATATAGGCGTCATTATTATTGTTATTTTACAGATGAGGAAACTGAGGTTTTCAGGTTAGGGGATTTGTTCAGTGTCTCACAAATAGGAAGTGACTGAGAGATTTGAACTCAGATATTCCTTGAGGACCCTAAAATACGTGCTGGTGTCCATTAAAACATCCTTGCCTTCTGGTTCATCAACTTCTTCATCATTAATCACCTATGCTCTTAGTCTACCTCAGCTATGCACAAATTCAATCCTATCATTTATCTGACCAAGGAAGAGTCAGGGGGAGTTTCCTAGGCAATATGATAGGTATTCTTCAAGAGCTCATAATTACCTCTATATGTCCATAACCTCCTCTTGTTCCATCTCTGCCCTTGTCTCGTTCCTCCTAAACCTTTTCTTTCTTCTCATCATAACCTCCAATTCCTCCATCCCTCTGGGTTCTCCCAGACCATTGTCTTTCTCTGGCTTCATTTTCCTCCTTTCTTCTCCATTAACCAAGTGAACTTTACATGGACCTCTCCACCGGAATCCCTTGCCCTCTTTTCTCCTTTCCACTCATCCCTTTCCTCATCCCTTGAATCACATCCAAAGTCTCTGCTTTTAGCCAGGTGCTACTGAACAGGGCTGGAGACAGTGACAGAACAAGATTAACCAGGATCCACTACAAATTTTTGTCATTGAAATCTCATCTGGGCCCTCACTGCTGCTCAGCAATGCTAATCCTAACTGATTCTCTTTTGTACTCCTCACTCCTAAACCTTGTCTTCTTTCCTCAGGACTCCTTTGGGCTTGCCCTGAGCCTCTTGTGGTTTTCTCTGGGCACCAGAATTCCTAGAGTAGATGCCTACTTCAGATATGAATATGATTCAATGACATCTGAGTTTCCTTTAAATTCTAAACATCTCCTGTTTCATGGGGGGACTTGAGCTGATCTTTCAAGAATAGGTAATATTTGTATAGTGAGAAGGGAAGAGACAAAGTATTCCTAAATTGGGGGAGATTATGAGAAAAGGGCCTAAAGGGCCATGGAGAAAACATGGAGAAAAATTGACTCTATCTTTCCATCATAACACTGTTCTGGGAAGAATACTGGACCAAGAATTAGGAGATTTGGATTTTAGTCCTCCTTTCTTTTGTCCACTCATTCATTCATTTATTCATTCAACAAATATCTATGAAGTAAGCAAGACATCATCTAGGCACTGAGGATAAAAGGTGAATTACTTACCTTCAACGATATGGTGTTCTACTAAGGGGAGGAGGATGTATACTAATTCAAAGTAGAGAGTGACAGGAGTAAGGAACATTCAGACAATACGCTGAAGGAAAAGTGGAAGAGAGAAAAAACATTTTCAGTTGTAAGCATCAGGAAGCACTGAGCATTGAAAGAAGGAAACTGTGTTAAAGGAGGTCACCTCCAAACATAGTCCATGGTCAATGTGAAATCATAATGGGAGATTCAAGGTAAAGTTCAAAGACCAACAGTTGGTAGATCAGTTTGTCTGGAATGTAGGGTGTGCAGGACAGCTAAGTGACACAGTGGACAGAACACTGGGCCTGGAATCAAGAAGACTCATCTTTATGAGCTCAAATCCAGCCTCAGATACTTACTAGCTGTGTGACTCTGGGCAAGTCACATAATCCTATTTGCCTCAGTTTCCTCAACTGCAAAATGAGCTGGAGAAGGAAATGGCAAATCACTCCAGTATCTCTGGCAAGAAAACCCCAAAATGATGTCATGAAGAGTCATGCACAACTGAAATGATCAAACCACAAGAAGTGTGTGTATGTAGGGAAATAATGTGAAATAAGAATGAGAAGTTAAATTGCAGACAAACTGGCAAGGCTTAAAGGCTAGTTTTGGTTTTTTGTTTTGTTTTTTTTCCCTAGAGGCAGTAAGAGTCATTGTGAATTTTAAACTGGGAACTGACTAGACTAGATTTATGCCCTAGGGGGTTTTACTAGCAGTGGCCAGAAGAAACTGGAAAGGGAGGAAACTGGAGATCACAGACTAATTGGGAAATTATTAGAATAGTCTAAGCAAGAGATGAGAAGAGCTTAACCCCATGATTAAGAGGGATTAGAGAAAGGAGAAAGGATATATCTGCTCACATGGCTTGGGTGATATAGGAGTCACCAACTACAGTCCTCTAGTGAGATGATGGTCTACAAGGCTTTACCATCTTAGATTCGTTATCTCCTAAGGTTCTCCAAGACTCACTTTCTTCCCTAAAGCCATACCCTCCAGACTGCAAAGATACAACCTGACCTGCTTTTGTACCACTAGGGATTCTGGGCCTTTGCATCCATTCTAATGCTGACTTCTCTTATCTGTGTTGTGTCTCCCAATTAGAATGTGAGCTCTTTGAGAACAAGGACTGTATCATTTCTTCATTTCTATCTCCAACACTTAGTGTAGTGCTTGGCATAAGTAAACACTTAATAACTATTTTCCATTCATTCGAAAGATATTCATAGCATCATATATTTAGAGGTGAAAGGGACTTTAAAAGCCACCTAGTCCACCTCCTTCATTTTATGGATGAGAAAACTGAGGCCAAGCAAAGTTATGTGACTTATCCAAGATCACAAACGTAGTAAGCAGCAAAGGAAGTATTTGAACCTGATTCCTCTGATCCCAAATTAATTACTTTTTCCACTATGCAATGATGATTCTCCCCAGTATATTGTAGTAGTAGAATCCATAGGACTAGGCACCTGATAGGATAAAACGACACAGAGCAGGCAAAAAGGATGAGGGACTTCTAGGTTTTAGGCTTGAGTGAATGGACTAACTACAAAATAGTGTTTCATCAATAGAAACAGGATCACTGGAGGAGGGGACATATTTAGTTTTACGACCTTGAGCAAGTGATTAAATTTCCTTAGGTCTTGATAGAATGAAAGGATTAGACCAACTGATCTAACAGATCCCTTCCTGTTCTCCCTTACGGAGCACATAGGCTATCTCGGAAGATGATGCTCAAACACATTAAAGAATCAGAAAAATACAAGACAGTATATAGAATCAGGGCCTGATCCAATTTTTCAAAAACTCCTCAGCTGTGTCAATGGAAATGACAACTAGTCAGGCCCTACCCCTGGTGCTTTTCCCCTGATGCTTATCACTGATGGGGAGTAGAGAGAAGTGGAAAAACCTCAAAGAAAGAGTACTGATGCCACAATGCCATCTAGCTTTAAGAAACAGCCTGTATCACTTGCCTCTTTACAGAGCCAGATTCCAAAACAGAATTCAAATATTTCCAGGCCAACCCCAAACTGCTTCTGAAATCTTAAATCAAATCATTTACTGTAATATATAATGGGAATAAGAGGGGCCATATTTTCATTAGAAATATGTTTCATCTATATTTTTCCCATAATGGGCATAATACATGTTCCAGTTATGTTAAGGACATGCCCATGGTAACCAAGTGATGGGCATTTTTAAAAGCATACAGTCCAAATTCTGACCCCTTAGCACAGGGAAGGAGCTGTAGAAGCAAGACTTTGTCTTTTCTACCCCCACTCTCTCCCCTAATATTTCTGTCCTGGGTTCAAACCCCAGCTTTCTTGCTTACTAGCTGTGTGACATTGGTCAGGTGACAAATTCTCTAAGTTAGACAAATCACTTAGACTCAGTTTTGTCATATGTGCAATGGGAATACCAATGCTTTCGTTCTCTGTGTCATAGAATTATCATGAGGATCAAATGAGATAATTATGTAATGACATACATTTGCAAAGTATTATGATTAATATTATTTCTTTTTATTAAGAAGCTCATAAACAAGATGCCCCAGTTTTAGCCTTTCTAGGGTCCTGTCCCAGACAGCTAGCTCCCTGCTCCTTTCCTGCTGAGCTTATTAGCAATTCAACAAATATTTATTAATTTCTGCCAATGTACAAGCTTGGGCAAGGCACTGGGGATATGAATACAGTTAGGACGAAGACACTGCTCTCAAGGACCTTCACACCATGAAGAGATGTGAACATAGTATCTCTTCGGACAAATACAGATCATCAAAGGCAAATCCATCCTCTTGCCCTCTCTTTCTCTTTTTTACAAAGGATCTCTTTGATCATAGGATCATAGATCTGAAGCTGAAAGGAACCTCAGAAGTGATCTAGTCCAAACTCCACACTTTACAGATGAAGGAAATGTGACTCAGAAAGATTAAGGGGTTTGCCCAAAGTTGCATAGGCAGAAAGAATTAGCAGCAGGATTCAAACGTAGGGCTTCTGACTCCAAAGCCAGAGCTCTCTCCCCTGTACCAAGCTGCCTCTGATGGAAATTAGATGTGTCAACCTGAGGATAAAACACAGAGCAGAAAGATGGCAGGAGAGGGAATGTAGCTAAGACAAAGAGAGAACTACACAAAGTTGGGGGGAGGGGGGCAAGGACAAAATGAGAATGGAAAAATAAGCAGCATCTTCATCATGATTATGATAAAACACACCTATTTAGGGCTCACCAAGGAATGGAGGTGGTTCTACTTTTTGAAGGCTTTATCAGAGGAACACTAGTAATGCCAAGGTCTAACATGCAGAAGGTTTCTGAATATGGGATGGATGATAAGTCTGTTTTCCCAGGATCAGCCTCACTTAGCTTGGAGAGGCTCATTACCTATTGATTGAAGGGTAATAGATTTTTAACCATAGCAACTTTCAAAAACTATCAATCAAATCATAGAAAAGGAGCAATCTGCACTGGTGGGTCACCATACCAACAAAATTACAAGTCTTTGAAGGACTAAGTAAGTTTAAGCTCTATAAAATGCTTTTCTCACAAGAACCCTATAATGTAGGTTTATCATCCCCATTTTATAGATAAGGAAACTGGGACTCTAAGATAGGAACTGACTTGCCCAGGGTCACACAGCTCACATTACTCAAATAGGAAGGAACCTCAGAGACCATCTAATCCAACAAGTATATAAACAAAAATCCCCTCTACAATATACCTTACATATGGGTATACACCCTTCACTTGAAAATTTTCAATGAAGGAGGATGCAATATCTCTCAAAATAACCCATTACATTTTTGGTTATTTGCATTTCCAGGAAACTTTTCCTCACACCAAAACTAAATATATCAATTTGCTACTTCCCCTCATTCCTCCCAGTTATACCCTACAAGGCCAAGAAGAACAGATCTAATCTTTCTGCTTCACAGTCCTTCAAATGCTTGAAGACAACTTTCATGACTCACTGAATCCTCCTTTCTCCAGGTCAAAGATTTCCTTTTTAACTAATCATCATACAGCATAATCTCAAGGCCTTTTGCCATCTTTTTACTCTTCCTCTATATATTCTCAAGTTATTGATGTTTTTCCTAAAATACGGAATTCACATGAACAAAGTCAAAGCACCTAGAATAAGAATGGAAGTTATCAATTGGGGAAAAAATATTCGCATAAAACATTTTTAATAATGGTGAGATAATATGTAAGACTGAGTCATTCTTTAATAAAGTATGTCAGAGGTAGAGCCAAGTTGTGTAGGAAAAGCAGAAATTTGCTTGAGCTCATCCACCAATTACCTCCAATACTTGTAAAAAAAATTACTCTAAACAAATATTAGAGCTACAGAAACTACAAAAGGACAGAGTAGAATACATCTCCAGCTGAAGACAGCCTGGCAAGCCTAAAGGAAGGGTCTACCACATTGGGTTGGGAACAAAGCATAGTTCTGCTTGAGCCACACTGGCACAGATCGGTGGCACAGATTGGGCTGGAGTAGACCTCGGAGGACTGAATCACTGGCAGCTATGGAAGTTTCCAGACTTCTCAACCCACAAATGCCAAAGAGAAAGTAAAAGGTCAGTGGGGAAACCCTGTTTGACCTGGGTGAGAGAAGAGTACGATCTGGCCCCTACTCCTTGGGTGATGAAGGTGGTGGCAGCAGCAACAGTAGTGGCAGCTGTAACTACTTCCAGAGTTCCAAGCCCACAGACGGTTGGGGGACCAAGCAGCTGATCAGAGGGAAAATGCAGGAATCTCTTTGCTCTCACTGAGGCAGGATTGTCTTACTTTGCTCTGCTTGGAAACGGGTCACAGTCTTGGGTGATGGTCCTGGGGTGAGGAAGAAAGCAGGTGTGGCAGTGCTTGAGGTAACTATGGAGGAATCCTCCTCACAGTTCTGAGGCAGGTGCCCAGAAGTAGCTCTGACAACAGCTGCACAAAACCCCAAAAATTTGGAACACAGCACTCTTTACTCTGTAGCACAGTTCAACCATGGCAAAGAGCTCAAAAGTCAAGTAATTGGCTGGCAAGAAAAGCAAACAGAGGAAAAGAAATCAGACTATAGAATCTCTTGTATAGATCAAAACATAAAACCAGAAGACGACAACAAAGTCAAAAATCCTGCTTCAAAAGCCTCCAAGAAAAATATGAATTGGTCTCAGGCCATGGAAGCACTCAAACGGGATTTTGAAAATCAAGTAAGAGAAGTAGAGGAAAAATTGGAAAGAGAAATGAGAGTGATATAAGAAAATCATGAAAAATAAGTCAACAACTTGCTAAAGGAGACCCAAAAAAATATTGAACACCTTAAAAAATAGACTAACTCAAACAGCAAAACAGGTCCAAAAAGTCAATGAGGAGAATGCCTTAAAAAGCAGTATTGGTTAAATGAAAAAGAAAGTCCAAAAACTCACTGAAGAAAATAATTCCTTCAAAATTAGAAGAGAACAAATGGAAGTTAATGAACTTACGAGAAATCAAGATATTATAAAACTTATGCAAACAAATGAAAAAATAGAAGACATTGTAAAATATCTCATTGGAAAAGCCACTGACCTGGAAAATAGATGCAGAAGAGATAATTTAAAAATTATTGGACTACCTGAAAGCCATGATCAAAAAAAGAGTCTAGACATCATCTTTCAAGAAATTATCAAAGAAAACTGCCCTGATATTCTAGAACCAGAGGGTAAAATGGAAACTGAAAGAATTCACCGATCACCTCTTGAAAAAGATTCCCAAAAGAAAACTCCTAGGAATATAATAGCCAAATTCCAGAGTTCCCAGGTCAAGGAGAAAATATTACAAGCATTCAGGATGAAACAATTCTAATATTGTGAAAACACAATCAGAATAACACAAGGTCTAGCAGCTTCTACATCAAGGGATTGAAGGGCTTAGAATAAGATATTCTGGAGGTCAAAGGAGCTAGGATTAAAACCAAGAATAACCTACCCAGAAAAACTGAGTATAATACTTCAGGGGAAAATATGGACACTCAAGCATTCTTGATGAAAAGACCAGAGCTGAACAGAAAATTTGACTTTCACATAGAAGAAGCAAAAGAAGCATGAAAAGGTAAACAGGAAAGAGAAATCATAAGGAACTTATTAAAGATGAACTGTTTACATTCCTACATGGAAAGATGATATTTATAACTCATGGGACTTTTCTCAGTATTTGGATAGTTTAAGGGAATATATGTACATATATATGTGCATATATGTGTATCGCGTGTATGTGCATGTGTGCATGTGTATACATAGACAGAGGACACAAGGTGAGTTGAATATAAATGGATGAGATCTAAAAAATAAAATTAAGAGGTGAGAGAGGTATATATTGGGAGAAGAAGAAAGGAAAGATAGAATAGGGTAAATTACCTCACATAAAAGAGGGAAGAGAAAGCTGTTACAATGGAGGGGAAGAGCAGGGAGGTTAAAAGGAATGAAGTCAACTTTAATCTCATTGGATTTGGCTTAAGGAGGGAATAACACACACTCATCTGGGTGTCTTACTCTACAGGAAAGTAGGAGGAAAGGGGATAAGAGGGGGGAATGATAGAAGGGAGATCGGAATTGGGGGAGGGGCTAATCAGAAGCAAATACTTTTGAAAAGGGACAAGGTCAAAGGAGAAAATTGAATAAATGGGGAGCAGGATAGAATGGAGGGAAACATAGTTAGTCTTTCACAATATGACTACTATGGAAATGTTTTGCATAACTATACATGTATACCCTATATTGCTTCTCTTCTCAATGGGGATGGGTGAGGAGGAAAGGAAAGAATCTGAAACTCAAAGTTTTACAAACAAATGTTAAAAAATTGTTTTTACATGCAACTGGGAAATAAGATATACAAGCAATGGTGTATAGAAATCCATCTTGCCCTACAAGAAAGGGGAAACGAGTAAGGGGGGATGAGAGGGATAGAAGAGAGAGAAGCCTGGGGGAATGAGTAATCAGTATGCTTACCATCTTGGGGTGGGGGGGTAGGAGAGAGATGGGGAGAAAATTTGGAACTGAAAATTTTGTGGAAATGAATGCTGAAAACTAAAAATAAATATTTTTTTTAAAAAATAAAATACGTCAAAGAATATGAACAGTTCTCAAAAAAAATTGCAAACACAAAAGCAAACACATTAAAGATTGTTCCAAATAAGATACTGAGGTTCTTCTTCACACCCAACAAACAGACAGATTGGAAGAATCAATGTTGGAGGGACTGTGGAAAAACAGATATACTAATAGTTGATTAATGGAGCTGTTGATTGCTGCCACCATTCCAGAAAGCATCTTGGAAATTATGCAAAGAAAATGGCTAGGTAGAAATTCCACTGCAAAATATATACTTCAAGGGGGTTAAAACAGGGGGGGAAAGTCCCATTTATATAAAAATATTTATAGTAGCACTTTTTGTAATTATAAAGAATTGAAATCAAGGTAGATGGATGCTTTTCAATGGCAAATGATTACACAAGCTGTTGTACATAAATGTAATAGAATATTACTATGCTATAAGAAAAGATGAGAATATAGAGAAGCGTGGGAAGACATGAACTGACATAAAGTCAAGTAAGGGCAACTAGAAAAATAATATCCACAAAGACAGCAATAATGTATAACAAAGAATAATAATAAAATTGAAAAATATGTAATAATAAAATTTAAGCTTAGTCCTGAAAAACAGAGGAGTTTATCCTTCTCTTCTTTGTAGAGATGGAGAACTATGAGTATGACACATGAGATATAACATCAAACTCAATTAGTACCATGTTTAGGTCTGAACTGTTTCCCTATTTGTCTCCTTTTTAAAATCTGTGTTATGAGGAATGGCTCTCTGGGGATGTAAAGCCACACACAAATAGCTTTCCAGAAGAATGGTACTGTGAACAGCTTTTCAAGGTTCTGATTCCACAGTATAGTGAACATTCTATCTATTTAATAACAAATCAGAGCAAAACATTCACAGAAAATCAAGGTATAGCATTCACAATATTACAGCTTATCACAGAAAATCAAAATACAGCATTCATCATGTCACAACTCAACAACTTATCACTAAAATGGCCACATAGTTTTCACCACAGTGGTTATATAGTTTTGAACAAAGTACAATCATTTAGTCAATCACTCAGTAACTCAATCATCCTTGAGGAGGCTTGCCTCCTTAAGGGACACAAAATACAAAAGTCAAAGTACTCCACCCCTGAATAGTACATTCATTTAGTCAATCACAGAATCCTTAATTAAATCACAAAGTACAAAAGTGAAAGTTCTCCATCCCTAGGTCACAGAAAATCATAATCTTCTCAGTCAGTACACAGTATCCAAGTAAAGTCTTCTTTCAGCTTGACTTGAGGCTGGCTCTCAGCTTCCATGGTTCCTCTTCCATGGTCCCAACTCCAACTGTCACCTGGGTTCAAAGGCAGGCAGATCCCAGTTCCTTTTCCAGATCCTTGTCCACTTCTTTGTCCAGTTCCCATTCCATATTGAAGCTCACAGTGTCCAGTCCACCTCAAGTCCTTCACGGTTCCTGTTTCTGGGAAGACAAAGCTTAACAGAGCCACAATAATATTTGTATACATTGCCAGAACCATCATCAATTCATTATCTGCCTGTGAAATCAACTCAGACCCACCAACAAGGTCTGAGAACTCAACACAAATTATCAACATAGAAATCAACATAGACCCACAAACAAGGTCCAAGAGGTCAGCACAAATCATCAGTAAAGTCCCAGGACCTCTAAAACCTCCTCCAGGACTTCTGTAAACATACAACCAGAAATTCCTCTTTTGGAGCTTCCAGTAAGATCTCAGGGCTTCTGTACAAAGTATCACAAACAAACATCAACACAGACAGAGCAGACAAACAGAGTGCCAGGATAACACAAGTTTTCTCCTTCTTGACTCTGCCACCACAAGAGGCCTCTTCTCAATTTTGCTGTTCCTAGCCTGACCCTCTCTTTATGTATGGTCATTAGCTCCTCCCCTTCCTGTTGCAGGAGTTCATGAATTCTAGGGTTCACAAGTTGTTTTCTTAACAGACTTGATACAAGGCATCAAAAGAAACCTGAACTGAAACAAGATGTGAACTACTTTTGTGCTTGCCATTACAGGGGAGAAGGGAGAGAAATGTATTTGGAAACTGTGATGTAAAAAATAAATAGTAATTTTAAGGGCATAAATAAGATGTAAAGGTAGGATACCATAATCAGAATTACAGAAAAAGTAGCAGCTGCTACACTAAAAGACCACAGATCTTGAAACACTATATATCAAAGAGCAAAAGAACTGAGGGTGCAGCCAAAAATAGCTTACCCTGCAAAGTAAAATCTTGAATGAAAAAATAAAGTGGACATGCAATGAACTGACAGACTTTCAAGTTTTTGTCACTAAAAGACCAGAACTTAAAAGAAATTTTGACATATAAGATTCAGGATATATATAAGGTAAAAATCAGAGAACAATTACAAGGCATTCAGTAATGACAGTTTACTTTTTATACATAGCAATGTAAAACATATTCTTAAGACAATCATTAGTAATTGGGTAATTTGACAGAAATGGGGGTGAACTGAGTATGATGTGGTGATTCCAAAAATCAAAATTGTGTAGAAAAAGGTAAAAAGAGCAATTATACAAATGAGGAATAAGAGGAAGAACTCATACGGATGAATCAGGTCAGGGTGGAGAACTGGTAGTGCTGGAACCCTAATCTTATCAGCTCATAGATTGGACCACAATAGGTCCCTGCCCAACATCCACTTAATGGCTGTATTTTGGACCCCCTTGGCTTAGAATGGATGTCAAAGGTAACTGTTTCTCTTTGGAACAGCAACCCTGAGGGCCTTCCTCTCCCACTTTGATTTTTTTCCTCTTCTTTTTTTGCTAGTTAAAGGGGCCATCCCTTGACTCACTTCTTTTTTTTTTTCAATTTATTCATTTCATTTCCACAAGATTTAAATTTCATTTAAAGTTCATTTCCACAAGATTTTGAGTTACAAATTTTTCTCCCCATCTTTCCCCTACCCCATATCCCAAAATAGGGAGCCTACTGAATACCCCTTCCCTCAATCAGTTCTTTCTTATATTCTGCCCCACCCCACCCCCAACTTTCTAGTAGAGCAAGATGGATTTTTATACCCCAGTGCCTGTATATCTTATTTCCCAATTGCATGTAAAAAACAATTTTTTTAAACATTTCTTTTTAAAACTTTAAGTTCCAGATTCTTTCTCTTCTTCCCTCCTCACCCACCCCCACTGGGAACATAAACAATTCAATATAGGTCATACATGAGTAGTTGTACATGAGTAAAACATTTCCATAGTAGACATACTGTGACATACTAACTATATTTCCCTCCATCCTATCCCACTCTCCATTTATTCTATTTTCTACTTTGATCCTGTCCCTTTTCAAAGGTGTGTGCCTCTAACTACCCTCTCCCCCAATCTGCCCTCCCTTCTATCATCCCCCTCTTATTTCCTTACCCCCTACTTTCCTGTAGGGTAAGATACCCAATTGAGTGTGTATGTTATTCCCTCCTTAAGCCAAATTCAATGAGAGTAAGGTTGTCCTATT
>CM053588.1:179378011-179410570 GCA_028646515.1 Pseudochirops corinnae
AGTCAGGTTGTTGACTCTCTTTTCATGATTTTCTTGCATCATTCTCATTTCTCTTTCCAATTTTTCCTCCACTTCTCTTATTTGGTTTTCAAATTCCTTTTTAAGCTTCTCTATTGCCTCTATCCAGTTTGTATTTTTCTTGGAAGCTTTTGGTGTGGGAGTTCTGACTGTGTTGTCTTCCTCCTGTTCCATGCTTTGGTCCTTTTTGTCCCCAAAAAAGGAATCTAAAGTTGGATTGCTGGGCTTGCTTTGCTTCCTTTGCCTGCTCAAGTTGCCAGTCAGTTACTTGACTTTTGGCCTCAGTAGAACTCTGCTTCCAGAGGGGAAAGCTCTGTCCCAAATTGTTGGGGTTTTTGTAGCTGCCAGAGCTATTAGGAGGCTGCTGCAGCCCCCTTAAGTTTTGGATCACTGAAAACGTACCCCAGGACCACCACCCAAGACCACCATCCTGATCCAGGCTGGTTAAGGCAAGAGCATGTAGCCTCTGAATGATTGCTTGGCCCCCCTGCAATCTGCAGGCTGCGATCTCTTAGGCAGCCACATGGAGGTGGCTGCGCTGCTTCTGCTGTTTCCTTGACCTGGGGACAGTTTGGCTGGATCCTCTCCCCCAAATTTATCCAAGTTCCACTAAGGTTTCACTTAGTCCTTATTTCTTATGGCTTGGTAAGTCTGGAAATCACCACAGCTGCTGCTGATCCACTCTCCTGAAGGCTTCAGCTGTGGCTTGTTCTGGCAGCCCTGGGGCCAAGCTTTGGTTTCAGGCCAGGCTGGTTTGGGGTCCCAGCTTGCTGTGATGAGCCCTTCCTGTCCCACCTCCCGAGCTTCCTTCATCAGAAGATGTGTTTTTCTGTACTTTTGTGAGCTCTGGAGCCCTAAAATTTGTTTAGAGTCATATTTTATGGGTATTTGAGGTGGCTATGTGGGAGCTGCAGGGTTTTCCTGCTTCTACACTGCCATCTTGGCTCCACCCGCCCATAGATCTTATTTCTGACTCTCTTCTTGGGTATTGTTTTTTTGTGAATCACTGGTTTCCTATTTTGCTGTCTGTCTTCTACTTGTATCTGCTACCCTTTATGGTGGCTGAGCAGTTATTTCTCTCCCCTTTCCCATTTAGTTTAAAGCCTTTGTGATTAGATGCATCAGACAATGCACAACTAAATGGGTCTTTGACATTCTTTAAGTGTACTCCATCCTTGGATCATCATTCCTGTATTTTAAATCACAATCCAGAAATCCACATTCTAGTCTCAGACAACATCTTTTTTAGTCAGGTGCTTATGTCTTACACCCCATTTTGAATCTGCCACCTCCTGTCCTTAATGATGAAAACACCACCTGTGCCCCTAAGCTCTTTAGGTCTTTGCCCAGAATTACATAATTCTTGGCCATGTTTCCTAATGTTTTTTCCCCCAGTTATCTGATGAATCATCAGAAGTGGGTAATGCTTTCCAGGTGTGTGAAGCTTCTGGACATTGTCATATTCTGTAGAAATACCCTGTGAAGACAACAGACATTTCTGTTTATTTCAGGTAAACAAATAGCTGCCTCAGCAGGGAGTCACCAACTACTAGTCATCTCTTTTTCCTGTGACCATTACTGAATAACGTCTTCCCTGATAACACCTGTGGATTCACACTATCAGTCCTTGGAGCACAAAAAACAGCCTATAACAGATATAATCAAGCTAGCTCTCCATTCTACAGGGAGTGTCTCATACCTACTATACAGCTCCAAATGGTCAGTTGTCATTTGTCATTCTTTCTTTTTCTCTATCCCATCCTCCTACCCTCCAATCTCCTGAGATAATTAAGCAGCCTCTGCCTCTTTACATCTCTTTTCTTCATTAATCTTCCTTGAAGAATATTTTTCGCTTTCTAGTCCTTCAAATACATTTCTCCTGGAAACCTGGAGAGTAGCAATATGTTCCAGCAGTCCATGGATAGATTGTGAGAAAAGTGTGTTGTAAACTTTAAAATGTTGTACAAATACGTGCTATTATTCTTATAATAGATTTGGGACATAGAGACCATAGTTTGAATCCTTAATTCCATCAGCTACTAGCTGTATAACCCTGGCTAAATTGTTTAATTTCCTGGAACCTTGGTTTCTTTAGCTATAAAATGGGAAGAATACATGATCTTGCTACAAAAATCAAATTGGCTAACAGACTTGAAAACATGTTGCAAACTTTAAAACACTCTTCCAACATAATATAATATTGTTATTAGGTACATGTGTAAGGATGGGAATGGGGGAGGAAAGGATTATTATGAATGTGGGAAAATTAACATAGTGTTGTAGAAAGAGTGGAACCCCAGACTTGAAATCAGGCACAGTTGGAATCCCTTCTCTAACAGTTCCCAGGCATATGACCACAGGCAAGTCCCTGGTCTTTTCAGAGCTTTAGCTTCTTTATCTATAACATTGGGGTCAATAATACCCATACCAGCTAGGTGGTTCAGCAGATAAAGTTCCTGGCCTGAAGTCAGGAAGACTCATTTTTGTGAGTTCAGATCTGGAGTCAGACACTTACTAGCTGTGTGAACCTGGGGAAGTCACTTAACCTCCATTTCTTTAACTGTAAAATGGGGATAATGACATCACCTACTTCCCAGAGTTGCAAGGAGAAAATTTGATAATAGAATAGCCACCGTCTTAATGCTTATTCCCTCCCACAGGACCTACTTCACAGTGTTGTGCAGATCAAATGAAATAATGTGAAATGCTCTACAAACATAACAAGCCAGTATTACTTTTAGTTTATTATTTCACAACTCTGATGGAAGTCATGTGTTCATTTTTTTTAAAGGCTCAAGTTTGGGGGGATCTTGGACTGCATCCAGTTTAACAAATATTTGAACAGGATTACAAAAATCTCTAACTAGTGGCTACCTAACTTTGGGTGGAAGATCTTCAGCAAGGAGTGATCCCCTGGTTTCAGACGAAGCCCATGCCTCTTTTGGATAACTCTAGTTGTTAGGAAACTTTTCCTTCCAGGGGCCCAAATGAATCTCAAAACAACTTCTGCTGATTGTCTTTGTTTCTTAGTACTGCCTTTGGGAGCCAAACAGAGTAAGTCTTTTCCTGAAAACTGACTACCTGTGTTAGTCAGGTTTGGGATTTCAAGGAACATAGACAGGCAGTTTACTGAATAAATAGGGCTTATGGAAAGGTATGAAATCCACATGATCATACTAACATAAGAAGGCTACAAGAAGGCAATATTAATATCCATTCCTTTCTCTCTAGCTATGCAGCTGACATACTACTTCAGGCAGTCATTACCTCTCATCTAGACTATGATGATAACCTTCTAATTGGTTTCCCTGACTGGTCTCTTGCCTTTCCAATCCATTTTCCATAATCTGCCAAATGGATATTTCTAAGGTACAGATCTGACCCTATCACTCCCCTGCACAAAAACCTTAAAGAGCTTCCTCTTTTTGTTAGATAAGATAGAACCTTCTCTCTCCTGTATTCAAGCTCCTTCACAATCAGCATCTGACTTGTTTTTGCCGATGGACTGACAGTACATCACTTCTCACACATGCTACAAACTAGGCTAATTTGCTGTTCCTCATACACGCCATTCTATCTCCTGTCTCCATGCCTTTGTTTGGCCTTCCTCCCAGGTCTGGAATGCTCACCCTTTTTACCTTCAACTTGTAGAAGCCTTAGCTCACTTCAAAGCATAGCTTATGGACTGGCCTCTCCTGATTTTCTGGTCCCCTACCAGTGCTTTCCCCCTTGTCTGAAATGATTTTGTGTTACTCTCTCTATTTTATATATGCTTATCTATGTATATATTAGTCATGACCATGTGCTAATTCCTCCTTCCCACCTTCCCATAGTCAACTCAATTCAGTAAACATTTGTTAAGTACCTACTATATGCCACACACTTGCTCAGAGCTGAGGATATAACAAGAAAAAGAGAGTGTCTGCCCTCATGCATTCAAGGAGCAATCTAATAGGGGAAGACGGTGCACAAAAAGAAGCCAAAAAGGAGAGGTGGGGAAAATACCCAGGAGCACTGTGTGTGTGTGTGTGTGTGTGTGTGTGTGTGAGAGAGAGAGAGAGAGAGAGTGTGTGTAAGCTTGGGCGTGTTGTTCTGTGGAATGGAAGCCAAGGAAAGCTGCTGATAGAAAATGGAGTTACCAGGAAGGTTATGTTTTTGTTCAGTCATGTCTTCATGACTCCATTTGGGGTTTTCTTAGCAAAGATACTGGAGTGGTTTGCCATTTCCCTCTCCAGCTCATTTTACAGGTGAGGAAACTAAGGCAAACAGGGCGAAGTGCCTTGCCTGGGGTCACACAGCTAGTCAGTTTCTGAAGCCAGATTTGAAACTCAGGAAGAGCAGTCTTCCTGACTCTAGGCTTGGTATTCTATCCACTGTGCCATCTTGGGAGCTCTCTTTAAAGAAAAGCTTTGGAGAGAATTTAGGGCTCTGCCTTCCAGCCCTGCCCTCAGAAGGAGAGGCAGCTGAGGGTGAGTTGAGAAGGTGTTGATTATTAAGGCCAGAGTCAACTTTCATGGTGATGAGATTTCAGAGGATCAGTTTATCCTGGGGGTGGGTAGGGGAATAATGTTGTTCTGTGAAGTCAAAGTATAGCTGCTGATGGAAAACGGAGAGATGGAAGTGTGAGTTCACTGAGGATAAGATCTATTTCATTTTTGTCTTTTTGTTGCTGAGTGATAGTAACATTTGAAGTTCTCAGTAAGTTCATGTTGAATTGAATTGACATATGCACATCTACTTCACCACCAAATACTGAGTCCCCCACCTTTGTCTGGCTCCAGGAAATGAAGCATGCTTGTAACTCTCCCAGGGTGTTGGGTCGGTTCTTTCTGGCAGATAGCAGCCTGGCCACCAGCTGGCCCACAGCTTCTCTGGGTGGTGTGGTTTTGTACTGAATTAGACAAAGGGGAGTGGAGTCTCTTCCACATGCAGCAGTCTAGGCTAAATCATAGAAGGCTAAACATAGAATGGAGTCAGGGGCTGAAGTCATCAGCAACACTTGGTTTCTTTGTCTGCTTTCTCACTCCAGCCTTTGCTTCTGACTCCTTGGAACTGCCTTCAGCACCTGAGGCATTTATACTCTCAAATATACTTCTGCCACGGAGGTGTTGCTCCAATGCAATATTTATAGCGCCCATGATCACGATAAAGACCGTGACTATAAATATTGGTGATGTTTGATTGCAAAATATGCCAAACTCTCCAGATAGAGGATAGAACAGAAACATTTATTTAGACATCAGAAAAACAAATCCCAAAACCAGTAAGCTGATTCCATCATAGTACCAAAGATATTCAGAAGCCATAATAATGCTGAGAGCAACAGCATCCTTCAGCCTTCCCACAAACCAATACAAATTCAATATTTACTCACAAACCTCTCTATCTCCTTAATGAGCATCCTCTTCCCCCAGAGTCTGGTTAGCTCTCACTACCAGATTCCTGTGGGCTCTGCTCCACTCTTCAGCAAATTCCCTCCGTCACAGGCTCCATGTGACTACATTCAGCTGATTAGGGGGCAGGGTTTACTTTCAAAGCAGGGGAGGTCTTCCAACTCCCTGCTAGATCTATTAAGGGGCAAGGAAGATCTTCAAATTCCCATTCCCAGTACAGGAGGGTCACCCCACCCTTTCTCATTGGTGAGTTTTCCTGGGGTTTCCATTTTTGTGATAGCTCCAAGCTAGCCATGCTTCGTTCCCTTCCCAGCTAGACTTCTGCTCTCCCCTTGACTTCTCCATTCTGTTCATGTGTAGATACCTTCCCCATCTTTCCCTTGCTTTTCAGCTTGCTTTTGTGTTTTGTCTTCCCCCATTAGAGCACAATCTCCTTGAGGGCAGAGACTCTCTTTTAGCTTGTATTCATGTCCTCAGTTCTTACTCAGTTGCCTGGAACATAGTAAGTGCTCAATGATTGCATGGTGCCCACGTAACCGCCTGTTTCTGCTATTCCCCCCCCCCAGTGAAAGGGCTGGTCTAATAGGACTAAATCATATACTTCAAACATTTCAAATAATTGTGATGTATTCCTTACGTCTTCACTTATCCACATAATATAACCCTAATTTCTTGAACTAATTCTCACATAACATGATCTCTAATCTCCTTTTTACCTAGACCTTTTTTAAAAAATTATTCTTCCCAGACCAGCTTCTAAGAGGACTGTAGAATGTCTTAAGGAAGTATTCTAAGTGTTCTGTCATTTATGGGAGAAAATAAATTCAGGTTCATCTTTCTAGGAGAAGAGAAACCCTTAACAGTGTCTGCACAGCAAAAATTTGAAAGGAGCAGCATTTGCTTACAAGGTTAGGTCTCTTTTCCATATTCTTCCTTCCAAGCACTTATCAAAGTTCTTAGTGACTTCACTCTAAATTCTGGAACAACCTACCCTGTCCTGCCTGAGGAGAAAAGTGCTTCTTTCTTCTAAATGAACCTTCCCTCAAAAAATTCCCTTTCTTCAGTGTTTTGTTTTCTATAAGTTGTCATGAAAGAAAGTATGAGAAAATCTCATATTCAGGTATGGATGACTGATAGCTTAAAGAGTTCCTCCCATGCAAGGGCTTAGGAAAATGAATATTAGATGGAAAAGAATAGAACATTAATGGCATAATTGGAGATGCTATAATAATAGTAGATAGCATTTATATAGAACTATGATTGTGCTGAGCACTTTACAACTATCACCTCATTTTATCCTCATAATAACCTGGGGAGATAGGAGCATTATTATTCTCATTCTACAGTGGAGTAAACTGAGGCAAATCTGGTTTAGTGATTTGTATAAGATTACATATCTAGTAAGTGCCTAAAGCTGAATTTGAACTCAGATTTTCCTAACTCCACATCTCTCAATCTACCCAGCTCATCACTGTTCTAACTGTTATAATCAAGTAGAGAATATGTATGTGTGTATATATATATATATATATATATATATATATATATATATATATAAATACAAGTGTGTATGCACACACATGATATGTGTATGTGTAAATGCATACATACATACATGTTTTTGTGTGTTTATGTGTGTGTATACACATACACAATATGTGGGGGTAAGAGGAATCTCAGTCCATTGACTTTGAAATCCTATGATATTGGCAGGCTTCTACCTCAATCACTCAATTTACCATTGTGAGTACAAGTCCATACACCATGCTTCAAGAGCCCATTGAGTTGTGGAGTGAATTCTAGACTCAAGAGTCAGGAAACCTGGGCTTCACATTCTGCTTCTGTTATTTTTAAAGTGTGAGAACACATTTTCAAAGTGAAGCTGGGATGGACCCTTAAGAGAGTAGGTAGTAAGGTAGAAAAAGCTTAGTTTTGGAATCAGAAGACTTGAGTTTGAATTGTTGTTTGAATATCTACTAAGTGTGACCAGGAAGGTTGTTTTGTTCTCTCTGGGACTCAATTTTCCATTTGGCAAAATGAAGATGGTAATTTTTCCATTATTGGCCTCCCAGAGTGATAGTGAAGAAAGCAACTTGCTACTTATAGAATATGAGTTAAGCATAATATATGAGTTATATAGAAATATATATTACATATATATCCTATAAAAACACGAGTTGTTATTGAACCCAAACTCTGGCCTTCAGGCTGCTAAATTATCAAGTAAAGATTTTGACAGAGCAATTTCAGAAATCAAATTCACTACTCACTATATCTGGTAAATGGATAGCAAAATTCCACATCCACTGTAGAATTGTTATTTTCTTTTTAAAGGCCTTCAGTATTTTTCAGCATTGCTTTCCAAGAAGTAGTTCTACCTTATGAGAACACGGGGCCATATATGACTGAGTAGTTTGCACAGGCTGAGGCTGGAGAAGCCCTGTGATTTGCAATGCTGTTTGTTTCCATGAGGGACAGCTCAAGAAATAGGCTTCCTTCAGTTGGGGAGAACAATTTCAAACTGGACTAGGATTTTAATTAAAAGCAAAAAGTTCAAACTGTAGGGGTTTCAAACTTATCTGAATTCACAGACCTGCTCAGCACTCACTCCCTAGAAACCTCCCATAGGACTTCCTATGGCAGGCAGTGAATTATTGAACATGAGAATGTAAGTAAACAGGAAAGTAGAAATGTTCATCTACACCCAAAACTCATGGACCTGAATGTGGAAGATGCAAACTTCTCCTCAGTGGAGTTAACTTGGGAGCAGAAACTCTAACATTTAAAATGCAGACGTCTATCAGCTAGTTAATAGCCCAGAACAATGGCAAATCAGTGGATTATTCCTGTTTGGATTCTTCTATTTATTTATCTGCTCTCAGTATAGCAAAATTGGGCTTTGAAAGCATTTAACAATTAGGCTAGGAACCAGAAAATGTAGACTCAATTACAATTTTTCACTCTATTAGGGTCCTAGGACATTGATATCCTAACATTTGCTGACACACTCAAGCTAAATAGTATGAGGATCAGATCTGTGATTTTCCTGTTACAGAGAACGTCCAGATGGGGATGTCTCTACCAATGCAGATTGGTGCCTCCTTTGCAATTTATAATCTTAGAGAACTGCCCAGAGACCATTGAGAGACTAAATGATTTGTCAAGGGCCTCAAACCTAGTACATATCAGTCAGAACTTGAAGTCAGGTCTTGCTAAGCCTGAATCTCCATGCGTTATCCCACACTGCCTCAGAATTATCTAAATGTATAAATTATTGTGTTGAAAAATCCAGTCATTTTTTTTTCCAATTGTGTCCAACTCTTTGTGACCCTGATTTGGGATTTCTTGGCAAAGATACTGGAGTGGTTTGCCATTTCTTTCTCTAGCTCATTTTATACTGAGGCAAACCGGGCTAAGTGACTTGCCTAAAGTCACATTGCTAGTAAACGTCTGAGACCAGATTTGAACTCAGGAAGAGGAGTCATCCTGACTCCAGGCCAAGCACTCTATCCAGTGCACCATCAAGGTGCCCTGTGTTGAAAAGAAGCATCCCTTAATCATATATCAGGATAGGATTGCCCTTTGTTTGGTATGGCTCCCAGTGAATTTTGGGAACTTGGTTCTCAAAAAGAATCTTGGGTGATGAAATGGACACGAACTTCTGATGGGTCTAAAAGGAGGCACAAAAGTAGCAAAATTTGTCTTTAGTATATTGCCCCCAGTTCCTTCTCTCTGTCCTTGTCTTCTCCTTAAAGAACTTGGCACGCTTATGCTGTCTTCATACTTTCCCTGTAATCCTCCTCCTGCTCTCCCAACCAGATGTGCCCTTGGCCTGTAGAACACTGCTTTGAACTCTGTCCCTTTGTGAGTTGGCCACTTTGCCCCATTTAAACTGACCTTTCCAGTAGAGTATAGAAGATAGAGAGCTTAGACTTTGAGTCAGAAAGATTTCTGAGTTCAAATCCTACCTTTGACACTTACTACTTACATCCATTAGAAAAATCACTTCATTTCTCTAAACCTGTTTCCTCATCTGTAACAGAATTGTTGGAGTAGATGCTCTATAAGGTTCCTTGTAGAACTAAGTCTATGGTCCTGTGTCTTATCTATTCGAGATTCCACTCTTTGTTGGGTGATAGTATAATAAATTCTAAAAACAAAATTTTTTTAATCAGTAAAAATCTGCCTTTTCTCTCTTTCAACCCAAACCCCTTCCCCAATTAAGAATGAAAGAAAAACCAAAAAACCTGTTATAAATATATATAGTCAAGCAAAACAAATCCTACAATGGTCGTATCCTAGTTATCTATCTATATACATACACATACACACATATGCATATGCAGATATATTATATTATATATATATATATATATATATATATATATATACACATGTACACATACATGCATGTGTGACCATACATACATATGTCTTCTTCTGCATTCTGGGGCCTTTACCTCTCTATCAAAAGGTGGATCGTTTTCATGTTTCATCATTAGCCCTCTAGAATCCTACCTGGTCAGTACGTGGATCAAAGTTCCTCGTTCTTTCAAGGTTGCTTATCATCTGTCAAGATATTAGGAGACACCCTGTTTTCCAGAGCTAAGGCCCAGCAAGCAGACTGTGCCCTGGGCTTGGCATAACAACAATCCTTTGCACTCACCTTCTGGATGATCTCACCCTCTGGCAAAATCACATAATTATTATATAGCTTTGACCTGCACCAGGTGTTCTCTGAGCTCAGACAAGCACTGGAAAAGCTTGTACAAGTACCCACATTCTGGTCACGAAGGCCTGCTATGAATCAAATTGTCTCATTGTTGCTGTTCCTCCCCATTATCATGGCTACAGCTCACTGCGTAGCCATAGCTATAAATATCAAGATCTCCCCACACTGTCTCTGGTCACCCCACTAGGGATGAGACTGACACACATGTCTTGTTCCCTCCTTGCTTGCAAGTTGTTTCTCTCACTTTGAAATTAAACTTCCATTTGATTCCTGACTCTCCTGACTCTAGCTTTGGTTCTGGCCATCCACAGGTTAGAGGCCAGTTTGGTCTGGTTGACACTTTGCAGTCATTGTACAATTGTTCATTTGGTTTTGTTGACTTCACTCCAAATTAGTTCATGTAAGTCTTTCCCTTGTTTCTCAGAAACCAACTTCATCGTTTCTTTGAGCATAAGAGCATTCCATCACATTTATATTCCACAACTTGTTCAGCCATTCACCCTCAGATTCCCATTCTTTGCCATCTCAAAAAGAACTAGAAATATTTTGATATGTCCTTAGCATTTGTTTTGCTTAGGACTAATTCCTTCCTTAGTCTTATCTCCCTCTAATTCTTCTTTCTCCCTTTTCCCCTTTCCCTTTCCTTCCTACTTCCTTTTTGAGTTGAGTGAAATGTATTTCTGGGACTAACACTTTCTCTCTCTCACTCTCTCTCTCTCTGTCTCTCCTTCTTTGGCACCATATCTGATAAACTCTGTAAGCTGTTTATGGGTATAAAATGGGACTCATCCCAGGTTAGAGGAATATTTTAACAGGATCCTTCCATGAAGTTGTCCAGTTCAAGCCAGACCCAAACATGATTATTCTTTGTGACAGTCCTAACAAATATCCCATACACTTAATTTGAGGACTTATATATGGATAGGTCAGGCCTTTGTGTGTGGTCAGAGTTAGGGCTTGGTCATTCTGTGGCAAGAGAAGCTAATAGTCTTGCCCAGGTTCAAAGCTATAGCCTTGTTACCTGACTTGGGGGCATGGTGGAAAAGTCAGAAAGGTCCCAGAATAGTGTATCCAGGTGAATTACAAATTGCTGTTTGAGCTGAGCTTCCTCATTAAACAGAAGTTCTAGAGTTGATGGCCCCACTCTTCAACTTGACAGGACAGAGGGCAGTGATGAGGTAGAGAACTGAGACTGACGGGATCTTGCTCAGTGATGCAGTTTTCTCAATAATGAGCTTTTTGGGGCATGATGGAAAAGTAAAAAAAATGTCCCTAGGTAGTATAGCTAGGTGAGGAATGATATGATCAAAGCAGGACAGAGCATAGTGGCATTATCACCTACCTCATGGGCTAGAGAGTGTCATGGTGGACCAAGTCAGGTTAGGAAAATAGAACTAGTGATAATAGCTTTGGGGGTTTAAAAACCACATAGGCTGGCATAGGTTAGGACTAGGTAGACTTCTTTTAAAAAGAGAGAGTCTTGATTCAGGAACATATGGATTCCAATCCTGCCTCTGACTCAGACTGACTCTGTGCTCCTGGGAAAATCACTTTACCTTTTAGGGCTTAAGACAACTCTATAATTGTGTAAGTTAAGTAAAGTTATCTTCTGTTTTGATAAAGGGAATATCCTTCTCAGGAATTTCTAGACAAATGAAATCAGAGGTTCAAACAACAACCAAAAAATGCCTTACCCTGACTTAGCGTTGATGAATTTTCATATTCTCTACCTCCTTGTAACCTTAGAAAATAAGTTCTGTGGTGGAGACTCTGTAGAGATAGAGGGTATTAGAGAAATAAAGAGTGGATGACAGAATTGGGCTTCCCTGAAGACAGGGAAAGCTAGTTAAAGATTGTGGGCAAGGACCCAGGGAGCCCAGCAGGCTTAGAAGGCTCCTCTGAGTTGGAAGTCAGTGATCAGGAAGGTATAGAAAATAGTGGAAGGTGGAAGCCAAGGGCAAACTGTCTTCTCTGTCAGCTCTAAGGAAGAGCCATGCTCCCCAGAAAATATATGGTCAATTAGGCCTAAAGGCCAAGGCTGACTCTTTTACTGTCAACCACAGTGCAGTGGAAAGGAAGCTGACCTTGGAGTCAGGGACCTGGAGTCTGAATCTCAGGTCAGTGTCAATGATTATCTGGGTGATGTTGAACATGGAATTTAACCTCTCTGGATCCTGGTTTTCTCTTTGATAAAATGAGGAGTTTGGACTAGATAATCTTTACATTTATTTTCTTAAGTTTCTTTACAAGGAGGTAGAGAATATGGAAATTCATAATTGATAAACCAGGGTAAAGCAATTTGTTGTTGTTGTTTGAACCCATGCTTTTATTAGTCTAAAAAGATTTCCTGGAAGGATACTTCCTGTACCAAAACAGATAGGTACCAGTTCATTTATTGTTTTAGAGAATTGCCTGAAGGCCTGAGAAGTTAAGTGAGTTGCCCAGGGGCACACAGTCAGTTTGATCTTCCTTGATCACACCTTCCTGACTCAAGATGGACTTTATATCTTTGATCCGAAGTTCAGGAGACTTGAAGTTGTGTGGGAGACACCTGTTTTTATTCCCCTTCTGAAGATGAAAGACCCAGAAAGGTTGAACCAACAGATAAAGATCACACAGCAAGCAAGTGACTGAGCTGCTACTCTGAGGACTTCAGTGTTAAACACAACAGGAGGCCAGAAAAATGTTTTCTGACCTTGTCAGGAACTTATCATTTGTTCAATTTGCTTGCTGTGGGAGTAATTTTCCCTTTTGATTGTGGCTGATGCTGGGAGTCACACACCTGGAAGGGGTCCAGTTGGTGCCTTAGATAACCTGGGCCATTTCAGCTGTTGCCAGCAGCTTGCATTTTCCTTCAAATACTCCTAATCAGCTCCTTCCAGCTTCTCCTAACTTAAGGTCTATTGGGCATTCTTCACTGTTGGCACTTTTAACCAGAAGGGCTTGGTTGGGGGTAGGAGGTGGGAGGGGGAAGAAGGAGGGGGAACTCTTCTATTTTGTTTACTCAACCCAAGAACTGAGCACTCAGGAATTCTATTTTTTGTTCTGAATCCAGGATGCAAACAGCTTAAGCTTAGCTTAATGCTACCCCCAAACATCCTGTACAGTAGAAAGCATCGAACAATACTGACTCCATTCCAAATACCCAAATGGCTTGATTGACCGTTTGAAGGCTCTGCAAAACAGTGAAAGGAACCCTGGAGCTTCAAGGGAGTGGGAGGTGATGCTTACATACATTTCTTTTCAAATAGGTGCTCTGGCTGGCTCTGGAAGAGAAGTTATTTAGTCTGCAGTAGATTTGTGGCCAGTGAGAATGGGGGTTTGGGAGCTGCTCTCGAGACAAAATTTGTGTTTGCAGGCAGAGTTTGTGTTTGAGAACTTCATTCCCTCCCTCATTCTTCCTGCTGCCTGGGACCCAGAACCCACTGAATTTGCCTTCCCATGCTCTGTAATTTTCTTCTCCTCCCCTATCCAGACTGACAGATTTAGAGTCTGGAAGACCCTGCCTCTATTGACTGGGTGATTATGGGCAAGTCTCAGTGCCCCAGCCCATACATTGCAGAGAAGTCCCTAGAGGGAGTTTCCTCATTGGAAATTCTCTCTACCGATGAAAACACAATTTTGATCCCAAATCCTAAACCCTCTTTTTACCATTAAAACTTAAAGGTTCAATTAGTCAGTCAGGAAGCATTTATTAATTGCCTTCTCCTTGCCAGGTACCATATTAGGTGTTGGTTGTGTCTCATCCAATCAGGGCCATGCTCCCTGATCTATGGCAATAGGCAATAATGAATTAATGAGATAACAATACATGTGAATAGCTTTATAATGCTTAAAGCATACATCAATTCATTTAACTTCCACAAAAACCGTGGAATGGCAAGGTATTACCTCTTGGTATAGGGAAAGGGGATAGCTAGGTGGCAAAGTAGATAGAGTGCCAAGCCTGGACTCAGGAAGATCTGAGTTCAAATCTAACCTCAGACACTTACTAGCTTTGTTATCCTGGGTAAGTCACCTAACCCTCTTTGCCTCAGTTACCTCATCTGTAAAATATGCTGGAGAAGGAAATGACAAAACCATTCCAAGTGTCCTTGCCAAGAAAACCCTAAAGGGGTCATGAAGAGTCAGACACATCTAAAAAGAATGAACAACCAAATAATAAAAGAATGTTAGATTTGGAGTCCAAGGAACTGGGTTCAGGTCCTGGCTCTGAATGGGAGGGGATTGGGTGAAGTAAACTTGTGGAGAGAAGTTGAATGGACAAGGAAAAGGGTTATTTTATCAGAGATTGGAGTGAAGGAGGGAATGGAAAAATGAAATCAAGGGGTTGTAAAATGAGGGAAGAAGTAGAAGCTTCTCAATGCAAATGGCCTTTATTTTCTCTATACAATGTGTTCTTATGATTCTTGGGGCCTAAGATAGCCTTGTTCATTAGAATAAATTGTCTTTGGACAATGCCTCCCAGAAGCCTATGCATGAGCTTTACAGTGTGGTAAGGTCACCTAGTAGTGGATTCCTACTAGTTAGGCTTACTGTTTGTTCTCAAGATAAGAAGAGGCAGGTAGGTAATTCAGTGGATAGAGCATTAAACCTGAAGTCAGGAAGATCTGAGTTCAAATCCAACCTCAGACTCTTAGTAATTAAGTGACTATGGTAAAGTCACTTAGCTGCTGATTGCCTCAGTACCCTTATCTGTAAAATGGGAAAATAATACCTTCTTCTCAGAGTTACTAAAAGGATAAAATGAGGTAATATTTGTAAAGTGCTTTGCAATCCTTAAAGTGCTATATAAATGCTAGCCCTTGGTATATTAAACAAGAGAGAGAGAGAAGACATCATATGGGATTGGTGAGACATGAGGATTGCTATAGCTAAGGAATGGAGAGCAGAGAGGCTAGAAGAAATGATGGGTTCAGACAATGCTGAGAATATGCACAAAGGCAGCAAAAGCCTTCAAGGGGAATGACTCCTTAGAGATGATAGAGACAGGGACATATGGGGCAAGAGGTTTGCTGCCAGAGGTTTCCCCTCTGGTTCCTGAGAGGAGCCAACGGGGTTTCTGAAGCTATTGCTCTTCCAAGAGAAAAAACATTCTCGTTGCTGTCCTGACAAACTAGCATTCCCCAGGCTGCTGCTATGGCAATATGGAAAGGAAGGAGGCTAAGCAGAGCCAGCCATGCTCCAGAGTCTAACGCTTTTCCACAAGTTAACTGTTGTGTCTCCTGCTGTGCTGAGGCTACAGAGGCATTAATTGGGAGTAGACTAGACTTCCCAGAAGCCAGGGGTGGCAGCCATTTGGTGATGGGGGCCAAGAGCATTTAGTTTGTGATCCAATTCTTTCTTATTACTTTGCCATTCAATTTTAATTAAATAGCTTTGTTTTGGCATCATGTGGCATCTGATTTGGTCTTGTGTAGAACCATATTGATTGGGGCTTGGATCTATGAATTTGAATAGATGAAGATCCAAACAGCCCCACGAAGCTGGAGGTGAAGCTGACTCTGGTGTATGATAGCACAACAAGGGAGCACCAGACTCAGGGGTGTGCTGGGGCCAGCCAGCTCTACCCTGGTCTCAAGAACCAATTGTTAAATTTTCAGTGTGAGCAATCACAACTCAGAAAATGCTACAAATCGGGTCCTGATTTATTGTTTTGTTGATTGTCTAGACTTAAGAAAATAACAGAGAAAGTATTCACATTAACCATGTGTCTTGCATAGATTTTCTGGTTTTAGACAGTTAAAACATTTGTTAGCACAGCTCTTCCCAGGCTACACATAGTATTCAGGATTATAGAAAATATATCCAGGTAGGTTGTCAGTATGGATTTTAAAAAAATTCTCCTTTTTAACAGCATGATATAAACTCCGGAAAGCCATTGTATAACCCGGAAGGTTGTGTCTTCTGTTGTATCCACCAAAGCACTGAACATAGTAGTATGCGTATACTAAAGGATTTGCGATTTACACATGGAAAGTCAATGAAGTTTGCAGTAGATAGGTCCTAAGGAGTTTCCCAAAACACACAGAGGTTAGGTAACTCGCTAGGTAACACAGCCAGTGCCAGAATGGGATCTGAACTGAAAGTCTTCCTATGCAAGTTCAAAACTCAGTTCCCCTTCTTTACCACAGCTTCTGAGTACCACGATAAAGCTTTATAAAGACTTGTGAAATTGAATGGATGGATGTTAAAGGGGCCAGTGGACTCTTTTTCCTGAGGATGACTTTAGCTATTTATGGAAAAGCAGAGACTGGGAGAGACTTCCCTGTCTGGTCTTTCCACCTCCATTCTGAGTTTTACCCATTTCTGCCAAAGTTCACAGGGGAAAGGCTAAAAGGTTGGGACCTTTACCAAAGGGAAAGAGGGCTAGCCCTCAATCCAACTGAGTTAGCAGTTTCCGATCACCTCCATTCCCTTCCTGAGTTTGCTCCCAATTTATATCTACCTTAGTTCATGAATGAATGAATGATAAAGCATAGACTAAGCTCTTTCTGTGTGTTAGACACTGTACTAAGTATCTACTAAGACAGACACTTCTTTCATGTTACAGTCTAGTGCATGTGTGTATGTGTGTGTGTGTGTGTGTGTGTGTGTGTGTGTGTGTGTAACAACATATGAAAAGGAGCTGGAAGGGGAGTATTATACACATCAGGTGGCATGATTTGGAAATGTCAGGGAAGTTATGGGAAGGCCTGGTTCCAGGTCATGTCAGGTGAAAACTTACTTATCAGAGCCCAGGATACCAGGGGCCAAGAACAAAGTTCCAGTGTGGGGGGGGGGGGGGGGAGAGATGAGGAGGGTGGCATAGGTAGCTTGGTTTAGAATTGGCCAGAAAGTGTTATTCCCTAGCTATCCAGAGCCCGCACCTTGAGAGCTCAGCTGGGTCTGCCCTCTCCAGCAATGCTGCTGCAAAAATCTTTTCTTTACAGGAATGCTGATCCAGTAGAGTGTGGAGGGCGCATGGTTAATATGCAGTGATTGTAAAAGAATGTTGGCAGACTGTCTCTGGTGGAGAGTTTGTGTGACGCAAATTTTCCGTTAAAACACAGTTTTGTTCCCTTTGTAGGCATTTTCCTGACCTACTCTGTGCTGCCTATAATCTCCTTCAGGTCTCCAACTTTGCCCTTTTTTTTTTTAGTTCCAGGGTATCAGGTGTGGTCCAATATGGCATTTTGTTTACCCTCTAGGATCCTGGCTCAAGCTATGCTTTTCCTAGATGTGCATAAACAGTGAGTAGGTGCCAGCATTCCTATCATCATATTCTATCCTACCCAAGAGTCATCTCTCCTAGAATATGAATCAGTATATTCAGTATCTGAGATCATAGTACTGAGGAAATGGAACTTTTGATAGGGGGAAGAATAAGTGTTAATTTCAGAACCTGGTCACTGTGTAGAGAAGGTATGTCTGTGTAGGGTAATGCGATGTGCAGCACAAAGGCATTAGATAGAATATTTGACCTCTTTGGGTCTCAGTTTCTGCATCTATAAAATGGGGGGTGGTGGACTATGATTCTATGATGAGGTTACATGAGCTGCCCTTCTTACCAATGGTAATAATAATAGCTATCATTTATAGAGGATGTTAAGGTTTGTAAGTACTTTATATATTGTATATTAATTATATATATTATATTAATTCATTGGATGTAGTAACAATCTTGTGAGGCAGGTGCTATATTATCCTTATTTTAAGGATACAGAGGGCAGCTAGGTGGTACAGTGAATAGAGCACTGGCCCTGGAGTCATGGATTTGAACCCAAGTCTTTCTGACATCAAGGGTGGGCTGCACGCTATCCACTGTGCTGCCCCTTTGTACATTACATTGTCACTTAATCTTTCTAGGCCTTATTTTCTCATATGAAGAACAAAGGGTATTAGACTAGATGACCTCTAAGGTTCAGTTCTGTGACCTATGACTTTCTATCTCCTGCCTTCATGCCACAGCATGGGTTGTCTCACATGTCTGGAATCTAGACACCCATTCAAGTCTCAGCCATTGAGGCCAACTCCTAGTTAACAATCCTTGCCTACAATTACTCTATATCTACTTTGTATCTATTTTATGTTTAATTATCTGTATGATGCTTTCCCCTCTAATGGAATATAAGCTTCTTGAGGGCAGGAAATATTTTTGTACCTCCAGAACCTAGTACAGTACTTGGCATACAATAAGCACTTAATAAATGCGTATTGAATTGAAGGAGAGGTATTGGACAGAGGGACAGTTAGAGGGAAGGTGAGATGAAGTATAGAGGGTACACTATCTGAAGACAGATTTCTTTTAAGGGACCATATATTTAGAATTAGAAGGGGCCTCAATTGCCATCCAGTCAAACTCCCTTGCTTTACTGAGGAAACTGAGAACCAGTGAGGTTAAGCGACTTGTCTAGGACTACACAGGCAGGATTTGAACCTAGGTCCTCTGACTCCAGAGCCAGTGCTCTTTCCCTGTACCATGATGTTCAGAGTGAGCTCTACATTGTTGTGTTCAGTCATTTCAGTCATACTCAACTCTTTGTGACCCCATTCAGGGTTTTCTTGGCATAAATACTGGAGAGTTTGCCATTTCCTTCTCCAGCTCATTTTACAGATGAGGAACTGAGGCAAACAGGATTAAGTGACTTGTCCAGGGTCACTCAACTAGTAAGTGCTCGAGGTTAAATTTGAACTCGGGTCTTCCTGACCCTAGGCCCAGTGCTCTATCCACTGGGTCATCTGACTGCCCCTGCTGTCAGTTTTGCACCGAGATACACAAACATCAGGTTATCCAGCCACCAGCTCTTGTTCCTCTCAACTGTAGGGACCATGACCCCAGCTGTTCCACTCCCATGAGGTGGTGGAGAAAACCAAAGAATCCCAGACTATCAACTTCACAAAACTTAAGTATTTGGGGAGCTGCTTTTGAAGCAAATGCTCTCATTCAGCCTCAATTTATCAGCTCTTCAGTTCTGGCCTCAGTCCTCTTTTGCTGACTCTGAATCACTACCAGGAATCCAGAGCACCACACCCTCCAGGGTCCTGCCTGTAGGAGAAATGTAAGAAATGAAAAGCCCAGCAACCTTGGAGGTACTTTTCATTAGCCATTCTGAGTGCCCCAGTTTCTTCAGGGATTTCTTAATTGCAGGTAACTCCAAAGATCTCCCAGACCAGAGGCTAATTTTTATCCTCTTTACCTAAACAGAACACCACCTTTGTAATTAATAACAGTTTTCCCTGACTGGTTGAGGTGACCTTGAAAGGGGATGGAGGATCTTCAGAACAGCAAATATTTCTTGTTGCTACAGTAATCACATTGTTCTTTTCTTGCTCTAATCCTTCATGTTCATTAAAATGAGACAAGGGTTATCCATCCTGATACACACACACACACACACACACACACACACACACGCAGATCCAGATCTGGAAGCAACTTCAAAGGCCATTGAATCTGGCCCTCTCATTTGACAGATAAGGAACTGAGATTTGTTCAGTAACTTGCCCAAGGTCACAGCCAAGAAGTGGGAGAGCTGAGATTCAGACCCAGGTCAGGGCTCATTGAGTCTAAATTTAAAACTCTTTTCCTTGTATTATGCTCCCAGTAAGGATGATTTTCTAATAAACATATCATAATCTAAACATTTAACCAAAGCTTGATCTTCATATTCCAAGGCATCTGGGGCCATTGTTGTTCATGCCATCTATGGGACTCCTCACTGAAAATGTCTTCAATGTCCCTGAACATCCTTAGTGGTAGTCAGTCTTGGTCCTTTGAGGTAGACTTGAATTTTGGAAATAAGCTAAACCATTCAAAAGCAAGTCTGGCAAACAAAAGTCAAAACCGAGTAACATGACTTTTATTGGAAAATGATGAGACTTTATAGAACTGAGACCAATTTTTTTCTTCCTAATTCCTGATTGACTCTGAAGGAAATTCCTGGAGAATTTCTTTCTCTGAGGGACTCCAAGGCAGCATTGTGACCTTCCAAAAATGACCACTTTGATAGCTAAATGAATGTATGGATAGATATATAGATAGGTAGCTAGATAGAGCTATTATTTATGAGTTTACTTAGGTCCCAGACACTTTGAAGCAGGTGATATTCATTTGAATGGGATAAACTTTGGTGATTTTGTTTAACAATGACACACACACACACACACACACACACACACACACACACACACACACGCAATTTCCTTATCAATCTATCCAGGTCCCTTTAAGGAGGTTATAGTGTTTAGGTAGCTAGGTGTACAGCAGTTAAGAGCTATGGCCTTGGAGTCAAGGAGACCTGAGTTCAAAACCTGCCTCTGACACTGTGTAACTCTGGGCAGAATACTTAATTGCTCAGTCTCAGTTTCCTCATCTACAAAATGGGAATAATAATTTGAATGGGAGAGGGCTGTGCAAGGTCACCAACCTCACATTTCTATTGTGAGGATTAAATGAGGTAAAATATAACATACGCACAGCATCTTGCAAACTCAAAGTGCCATATAAATGACATCTAGGATTATTTACTACTATTGTTAGGCTAACATCCAGGAGCCAAAAAGCTTTGCTAAGTTGAATGACTTCCCATTCACCAATTGACATCTTCTCAGTTGTTCACCTGATGGATACTATCGGCTACCTTTGCTAAAGCCTGAGGCAGACGCTGACTCAGCTGCTCAAACCTGGCTAAATATTTAATTTGCATCTAGTTCATTTTCTCTCCCTTATATTGAGCTGATGTGTCCTCTTACTACGGTCAAATTCTTGCCCCATCCCCTCCTCTTTAAAATGTCTTTTGTGCAGTACATTATCTCTAAACCCTTAGAGAAATAAACCTGGAGCCAGAGAGCTGTGAGGCACTGGGGGCTTAACGGAAACCAGATAATAGAGTTAGTGGGAAAGAAGACCTCAGGGACCATCTAGCCCAACCTTCTTATTTTATTTATTAGAATACAGGTCCAGAGGAGTTAAATGACAGTAGTGGCAGATTGGAACCCAAGTCCTTGGACTCCAAACCCAGGTCTCTTTCCACTGTACGTACCTCTTCCCTGCACAGGCTGAGGAAAGTTAAAAATGATACCTGGATCTGCCACTTACTAGCTATATGATCTTGAACAAGTTAACTATCATCTCTGAACCTGTCAAGTAAGAATAAGAACATCTGATCTACCTCCTTCACGGGAGGGTTGTGAAGACAGCTTTTAGATGCGTAATACTATGGCTTGTCAGGGATGGGATTGAGATTTGGGCTAGAGTCTCTGCTCACCTTTTTCATTTCCAGCACTCAGACACTAGCTGCGTGACTCTGGGCAAGTCACTCAACCCTGTTTACGTCAGTTTCTTCATGTGTAAAGTGATGTGAAGAAGGAAATGGCAAACCACTGCAGTATCTCCGCCAAGAAAACCCCAAATGCCGTCAGAAGAGTCAGACACAACTGAAACAAATGAACAAAAGCCTAAGTTTAAAAATGAAACTTGCAAAATGATATCAAAACATTCACTGTTTACAAAATCAACTGTTAGCAAAACATTGGAGTTCTGGACTCGTTTAAAAGGGATTTATTTGCTGCGTTTTCTATTCAGTTGCATTTTGAAAGACTGAATTTTTGCATTATAGTAACCCTTTGCTGTAGAAATTGAGGTCCAGTTGACCCTGGACAAGTCATTTTTACCTCTCAAGCCTCAAATTACTCATCTGTCAAATGGGGACAATATTTGGACTACTTTCCTTACAAAGAAGGTGTGAGGAATGGACTCAATAAACTGTTCATGAAAACTATTATTTTCCCTCAAATGTTATGTTTGTCCTGTTTTCAAAGAGGACCATGGCATCAGAGAAATATGATGACATGATCTGCAGTTGTCTTGGATTTGAGTGGGGGAGGGCTGTGCAAGGTCACCAACCTCACTTTTACCTCCAGAGCCATCTGTGTCCAGTGGCCAGATATTTATCATGATGCCTGGAGATGGCCCAGGATGCAATGAGAGACCCTGGCCCTTTCAAGCTAAGGCCCCCTCACATACTCATTTAGAGTGAGGTAAGGCCCAGTCAGTGAATAGACCTCTTTGATAAGTGAGTCAAGGGATGGCCTCTTTAATTAGAAAAAAAAAAAAAAAGAAAAAAATCATACTGTGAGGGGAAGACCTTCAGGGTTGCTGTTTCAAACAGAAACAGTTACCATTGACATTCACTGTAAGCCAGGAGGGCCCAAAGTATAGTCTTTAAGTGGAGTTTGGGCAGGGACCTATTGTGGTCCAATCTAAGAGCTTCAGAGTGAACTGGGTTTAAGGTTTTGTGAAAGAAGAAAGGAGGGAAGGAAGGAAGGAAGAAAGGAAGGAAGGAAGGAAGGAAGGAAGGAAGGCAGGAAGGAACGAAGGAAGGAAGGAAGGAACAGAGAAAGAAAGAAATCTAGCCAGTAAACCCCAAGTTAAGTGAGCAGCTTCTGGCAATCAAAATTCACCTTCCTTTGGAGAGGAGAAGGAGAGAAAGAGAGAGGGAGAGGACAAACTGAGTTACCCAACTAGTTCTTGGTCTTCTCATAGGTACTTTAAGTGAGTATGTAAAAAGTCCTTAGCCTGAAAGGACCAGGGTCGCCCATTGCATCCTGGGTCATCTCCAGTCATCCTCATGAATATCTGGTCTCTGGATCCAGATGACTCTGGAGTAGAAAGTAAGGATGGTGACCTTGCACAGCCCTCCCTCGCTCAAATCTAAGTCAACTGCAAGTCATGTCATCGTTTTCCTGATGTCACGGTCCTCTTTGAAAATGAAGGACAAACACAATCCCCCAAATGTTGACCCATCCCCTCCTCTTTAAAATGTCTTTTGTGCAGTACATTATCTCTAAACCCTTAGAGAAATAAACCTGGAGCCAGAGAGCTGTGAGGCACTGGGGGCTTACTGGAGTGGTTTGCCATTTCCTTCTCCAGCTCATTTTACAGATGAGGAAACTGAGGCAAACAGGGTTAAGTGACTTGCTCAGGGTCACACAGCTAGAAAGTTTCTGAGGCTGGCATGGAATTTAGGTCTTCCTGACTCTAAGCCCAATGTTCTTATGGTTAATGTAACAAACATAGGGGAAAAAGATATTGGTGGGAAGAACCAACTCCTTCATACAGAAGATGTTTAATAAAAGCTTACGGCACTGAGGTTTGAAAACTGGAATCAAAATTCTCGGGGTTACAATTGGTGGCTAGTGAGGGGAGAGCTCCCAGAGTTGTCTAGTCTAAACCAATATCCCTCTGAGCAAGATTCAGCCACTAGGTGTCAGTGGAGAGAACACTGGACAGATCAATTCTGCTTCAGACGGTCACCAGCTACATGACCCTGAGCAAGTCACTTAACCTCCACTGGCCTCATTTTCCTCTTCTGGGGAAGAGGAATGGGGACAATGGGGACAATAATAGATAGCAACTCCTTCCCAGAGTTGCTGTGAGACTCAAATGAGGAAACAGATAAAATCTTTTGCAAACTTTAAAGCACTAGATAAGTACTAGTATTGATTATTAGCAATAAATGACTCATTTGGCTTAAAGAAAAGTCAGGGACAAGGGAAGCTGTCATAATCATTATTTATTTAGGTCCTGCAGGTCAATATTTAACAGGGGTGTAATTTTAAACTTCAAACTTCCAACAAGATTTTATAAAAACCGTCCTGTCCACTTCCTTCTGGGAGACAACTTAAAAGAAGCCTTCTCTACCATCTTCAGCCTAGTTGGACAATGGTTAGAAGGTAGGAGCTACTCCTATTAAATGGATCATGCTGGGTCATGGCAGTAACTGGGAGAAACTCAAGGCATCCTATTTCTCATTATAGTAAATGTGCAAACTTTGTCTTATGGGCCATTTTTTTTTCTTTTAAACTTGGTTCTAATTTTTTTTCAGCTTAAGTAGTTGTGCCCATAGAAGCTTGGTAGACTCATTGAAGGACAGAGACAGGGGAAAACATGTTGGGGGCTGTCTCCTAAGAGTCAAGGTCAGCACAAAATGCCATATCATTTTTATTGTGTTATTGTTGTTCAGTTCTATAACTCTTTATGACCCGATTTGGGGTTTTCTTGGCAGAGATACTGGAGTGGTTTGCCATTTCCTTCTCCAGCTCATTTTACAGATGAGGAAACTGAGGCAAACAGGGTTAAGTGACTTGCTCAGGGTCACACAGCTAGAAAGTTTCTGAGGCTGGCATGGAATTTAGGTCTTCCTGACTCTAAGCCCAATGTTCTATCCACTGAGCCACTTAATCGCTTGTAATTTTCATATGTGAAATAAATTAACCAACAAGTAATGATTAGACACCTACTATGTGTCAGGCTTTGTGTTAGGTAAATGCTAGGAATACAAAGACAAAAACAAAAACACTTCCTGTTCTTATGGTGTTAACATTCTACCGGGAGAGCCATCATGCATAAGAACATATAGAATAATGCATAAAAAACAGTTTGAAAACAAAGTGGTTTGGGAGAAAGGGAACTAGTTGTTGATCAGCAAAAGCTTCTGCTGGAAAGCAATGCTTGAGGGGCATTTTGAAGGATGGAAGGGCTTCTGTGAGGTGGAAGTGAGAAGGGAGGCAGTCAACCAACAGACATTCATTAATTACCTATTATGTATCAGGAACTGTTCTAAGTACTAGAGATAAAAAAAAAAAAGGGAAAAGAGAGTCCCTGACCTTGAGGACTTTACACTCTAATAGGGGAAGATGACACATAAAAAGAAGCTGAAAGGGAGAGGGAAAGAGGGAGAAGAGGAAGAGTACCCAGCAAGGAGGTGGAGCCTTAAGTGGAGGGTCTGGAAGGAGTTTTCAGTGTTCACCCTCCACCCTCTCTGAGAGAAGGATGGTTCTAAAAGGGCAGGTGGCACAGAGGTGGTAGGAGTTTCAGAGTCTTGAATTCAGGGTCTTTTCATTGATCTTGTAAGAAGATTAATTTCTGCAGACAGTGATAAAGTCCATGTGTTAGTGTGGGAGAAAGGGCCCTAACAATTGAGGGGATCAGAAAAGGTTTCTTGTAGAAGGTTGTGCTAGGCTACATCCTGAAGGAGAAAAGGAATCCCAAAAAAGCAGAGATAAGGAGGGAGTACATTTCAGGCATGTAGGATTGCTAATACAAAGGCAAGGAAATAGAAGTTGGATTTTATGATTGACATACAGAAAGAAGGCCATTTTGTTTGGACTGTAGAACTTGGGGGAGTGATAAATAGAGAAACTGGAAATATAATTTGGGATCAGGTTGTAAAAGGCTTTAAAAACCAAACAGAAGAATATACACACACATATACATGTGTGTATACATATATATGTTTTGAATGTAAATATATATGTATATATGTGCATATATATATATATATATATAGAGAGAGAGAGAGAGAGAGAGAGAGAGAGGGAGAGAGAGAGAGAGGAAATAAGGAGACACTGAAGTTTATTGGGTAATGGGATGATCTAGTCACACCTGCATTTGTGTATATATGGAGAGAGAGAGAGAGAGAGAGAGAGAGAGAGAGAGAGAGAGAGAGAGAAAGAGAGAGAGAGAGAAAGAGAGGGAGAGAGAGAGAGAGGGAGAGAGAGACTAGGAATGGGTTCAGGTCAGAATCTTGGGGTATACCCACAATTAAAGGGCATCACTGGGATGATGAACCAGCAAAGGATACTGAAAAGGATCCATTAGACAAGTAGGAGGAGAGCCAGGAGATTAGTGTCTAGAAAATCCAGAGAAGAGAGAGCTATTTTGGAGAGAACAATTTCAGATGAGTGACACAAAACCATATTGTAAAATACTGAGGAGAGTGAGAGGAGAGGAAGTAGAGACAACAAAAGTAAACAACTTTTTTTTTTCAAGAATGTGGCTAAGAAAGGGTAGAGAAGTATAGGATGGTCACCTGAGGGAATCATAGGGTTCAGTCATTCACTCATTTTTTTAAGGCATTAAGTGTGAGACTTGGGCATTTTCGAAAGGTAATAGTAAAGGAATTACTGCATAGGGAGAGAAATAGATTAGAAAGGAGGTGGGGAATTTGTTGGAGAAGAGATGAGGGAATGAAATCAGGGATCACTAGGTGGGATCATGGAGAAGTGACAGCAAATAGAAGGTCCATCCCATTTTAAGAGTCTGGAGCAAAGGAGGAGAGAGTGAAGGAAGATGCCTAGGGCTGTGAGATAAAAAGAAGGGGAAAATGAAATTGACAACAAATGGTCTCAATTTTCTCAGTGTGCAGGAATACTCGAGGTGTTTCACTGAGACAATGAGGCAGGCCTAGGTATGGGAGGCTTGAGGAGAGAAGAGGTTTCAGGAGAAGTTTTAGGACAAGTGGATTAGAGAATAAACTAGAAAGGAGTAAAAAGATTGCCTTCCTGCTGTGAGGTCAAATGGAATAGATTTATAGTGTATACAGCCAGTTCGTTTATATTGCTTTAACCAGCACCATTTAGCAGCACGTGAGTAAGCATGGAGATGGATACTGGGAGGCATCCAAGGTTGGGTCTGGCAAGATATGAGTGGTAATGCGATGGGGGGGTGAGAGATTCAAGAGCAGATCATAGTGTGGAACTGAAGGGATGGAAGTCATGATAAGGGAAACGAATAGATTTAGGAGAAGTAAGAAATGGATGTCAATTCAAACCTTACATGTCATAGATAAAGAAACTTAGGCCCAGAAAGAAGCAACTTGCTCGAGGTCAAACAGCTTGTTAGTAGCTGATCTGAGACACAGAATCCAGGTTTTTGATTATTTGGATCCTTCCATTTTGTAGGCACAACTCCTTAAAAAGCACTTTTTTTTTTTTTTTGGTTAAGGCAATTGGGGTAAGTGATTTGCCCAGGATCACACAGCTAGTGAATGTCCAAGGTTGGATTTGAACTCAGGTCCTCCTGAGTCCAGGGATAGTACTCTATCCACTACACTGCCTAGCTGCCCTGAAGACACTGTGTTCTCAGAGAGATCATATCCCTCTCTCATTGTGATCATGAACTTTAGCATAGATTGTAGTACTTTCTCATGCTCTGGTCCTTGAATCCTCACGATACAATCACCTTAAATCTTATGCATACAGTCTCACTGGCAATGGAGCCCTGGAAACTTCTCGGAATGGGCATAGCATGCTTCTGAGTATTCTGGGAAACTTAGACCTTCATAATAGTTCTCATTAGAGTTGCTCAAGTATTATCCTTATTTTTTTTAGCAGATGAAAAAGTCAAATCTTAGGGAGAGGAAGTTCATGCTGTCACATAGCTAGTATATGGCTCCAAATCCTAGACTCTTCCTAATGTATGCTCAAATGGACATCAGATCTGGCTTTTAGTCCCAGCTCTAGCAGTGAGTCACTATGTGACAACAGGACTGTCACTTGTCTTCTTGACCTCAGTTTCATCTGTAAGAAAAAAAAAAACCAGGACTTAACTAAGTTACTTTTGACATCGCTTCCAGTTGTAATGAGCTATATGTTTCCAGAGATAATTCAAGCTGCAGGTAGTCTATCTTGAGATGCAAAAAGTCAGGCAGCAGTATGCATTGAAATCATATTTGCTGTAGAATGGAGGAAAGGGTTAAATCTTGGCAGGCTAACTGGAGGCAGCTATATTTTGAGACAGGTCTCCAAGAATTGATAAGCATGGATTGGTATAAATTAGAGCATGAAGGAAACCCTTTTTGAGGGGTAAGGAAGGAGGGGGAGATAAATAGCACATACATATGCAGGTATTATTAAGCGATGGGTGGCACAGGAAGGGCAGATGGGTCTGTGTGTGTGTAAACAAAGATGGAGACTTGTTTCATCTCTTTAAAATGATTAATCACATGTGTAATACTATTTTAGTTTTTTCTTGTCAACCCCATCTGAAAAGATTGTCATTTCCCCCTCTCCTAAATCAAAAAACCTATTTATTATGACCAGCTAACATGCCTTTCAAAGAGCAACATGAAAAAAAAAATTAGGCCACACCTGTTTCCAAAGGAGAAAAATAATGTCCTGAGGCTCTGGGCTAATCACCAGCTCTCTGGTAATATTTTAAAATCAGGTAATTTGTTTAAAGCTGCAGCAGCTTCAAATGAAAGGGATCTATCATGCAGAGCCACTTGCCAAACCCTGTAGAAACAATTGCTGTGAGAAAATCATTTGTCCTGTTATGGTCATATAGATGGGGGAGCAGGGCCAGCATTACACATAGGCTAAATAAGTAGACACCTAGAAACTGTCATATTTGAAGACAGGAGGAAGTCCTCTTGACCTTCCTACTGCTACCTCATCCCCACCTTTCTATATCTCCCCCACTGGCCCTGCTAGCTTTGAACTTGTCATTTAATAAATGGATAAAATTACAGTAATCATTACTCATTTCTTTGGGTTAAGGCATTATTCTCTGCTAAAATGTAAATCCCCATGGGAGGGGGAATGCATTAATCTTCTATCAACCATAAACATTGCAATTTGAACTAATTGACCAAGTCTTTTCCAAAGTGACTGCTAGCTGAGAGCTGGTCTTTACCAAGTGAGACACATAATGGCTCCATTTGGAGTGAGGGAGGATGGAAAGAGATGGTCATTACAGTTAGGGATTGATACATGACTGGAGAATAGATGACCACAATCAGGGAAGCAGGGCAGGTGTGCTCTTGGCAAGGGAAGTCAGCAACTAAATACTCATATTGAGGGTGTAGGTCCCTTTCTTTGAAGCTTCCAGAGGGCAGCTTATAAAAGCAGGGAAATACCAGGTCCATTGTGATGAATTAGAATCAGACCAATCTTAAATTGGTCAACATACATTTCTGTAGAGCTGAATGTATTGACAGGAAGAGGAGCAAGAGTGTCAACTGAGAACTCATTATGTCAAAGTCTGTACATTTGAGGAATCTAGTTACTTGGGTGGCTTTCCTTATCGTCTCATGTCTGTGTTTGTGCTCCCCATGCTGTGTTTATCTCATGGAAAGTTTTATGTAGTGGCCTTATGTAGTGGCGCTGTGAGGCTTGAAAGTGGAACTTTTTGAAGTGGGCACTCTCATGAGGTCAGTGGTAGCTATATCCTTGTAATCAGCTATAGTAGCACATTGATACAGTAGATTGTGCCACAGTGGGATGGAGCTGGGCTGCCAAACAGCATTTTTTATTTATTAAGCGCCTAGTATGTGTTAGGAATTGGGATAGAGGGCAGGAAAGAGGGTTGGGATGCCCAATGGGGAAGGGGCAGAAAGGAGAAAAAAGAAGCTACGGGTAAAGCCACTTGAAACACAATTTGCCTTCTTTATCCAGTGAATCATTAAGGCAGTTATTAATCCTGTGTGAAAGAGATTGTGCCCTTGGGGGAAATCTCAGGGGGGAAACCCTGGTTCAGATTCTTAACAATTCCCTTCCATTGTGTCTAGTCATGGTGGCCAGCATTGGCTCATACTCAGCATTTCTGAATATTGAATTCAGGGCGATGACCCCTCTCTAACTTATCTGTCTTCCTTCCCCCACTTACCTTTGCTTAATGTTTTTGAACTGTGTGCCATGCATGGGCAGTCCCTATATTCTTCCATTTCTTGAAATTGCATTGTAAAATAGATTGTTGTAAAGCAGATCTCATTTTCCCATAGGAACAATTTTATAATTGAGCATTGCATTCCTGACCAACGACTTGACATCAAATAAATCATAGATATGGGCAGCAATATGATATAAAAGAAACTATTAACTTCTATAATCTATTATAATGGTAAAATTATTATGTCAGTCATCAAATGTTAGGCCTGGAAGGGACCTGAGAGACTATCTAGTTCAACCACCTTAGTTGAGAGTGGAGGGAATTAAGGTCTAGAAAGGGGAAGTAACTTTTGAAGGTCATAGAGCTAGTAAATGGCACATTTGGGATTAGAACCCAGGTCTCCTAACGTCCAGTTCGGTTCTCATTCCACTATACTGTCTCCTTTATAAAGTTCTTTTAAAAATGACCATAAATGCACTTTGCTCATTGATTATATAAAGGGCCCCAATGCATTATAAAGTATGCACCTAGCACAGAAAAAGACAAGTCTCCTTTGTCATAAATTTGACCTAAAACTAATATGCCAGCTACAGCAAACATTAAGAACATGTAATTAATATTAATCTTGTTGGCCTTCTTCCAGTTGGGGGTCTCTGTTTGTGTGTGTGGTGTGTATGATGATTTGGATGGCCCAAGTCTCTTTTAAAAAGCTGTCCAGGGAAGATTGAATGGACTCTTCAGTGTGATCAATTCCTCTGGTGGGCAGAATGAATCTGCTGATGGTTCTTTTCAAAAGTGGTTAGTGCATCATCTTGTAGTAGGAGTCAGAAGCCTCGGGTCCTAAGACCAGTTCTGACACTAACTGATTTCATAGTTGTAGGCAAGTCTAGAATTATAGACTGTTATATTTGGAAGGGTTAGCCCTTAGGCATCACCTGTTCCAACCTCTTTTAGGTTGGAAAGAACTTAATCAGCTCATGGACTCAATGATTCCCCCAAATCATCTGTAATCCTCTGACTTTCATTCCATCAGTGTCCTTCCTCTTTTTTTTGTGACCTTGGAAAAGTCATTTGATTTACCTGGATCTCCGTTTCATCAGCTGCAAAATGAGGGAATGGGACCTTTTAATTCTATGAGGTCTCTTCCAGTTCCAGCTTGAGTTTGCAGAACAAGACTCTCTTATGGTAGTCCTCCCTTCCTTTGCTCCTGACACCACCTCCTCTCCCTTCCTTCTTCCTCCTCATCTCCATCATCCAAGGCAGTTTTTGAATGGCAAAATATGTCATAAAAGGCATCATTAGTTCTGTGTTTTGAGTGTGGGAGAGTCATACTTCTTTGGCTTCTGTAAATGGTGTGTGTGTGTGTGTGTGTGTGTGTGTGTGTGTGTGAGAGAGAGAGAGAGAGAGAGAGAGACAGAGAGAGAGAGAGAGATTGCATTTTCTTTAGAGTAAAAGGTAGATGTTATCTTTAAAGGTAGCAATAAAGAAAAAAGGAACATTGACAGTATAAGACAACACCAAATAAATGAGAACAGTGAAATGCATGTTGGGAGAAACACTCATACACACACACACGCACACATACACCAGCTTTTTATAAAAGGGTAAAGCATCAGTGTGTTTTACAAAGAACATTCAACTACAATTCAAGAATCTGAGACCTCAGGTAAACTCTGAATCTTTGTTTCCCCATCTGTAACACGTAAAAAATATGTACCCTTTTTAGCCAGCAGTGGTTTTCTGAGAATCAGATGAGATAATGGAAAAGAGTACTTTGAAGATGATGAAGCAGTTTAGAAATGGAAGCATTATCATTAAGGATAAAACCATGTTTTTACTCTAATGCTACTTTATATTTAACAGAAATGTCAATATTGCAGAAAGAATTGAATACTGCTTTTCTGGGGGGCAAGGAGTGAAATTTTATATTGTGCTTTTTGTAATTAATGAGGGGAAAACATGATAGAAAGAGCATTGGATTTAGTGTCAATCAGAATTCGAGATTCTGATATTTGTTGGTTGTGTGATTGTGGACCTATTAGGATCATAGATTTAGGGCTAGAATGGCTCTCAAAGTCCACCTAACCTCTTTTAATAGATGAAGAAAATTGGGTCCAAGAATATTAAGGGATTTGCCCAAGGTTATATAGCTAGCAAGCATAACCCAGGTCCTCTGGCTCTGTTTGGTCAGTTGTTTTTTTAGTCCTGCCTGACTCTTTGTGACCTCTGGGGTTTTCTTGGCAAAGATACTGACATTTCCTTCTCCAGTTCATTTTACAGATGAGGAAACTGAGGCAAACAGGGTTAAGTGACTTTCCCAAGGCCACACAGCAAGTAAGTCTGAGGCCAGATTTGAACTCAGGAAGAGAAATCTTTCCTATAGTCCTTCTCTTTATATTGTAGGGTGCTCTTTCTACTGTACCATCAAGTCAGGTTATTGAATTTCTTTGAGTCTTAGTTTCCTTTTTGATACTATAGGGATATTTTTACCCCCTACATCTCAGGGTTGTGGTGAATAAAGTATTGGTTAAAATGTTGTATTACTATACGGATGTGAATTTCTTATTATATTTTTTTAAATTTATTTTGTCAAATATTTTCCACTTCCATTTTAATCTGGTTTGGCTGCGCTGGGGAGTTTACTGGCCAGGTTTGATACCTCTGCTTGGAAGTGAGCATCTCCTAGTTGCTTTACTATAGTGTAAGTAGAATGAACAAGACTTTTGTCATCTGAATTCAAATAAATTCAAGCACCTACTATGTGCCAGGTGATATGGGAGGTGCCAGGATACAAAGATAAAGTCACAAATGCTTGGACACTCCAAGAACTTACATTCCATGTAAGCTCACTTTGCTTGGCCCATGCTGTCTGCTTCATAAATGCTTTCCGTTTGTTCCACTGAGGAGAGAGACACCGCATACCTTATGATTTCTTTTCCGTGTTTATCTTCTCATGTTTCTTGTGTTGGAGTGTCAAACTTTCT